>VHKM01000605.1:0-600000 GCA_007210695.1 Neogobius melanostomus
ATTCTCGTAACATGCGGGAATTTTGATGGCATAACTGCAGAAAATTGCACAAAGCATGAAAGTGCTGAAAGTGCTGAAATTCAGAAAAAGATGGATAATAATAATAATATAATATATAAAGAAACATGAAAACCAATAATTGGACTGCGGAAATTTTCCTCAGTCAATCAATAATATTTATTATTAAAGAACATGAAACCAAAAACTTGGGAACTGCGGAGATATCCGCAGATCAATCAAACTAGAAATGCAAGGCAATGCTGCGCCATTGGCGATTACTGCGGCACTGCGGGATCGAATGCAGAAAATTGCATAAGTTGCATAAATGCGTTTAATTTGCAATAATCTAATGTTCATAAAACTGAGTGATTGGCATAAAACTGGTTAAATTGCAGAAAAACTGTTAAGTGCATAAATTGGTTAATTTGATAATCTATTTGCATAACCGGATTTAAAATGCATGAACAGTTTTAAATTGCACAAAACATGTTATGTTGCATAACTGGTTAAAATTGCAAAAAAACGGTAAAATGGCATTAATTGGTTAGATTTGCATAAATTTATATAAAACTGCATTAACTAGTAATTTTTCATAAAATCCTAAGTGGCAATAAAATTGTTAGTTGGCATTAAACTGGTTAAAATGCGTAAAATTGCGTTAAAATTGCGTAACTGGATTAAATTTCATAAAGTGGGTTAATTTGCATAAATTGTTTATATTGCATAAACTTCTTTAAATTCAAAAATGGTCAAAAACTGTATGAAATCAGTCTAAATGCTGAAATTGCAGAAGCTGCACAAATGCTGAAAACACTTGGAGAGCCAGAAATCCATTGCTGGATTCGCCATTACCAACTAATGGGCAGAGACCAACACACATTGCAAAAATTTCAATTTCCGGTAGAAAAAAACTGGAAAACTGCAGAAAGGCCAATTTTTCTCAAATCCCAACAAGTTGCGGAGCTGAAACATGCCACAAGTTGCAGAAATTTGCAAGAAATTGCGGGAAAAAATGGCGGAAAAGCATGAATTTGCGGGAGCCATATGCGTCATGGGAAAAAATGTTGGGATATTTCGTTCCGATTGGCGGAAAAACCGTAAATTGCAGGAAGTCCGAAAAGTAATAGCAGGATTTCCTGCAAAACACATGCGAACAGTTTTTGATGCATAATTTGCGGAAATTGCACAAAGCATGAAAGTGCTGAAAGGTGCAGAAAATCAGGAAAATATGCCGGGAATAATATAATAATAATTAATAATAAGAAACGGAAAACATAATTGACTGCGCGAAAATTCCGCAGTTCAATCAATAATAAAGAACGCAAACCAAATAATTGACTGCGGGAAAATTCCGCAGTCAATCAACTAGAAATGCAGCAATGGCTGCGCCATTGCGATTGGACTGCGGAACTGCGGGGAATCGAATGCAGAAATTGCATAAATTTGCATTTTAAATTGGTTAATTTGATAAACTTTATGTTCATAAAAACTGGCGAAATTGCATACACTGGTAAAAATTGCAGAAAACTGTAAAATGCATATTGGTTATTTTGCATTAATTCTAATTGCATAACCGCGGTAAAAATGCATGAACCGTTTAAATTGCACAACTTGTTATGTTGCATAAACTGGTTAAATTGCAAAAAAAACGAGTTTAAAATGCATTAATTGGTTAATTGCATAAAATTATATAAACTTGCATTAAACTGTTTTAAATTTCATAAATCTAAATGGCATAAATTGTTATGTTGCATAAAAACTGGTTGAAATGCGTAAAGGTTTTAAAATGCGTAAAACTGTGTTAAAATGCGTAAAAACTGCTTTAAATTCCAAAAGTGGTTAAGTTTGCATGAATTGTTTATATGCATAAAAACATTTTTAAAATTCCATTAAAATGGTCAAATAGTTGAATCGGCTAAATGCTGCAAATTTGCAGAAGCTGCACCAAATCGGCTTGAAACACATGGACAGCCAGAAATTCCTATTAAATGGCCATTGGCTGGATTCCGCCATACACACTAATGGAGCAGAGACCACATACACACCAATTGCAAAAATTTCAATTCCCGTAGAAAAAACTGAAAACTTGCGAAGGCAACTTTGTGTCTCAAACCCACAAGTTGCGGAAGCTGAACATGCACAAATTGAGAATTGAGAAATTGCGGAAAAAAATGCGGAAAAGCATTGAAATTTGCGGAGCCCCATCTATAAGTCAATTGGGAAAAATGTCGCGGTATTTCGTCGATTGCGGAAAAAAACGTAAATTGCAGAAGTCCCAAAGTATAGCAGGATTCTCTCAACATGCGGAACGTTTTGATGCATAACTTGCGAAAATTGCACAAAGCATGAAAGTGTGAAGGTTGACAGAACATCAGAAAAAAGATCTGGCAATAATTAATACTAGAAATGGCCTGCATTGGCTGAAGCCTTGCGATTGACTGCGGAACTGCGGGGAATCGAATGCAGAAATTTGCAGAGGAAATGCATAAATTGGTTAATTTGCATAAGTCTAATGTTCATAACTGGGAAATTGCATAAAATGTAAAATGCCATAAAAACTGGATTAAATTGCATGAAACTGGTTAAATGCAAGAAAACTGTTGTAAATGCATAAATTGGTTAATTTGCAATTAATCTAATTTGCATTTAATCGGTAAGAAATGCATAAAACTTCATGTTGCATGAACTTAAGATGCATAAACTGGTTAAATTGCAAAAAACTTTAAAATTCATAAATTGGTTAATTTGCTAATCTATTTGCATAAAACCGGTTAAAATGCATGAACAGGTTTAAATGCACAAACTGTTATGTTATGCAAAACTGGTTAAATATGCAAAAAAAACTGTAAAATGCATTTATTGGTTAATGCATTAAAAATTATATAACTGCATTACAACTGTTTAATTCTTCATTAAATCTAAATGGATAATTGTTATGTTGCATAAAACTGGTTAAAATGCGTAAAACTGGTTAAATTCCATTAACAGCTGGTATTTTGCTTAAATTGTTTGATATTGCATAAACTTTTTAATTCCATAAATGGTCAAACTGTAGAAATCGGCCTAAATGCTGAAATACAGAGCATGCACAAATGGGTGAAACCAATGGGGGGGGAAAGGGAAAGCCAGAACATCCTATTAAAATGCATTGCTGATTCGCCTACACACTAATGGGCAGAGACCACATGACACACCAATGCAAAAATTTCAAATTCCGTAGAAAAAAAGTGGAAAACTGCAGAAGCCGAATTTTTCTCAAACCCACACAGTTGCGGAAGCTGAACATTGCACAAATGCAGAAAATTGCAGAAATTGCGAAAAAAAAATGCGGAAAAGCATGAATTTGCTGGGAGCCCCATATAATGCGTCAATGGGAAAAAATGTTCGGTATTCTCGTCCGAATTGCGGGAAAAACCGTAAATCGCAGAAGTCCGAAAGTAATAAGCAGGATTCTCGTTCACATAGCGGAACATTTGATGCATAACTTGCAGAAATTGGCAACAAAGCATGAAAGTGCTGAAGGTTGCTGAAAATTCAGGGAAAAAAGATTGGATTACTGACATATAACTAATAATAATATTAAAGAACATGTGAATACCCAATAAATTGACTGCGGAAGTCCGCAGTCAATCATTTAAGAACATGAAAAACCAAAATTGACTGCGGAAGGATTCCGCAGTCATAACTAGAAATGCCGAGCAATGGCTGCGGCAATTCGCCGATTGACTGCGGAACTGCAGGGAATCGAATCTGCAGAAATTGCCAGAATAATTTGCATAAATGTTAATTTGCATTTTAAACTTATGTTCATAACTGGTGAATTGCATAAACGTTCGGCTAAAATTGCAGAAACTGTAAAACTGCATAAATTGGTTCATTTGCATTAATCTAATTTGCATAAAACCGGTACAATGCGGATGAACAGATTAATTGCATCAAACTGTTATGTTTGCATTTAAACATGGTTATTAAATTGCCAAAAAAAAACCGCGTTTTAAAATGCTTAATTGGTTATTTGCATAAATTATAATAAAACTGCATTAACTTGTTAATCATAAATCCTAAAATGGCATAAAATTGTTTTTTATGTTGCATAACTGGTTTTTTAAATTGCGTAAACTGTCCAAAATGCAATAAACTGGTTAAATTCGCATAAAGTTGGTTAAATTTGCATAAATTGTTTATTTGCATACTTTTTAAATTCCACTTAAATGCGTCAAAACTGTTGAAATCGCCTAAATGCTGAAATTGCAGGAGCTGCACAAATGGCTGAAACACATGGAGAGCCAGAAAATGCCTATTGCCTGGATCGCCATACACACAATTGCGGCACAGACCACATACACACCAGCAAAGAAAGTTCAAATTGCCTGTAGAAAAAAACTGGAAAGTGCAGGAGGCCAATTTTTTCTCAAATCCGACAAGTTGCGGAAGCGCTGAACAATGCACAATTTTGCAGAAATTTGCAGAAATTTGCGGAAAAAAAATGCAGGAAAGCATGAAGTTGCGGTGAGCCACCATTAATGCCGTCAATGGGAAAAATGTGCCACTGGTATTTCGTCGATTGCGGAAAACGAATCCAAGAAATTTCCAAAAGTGAATTAGCAGGATTCTTGCTCAACATGCGGAAACGTTTTTGATGCCATAACTTGCAGAAATTGCCACAAAGCATGAAGTTGCTGAAGGTGAAGAAAATCAGGAAAATTGCCGGAATAATATATAACTGAAATGCAGCATGGCTGCGCCATTTGACGATTGACTGCGGAACTGAGGGGTAATCGAATGCAGGAAATTGCATAAATTTGCATAAATTTGGTTAATTGCATAAACTTGTGTTCATAAATGGTGAAGAAAATTGCATAAATGTAAAAAATTGCAGAAAAACTGTAAATGCATTAAATTGCGTTAATTATGCATAATCTAATTTGCATTTAAACCGGTTAAATGCATAACAGAATAAATTGCACAAACCTGTTATGTTGCATAAACTGTCGTTAAATTGCAAAAAAAACAGTAAAATGCCGATTAATTGGTTAATTTGCATAAAATCTATATAAACTTGCATTAAACTGTTTAATTTCAATAATCCTAAATGGGCATAAATTGTATATGTTTGCACATTAACTGGTTCTAAAATGCGTAAAACTGCTGTTAAATTCCATAAAGTGGTTAATTTTGCATAAATTGTTTTATATTGGCAATAAACTTTTTTTAAATTCCATAAAAATGGTCCAAACTGGTTGAAATCGGCCTAAATGCTATAAATTGCAGAAGCGCACAAATTGGCTGAAAAACATGGAGATGCAGAAATCCTATTAAAATGCATTGGCTTGGGATTCGCCACACACTAATGGAGCAGCAGGCACATAACACACATGAAAACATTCAAAATTTCCCGTAGGAAATAAAAATGAAACTGCAGCAAGCTCATTTTTTTCTCAAAACCCACAAGTTGCGGGAAGCTGAAATGCACAAGTTGCAGAACATTGCAGAAATGCCGGGAAAATGCGCGGAAAAAAAGCATGAATTTTGCGGGAAGCCCCATTAATGCGTCCAATGGGAAAAAAATGTGCTGTATTTCGTCCGATTGCGCGAAAAACCGTAAAATCGCAGAAGTCCAAAGAGTAATAGCGGATTCTCCTCAACATGCGACGTCTTTGATGCATAACTTGGCAGAAATTGCACAAAGATGAAGGTGCTTGAAAGTGCTGAAAATCAGGAAAAAGGATGGAATGAATAATAGAATGCAAAAGAGCAATGGCTTGCGCCCATAGACGATTGGACTGCGGAACTGCGCGGAGATTGAATGCCATTCAAAATTGCATAAATTGCATAAATTGGTTAATTTGCATAATCTAATGTTCATAAACTGCGTGAAATTGCATAAAATGGTAAAATGCAATAACGGATGAATTGCCACTAAACATGGTTAGGTGTGTGCAGAAATAACTGTAACATGCATAAATTGTTAATTTGCATAATCTAATTTGCATAAACCGGTTAAAGTGCATAATAAATTTCAGTTTTGCATGAACCTTGAGATTGCATAAACTGGTTAAAATTGCAAAAAACTGTAAAATGCATTAAATTTGCCGTTAATTTGCATAATCTAAATTTGCATAAACCGGTTAAAATGCATGGAAACAGTTTAATTTGCACAAACTGTTAGTTGCATAAACTGCGTTAAATTGCGAAAAAAAACCAGTAAAATCCATTAATGGTTAATTTGCTAATTATAAAACTGCCTTAATGTAAATTTCGATTAAATCCTAAATGGCTAAAATTGTTATTTGCATAACTGGTTAAAATGCGTAACTGGTTTAAAATGCGTAACTGGTTAAATTCCAAAAGTGGTTAATTTGCTAAATTGTTCTATTTATTTGCATTAACTTTTTTAAGATCTCCATACAACTGGTCAAACTGTTTGAAAAATCGCCTTAAAATGCTGAAATTGCAGAAGCTGCACAAATGGCTGAAAACACATGGAGAGCCAGGAAATCCTTATTTAAAATGCATTGGCTGGATTCGCCATACAACACTAATGGGGCAAGGAGACCAACGCATACACACCATGGCAAAAATTTCAAAACAATTCCCTAACGTAGAAAAAAAGTGAAAACTGCAGGAAGCCAATTTCTTTCTCAAAACCACAAGTGCGGGAAGACTGAACATGCACCAATTGCAGAAAATTGCAGAAATTGGCAGAGAAAAAATATGCGGGAGAAAGCATAGAATTTGGGAGCCATATGCGTCATGGGAAAAAGATGTTCGGCTTTTCGTTTCCAGATGCGAGAAAACCTGTAAGATCGCAGAAAGTCCAACAGTAAGTCAATAACCTAGCCAGGGATTCTCCTACAACATGCGGACGTTTTGTGCATAACTTGCAGGAAAATCTGCACCAAAGCATGAAGTGCATTGAAAGGTCTTGCAGGAAAAATCAGGAAAAAGAGTGGAATAATAATAAACTAGAAAGCGAGCAAATGCTGCGCCATTGACGATTGACTGCGCGGAACGCGGGAATCGAATGCAAGAAATTGCCATAATTTGGCATACAATTGGTTAATCTTCGCATTAAACTTATGTTACATTTTAAACTGGTGAAATGCATAAACTGTAAAATTGCAGAAAACTGTAAAATGCATTAAATTGGTTAATTTTGGATAATTCTATTTGCATAAACCGGTAAGATGCATGAACAGATTCAATTGCACAAACTGTTATGTGCATAAACTGGTTAAATTGCAAAAAAAACGGTAGAAATGCATTAATGGCAGTTTTATTTGATTTTAAATTATATAATAACGTGCATTAACTGTTTAAATTTCATAGAATCTAAATGAGCATTCAATTGTTTGTTGCATCATAAACTGGTTAACATGCGTTAAAGCTGGATTAGAATTCACATTAAAGTGGTTAAATTTGCATAACATTGGTTTATTATTGCATCAAACCTTTTAAATTCAATAACTGGTCGTCAAACTGTTGAAATCAGATCCTAATGTTGAAAATTGTCAGAAGCTTGCACAAATGGCTGAGAAACACAGATTTCGGAGAGCCAGAATCTAATTTAAAAATGCAATTGGCTGTGAGATTCGCCCATACACGCACTAATGGAGCAGAGACGACATACAACCAATGCCAAAAAATATTCAAATTCCCGTTAGAAAAAACTGGATAACTGCATGTAAGGCCTAATTTTTTCTCAAACACCCCACAGGTTGCTGGAAGCTGAACATGCACAAAGTCTTCAGAAATGCAGAAATTGCGGAAAAAAAATGCGGAAAAAGCATCGGAATTTGGGAGCTGCCATTATAAAGTTTTCAAGTGGGAAAAATGGTGGCCGGGTATTTCGTCGATTGCGGAATAAAACCCGTAAATTGCAGAGTTCCCAAAAAGTTAATAGCGCAGGATTTCTCTCAAACATGCGAACATTTTGATTGACATAACTTGCAACAAGAAAATTGCACAAAGATGGGAAAAGTGCTTGGAAAGTGGCAGAAAACATCCAGGAAAAAGATTGAGATAGATAGTATTAAGAACATGAAAACCAATAAAGTTTCTGCGGAAGATTCCGCAGTCCAATTCAAATAATACTAGAAACTGCTGCAATGGTGAAGCCATTGCGAAATTGAACTTGCGGAACTGCGGGAATCGAATGCAGAAAATTGCAGAAATTGCATTAAATTCGAGTTATTTTGCATCAATCTAATGTTCGAGTAAAAACGGTTGTCATGAATTGCATATCATAAAATGGTAAAATGCATAACTGGTGATTAAATTGCAATAAAAAATCCGGTAAAATTGCAGAAAACAACTGTAAAAATGCATAAATGTGCGTTACATTTGGATAATCTAATTTGCATAAACCGGTAAAATGCATTTGATACAGAATAGAAATTGCACAAACTGTCTATGTTCAGTAAACTGGTTAAAATTGCAAAAACAGTTAAAAATGCCATTAATTGGTTAATTTGCATAATTATAATAAACTGCATATAAATGCTTTAAATTTCATTAAACCTAAATGGCATAAAATTGTCTATTGTTGCATGAAAACTGGGTTAATTACATGCCGTAAACTGAGTAAATTCCGTAAAGTGCGTTTTAATTTGCATAATTGTTTATATTGCATTAAAACTTTTTAAATTCCATAAACTGTGTTCAAAGCTGTTGACATCGGCCTAAATCGCCTGGAAATTGCAGAAGCCGCCACGAATAGGCTAAACACATGGAGTTTTGAATCTGATTTAAAATTGACAATTGGCTGATTCGCCTACCGACACTAATGGGCAGAGCCACATACACATCCAATGCAAACATTTAAATTCCCGTTAGAATAAAACTGGAAACTTGCAAGAAGGCCACTTTTTTTCTCAAAACCCACAAGTTGCGGAAGCTGAACATGCACAGTTGCAGAAATTGCAGAAATTGCGGAAAAAAATGGCGGAAAAGCATGAAAGTTTGCGGTAAAAAGGGGAAAGGAAAATTTGCGGAAGCCCCATTATGCGTTCAATGGGAAAATGTGCGGGTATTTGTTTCGCGATTGCGGAAAAAAAACCGTACATCGTAGAAGTCCCGATAAGTCAATAAGCAGCGATTTCGCTCAACATGCGGAACGAGTTTTGATGCAATAATCTTGCAGAAATTGCACAAAGCATGAAAAGTGCCTGAAAGGTGCTGGAAAATTCAGGGAAAGATGGAATAATCAATAATAATAATATAATATTAAGAACATGAAAACCAATAATTGACTGCGGAAAGAATTCCGCAGTGCAATTCCACTAGATGCAGCAAGCTGCGCCCATTGCGATTGACTTGCGGGGGGGGGGGGGAACTTTTTTTGGCGGGGGGGGGGGGGAAAAAAATTCGAATGCAGACAAGAAATGCCAATAAATCTGCATAAATTGGTTAATTTGCATAATCTAATGTTTCATAAACTGGTGAAATGCATAAACTGGTAAAGATTTGCAGAAATAAATACTGTTAAAATTGCATAACATTGGCATTTAATTTGGGTGATATGTGTGAATGTTATGCCATAAACGTAAAAAGCCATGAAACAGATTAAATTGCATCTGTTATGTGCATAAACTGGTTAAATGCAAAAAAAAAACGTAAAATGCATTAATTGATTAATTTCTGCATGAAATTAATATAAAACTGCATTAACTGTTTAAATCTTCATAAATCCTAAATGCATAAATTGTTATGTTGCATAACACTGGTTAAATGCGTAAACTTGGTTTAAATTCCAATTAAACTTTGGTTATATTTGCGATTAAAATTGTTTATCTATCCGCGTATTAAACTTTTTCAAATTCGCAGAAAACTGAGTCAAGCTACTGTTTGTGGAAATCGCCCTAAATTGCTTGAGACTGCAGAAGCTCACAAATGGCTAGAAACACATGGAGAGCCACGAAATCCGATTTAAAAATGCATTGGCTTGGATTCGCCATACACACTAAATGGGCAGAGCGGCCCCAACTACACACATGCAAAACATTTCTACAAATTCCGTAGATAAAACTGGAAAACTGCCAGAGGCCATTTTTTTCTCAAAACCACAAGTTTGCGGAAGCGAACAGCACAAATTGCCAGAAAATTGCAGAAATTCGCGGAAAAAAAAATGGGAAAAAGCCATGAATTTGGCGGGAGCCCAATATTTATGCGTCCAATAGTGAAAATGTCGGACTTTTTTATTTCGTCCGATTGCGCGGAAAAACCTAAAAATCGCAGAAGTCCCAAAGTTAAATATCAGGATTTCTCCTCACATGCGGGAACGTTTTGATGCATTAACTTTGCAGAAATGCACCAAAGCATGAAATGTGCTGAAAAGGTGCGGGAAAATCAGGAAAAAAAGGATGGAAATATAATAATACATAATAATAATATTAAAGAACATGAAAACAATTATTGACTGCGAACGATTCGCCGTCAATCATAACTAGATGCAGCAATGGGGGGACTTCGCCCATTGCAGCTTGACTGCGGGAATTGACGGGAATCGAATGCAGAAATGCATTAACTTGCAAAATGGTTAATTTGCATAAACTGTATGTTCATAAACTGCGTGAAATTGCCATAAACTAGGTAAAATGCATTGGAAACTGGATAAATGCAAAACTGGTTAAATTGCAAGAAAACTGTAAAAATGCATAAATTTGGTTCAATTTGAGCATAATCTAATTTGCAAACCGGTCTAAAATGCTATGGAACAGTTTAAATTGCACAAACAGTTATGTTGCATAAAACTGGTTAAATTGCAAAAAAAACGTGGTAAATGCTTAATTGGTTCATTTGATAAGATTATATAAAGTATAAACTGCATGAATGTTTTAAATTTCTAATCGAAATGGCATAATTGTTATGTTCATAAAATGGTTAAAATGGTAAACCTGGTTAATTCCATAATGAGTTAATTTGCATAAATTGTTTTATTGCATAAACTTTTTGAAATTCCATAAACTGGTCAAACTGTTTGAAATCGCACTAAATGCTGAAGAGAGGAAGCTGCACAAATGCGTTGAAAACACGATGCGA
Source organism: Neogobius melanostomus (assembly GCA_007210695.1). Lineage (NCBI taxonomy): Eukaryota > Metazoa > Chordata > Actinopteri > Gobiiformes > Gobiidae > Neogobius > Neogobius melanostomus. Next base: position 11,041 of record VHKM01000605.1, read on the forward strand.
GAGCCAGATGATACCATATGCGGCTGAGATTCGCCATACACTAATGGAGCAGAATAGACACCACCCATATACACCCAATGCAAAATTTCAAATTCCCGTAGATAAAAACTGGGATACACTGCAGAGGCCATTTTTTCTCTGAAACCAATGCAAGTTGCAAGAGCTGAACATGCACAAAGTTCAGAAAATTGCAGACATTGCGGAAAAAATGCGGGAAAGCATGAAATTTGCGGGAGCGCCCATTATGCGTGTCAATGGGGAAAAAATGTGCAGGTTATTTCGTCCGATTGCGGAAAAACCGTAATCTCGCAGAAGTCCGAAAAGTAATAGCAGGATTCTCCTCAACTGCGGAACGTTTTGATGCATACTTGCAGAATATTAAACAACAGCATGAAAAAGTGCTGAAAGCCTGCCAGAAATCTAGGAAAATTGTGCAGGGAATAATAATTAATAATAATAATAATACAAGAAAGCGAAAACCAATAATTGACTGCGGAAAAATTCCGCCAGTCAAATCAAAACTAGATCAATGCTGCCAATGCTGGAAGCCATTGCCGAATGACTGGCGGAAACTGCTGGGAACTCGAATGGCAGAAATTGTTTTTTACCAGGAATAAAATTGCATAAATTGGTTACATTTTGGGCATAATCTAATGTTTCAAAACTGGATGAAATTGCATAAAAAATAGGTTAAAATGCATAAACTGGATAAATTTGCATTAAAACTGGGTTAAATTGCAGAAAAAAACTGTAATGCATAAATTGGTTAATTTGCATAATCTATTGCATAAATCGGTAAAATGCATTAAACTTTATGGTTGCATGAATTAAGATTGCAATACATGAAGATTAAATTGCAAAAAAACTGTAAAATTTCATAAATGAGTTAATATTGCATATCTAATTTGCTTAAAACCAGGTAAAAATGATCATGAACGTTTCAAATGGCCACAAACTGTTTATGTTTTGCATAAACTGGTTAATGCCAAAAAAAACTGTATAAAATGATTTAATGGTTAATTTCGCATAAAAATATAACTGACTTAACTGTTTAAATTTCATAATCCCTAAATGTGCCATTTAATTGTTATGTTTGCATAAAAACTGGTTTTAAAATGCGTAACACTTGGTTAAATTTCCTATAAACTGTGTTTAATTTGCGATAAGACCTGTTTATATTGCATAAAACTTTTTAAATTCCATTAACTGTCAAAACTGTAGAATTAGAAATCGCCTAATGCTGAAATAGCAGAAAGCGCTGCCACAAATGGCTGAAACACATGGAGTGCCAGAAATCCATATTAAAATGCATTTGGGCTTGGCGTCGCCATACACAACTGAATGCGGGCAGGAACCACATACACACCAGATGCAAAATTTCAAATTCCGTAGAAAAAAACTGGAAAACTGCAGAAGGCCAATTTTTTCTCAATCCCACAAGTTGCGGAAGCTGAACATGCACAAGTTGCAGAAATTGCAGAAATTGGCGGAAAAAATTAGGCGAAAAGCATGATTTGCGGGGTAGACCATTATGCGTCAATGGAAAAATGTTCGGTATTTCGTCCGATTGCGGAAAAAACCGAAAGGCGCAGAAGTGCCGAAAAAAAGTAAAGGGCAGGATTCTCGTCAACATGCGGAACATTTGATGCATAAACTTGCAGAATTGCACAAAGCATGAAAGTGCTGAAAGGTGCTGACAATTCAGGAAAAAGATGGGAATAAAATGAATAAATAATAATTTATATTAAAAGAGAACATGACAAACCAATAATTGGATAGCGGAAAGTTCGCACAGTCAATCAATAATAATAATATTAAAAAGAACATGAAACCCATTTAATGACTCGGAAGATCCGCAGTCAAATCCAATAAACTAGGAAATGCCAGCCAATGCTGCCGCCTATTAGCGATGGGACTGCGGAACATCGGGAATCGAACATGCCATAATTGCATAAATTGCATAAAATATGCGTGTTTAAATTTGCTCTAATCTAATGTTCAGTAAACTGGTGAAATTGCATTAAAAATGGTTAAAATTGCTATAAAACTGGAAATTTTTGGGGGGGATTTTTGCATAAAACTGTTAAATTGCAGAAAAGACTGTAAATGCATTAAAATTGGCTTAATTTGCCATAATCTAAATTCTGCATAAAACCGGTAAAATGCATAAAACTCTTTTCATGTTGCATTGACTTAACAGATTTGCTAAACACTTGGTAAATTGCAAAAAACTAGTAAAATGCATAAAATGGTTATTTGCATAATCTTAATTTGCATTAAACCGGTTAAAATGATGACAGTTTAAATTGCACAAACTGTTATGTTTGCATAAACTGCGTTAAATTGCAAAAAACAGGTAGTAAAATGGCATTAATTGGTTAAATTTGCCAACTAATTATATAAACTGCCTTAACTGTTTAAATTTCATAAATCCTAAATGCATAATTGTTATGTTGCATAAAATGGTTGAAATGCGTAAACTGGTTAAATGCAAGTAAAACTTGGTTTTAAATTTCCATAAAAGTGGTTAATTTGCATAAATTGTTTATATTGCATAACTTTTTTTTATTCCATAACTGGTCTCAAACTGTTGAAATCGGACGCTAGAATGACTGAAATTGCAGAAGCTATTGCACAAATGGCTGAAAAACACATCGGAGAGCCAGAAATCCTATTAAAATGCATTGGCTGGATTCGCCATACACAAATTGGGCAGAGACCACATACACACCAATGCAAAAAAAAATTTCAAATTCCCGTTAGAAAAAGTGGGAAAACTGGCAGAAGGCCAATTTTTTTCTTCAAACCCAACAAGTTGCGGAAAGCTGAACATTGCACAAAGTTGCAGAAAATTGCAGAAAATTGCGGAAAAAAAAAATGCGGAAAGCATTGAATTTTCGCGGGAGCCCATTTTTATGCGTCAATGGGAAAAATGTTCGGTATTTCGTCGATTGCGGGAAAAAAACCGTACAATCGCAGAAGTTCCGAAAAGTAATAGCCAGGATTCTTCGTCAACCATGCTGAAACATTTTGATGGCATAACTTGCAGAAATTAGCACAAAGGCATGAAATGCTGAAGGTAGCTGAATTCAGGAAAAATGGAATAAAATAATATTAATATAAAGAACATGTTGAAAACCAATAATGACTGCGGAGATTCCGCAGTCAATCAATTAAAGAACATTGAAACACAATGATTGACTGCGGAAGATTCCGCAGTCAATCAATAACATGCAAAACAATAATGACTGCCGGGAAAATTCGCAGTCAATCAATAATAATCATTAGAAGAACATGAAACCAATAATTGACTGCGAAATTCCGCAGTCATCAACTAGAAAATGCAGGCAATGGCTGCGCCATTGCGATTGACTGCGGAACTGCGGGAATCGAATGCAGAAATTGATAAATTGCATAAATTGTGTTAATTGCATGAATCTAATGTTCAGTTGAAACTGGTGAAATTGCATAAACTGGTTTTAAAATTGCAGAAAAACCCTCCGTAAGTGCATTAAAGGTAATTTGCATATCTAATTGCCATTAAACCGGTAAAAATGCAGATGAACAGTTTAAATTGCACAAACTGTTATGTTGCATAACTGGTTAAATTGCAAAAAAAACCGGTTAAAATGCATTAATGGTTAATTTTGCATAAATTATATAAACTGCATTAACTGTTTACAATTCATAATTCCTAAGTGGCCATTAAATTGATTATTGTTGCGATAAAAACTGGCGTTAAAATGCGTAAACTGGTTAAATGCGATAACTTGTTTTAAAATTCCATAAAGTGGTTAATTTGCATAAATTGTTTATATTGCATTAAACTTCTTAAATTTCCATAACTGGTTCAATACTTGTTTGAATCGTCTAAATTGTCTGAAAATTGCAGAGGTTGCAACAAAGCTGGAAAGCATTGGAGACAGAAATCCCATTGCTGGGATTCGCCATACACACTAATGGCAGCAGAGGACCACATACACACCAATGCCAAAAATTTCAAATTCCTGTAGAAAAAACTGGAAAACTGCAGGAAGGCCAAATTTTTTTCTCAAAACCCACAGCTCTGCGGAGTTGAACATGCACAAAATTCAGAAATTGCAGAAATTGCGAAAAAAAAAATGCGGAAAAAAGCAGAATTTTGCGGGAGCCCATTATGCCGTCAATGGGAAAATGTGCGGTATTTCGTCAACGATTGCGAAAAACGTAAGATTGAGAAGTCCGAAAAGTAATAGGCAGGATTCATCCTCAACATGCGGAACATTTTGATGCAAATCTTTTTTTTAAAAAAAAAAATCCTCTTTGCAGAAATTTGGCACAAAGCATGAAAGTGCTGAAAGGTGCAGAAAAATCAGGAAAAATGTGGGGAATTAATAATAACTGAAGAATGCAAGCAATGGCTTGCGCCATTTGCGATTTGAGCTGCGAACTGGCGGAATCGAGAGCAGAAATTGCTAAAATGCATAAATTGGTTTAAATTTGCCTAAGTCTAATGTTCATAACTGGTAAAATCGCATAAATGTGCGTATAAATGCATAATAAAGTGGTAAATGCTAAATGGGTTACATTTGCATAAACTGGTTAGATTGCAGAACATATAGATATAAAATGCCATAAATGGTTAATTTGCATAATCTAATTTGCATAAACCGGGTAAAAATGCATGAACAGTTTTTTGAATTGCCAACAACTGTTTGTTGCATTAAACTGGTAAATTGCAAAAAAAAACCGTTAAAATGCATTAATTGGTTAAATTGCATAATTATATAAACTGCATTAGATGTTTAACATTTCATAAATCTAAATGCATAAATTGTTATGTTGCATAAACTGAGTTAAATGTGTTAAAACTGCGTTTAAAATGCGTTAAACTGGTTAAATTTCCATAAAGTGGTAATTTTGCATTAAATTGTTTACTATTGATAAACTTTTAAATTCCATAAATGTCAACTGTGAATCGCCTAAATCTGAAATTGCAGGGAAGCTGCACAATGGCTGAAAACACAGTGGAGTGCAGGGGCAAATCCTATTAAAATGCATTGGCTGGATTCGCCATAACACTAAATGTGCAGAGATCACATACGACACCAGTGCAAAAAATGTGTTCAAATTCCTGTAGAAAAAAACTGGACAACCTGCAGAAGGCCAATTTTTTCTCAAACCCACAAGCTTGCGGAAGCTGAACATGGCACCAATTGCAGAATTGCCAGAAATTGCGGAAAAAAATGCGGGGAAAAGCATGAATTTTGCGTGAGCCCATTATGCGTCAATGGAAAAATGTTCGGTATTTCGGTCCGATGCGGAAAACGTAAATCGCAGAGGTCGAAAATAATAGCAGGATTATCCTCAACGATGCGGAACGTTTTGATTTCATAAACTTGCGAAATTGCACACAAAGCGATGAAAGTTTGCTGAAAGGTGCGAAATCAGGAAAAATGTGCGGGAATAATAATATAATAATAAGAAACGGAACCATAGATTGACTGCGGAAAGTTCCGCAGCTCAATCAGATAGAAATGCAGTGCAATGGCTGAGCCATGCCGATGACTGCGGAACTGCGGGAATCGAATGCAAGAAATTGCAGAATTGGCATAAAATTGGTTTAATTTGCATAATCTAATGTTCATAACTGGTGAAATTGCATAACAATAGGTAAAATTGCATAAACTGGAGTAAATTGCATGACTGCGTTAATTGCGAAAAAGCTGTAAAATGCATAAAATGGTTTAAATTTGCATATTTAATTTGCATAAATACGGTAAAATGCATAAACTCTGTTGCATGAACTTAGATTGCATAAACGCGTTAAAATTGCCAAAACCTGTAATTCATCAAATTTGTGTTTTAATTTGCATAATTCTTTAATTTGCATTTGTAAAACGGTAAAAATGCTGTGAACAGTTTAAATGGCACTAAACTGTTATGTGCATAAATGGTTAAAAAAACTGCCCAAAAAAAAACTGTAAAATGCATTATTGGTTACTTAATTTGCATAATTATATAAACTGCCTTAACTGTTTAAATTTTCATAAATCTAATGCATTAAATTGTTTATGTTGCATAAAAGACGGTTAAAATTGCGAAACTGGTTAAAATTCCATTTAAGTGGTTAATTTGAGTAAATTGTTTCATATTGCAATAACTTTTTTAAATTCCAGTACATGGTCAAACTGTAGAAAATCGCCTAAATGGCTGAAATAGCAGAAGTCTTGACCAAATGCGCTGAACAAGCGAGCAGGAAATCCTATTAAAATGCATTGGCTGGATTCGACATACCACCACTAATGGGGCAGAACCACATTACACCACCAATGCAAAGATTTCAAATTCCCGGTAGAAAAAAATGGAAAACTGCAGAAGGCCAATTTTTTCTCAAGAACCCACAAAAGTTGCCGGAAGCTGAACATGCCACAGAATTGCAGAAATTTGCAGAAATTGCAGAAAAAAAATGCTGAAAAGCATGAATTTGCTGGGAGCCCCATTATCGCGTCAATGGAAAAAATGTTCGGTATTTCTCCGATTGCGGAAAAACCGTTACAATCGCAGAAGTCCGAAAAGTAATGCAGGATTTCTCGTCAACATGCGGAACGTTTTATGATGCATAACTTTGCAGAAATTGCACAAAGCATGAAAGTGCTGAAATGTGCTAATTCAGGGAAAAGATGGAAATAATAATATAATAATAATAGAAAATTGCAGGCAATGGCTGGCGCCATTGCGATTGATGCGTAAATGCGCGGAAATCGAATGCGGAAATTGCTAAATTGCATAAATGGTTAATTTGCTAATCTAATGTTCATAATGGTAAAATCGCATAAACTGGATAAAATGCATAAAACGGAAATGCATAAATGCGTTAATTTGCATAAAACTGGTTAAATTGCAGAAAAAACTGTAAAATGCATATTATCTAATCCTTTTAATTTGCATAAACGGTTAAAATGCAGATGAAGCATTTTAAATTGCACAAACTGGTTATGTTGCATAATGCGTTAAATTTGCAAAAAAAAACGCGTTAAACATGCATTAATTGGTTAATTTGCGATAAATTATATAAACTGCATTAACTGTTGTAAATTTCATTGAACTCCTAAGTGGCATAATTGTTTTATGTTGATAAACGGTTAAAATGCGGATGAAACTGCGTCGGTTAAAATGGCGTACATTGGTTAAATTCATAAAGTGGTTAATTTGCATTAAATTGTTATATTGCATAAACTTTTTAAATTCATAACTGTCAAACTGTTTGAAATCACACTAAAATTGCTTCGAAATTGCAGAAAGCGTGCAACCAAGATGCTTGAAAACACATGTTGAGAGCCAAGAAAATCCTATTTAAATGCAATGGCTGGATTCTGCGCATACACGATTAAGTGAGCAAGACCACATACACACCAATGCAAAAAATTTCAGAATTGCCCGTTAGAAAAAACCGGAAAATGCATGCGGCCAGCATTTTTTCTCAAAACCCAGACAAGTTGCGGAAGCTGAACATGCACAAAATTGCAGAAAATTGCAGGAAATTGCGGAAAATAGATGCGGGAAAAAGCCATGAATTTGACGTGGAAGCCCCATTATGCTGGGTCAATGGGAAAAATGTTTCTGGTTCGTCCGATTGCGGAAAAAAACCGATTAATCGCAGAAGTCCGAAAAGTAATAGCAGGGATTCTCCTCAACATGCGGAACAGTTTTGATGCATAACTTGCAAGATAATTGCACAAAGCGATGAAAGTGCTTGAAGCTGCAGAAAATCAGGAAAATGTGGGCGGGGAATGAATAATAATAATATATATAAAGAACGGAAAACCAATAGATTGACTGGTGAAATGTTCGCAGTCAATCAACTAGAAATGCTGCAATGGCTGAAGCCATTGCGTTTGGGACTGCGGAACTGCGTGAAAGTCAGAATGCCAGAAATTGCAGAAATTGCTAAATTGGTTAATTTTTGCATAATCTAATTTTTTAAACTGTGAAATTGCATAAAATGGTAAAATGCATAAACTGGTAAATTGCAATAAAATTGGGTTAAAATTGCAGAAAAAAGCTGTCTAAATTGCATAAATTGTGGTTAATTTGCATGAATGCTAATTTTGCCATTAATCTGTTTAAAATTTGCTTAAAACTTTCATGTGCATGAACTTAAGATTTGCATAACTGGTTTAAAATTGCAAAAAACTGTGAAAATTCATTTAAATTGGTTAATTGCATAATCTTTGCATGACCGGTAAAATGCATAAACATTTAAAATGGCACAAACTTGTTATGTTGACATAACTGGTTAATTGCCAAAAAAACTTGTAAAATGCATTGAATTGGTTAATTTGCAATAAATGTATGATTTAAAAATGCCTGTAACTGTTTTAATTCATAAATCTAAATGGCATAAATTGTTATGTTGGCATAAAACTGCGTTAAATGCGGTAAACTGGTTAAAATTCCATAAAGTGCGTTAATTTGCGATAAATGTGTTTAATATTGCATTAAACTTTTTTAAATTCCATAAACTGGTTCAAATGTAGAAATCGTCGCTAAATGCTGGAAATAGGCAGAAGCTGCACAAATGGCTGAAACACTGCGAGAGCCAGAAACCTATTTAAAAATGCATTGGCTGGATTCGGCCATACACAACTAATGGGCAGAGACCAATACACACCAATGCAAAATTTCAAATTTCCGTAGATTAGGAAGAAAAAAGTGAAAACTGCAGGAAGGCCAGATTTTTTTCTCAAAAAACCACAAGTCTGCGGAAGCTGAACATGCACAAAATTGCAGAAATTGCCAAAATTGCGGAAAAAAATGACGGAAAAGCATAATTTGCGTGAGCCCCATTATGCCGTCAATGGGAAAAAATGTTCGGCTATTTCGTTCCGATTGCGGGAAAAACCGTTAAATCGAGAAGTCCGCAAAAGTAATAGACAGGATTCTTCGTCAACATGCGGAACATTTTGATGCATAACTTGCAGCAATTGCACAAAGGCATGAAAGTGCTTGAAAGTGCTGGAAATTCAGGAAAAGATGGGAAATAATAATAAAATAATTTGCAAGTAATATTAAAGGAACATGCAAAACCAAATAATTGAGCTGCGGAGAAGTGTCCGGAGTCAATCAATAGAATGCTTAGCAATGGCTGCGCCATTTGCGATTGTGACTGCGGAATGCTGGGAATCGAATGCAGAAATTGCATAATTGCATAAAGTTGCTGTTAAGTTTGCATAAAGTCTAATGTTCATAAAACTGGTGAAATTGCTTTAAAACTGGTTAAATTGGCGAAAACTGTAAGTGCATAATTGGCTTTATATTTGCATATCTTATTTGCCAGTAGTACCGGCATAAATGGCATGAAACAGTTTAAATGCACAAGACTGTTTGTTGCTATTAACTGGAGTTATAAATTGCAAGAAAACGGTAAAATGCATTATGGTTAATTTGCAAACATTTATATAACTGCATGTAACTGTTTAAATTCTTCATAAAATCCTCAAGTGGCATAAAATTGCTTATTTGCATAAACTGATGTTAAAGCGTAAAACTGAGTTAAAATGCGTAACTGGTTAAATTCCATAAAGTGGTTAATTTGCATAAATTGTTTATATTGCATAAACTTCTTAAATTCCATAAACTGGTCAAACTGTTTGAAATCGTCTAAATGCTGAAATTGCAGAAGCTGCACAAATGGCTGAAACACTTGGAGAGCCAGAAATCCCATTGGTGGATTCGCCATACACACTAATGGAGCAGAGACCACATACACACCAATGCAAAATTTCAAATTCCTTGTAGAAAAAACTGGAAAACTGCAGAAGGCCAATTTTTTCTCAAAACCCACAAGTGCGGAAGCTGAACATGCACAAAGTTCAGAAATTGCAGAAATTGCGAAAAAATGCGGAAAAGCATGAATTTGCGGGAGCCCCATTATGCGTCAATGGGGAAAAATGTGCGGTATTTCGTCCGATTGCGGAAAAACCGTAAATTGCAGAAGTCCGAAAAGTAAATAGCAGGATTCTCCTCAACATGCGGAAACATTTGATGCATAATTTGCAGAAATTGCACAAAGCATGAAAGTGCTGAAGGTGCAGAAAATCAGGAAAAAAATGTGCGGGAATAATAATAATAACTAGAAATGCAGCAATGGCTGCGCCATTGCGATTGACTGCGGAAATGCGGGAATCGAATGCGGAAATTGCTAAAATTGCATAAATTGGTTAATTTGCATAATCTAATGTTCATAAACTGGTAAAATCGCAATAAACTGGTAAAATGCATAAAATGGTAAAATGCATAAATTGGTTAATTTGCATAAACTGGTTAAATTGCAGAAAAACTGTAAAATGCATAAATTGGTTAATTTGCATAATCTAATTTGCATAAACCGGTAAAATGCATGAACATTTTAAATTGCACAAACTGTTATGTTGCATAAACTGGGTTAAATTGCAAAAAAAACGGTAAAATGCATTAATTGGTTAATTTGCATAAATTATATAAACTGCATTAACTGTTTAAATTTCATGAATCCTAAGTGGCATAAATTGTTATGTTGCATAAACTGGTTAAAATGCGTAAACTGGTTAAAATGCGTAAACTGGTTAAATTCCATAAAGTGGTTATTTGCATAATTGTTTATATTGCATAAACTTTTAAATTCCATAAACTGGTAAACTGTTGAAATCACCTAAATGCTGAAATTGCAGAAGCTGCACAAATGGCTGAAACACATGGAGAGCCAGAAATCCTATTTAAATGCATTGGCTGGATTCGCCATACACACTAATGGAGCAGAGACCACATACACACCAATGCAAAAATTTCAAATTCCCGTAGAAAAAAACCGGAAAACTGCATGCGGCCAATTTTTCTCAAAACCCACAAGTGCGGAAGCTGAACATGCACAAATTGCAGAAATTGCAGAAATTGCGGAAAAAAATGCGGAAAAGCATGAATTTGCGGGAGCCCCATTATGCGTCAATGGGAAAATGTTCGGTATTTCGTCCGATTGCGGAAAAACCGTAAATCGCAGAAGTCCGAAAGTAATAGCAGGATTCTCCTCAACATGCGGAACGTTTTGATGCATAACTTGCAGAAATTGCACAAAGCATGAAAGTGCTGAAAGCTGCAGAAATCAGGAAAAATGTGCGGAATAATAATAATAATAATAATAATAAAGAAACGGAAACCAATAATTGACTGCGGAAAATTCCGCAGTCAATCAATAATAATAATAAAGAAACGGAAACCAATAATTGACTGCGGAAATTCCGCAGTCAATCAATAAAGAACGGAACCAATAATTGACTGCGGAAAATTCCGCAGTCAATCAATAATAATAATAATATTAAAGAACATGAAAACCAATAATTGACTGCGGAAATTCCGCAGTCAATCAATAAAGAAACGCAAACCAATAATGACTGCGGAAAATTCCGCAGTCAATCAATAAAGAAACGAAAACCAATAATTGACTGCGGAAAGTTCCGCAGTCAATCAATAATTTACGTGAAGTGGGCATATCATGCATAATTGACGCTAATAAAACTGCTACTGGGCACATTTTCTCTGTGCTTATGGAAATGACACTTCATGATTAAGCTCTTAACCTCTTACCCATGTGGATTTTCTCCAGTTCGGCTTTACTCAAATCTAAAAGCTTCCTGACTGGAGAGCAACAGTGTAATGCCTCAAAACCACGACCTAAAAAACGGATCCTAACTTTCTTGTCACATTGTCGTAGCCTGGCTACCCCAGACTAATGCCAGACTAACGCCAGACTAAATCACAAGTGATGTCTACTCTGGGGACCACCAATTCATTTCCTTGTAGGAGAGGTGGGGTTTACGATTGTCCATAGCTGCGCTACGAATGTCTAACCTCCCTCCCTCCTGGTACAACTTAATTTTTCACCTTGCATGGAACTTGCATTGTGGTTTCTGTGTTCCACATTGGTTTTTCTGGATACTTTTGTACGTCTTTGCCAAGTTTTTGTGGAGGTTTGGTGGATTTGTTTACTTGAGAGTCTAAAATGGTCCTGAAGAAAGAAGCTTTTAAAGGTAAACAAAATGCTAGCTTTTCAGCTAAACCCATTTGAGACCTACACATTTCTTCTTCTGAGACACTGAAGAGGCACCAAGAGCCCCCACAGCTGCAGCACAGTCGAGGCGTCACAAGAGGAGCTACAGGAAACAAGTAAGGGACAAACGAGGAGATGGAGAAAGACTGTTGTGGAGCGGAGGGAGCTGCAGGAGGAAGAGGAAGGAGAGGAGCTGACCAGTGCAGGACACCACGCTCTGAAACAGGGACAAACCCAGGAGGCGGTGCACCGTTTCAGAGGAACAGAGGAGAGAGAGGGCAGCCAGCCAGGTTTCTTCTGAGTGCTACAGTTCTCCCGACCTCCAAGGTCATGCGGGTCAGGTCATGTTGGATCCGTAAATAAACTTTTTTTTTAAATCCGTAAACAAACTACAAGCTTCCGTATGTCAATAGCGCATCATCATCTTGCCGTCCCTCTTCGTTCTGTGATTGGTCCCCAAATCCATGCGAAATTTTGGCCATGGTCCCAGACTGTTGTGAAGTTCGAAAAGATTCGAGCGCACACAGCAGTCTGGCGTTAGCCAGGCTACCGTGTCGCCAAATGTTTGTGTTTTTGAGTGTTTCACACAGGCTCTAGTTAGGTCGACTTAAAGGGACTTTCGGCTCGAGAGCTGCACTTTAGGGTCAGTGTGAATCTAACCGCAGCACTTTACGACGGTCTAAACAGCCGCTCCGACTGCGGCTGAAACAGGTGGTCTCGGAGCAGCGCATCTCGCTCTCTGCTTTCATTAACTTGAAATCATCAGGTACTCCTCTCTTTCCTGTCTTCCCCTTCCTGCTGCAGTGAAACTTTCCTCTCCATGTGCTGATTAAGTACATTTCTCCACGCTGCGCGTCTATAAGCCTCAGTGTATTTAACCACGAGGGAGAGGAGTGACCACCGCGTAACATCGGGGAAGTGTGCACGTACGTGCGCACATGTCGGCACATTGACAGGTTGATGCCCGTTGTCATGGGAATAAGTTTGTTGAACAGCTGATCATTGTTACGTGGCTGATGTTGTGTTGTTTTGTGCGAGCGCGTGTGAACACGGACTTACTGTAACTAACTTTGGAGTAAATACAGTTGGAGCTAAGGCGGTCTCGAGGCGACCCACAAAGCGCTCCAACACGTGTGAAACGGCCTTTGTGCTTATTTATTGTTTATGTTTTGTTCTTGTTGCTTTTTTGCTGTGTTGTCACCGCGTTTTTGTCACTTGTTTTTGTTTCTTTTTTGTGTCTTTTTGTTGCCTTTCATCGTTGTTTCCATTGCTTTTTGTTACATTTTCAACGCTTTTTTGCCGCTTTTTTGTGACATTTTTGTTGCGTTTCCATCCTTGTTTTCGTTGCTATTTTGGCGCTTTTTTTGCCACCTGAACCGAGCACATTTTCTCCAGTTTGGCATTTGCCCAAATCTACAAGCTTCTTAAAAAAGTGTCAAAATCCCAACAAAAATTTGATGAAAACGAGCGTGAAAATGCAACAAAATAGCGACAAAAAGGCGATGAAAAAGTGACCGAAAAGTGACAAAACCGCAACAAAAAAAGCCACAAATGAGCAACAAAAAGCAACAGAAACGTGACAAAGGCAAAATGTAACGAAAACGCATTAAAGGGGGGGTATTATGTAAAATCGACTTTTTCAAGCTTTATATCATGTTATTATGTCATTCCCTCATTAAACACATGCCTGGAGTGTTGCCTTGGCTCATTCACATATTTTGAGTAATCAGTAAAAACTTAGACGGCAGCCATTTTAGGTGTAGCTATGCCTCAGTCCTCCTAGGAACGCCCCCACCTCCTGGAGACGCCGCTGGACCTTTTGTCACCAGCCAAGCCACCAACCACTGCTTCTCAGCTCAGCAGAGCCCCCTCCCCGCACAGTAGTGTTGTTTAGATGCCACAGCAGTGTGCTGAAGGGGGCGTGTCGGAAAGCTTCTTAAAGAGACAGAGGCCTATTTCAAGACGTTCAGTACAGCCATTTTGAGAGAGCAATTTTATTCAAGGCAGTTATTTTAATTTACTGCATATACAGACCAACAGAAGGTTACGTCATCATTGTAGTATGCTATAGACTGGTGCTATGTGATTGAAAAAAGCATAATACCCCCCTTTAAGAAAGCAATGGATAAAAGTCAAAAAAACGGCAACAATGCAGCAACAACGCAAGGAAATTATCCATGTGGATGAGTTTTGTAGATTTGGATAAAGCTAAACGGGAGAAAATGGACTTGGTTAAGATGGGGTTAGGGATTAGGGAAACTTGTTTTACACATGATCCGGTTGCTTCTAGCGCCCTCCACTAACAGCACGGAAGCTTACGTTCCAGAACACAGAGCTAACAGTGAGCCAAGAGAACAATGACAAAAATAAAACACAATTTAAGTGCTGAACGGATCTGATCTGATTCGTTTTCTTATGGCTACACAACAACATCCAGGAGAACCACAGTGGTGCACTTTAAAGCAAACAGGATTACTCAAAACTGCATGAAGGAAGCAAAAAATACTGCAGCTTTATTACATACTTAAAAGCTTAAAAAAGTAAATATTGCATATGTCTTTTTTTTTTGACAAAACCATGACGAAATCATTGTTTTTACTTCTGTACCCTGTGACACATCAAAAAAATGGCCGTGGGAGATATACGCCGCGCACTCCTCAAATCACCGAATCAACAATGGGATAGCATTTCCAAAGAGTGTAGTAAATCTGAGAAAGGCAACCCGACTCTTTAAAAAGGTTTACTCGATTTTATGGCCTTTTCAGCCGCGTGATGGTTATTGAGTGTGATACGGAGCAAAACGCGACACAGCCGGGGTCGGATCAAGTCCTCCGGTGCACAACAAAACACGGGCGGCGCTTGGCCACAATAGAGCGATCGTGATGGAGCACATTTTGCTTGTAGTTGACCTTCACCCTTTTGAACCTGGTTCCCCTTTTTTAGTTGGGGCGTGGCGCGTCATGACCCCTGTGTAGCATCTCGGACTCCTTTAGCGGGATAGAAAAGTCGCCCGGTGTCCCATTGCGATGTTGTACCTTTCGCCTATGATGCAGGCGGAAAAGGTGTTTTGTTGCAACCAACCATCAAACTGTTCTCAGACGTGACCGTGATCTGGGACTACAGCGCCAATCGCTGCTTCTCTGTAGTGCAGTCACTTCCACGCTGAATGATGGTAAAAAAATAATAATTAAAAAATGGCTGTGTTTTACAAATTGTGTAAGGAATCATATGTAGAGGGCCTTTGCACAAACTCCAAAATCGTACAGTATAACTAAAACCCATTCTCTGTTTGAAATTTGTAGGATCCAGACACAAGGACAATCCATTGGCTCCTTTGTACCAGACCCAAGCCTGGATAAGTCTCTTGACCCCCACCTGAACCGAGCACATTTCCTCCAGTTTGGCTTTACCCAACTCTAAAAGCTTCTTGAAAAAAACTAGCGACATGATTGCGACAAAAATGAGACAAAAATGAGGATGAAAACGCAACAAAAAAAGCCACCAAAGAATAACAGTAAAGTGACAAAAAGTGATGCAAAAGTTACGAAAATGTGACAAAAATGTGATGAAAAGTGACAAAAATGTGTCGAAAATGTGATGAAAAAGTGACAAAAATGTGATGAAAAAGTGACAAAAAATGCGTCGAAAATGTGATGAAAAAGTGACAAAAATGTGATGAAAAAGTGACAAAAATGTGATGAAAAAGTGACAAAAATGTGATGAAAAAGTGACAAAAAAAGTGACAAAAATTGTCAAAAATATGACAAAATTGTGATGAAAAAGTGACAAAAATGTGATGAAAAAGTGACAAAAAAATGACGAAATGTGACAAAATGTGATGATAATAAGTGACAATAATGTGACGAAAAAGTGACAAAAGAGCAACAGAAAAGTGATTTAAAAATGCAGCATAACAGCGACAAAAACGTGGCAAAATGTGACGAAAGAGAAACAAAAAAGTGGCTACAAAGTGACAAAAACGCAAGGAAAAGATCCGTTGTAAGCTTTTAGATTTGGGTAAAGCTGAACTGGAGAGAATGCACTTGGTTAAGGCGGGGGTTAAGAGGTGAAGGAAATCTCCACGTGCTGCATAGAAGAAGAGGACTGGGCACTAGCAGCAGCACATCTCAAAATAGTTGGGTCAAGTTTAAAGTAGTGCCACTAAAACAGCTGGAGGTGCATTTTGCCAAGGCTTAGATTAATTGGCGGCATTATGGGCAGTGGCGTTTTTGATTGATAAATTGTAGGATATTTAACTTTGTTTGGATACAGAAACACAGACTATTGGTTTTATTACGAACCACTTTAGCAATTTTCCAGTCATGTAAAAAAACTAAAATTATGCCTCTATTTTCCACAATCACTTAACCTGATGTCAAGCAGCTCAGTGAAATTGGCCATTTATTTGGCTCACAAATGAGACAGGCGACCACTTCAGAGAGACTGATTACCACTGCCAAGCATGCATGAAATCACAAGACATATTTTCAGTTGGACCCAAATGACTCCCAGCTCCGTGTTTGGGAGGTCAGGCCTTCACTGATGACTTAAAAAAAAAAAAGCCATGTTCACATAAAGTATTAGTGTGGAGGACTTCTTCACCAAGGGACAGTGGAGGAACGGCTTAAGAGTATGTAGGTGCATTGAGTTGCCTTGTGAATGAAATGCGCGGTATAAATCAAATTGCCTTGCCTTCCCTTACTCAGTTAATATTGGACAAACAATTAACTAGTTAACTGCCGTCCACCATGTGTAACTTGAGTTTTACTCACACAGACACACACAAACTACAAGGTCTTAAACAAAATCATGAAAAAAACATGACAAAATACCAACGACAACGCGACAGAAAAGCAACAAGAAAACATGGTAAGAAAAAAGCGACAAAAACGAAACATAAATGCGAAATCAGTTTTGTAGGTCTTGGCTTTCAAGTGAGGCATTACACTGGCCTATCGGCTGTAAGCTCCAGTCAAGAAGCTTTTAGATTTGGGTAAAGCTGAACTGGAGAAAATGCGCTCGGGTTAAAAGGTTAAAGATCTCGCTTTAAAGCTGAACTAAGTATCTTGTTTACCTTAATAAATCCTACCTGTAGTCCCTCTGGGGGTAATACAAGTGTTAATGGGATGATTGGGGGTCTTTCATCTCCCCCTGGTGTCTCTGGCCAGAAAACCATGCTTGCAACTTTCCCTGCTCCGACCCGGAGGCGCAATACACACTAATAGAATCACGAAGAAGAAGCAAACAGGCTAACGGGCTAACTGTGGGCTAGCCAAGTTTGAGTGAAAAAAAGTATCTCCACTGTGTAATTGGGTTGTGGCACAATGTACAATATCCCTCTCTGCCGTTGATGCAACATGCTATGACACCTGCAGTGGTGCTTATGGCCTCTAGGGGCATGAGTTACTTAGTTATGCTTTGTTTGGGCCTATTAAACTAGCTTTGGATACCTGCGTTCGTTGGTACCTATTTCGAGGTTACTTAAAATAATACCCCTAGGACTTAATAGTTCTGAAATGTAGTTATAAAACACTCCTGCAGAGTCTTGTATTGTTGTACAAGACACATCAGGGCACTGAGAACCGGCTTTAGGAGTGAATGGTTGATCTGACAGCATTTTGATGACTGCTGGCTGGAAACAATTTTGTGGGGGGAGATGAATTTAATACAAATTCCTCAAAGCGCACATCCATGTGCAGCGGCTGACCTAAGCTGCCCTCACGCACCTCCATGGAAACTCACACCCCTCGCCCGTCTCCCTCGGCAACTAGCTCCTGTCACTCACGCCGGCCTGTCACAATCTCCTCACGGTTGATACGGCCCCGTTTGTGTGCATAAGAAATGTAATGTTGAGCACAGAGCTACGTATTGGGAAAGTCAATCCTCACAGCTCCAGGGGTGAATGATGGGCCCGCTGAAGTCCACTTTCACGGGACCGCTATGTTTTTTTTCTTTTTCTTTTTAAAATCTCATTGTGAATGGGATCTACAAATGCAGCTTATGAGACCTTGAAAACATCTCACACAGCGGTTGTTCTGAAGTGGGCCAGTCGACCAAATTCATCATTCATGCTGAAAACGGATACCCCACATTTTTCTGCACTGTTGGCGAACATGACCGACAACAATTTAGCCAATTACTGCCACATTAATGACTGAGAGAGACAGCTGACAGGTTTGATGAGGGCGGCTATTCCCATTCCACTGTAGCCTCAATATTAGCGAGGCCATCAATGTACAAACTGAAAATCTAGACCTGATCTAGAGGTTGCTGCAGGTGTCTCAGAGCCCCGTCGTTCCCAAGTCATTTTTCTTTCTTCTCTAGAAAATGCTTTCAACCGGAGTTGGGTTACGACAAAGCAGCAAAGAAATCCCAAAGATGCAAGGAATGTCCGTCGCATCAAAGGGGCAGCATTTAGTCATTTTTATATCTGCAATTAAAACTGTCCAAAAGAGACTAGGCCTGGAATGCCAGCACAGTGAGCCGTGTTGGCCACCAAAGGAAAGTTAGTAGAGACATTACAAGGGTTGACTTTGATATTGCGGTAATTTAAGTTGAGATTGGAAAAAACAAACTCATGACTTGACCGTTTTTGACCCAAATGTTGGATCTGGTTGTGAGTGCTGGCGATGGCCTGTCATGTTTTAGGCTTGTAGGCTCTCTTACCTATCAAGTAGCACCACTCAGAAGTGTTAAAGGCAATGTTGACTTAAGAATCTGATTCTTTAGTGCAGCCAAGCACAACCGACAATGACACCCAACCTCCATTTTGGGGTTTAGGGCTTATAAAGTAGATGTACATAACGTTTTGTTTCAATCCCAAAACCACTGGAGTCCGGTGTTTGACTTGAAATGTAGGATTCGGATCAAGTACAATGCATTTTTTTATTTAACTGCAAGACTTAAAGGAGATTTGCGATCTTGACCCGTGAAATTCATTTTCACACTTGGTGTACTGTAGACGAGCAGTGGAACAATGTTGAGCCTTTAACTGGTGGAGCTGCAGTATATGAGCAGCTTTCACTTTTTATTCATTTTGTGAGTTAATGAAATGCTTTTATGTACATATTTCTGGAGCAGACATATTAAAGGGATAGAGATGAACCAAAGTCACCCCTCAAAATAACAGAAGCTTAAGACCTGATTTAGTATGTGTTTTAACAAGCCTATGTCAAACACAAGACTTTCCATTTACAATGCCTACAATTATTGTAATAACATGGTTTTAAAAGTGCTGCGCTGGCAGCATTTTCTCGAGTGCACCGGTTGTGGGCATTGGTCTGGTATCAGGGAAAGGTGACTCTAATTCTAAAAACGTACCGTAGACAATCTACAGTCCAATGCTGAACTATGACTCACCATTTATCACTGACCGTTTATAATGGGACTCTGGCATGATGGGATATTCAGAAAATGTTGCTCAATGGTTTTAACACATTTTCTGGTTGTGGAATCCACAAGTGCCGTCTTCTAGAATATCTCTATCTAACAGATTCTAGAACAAAACTTATGCAGATAAAACAGTGTTGTAATAAAAAAGTTTTAGATGAATAATACTAATAATGCATTAGACATACAGTATATAGCACTTTTCCAGATGCCTAAAAACGCCTTACAATTTTGTGCATCATTCATTCGCACCATACCTGGTAAATGGTAAATGGTCTCAACTTATATAGTGATTTTCCACCTTCATTAGGCACTCAAAGCTCTTTACAGCATGGATCCACTCACCCATTCACACTCTCATTCATACACCAGTGTACGCAGGCACTGGAGGCAAGGGGGTGAAGTGTCTTGCCCAAGGACACAACGACAATGTGCACCTTCAGGAGGCGGGATTCAAACCCCGACCTTCCGATCAGGAGACGACCCGCTCTGCCATCTGCGCCACCGTGATGAACATGAAACTGAACGATGTTATATGTTCATGGGAAAAAGATATTACACAACGTTATTGCATGCTTGAGAAAGACTTGTAGTGATCTGAACCCCTGCCCCCTCCCTCCTTGGCGATGCTCTCCTCTGTGGCTGTGGTCGGCACATTGCGTGCGACACTGGTGCTCCGGGTGCTGGAGGCTCAGTCCAGCAGCAATAACCCAGAGTGCTGCTGAGAGCCCTGTGCCTTTTACTACATCACTGAGACAGTGGCTGCACCTGTAGTGAGGCCACAGTGTTTTCAAATGTGTCGCTCAGCGCACACACGTGAGCCCGAGCCATCTGGCAACTGCCACGTTAAGACCGGCAGCTCCCAGCTTTGTCTGTGACATGGACTGCCATCGCCAACAAGCAGCTGTGTTCTGGCGCCCCATAAACAGAATTCCTGCCTGATTTTATGGTTCTTTCCTTTTCCCTTTTTTCCTTCCACCAGAATACGGATTAGAAGTGATATAGGCTATGAGCTGGACCGCATCCCAAGACATCCAGAGATCTGCTCCGTGCCAAACATACGGTAAATGACTGAACAAGTGCCAAATGACTATAACAGTCTTCAATCTCAGTGACAAGTTTAGGGCCATTTGTTGAGGGCCACTCGGTGGAGGGCACAGAGCTCCTCTAAGCGCCCATCACACTACATTAGATTTATTAATGCCTTATACTCGCTCCAGAGGTTGGTCCTTGGCACTAACTGCTCTTTCAACTTTAATGAAATAACCCTGCATGGCTTTAATGTTCATTTAAGTGAGACTAAATTCCCAACATCAACATCTGAAAAACAGTCCGGTTTCCATCAGGACTGGTAATGGTTTTAAGGTTTTCCAAAATGTAAATGGTTCCTGTTCAGCGTTTGTTCTGCTTTTCATGTGAAGCTATTTTTGATGATTTGCCGTGACAGATATTGAGAAGTAGATCAATAAAAGTCCACTTTCTTAACAATACCCTGGGGATTTCATAATTTGTATTAAGCTTTTAAACATATGACGACCATTTGAGAGCCCCAATGCAACAGAGCCAACATTGGCCTCAAATCCGTTAATTTAAGGCGCTCATGTGTCAGACCAAACTAAAAGTTCCATAGTCTCAACGAGTCACGACCTCTTACCACTTCAGTGTAACTGCCAACCACAGCCATTTGGAGATGTTCTTACCGTGTGTCTGGTCATCACAGTTTGTCTCTCTAATCTGTGGCCCATTCATAGCATTATTAATTGCACTTTATAATGTTTGTTGTACAGCATGCTGGGCAGATGTAGCTGTTTTTAAATGCGCTGACATTGACATTGACATTGATAGCATGCTCAAATTGTCACGACATTATGGTTTTGTAATTGATCGATTCTCTCGTGCTGCTCCAAGAGAAAGCACGACTGACATGGCTAGTTTAATCGTGTAATTTGTTCATGGTATCTTGGACCTTTTCACCTGAGCGCTGGTGGCCGTGGGATTTTGAAAGCAGATCTGGAGCCCTCGCTGATCCCGCCGTAATGCTACAGTTGGCTTTTTTTTTATTGGAGAGGGAAGCAGGAAGTCCCTTTGGATGCCATAAAGCTTACTCACAGAAAGAGGTAATCCCCTCATAATTACAGGTGCTACTCTCAATATGAGGGCTGAGGTGGAGGCAGCACTTCCCCGGGTCAGAACCGGAGTGCAACCCCCTCCTCGGAACACAGATTATAAAACACTAATTGGCTGGGGCTGGACGGGGCAGGGCACGGAGTACAAGGCTTTAGATAGCAGGCTTAAGCAGGTGCATTTAAATGGTTTCAGACTACTGCCCCGGTCTAGGAGGTGCACAAAGTTGTTTAGGAAATGCTGTTCGGAGAGAAGCGTCATAAGTCTTCCCGATGCATAAGTCCTCAGCAGTTGCCACAGTGCTTAATTCCTCCTTGGTAATAATGCCAACATGACTATCAGTGGCTCCTGACAGAATCTAAAATATGTCCAACGCAACCACTCGATACACAGACACACATTGCAGAGGAATGTTCTGTTATCTGACAACATTTGACTCATAACATAACTGCATTTTTCCTCTCCGTGATAAAATATCCCTAAACTTCTTCATGTGTGCAGAGCAGAGTACAAACACAGAGGTGGGTATTCAATTAGGGCCACAGTAACAAAATCTATAGAAAAGCAAACAAATTTGATTCATTGGCTTGGTACTGGAACAATAAGCGGGAATATCGGGTGCCCTATGATTTATACAAATACGTTGGAAAAAGCAGGAGGGCAGATGTGGGAGCGGGGTATTCCCTACAAACACCAGGGGCCAAGTGAAATGGAGCCTAATCCCAGGAATGCTGCTTCCGTCTGGACATGTCGATAAAAATAAAGCTTGTTGTGATAGTGGAGGTCTGACCCCCCCCCCTCCCCAGGTAAAGCTAATGAAAAGAAAACTGGCACTGACCCCAATGGGAAAAGATCGCCCCTATATGCGCCAGGGCATAATATGTAGCCTTTAGCTACAGGAAGGAAGCGCAAACAGATTTGGTAAGTGGATACAAACGCATGGGATGCCAGTGTGGTGGGAAACACGAGTCAATTAAGAGGATTTCAGGTTAAGGCCGGGGTGTGTGGGACAAAACAACAGGTCAAGTCTTATAACCCATAAGAGTTCTCGTATCATCACGTATCAATCAAGTGTGCTTTACAGAACAGAACAATCGCAAATTAATATGACAGTACGAAATCTAACCATGTCCTGGTAATTTACAATCTTGGGTTTAAAGCTGTTTTTTGTGTTAATGGACTTTGTTTCTTTTGCAACCTTTGGCCATGAGGTGCATGTCCGTCGCATACTCCCTGAAAGGGCCCCATGAGCGCCCTCCCCCACCTGCTTCTCAGAGGGGAAGGAGAAAGAGAGAGAAGGTGCAAGCAAACCCACATGTTGGTGTAAACAGAGAAGCTACGCATCTCCTCCAACAAATAAAGAGAAGTTTTCCTCTGGCAGCAAAAACGAAAGAAAATAAGGAGAAAGAAGAGAAAGGAGAGCAAGACAGTCTTGTAATAAGTTTACTGTAGTTGTATGACTCTGAAGTGCCTTCTTTTAGCAGCCTTCATTGCTTGGCATGCAAATATCATCGTCCCCCCTGGCGCAGAACACAAAACGGCTGCCAGAGGGCCCCCTACTCACATTCCGGCTTGGGACCCCCGGTACCCTTGCTACACCACTGGTGGCACCGCAATTTCCCTTGTTGATCTGTAAAGTTTAAGTCAACCACTGGCCTCGGCTCTTTATTCACTTGTAATTGTAGACTCATTTTTGCCAGTACACATTGAAGCATACTACTGTGCCATTTAAACACAATAATTCTTAGTTTATTCTCTTGGTTTGGATTTGTTGATGTGCGCCAAAGTCAATTTTTCGATCACAGACACAGTGGTGGATTTTCCCTTGAAATGAACAAGTAAGGCAAGGCAAGGCAAGTTTATTTGTAGAGCACAATTCATACACAAGGCAATTCAAAGTGCTTCACAGTTGCAGAAAGAGAAATTACAAGAAAACAGATAAAATCAATCAATAAAACATCAACATAAAGTTAATCAATGACAGTAAAAGGCAAGAGTGCAGATAAAATACTTTCAGTTTTCATATGCACGGGTAAAAAGAGCTGTTTTCAGCCTGGATTTGAACATTGTCAGAGTTGAGGCCTGTCTCACATCCTCATGAAGACTGTTCCAGATTTTAGCTGCATGAAACTGAAACGCAGCCTCACCGTGTTTATTATTGACTCTGGGAACCACCAGGAGACCCCTCCCTGAAGTTCTCAGGGCCCGAGATGGTTCATACGGCTCTAACATGTCAGAGATGTACTTTGGTGCTAAACCATGAAAAGACTTGTACACAAGCAGAGCTGTTTTAAATTCTATTCTCTGAGTGACAGGAAGCCAGTGCAGAGACCGGAGCACTGGACTAATGTGGTCGTATTTCCTTGTTCTTGTCAGGACTCGAGCAGCAGCGTTCTGGATGTTCTGCAGCTGTCTAACAGCTCGTTTAGAAAGGCCAGTGAGCAGGCCGTTACAGTAGTCTAACCTGCTGGAGACAAATGCATGGATGAGTCTCTCTAAGTATTAACTTCAAGTGGAGCATATGTGAACTTGGCCTTAAGGTTAGGGTTAGATCAACCCTATTCTGTGAAATTAAGTAGAAGGATAGGTGTAATGATGCGTTAGTCTTTCCAGACGCTCATCTTTGGTTGGTCAGCTCATCTGACCAAAGATGGTCAGATGAGCTTCCACATGGTAGCTGTGTCTTCCATATGACTTCGAGCAAACTTCAAACTGGATTTCTTATGGCCTCCTTTCAATAATGGCTTTCTTCTTGCCATTTGTCCATGAAGGCCAGATTTGTGTAGAGTACGACTCTAGTTGTCCCATGTACAGATTCCCCCAGTACGTCGCAGCTCCTCCAGAGTTATCTAGGGGCACTTGGTTGCATTTCATACCAGTGCTCTCCTTGTTCGGTCTGTTAGTTTAGGTGACCGGCCGTGTCTTGGTAAGTTTGCAGTGGTGCTATACTCTTTCCATTTCCGAATGATGGATTGAACAGTGCTCCATGAGATGTTCAAATCTTGTATAACTTAACGCTGCTTTAAACTTCTCCACAGCTTTATCCCTGACCTCTCTGGTGTGCTCCTTGGCCTTCATGATGTTGCTTAGTGACCAATACACTCTGACCATAGCTCTGAGGCCCTCACAGAACAGCTGGAATTATACTGAGAGTAGATTACACACACAGGTGGCCTCTATTTAATGGTTAGGGCAAGGTGTGAACTTTCTGCAGTCATTAGGAATGTTATAAAGGCAATTTAATGCACTCAGAAAATGCTGTATGAATACTTGTGCACGCCCCACTTTTCACTTTTCTATTTTTTGAAAAATAACAGAATCATGTATCATTTTACGTTCACTTCACAGTTATCTCTTACTTGTGTGTGAACTTTCAGTAAAAAATTCAAAATAAAATCTTTATGTTTAGGGTTGTAAACATGACAAAATGTGCAAAAGTTCAAGGTGTATTAGTACTTTCGCGAGGCCATTTCATTACTGTATATCCCACGTTATTGCTGTGTTTGTTACCATGCTAAGTCCACCCTTTAAAGACTATGCTATTGTTGCCTTATTACCATGCTTTTATTGTGCAGTTAAGTAGTGTGTCACCAAAGGTTACACGATTCAAATCTAGTCCAGGTAAAACAACTGGTAGCATTTAGCTTTAGCATAACAAGCAGCTGGACAGGCTGTTTTAATGTTTACAAGCCAGCTCAGGTGTGCCTTTCTCCTGCGCTGCTTTACAAGCGTGAAGATGCAGTTAATAAGCCAGGGTCCTCTAAGCGCGCTCACCATATGTGGGACAATAGCCTTTATTTGAAGCTGTCGGCCCACTGGGTCATAGTTAGGAGGTGTTATCTGGTTAAAGTATTCTTGTGATGACTCCAGAGGTAACTTTTGGGTGCCCTCCGGTTAAGTCTCTGCAGTGTGTCTGTGGTCTGGTTAGCAGCTGTGCTCTCACCATCACTGAACATTACCACAAACATCATAGCACTTGAGCGGCTGATGCTGCACAGACGGGCGGCCCAGTGTGGACTGGAGGAATGTGTTTGTTGTGCCGCTGCGTTGGGATGGACACAGGGGCAGAACTGTGAGAGGGAATAGGCTGGCACTACGTTTGTGCTGTGACTGCGACTGAACTGTCTAAGCCACGCACAAAAAACAAGCGAGGTGAACGCTGCAGACTTAAAGTGCATAAGACAGGTTTTCTTGTATATGGTTTTTATATATATTTATTACTTAGTTTGGTGGAGTAATGGTGAGTATTATAAAATCATAGTTTGCTGAAGTGGATTTTTTATGAAAACAAATTGAAAAACAAATCAATAAAAATACTATATTGTTTCTCAAGTGGGTTTTTAAAATAACACCTTTGAAAGAGGACCTCAACATCTTGGTGGACATGCTGGCGATGTCCCTCTACCAGCAAAGTTATGAATCTGGTCTGGGAGTTACGTTACCTGGGGTCACATTTTTCATATTATCTTTATGCCACACCTCAGCTGAAGGCTTCACTTTCTTTCATTTCCTTCACAGCAACACAATGATTAAACAAACCAATGCTTTAATGTTATAAGTCAACTGCTAAGCTAGCTTTCAAAGACATTAAGTTATCTGCAGAGGACATCGGGACACAAGGAGACACATTTCCACAAGCAACCGTCACTTCTGCCACTCGACTTCTCAAATAAATTTTTGAGGCAAACATCTTTTATTACAGATCGCATGAACAAGCCACTTTTATTGATAAAACCAGTGACAGGCACCAGTAATTGTAGATGTTTATTTTCACTAGACTGTCATTATTCATTTGTTCCACACTTGGCAGTGGTGAGCCTCTATTGTGCCACAGCTGCCTTGAAGTAGACTGACAAAAGCTGTGACTGTCGTTTACATGACCCGTGTTCCTAACTTTGTGATGAGGGAGATGAACACGTTGCCGCATGTTAAAAATAGCAAAAAGTCCCCATATTGCAGGAGGGACTCTGCTGCTCCATTGTGAGACGCAGACAGACAGAAGAATTAAAAGAACAATTGACAATGTGGAAAATGAAGACAATCCTGACGCTGCAAGAGGTGAGAAGCAGCTGTTCGGACTTAAGTAGTTTAAAGTCTGGGCTGCAGCTTGATGGAATTTTAAACATTAATGACAAGCCGATGGTGTCGACAGTAAGACCACTAAAACTGTCATCTGGATAAACGCTCATTCAGGAAACAATCAAAGGGATGGGCCGGTGATTAAATAATAGCCTCCTAAGCTATACGTATTTTATTAAACTAGTAAGAAGCATTTGTCAAACAATTTGTGCAAATAGATGAGACATTCTGGGGGTTGTATTTGAGTTTACTGTCCATACAAAGTGCTTTGTTGAGTCCTGCGTGTGTAGCAGGGGGTGGGGTGCTAAAGGTGATGTAGTGGTAACCAGATGGGCCCTAAGTAAAAGCACGCGGTAGCAGTGAACAGAATAAGGAAATTGGGGAGATGAAAGTGACAAATATGAAGATGCTTTGACGGTGCAGCTCATGTTTCTCAGAGGAAGAGAAAAAGTAGCCGTGTAAAAGCTATCCAGCGCCAAGTAATGGGAAATTTCAAACTAAGCAGATTGTTTCAAGTTTGATAAAAGAGCTTCTTTTTTTTCCTCACATTGCTAAGAATTCCAGGTGCATTCCATATCATTCAAAGGAGATTTTAAAATGTAATGCAGTTGTGTGGAGTGCTTTTGTCAGTCCACCCTAAAGGGCAGCTGTGGCTACATACAGTACAGTTCTGCCAATAGGTTTACACGCCCCGGTGGATTTTGTTCTTATTTTCTTTATGGCCATTTCTCAAAGAATATGAATGAAAACACAAACACTTTTTTTTTTTCACTCATGGTCAGTGATGTTGTGAAGCCATTTTTTGTGGGAAAAAAATATGTGTGAACTCATTTCAAATCAACAACAACAAAAAAATACCAAAATGCTGTGAAAAAGTTTACACACCCCAGTTCCTAATACTGTGTGTGTTGCCCCTTTAGCTTCATTGACAGCTTGGCGTCTTTTGTTGTAGTTGTGGAGAAGGTTCTGTATATAATCTAATGGTGAAGCGGCCCATTCATTAATGTGGCTCATTCTCCAGACTCCATATATTCACACTGTAACAGTACTAAGCCAGGCATTGTTTACTTGAAGCACAGTGGCCTCCTTTAACGTGGCCCCTGGTGAAATTGTCTCTAAACGCGTAGACATATTTGGTTTTATTTTTTATTATGAATGCATATTGTACAGTAGTTATAAGCAGAAAGCATTGGTGAACAGTAGGGATATCCACAACACAAGTCGTAAGAGCTTTAAAACTGTTCTGTAACTGAGCCCTGTGAAAAGGCCTGAACTAACCCACAAATCTGATCCGCACAGAGATAAAGAAAGAAAGGAAGTTTTTCTTGCAGATTGAAATGGGCAATGAACTGATTTATATCAAAGAGGAAAACTCTCCACTTAATCCAGTTACGTTTGGCCTCTTACAAAACCAAACTTTTTTTTCTTTTTTTAAAATCTTTTTTCAAAACTTCCATTTGACTTTTTATAATCAAATGTTCTCATAAGTGAATGCATTCCCGGGAGCTTGCGACTCCACCTCACCTGGTTGTTATTATGCATGCTTTTTGTGTGGTGCGACCGCCCTACTCCCTTTTCCCCTTTTCCCCAATAACCCTTTCCTCACCTCAGCCTTGAAATAATAAACACAGGCCGGCCGTGGCACCCTGGCACCCATAGGCCCCTCCGGCTCCTTGCCCCTCTCGCCCTGTTGGCCTGCCTGTCATTTGTGGGCCCTTGTGCAGCGGCGGAGGGAGGTTTAGGCGGATGGGCCGGTTAAGTGCTTCTTCATGATGCTGCATTTGGAGGGTGCTGTGGTTTTGATTACTCACAAAGCTCCCGGTCTCTGGCAGAGATGTCAGCAGGCTATGTAAACAGGCCTGACCTCGTATATGAATATATCACTGTTGACTTAGTAAAGCGGAGGTGCATGAGGTACAGAGCATGCTGTACTTTCAGTGACCGATGACACCGCACAAAACATCCCAACGGACACGCCAGATGGAGCTTGTCCACGTTTTTATACTGTGAAAATATTCATTATTTACTATAGCCATGTTTCTTCTCAGCAGCAATGTATAGATTTAGACTAAGGGCGGGTCATTTCTGATGAGGTTTGCATAACCTTTGTATCATTTATAGCATTCGTCCTAAACACACATTTTCACACATCCAGGTACATACATTAAGTTGGATAAATGGAGACTATACTGGACTTTTCTTGATACAGACGGCCCACGTTTTGTGATTAACCATGATCCTTCTAAAGGCCCAATTCTGGAAACTGTGTTGTTCACCACACATCAGTGCACAGGTGTTAAAGATCCCTCACAGTCACCGGGGAAACTCTGCCAAAGTCTAGCATAATTAAACAGAAATATCTGTGCTCGGTAAAAGTGATGTCATGCACAGAATAATATAATATACAGTATTTTATGGCAAAAGCAATCTGCATTTAAAGCTCCTGTACCTGATTTTCTCTTGTTCTCAAACAGTGACAGAGGAAGCTTTAAACTCAGCTGTGGTCCCAACTCGTGTATATCCACGGACATGTACAAATACCCTTTTTATTGAGATTTGTTCTGGGTTTTGATCCATATGATTCTTTATTACAACTTTTACAATATACAGTGTTTCATTAGACTGAATGTACTACAAGGAAACTTTAAGTAGAAGAACTATAGTGAGTGATCTAGTCTGAAACCGGGCATTAACATCACACAACACATGTATTTCAAACATTGTGGCTACTAAAAGATGGAATTGGCGAATTATTCTGGTGTCAGTAATTTCTCTAATTTCTCGCAGTCATGGATGCTTGAAGGAAGAGGAAAGCCTTTAAGTGTGTTTTTGCATTCCTGGCGGACGGAGTTGGGCTATATTTTTTCCAGTCGCCCATTCTTGCAGGTTGAGGTACATTTGTTTCCTTGTTTGAATACACCAATTTAGCACTGCGCCTCCATGTGCCAAGCATGAGCCTCTCACTACCTGCTGAGTGGAAAAGGCCTGTATGAGCTCCGAGCGTCCGACTGTGCATGGAGGGCCTGAGGTTTTAGTGCCAAAGTAAATTGGGTTGACTATTTCATTTGCTGGATAGGCTTCACCACATGTATCCACCGCGGAGCTCGGCGCTTGGGCCATTACCACTTCTACAACACGAGCGGAGGACAGGAAATGTGGTTTCCTCTGGTTTTACTGTGCTGTGTCAGGGTTAGGACCTTCACTAAAGTGGACACTTCACTCCGACGTGCTGTCGTAGGAATTTAAAAGAATCAAGACCTGAGTGTCATGACTTAAAGAATTCTCATTTCTCTTTTTCTCCTCCTAAGTTCAGCCACATTTTTTTGAAAACAACACATTAAAGATCATGCAGAAAGTCTGGGAGATTCTTGATCAATAATAAGCAATTCAGGTGGAATTACCTTAAAGGATACTTCGGGATTTTTGACATAGGGCCTCATTTCCTAGTTATCCAGAGTGTTGTTGATGTCTGGAGATATTTTTTTCTTAAATTCATGCAGTTCTTGTATTTGAAGAGTCTAGTTGCGCTAGCCTAGAGCAAGGCTAAAGCATTTCTATGGTAAAGTCTAGCCTGCATTAAAAAACAGTCTGACTCACTCCACAGTGCACCTGAGGTAAATCACTTATAACACCAGACTAACCATATAAATGTCTGTGTTAATAGAATAATTTTTGAAATATAACTGACCTTGTATCACATGAATTACCGCATTTTGAGGGACTATTTTCTCGCAGATCACTCCGCCGCTGCATTAGCTTACAGCCACGAAGCTGATGCTGCTCAAATATAAGTTATTTTAAACGCAAAATGGTTAAAATTATTCTATCGACACAGACATTTATATCATTAGTCTGGTGTTATAAGTGCCTCAGGTGCACTGTGGAGTGAGTCAGACTGTTTTTAATGCGGGCTAGCGGTTACCATAGAACTGCTTTAGCCTTGCTCTAGCGTAGCGCAACTAGACTCTTCAAATATAAGAACTGCATGAATTTAAGAAAAAATATCTCCAGACATCAACAACACTCTGGATAACTAGGAAATGAGGCCCTATGTCAAAAATCCGAAGTATCCCTTTAACCTCTTAACCCCCACCTCAACCGAGCACATTTTCTCCAAATCTGAAAGCTTCTTGAAAAGTGTCAAAACAGCAACAAAAATGAGTATAGAAAACGAGAAAAACGCATCAAAAAAGCATAAAAAGTGACCAAAAAAAGCAATGAAAGTCCAACAAAAACGTGACAAAAAGTGATGAAAGTGCAGCAAAAAAGTTACAAAAACTAAAAGTGGCCAAAATGTGACCCAAAAAAACGCAATAACAAGGCCACAACAAAAGCAACAAAAAAAAGTGACATAAATGAGATGAAAAAGAACGTGAAAAAAGTGACGACAACACGAGGAAAAAGTCCCATTTAGATCCGTTTCGTGAGGTCTTAGATTTCAAATGAGGCGTCACACTGGCTCCAGGCGAGAAGCTTTCAGATTTGGGTAAAACTGAACTAGACAATTGAAAACCCCTGACGATGATTGAAATCGACCATGTCCCTATATTTGTCATCACACAGACGAAATGGAGAGAATCGAGTTTCCATTCCTTTCTGGATAAACGGCGTGATAAAAAAAAAAGAAGAAGTGAAATCATGAATTAAAGTGACGTTTTAGAAGTCGTATCAATGTTTGGTGTGCTCTTCTCTCTCATTTTGACTTGCCAGTGTTCGGAGCCCACTGTTCACGCGCCTATTATCACACCCCATTGTGAAGGTGTTTGGCGGCTGAGAGGGCGCGGCCTTGGCTGGTCCCATCTGTCATCGGAGCGTGCCTCTCTCCACGCCGGGGTGAATTTATTTGCTCTGATACGTGGTGCGTCGCGCCTATTTTCACAGGTGCTTTCGGTTGTTGAAGCGAGAGGCTGAGGCGTGCTTACCCTGGCCCGGGACAAGGCTCCGGTTGTCCAGGGCTTCCAACCAGCAAATGCAATCTACAGAAGTGCGGCTGTAGGAAGCAATTGTCTTCAACATGTCCAGCGATTAGACCGCCACAGAGTATGTGTTAATGCGGAGCTGTATTTCTAATGTGCAGGTTGTAAATGGTACCACTTTAAAGGAACTTTGTCGGAGAATAATAAAAAGCACGGACTTACATTTTAAAACCTTTGATTTCTTTGTGTGACTTCAAACATCTCTGGCGGCGAGAATGAAAATGTAGTGGAAAAGTTCAGATCCAGCTGTCGTTGGTTTTGAAGGCTTGCAGGTTGGAGGGACCAATTGGCACGCGAGAACCACGAGTCTCGCCTCGGAGTTTTGGGAAAGTGGAGATTGCCGGCCCAGAGTTGGACATTACCATAAATGAACCTGTGACATGTGGCGCGGAATCAGAGGATTCTGATACTCGTAAATCCAAGAACAAGATTTTCGCAGGAGTTGTATTAGGGTTACACAATTTCCGCCGTCAAACTGCAGAAGGATTTGTTATAGAAAGAGTGGGGAGCAGTTAAAATCGCCAGATGTTTTATGTACCAGATAAGAAGGTCTTTATTTCATTAAGATATGATAAACCTAAAACACCACCCAAGGCTTTGCTAGTATATCATTTTTTTGCACAGTGAGCGAAAGGGAGAAAAGGTTGGTCTCAAAACTTAATAAACCGTGTCAGTAAGCAGGGACATAGGTGACCCAGGCGACTGCCTACGCCGCCATCTGCTGGAGGGGCCTTCGAATTGCGCTTTATATTTTGAACCCCATGAGGTCCATGCTCCCGCCATCTACAACGTCGCCGATTTCCTGACATAACTCTGGAACAAAAAGTGATAAAGACTTGGGGTCTTCTGTGTTGCCAACTAGCTTTCAAACTTCTACTTCCTTCTACACCTCCGGGGAAAATGTGTAAATTGACTTCAGTAGAGGTTCCTCCTCCAATACAACTGTTGTGCGCACTTTTCATGAAGCACATGTTCAGATTATTTTTGAAATGAATCGATAATCATAATAATATAAAATAAGACTATCCAAAGTGTGGGATTGTGATTGGGATAGAAAAGCACAGCAAAAAAAAGAAGGAATAAAGATGGAAAAGGAGATGCAAAAGTTCAATCTTGCCCAAGGCGCCACGTTGTCGGTAAGAACCAAATAGTTGGGTATGTTTATTCTCAATCACACAACATGTCTTGCGCAAAGACACAATGACTTTACGGAGCGGTCGGCGGTGGAATCGAAGCACAAGGATTGGAATTGGCCTACACTCCCCCACTGCGAATTTACATTAGTTTATGTGGAGTGTTGTGTCAGAAAGTGCTTCAATTGATCCATTAATTTATTAAAACAGATTTCTATTTTTGTACTACAGACAGAAAGAGAAATAAAAAAATTAAAAAAACGAATTACTGGAGACTGGCCATAACTAAAATGAGTCTTCATCAGTGTTACCTCCCAAACATGGCGGTATTCACTCCACACATCTGAACTCTTTATATTCCCGCGCCCCCTGCTTTTCTCCCACAGTGCTTTTTCCACATGTCAATCTGTAATCGCCGTCTCTTCCTCTTTTCCTCCACTCTTTTAACCTTGTCTGACCTCTCTTGACACCCTGAGACCCCTCCCCTTTCTCTCTCTCTCTCTCTCTCGCTTCGTGTTGTATGTGTGCTATAGTCGTCAGAGATAACTGGCATCCCTCACCTTTCACACCGCCTCACGTGGTAACAATCAGAGCTGGCTTTGGCAGACAAATTAGGCCCGTTATTGTAGACCGGAGATCAGCGCGCAGGCAGGAAAAGTGCGGCTAAATGCCAACAGATGGACCTCAAGGAGTGGATGGGAAGAGTGTGGTACAGTATAGGCCCATAGAGACATTCTACATTACTTTTAGCTGAAAGGTAGTGTACTTCCAGTTACATATTGATATGATTGATATGAAATGAGCACGGTTACCTAAAACGATTCCTACTGCATTATGTGGACTTTGTTTATGGCATAAATAGGTTCAACTCGTCTTTGGCCGAGTCACTTTGTTTCATCGATCCAAAGTCTGAGTCACAGTGACTAACAGGAACAGTTCACTGCTGACTTATCCATATTTCATCAGGAGTCTGGCCCGGTCACTCGGTGTACTGTAACCCCACGCCAAAATTTCAAATTCTTACCCAACGGCACATTTTCGGATTCAGTCTGTCATCACTTGTACAACCTCAGATGAATAATGCGCCATGAAATTGATTAATTCAGAACGCGTTCGCCAGCATAAACCGTTGATCTTTTAGTTAGCAAAAAACATTTAGTCCGGGCTGATGGGGGCTGACACTTCGTTTGGCGCTTTTTATGTCTTTTTGGGTTCCTCCGGATGAGAACTTGTATTCAGTGGCGACAGTGGATTTTCATAACCGCACACATGTAGACCGTCAGCTATCACCTTTATCGCCTTTTTAATATTCTAGAAGTCATAGTGTATAATGTCTGAAAAAGCTAAATAAATACATAACATCCATTTTTGTAAAACAGTATCTGCTTTCCGTCATGGTGGTATGTGAACACTTCAGCTCCTTTGA
Organism: Neogobius melanostomus; assembly: GCA_007210695.1. Classification (NCBI taxonomy): domain Eukaryota; kingdom Metazoa; phylum Chordata; class Actinopteri; order Gobiiformes; family Gobiidae; genus Neogobius; species Neogobius melanostomus. Next base: position 45,232 of record VHKM01000605.1, read on the forward strand.
AACAAATGCTTTCAAGTTCACATTAGACCTTCATTAATTGTTCTTTGTGTGTGTGTGTTTGTGTGTGCGTGGATCTAACCTGCGCCAGCGAATCAATCTGCTCTCTCTCTCTCTCTGCCTTCTCCGTTTCCAGCCGCTGTGACCACACAGTCTATAAAGCACTATTTCTCCTTTTGAACCCGGAAAAATCAGGACCAAGGGGGTTTTGATTTCTGTGACCAATCTTCATTCCAGAGTGAAATGCTTGACCCGGCTGTGACACACCGAGGCGCAGGTCAGACGCATCTTATTCAATTCAGCACAAGTGGGTGAAAAAGTAGCATTATGCAATTTATCGCTGTAATTTGAATACATCCATCCACACAATAGCTTTCCTGTGGTAAATCCACGCACACACATCCATCTTGAGTTACTGTGGCTCGCGCGCGGCAGGCTCATCCCCAATTTCAACAACACTCAATCAAAGGCAGAGCGGAGGTATGGATTAGGAGAGGTCCAGCGGTGCACCCCAAGGCTCCGATCTGGCACCGCACGGGTTTTGAATTACTCTCAATTCCATTCAATCACTCAATACCCCAATAAAGTCCTGCATAAACAGAGAAGTGAATGGATGTTTTTGCTGCAATCTTTTACAGTCGTTTGGCGCATCAGTATGTAGCCGGTTTAAGATTAGAGGGGTCAAATTTAAGGGGAAATTACCATTCACTGCATCAATTGAGTAGCCTAGGTTTCTGCATATCTCTGCGTTTTTCTCTTTTTGCCCCTCTCATCACTGCTCTGAATTGTTTGATACGCCATGATTCCTGTGGTCAAATCCCTGTAGTGGGCAATTGTAGGAATTACCAATGACAATCACTCATTTTGATTCCCAGACTAATCCTGAGAAAACCATTGCCCTACTGCCTCCCCCATAGTCACACAGTATAAGACCTGTGATCTGCTGAGATTTTCTCATCTTCATGGCACCAATGAATTGCTTCAATATTTTAGGCAGCAGTGAATGTTTGTCCTCGAATCTGGTCTTTTGCAGTGTTGCTTATTTCTGAATGGGTACGCAGTCATCCCCAAAGTGAAAGGGAAAATCCCATCCATCCATCCATTTTCTTCCACTTGTCCGTTGCCGGGATGTAGGGGCAGCTGTTGGAGCTGCCCAAATCACATTGCACCAGCCCCTCCTCCTGCAGGTGGTGGGTCCACAGAAGGACGGCCTCATGGTTCTAACCGGGCCTGTTGGTCTCTCATAAGGGCTTCTGAACCGCTCTTTGTCTGACCCGTCACCTAGGACCTGTTTGCCATGGGTGACCCTACCAGGGGCACGAAGCCCTTGACAACAGAGCTCCGGGATCATTCGGGGCTCAAACCCCTCCACCACGTTAAGGTGCGGTTCCAGGAGGGGAGGGAAAATCCCCCTTTTCAAAAAGACAAGATTGACAAGCCTTCAGTCTGAATGTGTAGCCTTTGTCAGTGGATCTCCAGAGCGGCAGGTTTTGCAGAGATCACCTATCAAATACGCGGTGAACATCATTTTGTTTTTACTCTCTCAGGTGGGCAAAGTGAAGTGTCTTGCCCAATGACACAACATCATTGCACTGGTCTGTGCTGGGATCATAACGATAAGCTTTTGATTAGTGGGCAAACTGAACCATTGCAGCCCCTGAGAACGCTGGCTGACGATGCGTCTGATGGCAACACAGTGAAACATTAATCCACTATATTATCACAATGGTAATAATGTTACAGCCATTTCTCGGGCGGTTCCAAAGGAATCATAGCTTGTTCCAGTTGACAGGGCTGCCACTTTTACGTGAATGGAAAAATGGAACTATCTAGAGATTGAAGGTTGACAGATGTGGAGGTGTGGTCATGTTGTCAGATCCAGAGGGAGGGGTCCCACTGTAGACAACAGCTGTTTTTACTCAGAGCAAAGACATGCAGCCGTTCAGAGAGAGAGAGAGAAAGAGATCAGACCTTCAGCGCTGAATATTTATGATCTCAGGCCGCACTGATTTCTCGCCACATATTTTGCGGTTTTACAGAGGGGGCTTGGTGACCCACACACATATACATAGGCAGCTTTGTAAATTCACACATGCTTTTGACTGCCTCTAAGTGGAAAGGAATACATTTTTGGAGATCATTAGAATGGAAAGTTTAGATGTGGCAAATGTAAAAGCAAATATAGATTTGGGAACCAGTCTTGGCGTTCACACGCAGTGCCCCGTGCTGGAAAATGGCGTTGTTGCTCTTTGAAGCGCAGAGGTAATGAGGCTCTATTGAAAGCCAATGAAGCCGGCTTTGGCAGCTTATAAAAGGGTGATCGGTAAGCCCCGGCACTCGCCTGGTCCTATGTGGAGCGAGGATAGAAGAAGGACAATGGACAGTATTTGGTATTTTAACTGGTGTTTTTGTCCCAGTGCGTTAAGCCTTAGTTGACACCAAAACGAGTCCAGTGGTTTCCTGAAAATACAAGTGTGTCACCTACTTTAAGTGTAACATGTAACATTTTAGTTTATTTATTTATTTGAACAGGGACAGTGTACAATATACATTAACCTCAGAAAGGAGAGATGCATTGTACCAGGTTGTAGCACTTGTGCTAATTTCCACCTGCAGTCCCTGGGCAGACTGATGTCCACATACAAAGTCTTAGAAAATTACACATGTTAAAAATACATTTCCCCCTAAACAGCATTAAAATGAAACCAATTTACAGTACATTATGGGAACAGGTTTGTTTTAAAAGAAGCCATTGTTTGGCCTGGTGTGAAAAAGTGTTAAAATGTACACATGTGGTCAGCTCTGTTGGCAACATATTCCACTGTCTGATGGCCACACTGGAGAAGGCTGAGCTGCCGAGTGCGGTTTTACACTGAGGAATCCTACACTCGCCCCGAACAGTCGACCGAGTGGCTCGAGATGACATTTCTGATCTCAGTGAAATAAACCTTTTTAATGGAGGAGCTGCAGTACCATTAATTATCTTGAACAACAGACAGAGATTTGAATATATGATTATGTTTTCAAAACTTAATATACTGTGCTTTTTAAGAATATGACAGTGGTGATATAGCCGAGATTTCTTGTCATGAACCTTAAGAGAACTTTTGTACAACCTTTATGTCCCAATAGGGCTGCCATAATGCTCCTGTTCTCTCTATAAAAAAGACAAGAGACTGATGTTGGAATGAATCTTTGCTCAGTGGTCAAAATGTCTTCAATTTTCTTTAAGGATACATTTTTATTCAAATGAATTGTATTTGTATTCATTGGACCAGGGGAGTCCTGGCCCCAGAGGAGATCATACTGTATGTTTTAGTGTTAGGCGAACAGAAATGGGGACATACAAACTCCACACAGAAAGGCCCCACCCAGCCCTGGAGTCAAACCCAAGACCTTCTTGGTGTGAGGCTGGAGCACATATTGCTATATATGTTTCCAAGTGTAACTTCAATCAAACAGTAAGAGTCACATTACCTAAATATACTTTTAACAGAAGTAAAAAGCATGTTCATAAATATTTAAAGAATAAAAAGTATTTTTGTTCTACAATCTCTGCAAGTTCCTAAAGTAAATGTAGCTGATTACTGAACAAATGAAGCTGAACAAATGCCTTCTATATGATATAGATTTTTGAGGGTGTCATGTTTATTACCCTCACAAATCAACTGGCAGGCAGCACTGTGTCCAGTTGTGGCTCTTAAAGAGAAATAAATGATGAATAAAACCCTAACATTTATCCAACATATGAAACATCCCTGTGCCAGTTTTGGTATTTGTATTGCAACACTATCAGTCTGGTACAGTAGCTCCCCGGCCCTAAGCTTTGAACACTCCTTTTTCCACCTTCCTGTCTGAGGGTTCATCAGTTATCGTCTGGTGAGGACCGGAGCCAAAATAAGCCAGAGCGGCTCTTACAGGGGTTTTGTCAACACCAGCTGAGGTACAGGCTGAAGGCTTTGCAGGTCCACTGTCCACTGCTAATCTGGGGCCAAGGTCAGGTGTCTCCAAAGTTCTCCAAAAGAACAAAGGAGAAAGAGAAACTGCTGGAGTGTGTCTGAGAACACTGTGCCACCGCTGGGGATTAGAGCAACACGACTGTTATAGAAACAGACCGAGAGGGCTGTGGGCGAGAAAATGCTTTTAATTAACATTTTAAAGAACTCTGAGGTCTCAGCTTCATTGTACCGGGGCTTTTGGTTTTTGTTGTTGGAGCAATAGCACTATTAACAGGCAAATATGTGCAGCGACAAAGAGAAAAATGTTGTCATTCTACAAAAGCATTCAACTGAACCTGCATTTTTTTTTAAGTAGGATAGCATTACAAGTATAGTTCCCTCTACCCACTTTACTTTTGCTATACCGTTTTCACAGGACATTTTTTTTCTCACCACACCAGCTCATTTGTCACTGCTGTTTGCTGAGTTCTGTATATTTTCTGTCTGTTGCCGGGAAACTATTCAACATGAGTTTTCCTGGACAATTTATCATGATTAAATTCAACTGCGCAACATCCAAAACCCCTGGCCTTGGCATAACGCAGCCGCCCCAACTGAAAATGATGACACCCACAGTGCAGGCACAGCGGATCCCCTTTCATCTGAACGCAGAGGCAAGAGAAATCACACTGAGATTTTGCTGGGTGTGTGTGTGCGTGTCATAAAGACGTCCGAGAGGATACAGTGGGTAACCCATGGTTCTCAAACTGTGGCCTATATTTGTATCAATTGTTGCGTAATACTTTGCTGTCGGCCGAATAGAGTGGAGCGCGTTTGGTACATTTCCATGGATACGAAAAAAAGAAATCGCTGCCCGGTTTACAAATCTCTGGAAAAGTTCGAATGGTGTGTATACTCTCAAAGTGGATACTCTTAACCCCGATTTATTTATCCATTTTTGCTATGGGTAATGACTCAGAAAGATGAGCAATGCAACACACGGTTCGTTAACTAATAATTTATTTTTTAGATTAAAAGTCAGTGGTTCATTGCCTCAAAAGGAAAATGTACAAGGAAGAGATCAGTGTTAAAAAGATCAGCACAACTGCTGTTGCACTGTTGTTTCTGTGAAGAATGCAATGCAAACTTGTGGTTGAATCCGAGTGGCCACTTTCTCCTTTTAATCCCATACATAAGTATTATAATCTGCAAACAAAGAAAAGAATACATTCGGATTGAATATTTGAATCACATCTCCTGGTGGCGATCACAAAAGCATATGTTTCTGGTTTCCACTTCCATGTAACATCGTCTGCTTTATACATCCCAACATGAAGTGGAACAAATATGTATTTACAACAACATACATGGTGGTCTACGGGATTTCTTCATCTATAGTAAACACTATTATTGTTCTCTGTAGTCTGACCTGGGAACCTCATAAGCAAATGGTTTGTTTATGCGGATAGCTTAATTAAACACACACACCTGTAAGTCTCGTAAACTCTGCCATGGGGGGAACAAAGCCTTTATGGCCTGGGTTCCACTGCCAAGTTGCCAGGCTTGTTAATGTAAAACAACAGGATGGCGCTCCCTATGTGGCTTACTAAAGAGCTTTCACAAACATCTGTCTTGCTTGCTCTTATCTTTCCCCAGCGTTCAGGGTGGGAAACAGGGCTTTAGTGTAGATTTACTGGGCAGCAGGGATGTCACACTTCCTCTGCGTTGTGAGGAGCGCAGAAGCCTTGCAGGCACGTAACCTGACCATTCATCATAATGTTCAGCTCCGCTCTCACATACCAGACTGAGGAGGCTGGTACTGCTGCAGCAGCACCTGTCCATCAGACACAGTACAAATAATCCACTTTTTTGAGAAATGTTGCCAGTGGGGATGGAGCTGCAGAATCACGCAGCGTAAGAGTTCAGTCAGAAGTCTGTTCTCAAGTTATGTCTCGATCGGGGACCTCACTACAGGGTTTTAAATTTAAAATTGTGTGGCACTAAGACCACACAAGGAAAGGCAGAAAGAGGAAAAAAAATATACGGAGGAGCCAATATTGGGCCATGCCTTCTGAAACTCAAATCAGGGCCTAAATCTGTCAAATGATCCTGTAGTGTGCTCCAGGCTGCAGCTGCGAGAATTAGAGCTTCTTTTAGGAGTCAAAATCCAGGCCAAACCATCTTTAGTTAGAAATGGACCAATTTGAGCCCAAGTCATTCAAAATGTACCGGCCTGGGTCAAAATGAACTCTATGTATGAGTGGGCCAAGTCACTAAATGGGTGTGGGCCCAAGTCTGAGTCCCTGTCTGGAAAAAGAGATAAGTCTAAGAGGAGGTCTGAGCTCTCAAACCAAAGGCTTGAGGCCAAGTCAAAGTTATTAAGACTTCAGGGCAAGTAAAGTTCAGGACTCTTGTAGGTTCATTAAGCTAATTGAAAACATGCAGATAACTCAATAAGAGTAGCTTCATATGATTTACAACTGTTAACCACTTCAGTCGGCTGCGAGAGTGAGTTCACAGTTTCACATACATTCAGTCAAATGCTATAGTGCAGTACAGTAACGGTTTTGGGCTGCCATAAGTTTCTTCTGTGCTGTCACTTCTTTGAGGAATTGGACACACATCATGAAGATACTCTGAGGAAAACCATGAGAGGCACAAGATGCCTGTTAGTATTCACTGTGCACTCGCATGACATGCTCCTCTGGTTATCTTCTACTCTATTTAAATCAATATAATATGTTTTCAAAATGAAATAACAGCACTAGGCAGATAAAAGCTGCAGAGCCCTCGCCCGGTCTCTGTGGTTTGGTTGCCCCTGACTCCCATAGCTCTGTGAATTAAATTGAATATAAATGTGACTATGCCTCTTTGGCAGCACATGACAGGGCAGTTCAGGGAGGCATAAGGGAAGATGACTTGGGAGGTTTTCCTTTGGATCCAAATGCTCAGATTGGGTTAGTTGTTCTCCGCTCACTTCATGGTTTTGATGGACCAGCACAAACCACAAACATGCAAACATAACAAAGTTCATGAGGAATGAAATCTGATACTCTCATGTCATAATACAATCAGTGAGCACTAAAAGTTTCCAGCCTCATTCATTTTGTCAAAACACACCGGAGGAAAACATGCTTGTTTATCCCACTTTGTTTTCTCATTGACTGCATGAAAAGAAACTCTCGTTTCAATCTCTTCTTTTGGCAAACAAACGTCTGCCAGTCACTGGACATCACAGAATTCATATATTTAAAGAGAAACTACATAGGCCGCAAATAACATCTGAGGCCACACTGTCCTTAAAGCACGAAAGTCTCCTGGAATATTGGCTATTGTTCTGAGATTCCAGTCGTTTGTCCACAATACTTCATCTTTCCTTCTAAATAGTGACAAGCCACAAGTCATGGTGGTGATTCATCCACTCGTGAGCGGGGCTAGTGGTGATTCAAAGACACTTAGAGGGTTCTTGTGAAGATGTGGTTTGCAAAGTGCCCTGGCGTTGTGCCCTTGCAGAGAAGCAGAGAGCTCACTGTGACAGAGGCAGCAGCAGAGATGGTATAGGACTGAGTGTGGTCCAAATATAGAAAGCCCTTGGTTCCTCATTGAAGAAGAGTATACTATGAACACACTGTGATCATTTGGCTAACGACGGAGTTTCTTTTAATGGCACCTGCAGCGGCCTGTTAAAATGAGGTGTTTGTCTTTACACAGGCTGCCGCTCAGTCTCAGTAAAGTGACGAGCACCGTTGAGTCCGTTCTCCAAGTGAAAGGAGAACAAAGATTGGACAGTTTTTTAGGAGGGCACAGTGGACTTTCTGCTGTCGTCTTGAAGGGGATGGACTTTGTGTCGACACTTCATACACTTTTTATTGGTCCCTTTTTAAGGCAAACCAAAGCGACAAAACACACGGACATCACAATAACAAACATGGAAATAAAAATACCATCATAATTATACAATATACACAGTTGTAGTCCTTAGAAATGTCGGTACATGCAGTCTGTAGTGTGCAGTGCTCTGTGACAGGGCGGGGCTCAGAGGTGTCCTGTCAAGGTTCAGGTGGGCAGAGGACAGGGGCGTCCCCATCACGCTTTGCCACACTTCCCTTTCTTTTCTTTGCGCTGGAACTTCCTCAGGCGCCGCGCCCAAACGTCCCTCCACTGGATCACTAAGCTGTTCTTATCGGCCACCAGCCCGACGCGCTCCGACCCCGTCACCTGGTTGGTTGTCCCGCTGCCAGGCCCCGCCCCGGGCCGCCCCCTGCTGCGACTCCACCCTCGCTGCCGCCCAACACCAGGAAGCGCTTGCCGATCTGGATCTTGGGACACTTGCAGGCCAGGTCCTTCATGTGCACCCACAGCACGTTGTCCCCCCGCTTTAAGGGGTCGCCGCGGCTTTTGTAGACGACACGATGTTGACGGAAAACTTAGCCCAGTCGCCCACTGTCTCCATGTCCAGGACGTTCACCTGCACCGCTGTGGACACATGGACCTGGTCAGTGTTCAAACAATTCACTTCACCATTCAATAAAGCTGTGTTTTTTAATGCTTACATTTGATTTTGACAAATACAAGGGATATGAACAATACTGGATGAAAACAGTAAATTTAATGAAGGACGCTGAAAATGGACGAACTGTCTTACCATAATCCTTTTTACAGTACTTCTTCATGTTGATCTTCAGGTTTCCCTTCACCGGTTTGCAATAGGATTCACAATCTGTAGGAGAAGACAAGAGATGTTGAACACGCTCACTCGTTTTATGACCAATGTTCAGATGAAATGTGGTCTACAGTGGTGTCCAGGTTCAGCTGCCTATAAAGGGAGCTGGGGTGACAAAACACTGTAAACTGTTATGTACTGTGAAAGCACCACTTTCCAAAACGTTAACCATAAATCCCTGGCTCACACAAGACGCCTTAGAACAGAAGTACCTAGAAGATTCAAGCTAGGGTTCTGCGGGATGGCCTGACGGTTAGGGAGCACGCCTTGGCATATTTCACCCGGTTTCTTTGACATTTTATGCTGCTTGCTGTCTACATTTTGCAACTATGTATGTCTTTAGATTAATTGTGAGAAGTTTTAGATTCCAAAATAGTTTTAACCCTTCTGCACATTGAAGACTTATTTGTTTTGTCTAAGCACGACTACTGTACAGTTTGTGACTCGATACATGTCCCATTCCCACAGAAGGCGCAGCTGGGAGGCCTGAGACATACCAGAGGAGCACAAGTGTAGGGCCTGACATGTTTTGGGAGACTTTGAGCAAAGACAGAGCGTGGTGGAGCAAGTCATGCTTGGATGGATGTGAATAGAGCTTGGCTGCCAGCGTGAGCATCCAGACCACACACTGCACACATGACCTTCTCCGACCATTTGTCCTCCGCGCTGCCAGGGAAGCTGCTACAATTGTTGGACTGTAACACCTAAAATGGAGGCGTTGGGAAAGATGCAATATTGTGCTAACAAGTCATGCCTTGGCCGAAGTCCACACTAAAATGAGAATGGGACTGGGTCTCAATTGGAAAGACATGCTGGACTCAAACTCAAGCATCTCCGATTTTATGAGTAAATGGGCTTTCTTTTAATAAAATATAATCCGTCAAACATATTTGTTTTGAAGCTAAATGGGATGGGTATGTGGAACCACAACAACCCCAATCTGCCCTTGGCCTAAACTTACGACAAAACATTTCTTTATATTTCATTACAGAGTAAAAACAGTCATAGCATTTTAAAAGTACAGTAAAACTCTTTCTCCTGGCTCCTGCTTTAAGTAGTTCACAATAGCCATAAAGCGAAGTATAGCACGCAAGCCTCTGCTTTTTGGTCTCCACGCAGCACATGCATGTAATTATTTGTCGTTGTTTGTTTTTGGAGGTCATTAAATATTTATTCTGCCATGCCAACATTAAGGCCATTGATTCTCTGTGATCACGAAATATGTTTTGCATGAAGTGGAACAAAATCAAGTGAACCATTCGAAACAGACGAAAGGCACGTCGTGTCCTTTTTTAAAATAATAGAAGGCACAGGACTTTAAGATGAGAATATAATCACACTCAATGAAACGGTGACGCGTTTTCGAAGCAATTACTTTAAGTGCCTTCGAGGACCCCGGGTTAAAATAATAGAAAATGATTGGGGGAAGAGCTTGAGAGAAGGGACACCGTGCATTGTCGCAGTTGGAATGTGGGCGCAAGTTAAAAACCACATGCGCGAACTTCCCTCGCATCTTCAAAAGGAAAAGCATTCAGAGGGCGAATTCCAAATAAACGGACATGAAATATCTCGATTAGGAAAAACCTGCCACAGGAGGAAGAAATGAAAGGTTTCGGGGGTTTGCATGAGAACTGGGTGTTGGAGCAGTGGAAGGAAGAAACAGGGGACCAGGGCGCCCGTAAAAATGTCCAGGAGGCTTGGCTGTATATCAGGAATTTTATAAGAACAAAGGGAGAGGAGAAGACAGGGGGAAAAAGTGGCTTCCAACTTTGACGATCCAGTGTGTAGGTGTTGATAGGTCTGGAGATGTGCGTGTGATCGGTCAAGTGTAGGCGCATCATTCACTCACAAACCTCACCGAAATTATTTTATTTTCAACTTGCCAAGATGTTTTATAGTTTTGTTTGCGAAATATTGCACACAACAGTGAGTGGCAGCCAATTTGAGAAGCAGGACTCCTTATAGGGCTGGGTTTCGTAAGATTTTCCCGACACTAGTTTTGATAATGATACAGTATGAAGGACTTTTACTGTGCCTATGATGCATCAATCATAATCTACATTTGAAAAATGTATATAAATTACACAAAAACTACACAAATCATTTATTTAGGCTAGGACAGCCAAGTAACTCTCTACAGAGCGGTTTCAAGGCCAACCAGGCATTAAAGTACAATTGTTTTTAGGTGGCAGTTTCTGATTCTAAAAGTGTTTAAATGTAGGGGCCTTTTGAAAAATATCACTTTGTCTTGGGACAGTGCGGACAGTTCCCATAAGGAGTCCCTTACTGCCAGTTGACCCAGAAGATAGTCGCACCAAAAGCAGCCCTTTTAGACCCATTCAGTGGCCCGCGACAAGGACAAATTGCACCCAACGCCCCTTCCACACAAAAAAACAACCCTGGATGTGAGTGAGGGATATGGGGCACTGGTCTGAGCCTGAGGTGAATGTGCGAGTTGATAATGTTTCAGCAGGACTTTCCCAGGCCGTGGATGTGTACTTTTGTCAATGAGCTCAGTGAACGGTGAATAAAAGTAGAAATAAACGGATATACATTCGTCTGTAAGTCTATAAGTTTGCAAAGTGAGGAGAGATAGAGTGAAATTTTAAGGTAAACAATCAAATTCCTCCCCTCTTTAAACAGAAAGCTCTTCTTCAGAAGTTGCAAAATAAGGAGAGCAGGGACAACATTTTCCAGCTCCTTCCCCTCGCTCCTGATTGGACCTGACAAGCTGGTTCACAGGAAAAGCTCGTCTCATTGGTCAACGCGGGAGGATACTAGACTCTGATTAGTTGCTGAGATCCGGCAAGGAGGGACTTTACAAAAAATAATATATATGTATTATTACTTACTTAAAGCAGTTAAGTACTTAAGTACTAAGTAACTTGTTTACCTTAATAAATCCTTTTAGTCCCTCTAGGCGTAATACAAGTGTTAATGGGATGATTGGGGGGGAGGGGGGGTCTTTCATCTCCCCCTGGTGTCTCTGGCCAGAAAACCATGCTTGCAACTTTGCCTGCACCGGGTCGGAGGCCCCAATACACACTAATGGAATCACGAAGAAGACGCTAACAGGCTAACGGGCAAATCTAACGGCGGGCTAGCGCTACTTAAACAGTATTTACAGCCAAGTTTGAGTGAAAAAAAGTATCTCCATTGTGTAATTGGATGTACAATATCCCTCTCTCCCCTTGTCTTTTCTGTCAGCTTAATATTTACTCTCACAGACAATTAATGAGAAAAAAAACGCAAAATGCTACGACACCTGCAGTGGCGCTTATAGCCTCTAGGGGCATGACTTACTTAGTACTGCTTTAACATCAAAATGCAAGACCAGGTGGTCGATTTTGAACATTTTATAAAATTAGTATAACATTTAGACTTCCAGACTATCACTTTAACTCAAAATGTTGACTATAATTGTGCAAGTTTTTGACATGATCAAAAAGGTTCGTGAGAGTAAATGAGTTAGCCAAAGCTAAAAGTATGCCAGTGTGCAGGTTGGCTCAAATTCTTTCAAAAACTTTTAAGGCTACAGTCCATTTACTCTACCCCTACGCCCCTACTCTTTTAAAATGTTTCAAATCTGTGTCTTTCGAAGCCATAAAGTCGCAGAATGAGAAATAAAGCTATGTAATTGAGCAGCGCCTCAATTGTAGAGTCAAAACCAGGGACGTATTCCCCAGTCACACGCCAGCGCTCCTTTCACGCCTCGCAGCCCACTCCTTCACTAAGTCTCCACGAGCTCAAGTGTAACTAATTACCTCTGCCTCAGCCTATCTGCATGGCCTTGGCATTAAGCTGCGTATACACTCGCCGCTCAAGGCTCCACTAAGTCAGGCTCAGGAGCTGTGCCAAGGATAAAGGAATTCACGACAATGGGGAAAGTGCCTGTGATCATTCAGACAGAGGTGACCCGCCCTGTTTTAATATTTATGACACACCTTCAAACGCGAGTCTAGAAATGTGGAAATATGTTTTTGTTCTCCGTCTAAAGCGGCGGTGCAGGGGCTGAAGTACGAACCTGCTGGCTCCTCGGTGCTGCTCGCCACCGTTGTGGGGTTGACCACGGGGATTTCTGAAACGCAAAATGAACACAGTAGTGAGAAGAAAGCAGGGTCATGTTTAGAAATGGGCTTCTCCTCAAATTCAGAACACCTCCCCGACGCTGTGCAGATTGACAACATGATCCTGATAAACAAACCATAAATCCAGAGCTAACAGAGCAAGTCTTAACATTTAAAAGTCCTGTACCTTTTTCTTTTTGTTCAATCAAATTTGTATTATCCTACTTCAGTGCATTGTAAAAGCAGACATTTGTGGAAATAAAGATCTCTGTAGTCTGCATGGCACTTTCAAATAACTCCTCTGTGGGATGAATACATTTTCTTTTATTTAATTATTTATATATTTATTTATTGATCGGGACAACACACATTAATGAACAATCATATACAAGTTGTACACAAATTGTAAATGTGCCTGATTATAGCAAAACTGCTCATTTACTCATTGCTGTCAATAAAGAGCCCTCCTGGAACCGCCACCTTAACGTGGTGGAGGGGTTTGAGCGCCCGAATGATCCTGGGAGCTCTGTGTCGTGGGCTTCGTGCCCCTGATAGGATCTCCCATGGCAACAGGTCCTAGGTGACGGGTCAGACAAAGAGCGGTTCAGAAGCCCCTTATGAGAGACCAACAGGCCTCGGTTAGAACCATGAGGCCGTCCTTCTGTGGACCCACCACCTGCTGGAGGAGCCATAGGGGCTGGTGCAATGTGACCCGGCAACGGACAAGTGGAAGAAAATGGATGGATGGATGGAGGTCAATAAAGAACTTTAAATGTTTACACCCAAGAATCAAGTGAGTATTTAATGTAATTAGTTTATTGTTAATTAATAATTAATATTATCTATTTTTTCAGCCTATAATGTCTTTATCAGTTTACTAAAGTTATCTTCTTCTTCTGACAGTTCACACTTCATTGTGATTGGTGAGATACATCCATCACACTCAGAGCATGACCTGGAATGAGCAATGGGAGGAGTGCTTGGGGAAATGTAAACAGCATGCCTTTGTGTTTGAGCATCACAGAAAAGCTATGTAGGGAGATCACGATTTGGTATATCACAAATAATTGTTATCTAATCATGACGCCCTGGCCATGTTGCACAATCAGCTCTAACATTTAAAAGGGTGAGCAAATTTGCTAGTTGCACAGTCAGGTTTATATTTACATACAGAGGTAGGCAATGTCAGGCCCGAGGCCAAATCCGGCCCTACAGCATAGACCTCCGGCCCTCAGGATGTTTTGAATGATTTTGAAGATGACGTTATGACACAAATCAGAGATCAAATGCCTGTTAGAATACTCTAAAAATGAGCAAAATACAGTCAATTCCTTCAAAATTTCCAAACAGAACACCCGATTAGGTCATGTACTGTATAGGGTTGGGTACTGTTAAATTTGTTTGATACCGATACCTGAATGATACTTTTTTCAAAGCCTATACTAAAATATTTGTCATCTAAACCCAGAAAACGGACCATTAAATGTGTGGAAAATCTGCAAATTTACAGTATCGGGTTCATCTCCAATGTGAAGAAATATGTGAGAAATGGAGAATAATTTGGGGGAAATATGGAAAATATTAGTAAGGAAAAAATTGGAGCAAAAATAAGAATTGTTTTTGTAAAAAAAAAAAAAAAAAGATTGGGAGAAATGGGGCAAACATTAGGCAAGAAATTGAAAAAACTGAAGAAAAAAACAATAGGCAAAACAAATTATTTTATTTATCCCTGGACCAACAGCATCAAAACTATATTTGTAAACTGTATTATTTTCTGGTACCTGCTTTAGATCAGTAGAACATAAACTTTTTCCCCGATACCAGACTGGTATTGTTTAACGGTACCCAGCCCTAATCATGTTCATACAACGCTGGTATTTGTAGAAAATGGTGCTTTACTTTGGGCTAAAATTGGAAAGTCCGGCCATTGGTCTTTTACAATAAAGAAAATCGGCCCTCCGCCAAGCAAACTTGCCTACCCCTGCACTAGAGTAACACTAAGTACAGAAGGACATTTTAAGTGCATTGCCTTGTTAGTGAATTTTGAATTGGTTGACTCTACCTCTGTGGATGCTTTGCTTTATCAGCTGTGTAATCTCTGTGTTGTATGCACGCACACTTGGACAGATGGCGCTGAGGGGAGCTGTTTGGGAAGATCCTGACAGTTAGTATAGACCTCCCTTGCGGCGGCCGCTGGCTACACTAAAAAGTACCGCCGCGTGGACCTCCTCCAGGACTTCTGCTAATCCTATGTGACTTTCCAATACAAATGCTAATGCTACCGACAGGCTGCAGGCCCCTACCATAAACACAGTTAGGAATGCTGGCTTAGTTAGCACCCACCGGAGGATCTGTCTTTCATTGGATCCGGAGGTTCGGGGCTTGTACCTCGGCAGCGGGGAGCGTGAGGAGTGAAGTTGTTGGCGAGATTTTAGGGATTGCAATCGCCGTGTTCTCTTTTGAATTTACGGGACTCCCCACCGACAAAAACAAACGTGATCACTGAGCTTTTGTGGCGACACAGCTGCCCGGTCTTCTTTAAGCTGCGTGCCGAAGACAGAAAGCAGCGGATCATTCAAATTAGGGTTGTCGCCCTCATAGTAATTGGCTGCTTTAATAGCTCTGTCTTCCTCTGTCGTCTCACTGGGAGGTGAGGCAACACGGCGCTCATTACCATTACCGTTTGGCTGCGGTCACTTTGATTTCGGTGTCACTCAAAAACACATTCGCGGCTACTGTTGCCTCTGCCAGCCTTGCCATCTGCTCCGAATCTGGAGTCTCCAACAACATGGCACCACAGGGCAGGGTGTTACTCCTGGATGGGGTTGTTAGCCTTGTTTGAGGCCTATTTGGCATATTAGCGCAATGAGCTAATATTGCCTGACACGCTTTAGTGAGGCTTGCTTTTTAGACACAGACTAACGTGTGTGTAACAATGCACGCAATCTGTTTGTCAAGTTTGTCAAGTAGTTAGTAGTGTTAAATAGATTTATGTTGATATATAGTCAAAAAGACAACAGCTAGGAAAAATAGCTTCATACGACAGAGGTGGGCAGCCAACCTTTCCACAGTCTCTTCTCAGGTTAAAGGGGTTTTCTATGGACCCATCGACTTACTTTTTGGCACAATTTGCACAATTCTTTCGATCGATTTTGCGCCATGTGTGGCTGTATCGTCTCTGATTTGACAATGTCTTCTTCTGGCTCTCCGTATAGCGGCGTGCGTGCATGCGGTCACTCACTGATGCAGGGGCGACCGGTGAACGGCTCTGCTGGTATCCTTTGGCGCAGCGGTTGCACGTGATGCCGGTCACTCCGTCCTTGCAGGGCACTGGCCGGTGGTCTGGTTACACGTCTTCCCCGCCGCTCCGACAGGTGGCAGTCGCAAGCTGGGGGGGGGGAGAAAGACAGAAAGAGTGAAACGAGTTAACGCACGGGCAATTTTGCTGAAACGACACGCCGTCATGAGGATGGTGTGGATGCTTATACGGTAATCAGGTAATGACTAGCCTCTACTTGTTCTTGAGCTCATAACTGCTGTGTGGACTCTGGTGACACATGCTCCGCAATTTCATCACTTCCCGAAATAAAAGTTTAGTAGATGCCACACAGACGCCAACAGCAACAAGGAATACTTGGGTCACGCTGCAGCGCAGCACATTAGAGCCTTCCCTGGTTGTAGGCAATTTATTTAAAAGTGTTGGTCTTAACCCCCTCTTGGAGAACTGCTTCACGTGGATATTCTGAGCTTTATTGCGAGGGACAACAGGCAGTGTAACCCCAAAAAGTCCCCCATCTTAAACATCTATTTTTGTTTGTTTGCGATTATTGTTATTCAGCTTTAAAAAGGGGGGTTTTGAGCAACTTGGCTGTTATTTGATCGCCGTAATTGTCCAAGTCTATCAAAGAAAAAAGCAATGAGCAAAATTACACTTTACACAGGGGGGTGGGGGAAAGCCCAATAACTTGACAGTTTACTCCAGAGCGTGCCAGAGAACAGCAGCTGCTAACACACCGAGGCCTCTTCAGAAATGTGTTTATTCACCCCGATATATCAGAGCGCTGAATGCAATACCACCTGTTGACTGCGCAAAAAAACACCCCGCCAAAGGTCAAATGGCTGAAAGTCGACCCCGGTCGGATGGTGCGCGTCTGGCGGATTAACTCGGGGCTCAGAACTTTGGTGTTTGTTCCGGCGACAGGTCCACAGGTGTCCCGGAGAGCTGCGCCGCGTTTGATGCCCTACGTAAATCTGAAGACTCCGACATAGACAGGGTCGCTTGCACTTTGATGGGATTTGACTGAGATGTTCCAGATGAGGAGGGTATTCGTAAACGCGTTGCATTTTAAATCAATGTTACGTGGAGAAGCAGACGATTATTTTCAGTGGACTGTAACTCTTCTCCAGCTGCGTCTTTGATAGTCTTACATTACGCCAAAGTGTGTTACTCAATACTGGCTAATGTTGGTTCGTAAGTCTGTAAGGGTTCAAAGTTGCATTGCACATTACAGGGGTCCATCTTTATAGTAGCAAAAAAGAAAAAAGCAACATAAATGAGTTTAAATATTGTGGAAATGCCAGAAATGGAAATAAAAATGAAATCTGAAGGGCCGGTTCAGACGCTATTAAGAAGTCTTCTCTATATAAATATCAAAATGACATATTCCAGAAAAATGTACAGTAACTCTGTTTGGGTTCAAAGTTACCTGCTAAAGGGCTAGTTGAAAAAGACAAAAAGATCCGCACAGCTTGAATGCTCCCAGTCAATTTATTTCGCACACCACAAAAGTGACATTTCGGGCCACAAATCAGCCCTTCATCAGACTAGATGTCAAGTCTGAATTCAAGCTGTGCGGATCTTTTTGTCTTTTTCAACTAGTTTTTGGATCCCGCACGCTTTTCAGGTCTCCGTGATGTGCGTGTCTGCTTAACCTTCACACCTGCTAAAGGGTGCCATGCAAAAAGTCATCTTAAATAAGTAAAAACCCGCCTTTGCTATGCCTGATCCCGTCAGATCTCAGAAGCTAAGCAGGGAAGGGCCTGGTCAGTACTTGGATGGGAGACCGTTTGGTAACATCAGGAAGCCTGGGTGAATGTAGTGTGTGAGTGAGTGGTAGTCGGAGGGGCCGATGGCGCAGACTGGTTGCCTCACTTCCGTCAGTCTACCCCAGGGCAGCTGCGGCTACAACAGTGCTTACCACCACCGAGTATGGAGTGAATGAATAATGACGACAGTGTAGCGCTTTGAGAAACTTGGTAATACAGGCTTGTAAAGCAAAATACAAGTGTAAGGCATTATTATTATTAGTAGTAGTAACATTTTCTTGGAATAAGTACCTTTGTCCTTCATTTGAGAGTCTAGTTTCAAGAAATCAGTGCATGGGGAAGATATTCAGCCCCCCCTCCCAATATCCCAATCCCTTTGGACACACTTCCCTTATTATTATGACTAAAAAAATAAAAAAATAAAAATCTGAACATGTGCAATCATGAAACGTGCACACAACCGTTATGTTGAAGGAGGGACCTCTACTTCTGAAGTAAATTACAAATTTTCACAGCAATTGTACGCAGCTCCTTGGAGGAAGAGAAGGACCAGGGAAGGGTCATTTGAAACTTCTAGTTTTAAAACACAAGATCGCAGGTCTCTATTACTTTATGTTCCAAAGTTATGTCTGAAAATCAGAGATGTGGCCCTGAAGAAATCTACACTTAAATTAAGATAAAAAGAAATCTCCACACTCAAATACCTTAAATGACCTTAAACGGTGTTTCATCTTAATTTAACTGTAAATATCTTGCCCCATGGATGATCTTGAAATTAGATCTCAAATCAAAGAAAATGTACATTTAAATAGAGTGTTTTGAAACATTCTTTATTATGAATGGTTCAAATGTTATTCTTGGTCATTCCTTCAGCAGGTCCTCACATACTACAGTACGCTGATGTCTTTAAAAGAAGGATCAATATAATAACAACTAGCCAAACTTAGTCTTTTCTTTGAATTGAACAGATCCCAAAGATTCCATCACTTTCCTGTACTCCTTGCATCCTTCTCTCCCCTCCCCAGTGCTCCTGCTGCTCTCCAGATGCAGTCGGTGGTGGCCGCGTGCTGCATTCCTGGGATTTGTTCTGTTAAACGTGCAAATCAAAGCCAGCTGATTATGGGCGCAAATCCACATCTAAAGGCGGCAGAATAAACTTATTATATCATTATCTCACTTGGCCTTAGCGCATGAGTCACTCGGTTAAGGCAGAGTAAACACACACACGGCTCTCCTGTCTGGGAGATGCTGTGTCACTGATAAAAGACACGTGGGATAAAAGTGTTATGGAGGCGAATGCTGCCGCTGAGCCGATCTGTCAGGTCCGTCCGTGTAAACAAAACGGCGGCTTTGTTAGATGTTCTCACTTCCCCGTCAAACAATCGCGGCCTCTTAAGACATCGGAGTTTACAGTGCACGTCCAGGGCTCGGTAAACACCGGGCACCTCCGCCCACACCTCGGCTCGACCTGTTTGTCTGAACTTTTATGGCCAGGGGCTCGGGTCAGTGAAGAAGCAGTAAAAACGTCCTCAGATGTTGATGACTTCTCAAGCCAGAGCGGCTGCAGACGTGACAGAGGCCTGATGGGATTTGTAGTCTTTGACAGGCCCAATTTAACTGATGAGGCCTGCTTTGCTATAGTTCTTGTGCCATTGGGTCTCGACTTTGGCTGAAGAATGCTAAGAGGACATGTTGGATCTAAGCCATGTCGATTTAGTGAAAAGTTGTTTTTTTCCCTCACACCTTGACACTGAAACTCTTCTCCTTGGCTCCAATCCCGACCTCACTGTCATACATAGGGGTGGTTGATGGCTTTCAGGTGGAGACGTTCAACTGACCGTGCACCAACTACAACACAGAGCGTTCCCTGTCTACATTGGCTTCCGTTGCCTCATTTTTGCACTTTATTTATAAGCACTCGCTCGGGTCAACAGATACCAGCTGCGCGACAAGCTCCCAGAATCGTGTAGCATGGTTTGACGGCCCAGCGTGGTTGATTTTACTGACCATTTTAAAGCTTGTGACACTGTAAAAGCCTATAAGGAGGCTGCTGTCTCATGCAGAGAGCTGTCGGCTGGGGCCTGGTGCACGTGGGAGGTAGGAGATAGCGGAGTGCTTTGGAGGTGAGTGTGCAGGCCCTTTTCTCCACGCAACAAGCCTGATTGGAACCAGACTGGGGCCACTGAAGCCCGGCCGTACCTCCCTCCTGCCCCCTCCTCCTCCTCCTCCTCCTCTGCTCTGTGCTGTGGAAACACCTGTATTTATTGTCCATTTCAGATGTTGACACTTGCCGCTTTGGTCACAGCCACCTCTGACCTCTATCTTCACCTACAGATTAAAAAAAACAAAAAAACAAGCAGAGCCAAGCAAATCCGGACTTCAGAGAACTACAGTGGGGGCAGGAGTCTGGAGGATAGCAACATAAACATTATGATAAAAAGTTAGAAGCAGAGAAACTGGAAAAGTGGCAGCAGTTCTCTCTTACAGAGGCTGAAACAAGTATATACTGACTGAGTTTATACTGACTAGCGTAACACACTGCTCCTTAGGCAAGAATAATAATAGCAATAACCTTTTTATAATAATTATAATAATAATAATAACAATCACAACAAGGCTATTTTACCATCTCACTTTCAAACCGATTCTTGAAGAGGTATTAGAAATCAGGAAACGGGAACACAGACCCAAACAGAGATGTGGAAGTGTTTATAATCTCACACACAAGGGACCCACTTCTCCGGAGACCACAAGGCGATGGGTTTGGCCAGCCTGACAAATCTATCAAGGGATACGTCAGGCTGGCCACGCCCTGGGAACATCAGCTGACAACTGACACGTCAAAGCAGTTCACTAACGCTTTGAAGATGGCGGCAGCATCGACAAACCTCTTTGTGTTACCTAGAGAAAGCTAATGGTGAATGTTTTTAATAATAATAAATGGTTTACAAAACAGTAGTGCTTTGTATCCCACTTGGGCCACACAAGACCAGTAATATCGTAGTGTGTTACTTTGAAAACATTTGCATTAGATTGTAGACTGTAAAAGACTAAGTAAAGCTAAAGGAGAGCACGTACCACCAGTCATACCCGGCTGACAGTTGTGGAATTGCACGGATCCATCATGACCGGCAGCTTCGCAACCTATTCATAACTTTCATTTCCGACACATCTACAGCCTGTGCATTGCTAAAGCACTCCGCAGGCTTTGATACAGATAGATCGTTCTGTCCAAAGCTTCCAGGTATTGCAGGAAATGAACGATAAAGGAACACTTTGGCACCAGGAAAAACAGACATCTCCATCAGGGACTGCAGCGCGATGACTTCAGATCGGAAAAATGTGACCAAGTCACAGTGAATAATGTTTCCATGTAACAGTGGGACCAGCACGCGCCACTGCACGAGGATATCGCGCCATGTTGGATCTGTGGTGTTGGGTTACAGCGTGCAGAGGTGACAGACGTGAACGTGAAGACAAGCCAATAGGGTATTCTCACTGCGAAATGTTGATTGTACTAGTGTTGGCCGCTTTCACTTTTCTTTTGGGACTTTTCTGGAAGAAAGTGCACATATTTATAATGATTTAACACAATAGGACAAGTGCAAAACGCCACATTTTCCAACTTGATTTTGTAAAATGGGTAGTATGGCTTAAAACTGCTATCCCCAAAAAGGAAATGGAGAACATGGCACATTGTGTTCTCAATGATTCAGTCAGGAAAAAGTTTTTGAAAAGTAACAAGAGTAAATCGAGGGTTTTTTGTATCTTCGCCCTCTAGTTCTATTGAATCACTGACATAGGCCTTTTTCTCCTGCACTAAAATCTGAACCTCACCGTCAGTTTAGTTTAGTTCTTGTGACTTTGCAACATATGACGTGGAATGTTCTGCAGTGTGGCTTTAACGTACAAATCACTGGATAAAAGAATCACTGACAGCCATAGCGACATCAGAAGATGACAAAACAAAAGTAAAAAAGTCCAAGGGTGATATATTTCATTACCATAAAAATGCACTTTTCAAACTTCGGTTCTCGAGCACTTTCTCAGAAATGGCATGATTACAGCTTTAGTGGGGTCGGAACATCTCGATCTGGATTTGTTTGAAACGTGAATAAACACTTTTTGCTGCTTTTTGCCAAGTGTAAAGTCCAGTGGGGCTTAAAGTAATAATCCATGACATGTTCTCATAAATAAATATTCATGAAGCCAGTCCAGTCCAGATTCACGGGGTGTGTGGGATTAGTTCTGCATTGTTCTGACTACAAATTTAGTCAATCTCCCTCGCAAGTGCTTCAAACGCTCTGCTCCACTCGCTGATGTCAGGAAGTGGTTCTCCTCTGTGTGTTTAAAACCTTTTGTGTGTGTCCGCAATCGTAGTTTTTGTACGTGGTTGATGCTGATTACCTTTGCATGCGCGTCGGTGGGTGATGGGCCGGGCCATGTCTCTGTAGAAGCCCTCTTTGCAGTAGTGGCAGTGGCGTCCGGCGGTGTTGTGGCGACAGTTCATGCAGACCCCTCCGCTCTTCCTCCCTGATAACTTGTACAGTTCCATGTTGAATCTGCAGCGTCGCGCGTGGAGGTTGCAGTTGCACGCTACAACAAAACACAAACAAATCCGATAAGTCGACCTACATTACACGCCATTGAAAAACAAGCATTCGTTGCTTTCATTTTAGCCCAGCTCTGTAGGTAGCTATAAAGTGAATGTATATTTAGAGATTTGCGAGGTGGAGTGAAAGTGCTTCTTGGCGGCTATTTTAGATCTCATCCATCAAAGGCCATATTTGCAGAACTCATTTTCCCCCATCTCAGGACTAATGAATACGGCTTCTCTCACTCCATTAGTTATTAATCCCTGGAAACATTTGTCTCATCAATCACTCGCCAGCAAAGGCTCCAAAGCTCTATTAAAAGCAAAAGCCATTCCAATAAAGAAATGGACCCCGAGCTTGGCGTTTGCTAAATGAGGCGAGGTAGAATATATACGGCACGTGACGCCTGCCTGTATCTCTCTATGACCTCTTCAAGTTCCAATCTTATGCTTCATGTCCCTTTACCCTGTCCAAGGAGGAGGTCTCATGTGAAGCGCTTGTTGGACAGGCTAATGAGAAACCTGCCCGCGTTGTTTGTGTACGCCAGTTTGATCCGCAGACTCCGTTTGGCTAAATCAAAGTCAGACTCGGGACCTGAAGATTTGGCCATGGCTTCAAAGGCCACTGCAGAAGGGCTTAGTTCCAGTTCAAAGTTGGCCGCACATAGTTCTGTGAGCAGTAAACAGCGGCAGGGCTGTCTAACCCTGTATGTCAACAGCTGAGGTCAACAGGGACGAATGCACGACAAGATGAAGAGGGATTTTCATTAACCTACCGAGTAATAAGACTGTACTGTTATTAGGTGTCTGAAGCGGAAGCAGAGTCAACTGTCCAGTATCATGATTGTCTTTAAATATATGAATGGTTTCACTCCCGTAAGCCCTTCCTGACCTGTTGCAGGATGTTGATCAGTGTCCAAAGCAAAGACATGAGTTGAACTAAGATGTTGTAAACGTATTAACACATTTACCATCTACCATGTTTGTCTGTTTGATGTAGAACTTCAAGAGATGGGAATAGTTCTGTGTCACGCATGAGCTGCTACTTCTGCGCAACAATCGCCGAAGCTGAATGCCGTCTCGCAGTATGCTAATAATGTGATTCCTTGTAGTGATAGGTGAAGCCACGGGTCCTACGAGAACACTGAACAAAGAGCCGCTCCAACAATGAAGAAAGAGTCCCAGCTCTCCAGCGTCCAGACTGGAAAAAAAAGAACACATTCTCAGACACGCGATTCCATCTGGTTTAACAGTGGAATTCTGCAGCTAATAAAATACGATTCTGGATCGGGCCAATTATGTTTGAAGATGGAGACAGTTGGATGTGGTGCCATGCCAGACCATATTGTACCACAATCTGTTTGCTATTTTTGCATCAAACAAACATTATTACTTGGGAAAAGTGGGGGAAAGCCTGCAATAATGTCATGTAGTTTATCTGGTACTATTGATTTTGCTACTGCGAAAGGTCAAATTCACCTGTGAGCTTCAAAATGGACAGAAAGCCAAAAGGTACATATACTACAAGGGCTTTAGTGGTTCACCTGTGTTTATAAACAAGCCATTCGCTCTAAATGTGACGGAACAAGTTGCCCCGCTCCTCTGCGCCCACTGTGACAAACCCAAACGTCTGCCTCCAACAGCTGGGAGCACTTGTGGCCATTAACACCTACAGCCCCACATGAAAGCCCCGCATCTCCTCACATTCGCTCTCGCTGCAACGGGATCGGCCCGACAAAGTCCTGGCTCTGCAAGGATGTGTTCAAGTGTGGAGAATGTCAAGGAAATCCCGCCGTCCTCCGCTGAGCGCTTTAACATGTGTAACGGCAGTCGGCAGATTTAACAAAAGCCAGGCCTTTTGTGAGGGGGGGGGAGAAGAAAGGTGGAGATTTGGATTTGAGATCTGAGAACGGAGAGGAGGTGAATTTGAGAAAGATGGGAATCTTAAGTCCCTGAGTAGGTGTTCTGCAGGTTTATCGGACCATCCCACATCTGTATTTAGCATCGGGATGCAGCGAGATGTACATGACTTTTGAAGTGTACTGTCATTTTAACTGTTGCATTTACAGTTTACATGAAATGTGCTATTTAGATGAATTATCTTCTTCTTCAATCTGATCAAATCATCCACTCAGATAAATAAAAAAAATGCTACCGCAACCCTTTTCATAAAATAAATAAATAAATAGTCACGCATAAAACATCCTAAAAGTGTAATAACGAAAAATAATTATGATAAGTACATGGATCTCATACATGGAAATATGATTAATTATAACCTCTACCAGTACTCACTGGAAATGACCAGCACAAAACATGGTGTTTTTCAATATGGAAACAGGGCTGCAGAATGCATTATCCCTTGTTGATCAGAGTTTCCAGGCCATTTCCATCATATTACCATGTTTTTTCCTGGTGGTTCCCAGAGTCAATAATAAACACGGTGAGGCTGCGTTTCAGTTTCATGCAGCTAAAATCTGCGACAGTCTTCATGACGATGTGAGACAGGCCTGTACTCTGACAATGTTCAAATCCAGGCTGAAACAGCTCTTTTTACCGGTGCATATCACGACTGAAAGTATTTTATCTGCCCTTGCTTTTACAGTAATGAATATCTGCTTTCTTGTAATTTTATGTAACTGTGAAGCACTTTGAATTGCCTTGTGTATGAACTGTAATCTATAAATAAACTTGCCTTGTCTTTTTACTGTGTGGTAAAGTCCAACATGCGCCTGTAAGAACATGAATGCTACAACATTGGTCAAAGTACCTTTCAGGGTAACTGCCAGAAGGAGAGCTGATATGATTGCCTGTAGACTTTTGGGAGTAATCGCTTAACATAAGAAGGAATCGGAAATTACATTAGCTGACAACAGTAACGAGTCGCTTATCCTTTGCGGTAGGATCTGTGGGTGGTGAAAAGCCAGTACACTGTAGACTCTGCAATACCCCAGCTATACTTTATGAGTCCAGCAGCAGCCAACATGTGGTTCATCAGGTTGTCTGGGAAATCAAACAAACAAAGCTAAAGACTTGGCAGATGCTCTGATGGCAAGGGGCAGGGAGGAATAGCGAGCACTACCTGCGGAAACTATTACCACAAAATTATTAGCGCAATCATCACTGCTGCGGTAAATCTCCGTTATCTTTACTAGGGAGCGTTTGAGATAAAGATGATCAGAAGAGCACAGACGTAACTCTTGCATTTAGGGGAAAGCCATGGTCCAGCAGCCTCAC
The DNA here is from genome assembly GCA_007210695.1 of Neogobius melanostomus. Lineage (NCBI taxonomy): Eukaryota > Metazoa > Chordata > Actinopteri > Gobiiformes > Gobiidae > Neogobius > Neogobius melanostomus. The sequence continues at coordinate 70,834 of VHKM01000605.1, forward strand.
ACCGCTATGACAAATTGCCCCATAAAGACTGCGCTAACCAAATAAAATGTGTTTGTGGAGTGTGCCGCCCCCTGCTCTCTCCATACAGTGCCTCTCGAAAGTACTAATACTGTACGCCTTGAACTTTTGCACATTTTGTCATGTTTAGAATCATAAACATAAAGATTTTATTTTGAATTTTTTACTGAAAGTTCACGCACAAGTAACAGACAAGTGTGAAGTGAAAGTAAAATGGTACATGATTGTGTTTTCTTTTACAAAAAATAGAAAAGTGAATAGTGGGGCGTGCATAAGTATTCATACAGCATTTTTCTGAGTGCATTAAATTGCCTTTATAACATTCCTAATGACTGCAGAATGTTCACACCTTGCCCTAACCATTAAATAGAGGCCACCTGCGTGTAATCTACTCTCAGTATAATTCCAGCTGTTCTGTGAGGGCCTCAGAGCTATGGTCAGAGTGTATTGGTCACTAACAACTTCATGAAGTCCAAGGAGCACACTAGAGAGGTCAGGGATAAAGTTGTGGAGAGTTTAAAGCAGCGTTAAGTTATACAAAGATTTCCCAAGATTTGAACATCTCACGGAGCACTGTTCAATCCATCATTTGGAATTGGAAAGAGTATAGCACCACTGCGAACTTACCAAGACACGGGCGTTCACCTAAACTAACAGACCGAACAAGGAGAGCACTAGTGCCCCAAGATAACTCTGGAGGAGCTGTGACGTACTGCCGCTGAGCTGGGGAATCTGTACATGGGACAACTATAAGTCGTACTCTACACAAATCTGGTCTTCATGGACGAGTGGCAAGAAGAAAGCCATTATTGAAAGGAGGCCATAAGAAATCCTGTTTGAAGTTTGCTAGAAGTCATATGGAGGAAACAGCTACCATGTGGAAGAAGGTGCTTTGGTCAGATGAGACAAAAATTGAACTTTTTGGCCCAAATGCAAAACCTTATATGGCACAAACTTAACACTGCTGATCGTCCTGAGTGCACCATCCCCAGTGTCAAATATGGTGGGGGGAGCATCATGCTATGGGGCTGCTTTTCCTCAGCGGGGACTGGGAAGATTGTAAGAATAGTTGGGAAGATGGATGGAGCCAAATACAGAGACATTTTGGAGGAAAACCTGCTGGAGTCAGCAAGAGATTGAGGCTGGGGCGGAGATTCACCTTCCAGCAGGACAATGACCCTAAACAAAGCTAAATCTACAATGGAATGGTTAAAAACAACATATTAATGTGTTAGAATGGCCCAGTCAAAGTCCTGACCTAAATCCTATTGAAAATCTGTGGAAAGACCTGAAAACTGCTGTTCACAAACGCTCTCCTTCTAATTTGACAGAGCTTGAGTTGTTTTGTAAAGAGGAATGGGCTAAAATGTCAGTCTCTAGATGTGCAAACCTTGTAGAGTCATCCCCACAAGACTTGCTGCTGTTATTGCAGCAAAAGGGGGTTCCACAAAGTATTAAGTCATGCTGTATGAATACTTATGCACGCCCCACTTTTCGGTTTTCTATTTTTTGAAAAATAACAGAATCATGTATCAGAAAAAGTCTTTATGTTTATGGTTGTAAACATGACAAAATGTGCAAAAGTTCAAGGTGTATTAGTACTTTTGAGAGGCACTGTATGTCAGGGATATATCTAGGCTCACCCCCCACCCCCCATCTGCACCGGGCCAACGCGGTATTCCAAGCCAATCGATTTTCAGAGGCTCGACAGAAACAAAAGCCGTGATCTAACACCTTTGAACATTTCGGAGGAGCACCGTGCAGTTTTGGCCATCCCCCGCTCCGCTGCCCTCTGGCCTGGGTAAAAGGGCTGGCCGGGCTCCTGCAGGTGTCCGGAGAGGCCAGTGTGTTTGGAGTGTGTTGTTGTAGGGGAGGCCCTAGTTGTTGCTCACCGTACCAGCACCTGCTCTGATCAGGGCGAGAAAATGAGTAACGGGGACAGATTCAGTTCTCTGTGCACATTCGAGAGAAGACTGAATTATGAACAGTTTACAGCAAAACTAATGCAAGGATCACAAGCATTTCAGATCATGTTTGTAGAGGTCAAAGTAGCAGATTTTCTTTTCAGCGTAATAAGGACTTCACCAAGACATTTCCAATAGCAATCATTTAAATTGCAATTTCAATTTGACTGGAATTAATTGTGCCATTGCCATGATTGGTCAAACTACAATTCCCTTGTAGTGCCCTCCGTCCCCTCTCTGCCTTAAGACCCTGTTTCCCACATGGTCACTGTGACGTTTGCTGCTTCCTCCTCGGTCCCCTGCCTCAGTTATGGCATCAGGCACACACAGCGATGGTAATGGGATTAGGCTGGAGGGTTGCCAGGTTGTGTGGGGGGGGGGGCTCTGTTCCCTCTCTGGTCCACTTCACTTGACCACATCCAAACATTGTTATCTGCATCCCACCTTTTACTCTCGGTCTTTCCCCTCCTACATGCACTAACCTAATGTTCCCGTAAACACACGGCGCAATCGCATTATCCCGGGAATGGGCAAAATAAACGTCTTGGCAGAGTACTCTCGATGCGAGTCAATCTGAGTTTGGGAATCACAAAGCTGACCTGAGGCGAGACATCAGCGCACATGTACTGTATGCAAAAGCCTGAGTATATATGAAAACTTGGTCTATATGTGTGTCCCATGGGCCGAGTGCTGCACATGGAGATGATAATGGATGTAAGGACAGACGGCTCCCTGGAACATTTGATTAAAGCAGCGGATTTGACCGTACTCTTAACATATGACATTGATTCCATGCTAATAGGGGCTGGGTACGGGTCGTCCCATATACACTCGCGGCTACTGTGGGACACAAGGCCACAGTAAGCAATAACAGGAGACACAAGAAGAGCAGAGATGTCATCGCTCTTCCATCTCACTAATATAGTAGTTTAGTTTATTAGTTTAGTTTATTTATTTATTTGAACAGGGACAGTGTACAATATACATTAACCTCAGAAAGGAGAGATGCATTGTACCAGGTTGTAGCACTTGTGCTAATTTCCACCTGCAGTCCCTGGGCAGACTGATGTCAACATACAAAGTCTTAGAAAATTACACATATTAAAATACATTTCCCCCTAAACAGCATTAAAATGAAACCAATTTACAGTACATTATGGGAACAGGTTTGTTTTAAAAGAAGCCATTTTTTGGCCTGGTGTGAAAAAGTGTTAAAATGTACACATGTGGTCAGCTCTGTTGGTAACATATTCCACTGTCTGATGGCCACACTCGAGAAGGCTGAGCTGCCTATTCCAATGATTTGCTCTGGCTCCAATGATAGTATTCCAATTATGCCACGATTTGCCAATGGTACAAGGAGACACAATTCCAGAAGACAAGTCCAAACTGTTTTCAAGTTTGAGGGAAAATGTTAATGAACGCTGATTCATATGATCACTATTCACCATACAACGCAATATCCATCACAAGAAGCACCATAATAGTCCATAAAAACATACTGTTGCCATCTTCCATATAAGCACTTTCTCTAGTGTTACCAGGCTCTAGTGTTACCAGGCTGAATCAGAGCCTGACACGGCTCTGATCCAGCCTTATTAAAACATCAACAATGTAATTTTCTGAGTCCACGAGTCTCAACATGAATATATGCACGACATTTCCAAAAAGAGCATTTAATGAACAAAGGGACTTCCAATCCAATAAAGTTTTTCTAAGTTATTATTAAAGTTTTTCACGAAGCTATTTAAGTCATTTTTCCATAAAGCTAATGTGTAAACCTGGACATCACTGGGAGCAAGGGCACAGGGAGTAATCGTTTTCAGTCGTCTCCAGCAGACAGCAAGATGGACGCCTCAGGAGGTGATCAGTGCCATCTGTGAGAGCGGGTGGCACAGTGCAGCCCCTCTGCCCCACCTCAGGTTCAGGCACCGCATGGTAACACATGGCCTTTGGCCACCATGAGGCTTTTCCGAAAGGTCTAACCCGACTGACATGATAGAGCTACAAACATCTCTGCTGCTATGTTTGTAAGGAAAGAAAAGACAACACAAAGATTCAACGTTTAAGCTCTATATCCTTGTTGAACTGAGCCAGTCTTCCTGAAGATGTGAGACAGACCAACACTCTGACATTTCTGCTTTTATGCATATGACAACTGAAGGTATTTTAGCTGCACTCTTTCCAATGAATTCAGTTTTAAACAGGATTAGCCTGCTGTGCATGTTGTTGATCCCTTGAAGGTTGTAGGTTTAGAAGTTATGTTTTGTTTTTAATACAAATCAAATCATTTTGTAGACTTGATTTGAAAACCTTAACTTAAACCTATTTACTGAACGACTTCATCCATCTCCGTCTAACACTGAATCCGAGTGGAGTAAGTGTAAGTCGGTCACACACACACACATGTAGCAAGCGCCTGCATCTCACGCCAACACCCCAGAGGCATCATTTCATAGGGCTGTTGATTTTAGAACAACATTCCTCTGCTGTGTAATTATTTGAAAGCGCAGGAGGTTCCCTTTTCAAATCCACCTTTCAGCAGCCCCTCTGCACACACATACACTCACACTCACACACATACACTCACACTCACACACATACACTCACACTCACACACATACACTCACACACACACTCACATTCACACACATAGCTCTGGCTCAGTTGAGGGCTGCAGTGGAACTAATTGAAGTGTTGGGTCCTTGTTAGCCCGCAGCCACGGCGCTGAGGCAGGAGAGGGGGGCATTAAAGTCAATTAGCGAAAGTTGCAACATGGCACCTGCATGTTTTATCCTCTGTATACCTTTAAATATACAGGTATTAACAAATGGCTTTACACTACACAGTAACTCAATACTTTTTCCAAACAAGAGCATGTAGTTTTGTCTGCTCCAGGTAACGTTTAAAATGACATTTTAGTACATTTAACAATAGTAACATCTGCTAGCAACAAGAATGCCTGTTGTGAGAGACTCTTGTCTGATAGAGACCCCATAACAGAGCAGTTTTCATTGATGTGATCCACTCCTCAATCACAAAGCCTGAAGAATGTCCTGACAAGTGCAGCAGTGTGTCTGAGCACGGCCTGACCTCTGTGTGCCCTTGCTCAGAGATGTGAGGCGAAAGGAAAACTTATTTTGAAATTCTAATCAGCCTCCAATAACCATCTGAACTAAGTATGTCAAGGACAGCGTTTAGGGTTGGACTTTCCACCAGGTTCACACTTGTATCTTCTGGTGCACCTCTTCTGGATCTCTGCACTCTTCCAGCTGTCAGTGTCCTACTAATTCAGCTAAGAGTTTCCTGAAAGCACAAGCTGAGCTCCCTGACACCACACCTTCACAGGACATGTCTTCTTTCTAATACACAGCTTTAATGTGCCGCTTCATCTAGCGGAAGGCATGATCTAATGCCATCTACAGTATCATTGATGGCACTGGAGTGTTATATAGTTACATTACGCAAAATCATTTGGTTCCTTGATTTAATTTTACAGAAAATTCTCTAATATATAATGTTTTACCTAATAGTATCATATAATTGGTTCTACAGTAAAAGAAAAAAGTCAAATGTAGCATTTATTTCTCTCAGTCGCAGCAGCACAGCGCTGTAGTCTGCTCCATTGGGGATGGATGAGGCTTGGCACAGGCCTGTACACCTCTCAGAGCACTACTCAGGACTTCCTGTAGCAATCCAAATGAGAGGAGGAGGTACGAAAAGAGAACAGCTTGGCTCTGTGTGCAAACAGAGCCAACATGGCTGCAAACATGGCCAAGAGTCTGTAGTAGCTCCATCATAAATGATCATCTACACTCTGTGCACAAGAGGGCTCTGGTCTTACGTCTTTTTCATGTCTTAATCAGACATGATAAAGCGTTTCACATCTTAAAGTGTTTTGATTTTAGCACTGTGCCAACAGAAAAGCCAACACTCCATCCCCAGCAGAACACAAACAGCTTATATCCATCTGCTTCCTCTTTCAGTCTGTGGCTTCAGCTGGAGACAAACCCAACACAGCGATTTCTGTCATGTCTTCTTCATTGTGAACAAACAGACTGCTTTACGGGCAGCTCTCCCCCGCGTCTGCAGGGGATTTGCAAAGCTGTGTCACTGTTCAAGGAGGGATTCGCAGAGAAGAGGTGCATGAGTACACGCTATAGTGTGCGCACGGATAGTGTCTCCGTCTGTGGGCGCGTGCCAGTGGACTGTCACCATATGCTGCACGTCAGGCATAACCCCAGTCTGTTAGATCATGTTTAATGCAGGGATACAATCTGCCCGCAGGAACAGCCAGCCACACAAGACTTCAGCGCCGCAGACGGGTGTCAAACAACCACTGCTCTGGCTCTGCGTCTGCCCCTCAGAATTCCTTATTAGCCACAAGCATTCTCACCACAACTTAACCTTGTCACCACCCCACACAGGATCATGACCTCTGTGTGCCCCCCCCCCCCCCCCCCCCCCGTCACCTCCCCACGCCTCGGGGCCCTGTGAAGACTTTGGTGACACCTATGGGACCTCTCATGCCTGTAGCCCTCACTCGCTCTCCCAGTCTAAACAATGACACATTCTCGCGCAACAGCAAGGAAAGCGCAGTGGGGAATCAGAACAGCACCGTGTATATACTTTGGAAAGAAATATCTCTGGAATAAGGTTTTTGGAACTTACAACGTGGGCATTTGGGATTGAATATTTGGCGTGTCCGGGTGAGTGGTCAGGTATAGCGTGCAACAGGCAATTGTTTTTAACTGCCCAATATCAGCACTCAGATTAGGTCATCCCAGTTGGCTGCTGCGGCGTGGCTGTTTAGTTCAGGCCTCATGGATGGAAGTGACATATCAGTGCCTCAGGGAGCAGCCCAGTGCGGCGCGGGGTGTAAAGTTTCGGAAACCGCCGCGGCTACAGTCAAAAGAGGCGTGTCCGACATTACCGGAGAAAACACTAAGGGATTCACAGGATATTGTTTAGGGCAGTGAGCGAGCATGGCTTTAGTCAAGAACGGTGTCGAGGCGAGCGCAGGCGCCAAAGAAAGGTAGAGTTGGCAGAGCGAGTAAAAAAAATATAAATAAATAAAAGGGGAAAGCTTGAATTTATTTGATTGACGCTGGTATTGCTCCTCCCTCGCTCTGCCCCCTCTGACCTGCGCTAACAGATCTGGCGGTCCATGTCGAAATAGGATTTGAGACCAACGCATTGGGCAATTACAACATGTCAGACATATCGAGTGGAGTGTTTTCTGGATGTGGTTATATTTCATTATCGAGCAGGGTTAAAAAAGAGGGCAGTGGTTTTTACCGAGTTTCCGACGCTGGGATATTTTCGTGACAAGCACAAGTGAACTAAATAAAGCCCTACCAAAGTCTATTTATACTAAGAGCAAAACTGTCAAAAGCAGCACATATAGTGGAAAAGGTTCTGGAGAAAACACATTACTTACATTCCCGGTCTCAGAGTGAGCTAAAACTACCATGATACACTGTAAATAAAAAGTGAAGCCCAGACGACCTTCAATACGTAATATCACGGATAACTGCATCACAAAGATAATCATTTACATTAACGCAAAATGCCAAAGCAGTTACTCCTAGGCTCATGTTCGGAATAGCTTTGAAAATCTCACTGTGCTGCAGGCATGTGTAGCCAGATAACATTCTGTTCTTGCGGCGGTTATTGTTTAGATGTGCCCTCTGCAAAGACGCATACACAAAAGGCACATGGGCAGTGCTCTGTGTGCCCTCAAAGCCCATGTTGCTACTGTGGCTAGTTGTACGGTTGTGTTTAGAGCTGGATAGGAGAGAAGACTTACGTAGACACTCGTTGGCCTCTCTGGCACTGGCCCTCTGCCACGGCCGGTCGTAGTGAAAGGGTTTGCAGCGGTCACACTCGGGGCCCTCGGTGTTGTGCTTACAGTCACACACCAGCTTCCCCTCCTTGTCTTTTAAACAGCGCGAGGCATGTCCATTGCATTTACACCTCCCACCGACCTGGAAGTCTCCCACGGCGTAAAATAAGTGGCCATAGTGGATGGGACAGCCACAGGCTCGTCCTCCCTCCCTCCATTGTTCATCCCCACAGTGTGGTCCCGGGGCAGCTGGGGCCGGCTGAACACAACTCGTATGTCTGTGACGGTGACCCAGTCCTGCAGCACTGGGCTGTTGTCAAAGTCCTTCCCTGAGGGCCTTCCGTCCAGAGTGCTGAAGGCGATGAGCCCCCCGGACAGCGGGAGGGGGTCTGTATGTCCGTCTGTGCATACCGCCTCCTGCTCGTTCTGCTTGGTGATGGTGGCTCTGTTGGGTCGGTTGTACAAGCGGCGACACTGAGATGAGTAAAACTGGTAGGGCATCCAGGTCTTTCCGTAGTCCATGCTTTTGTAAATAGCCAGGGACTCAGGGCGAGGGGAGCAGAACTGCAGGCTCACGTAGGTAATCTCAAACTTCTTACCCAGTGACAGAGTGAGCGTGACGTTGTGAGGCGAGGTGTTGAAGTTCTCGGACTGCCAGCAGGTGAGGTTATGAGCTGAGTTAAGGTCTGTGAGGTAGGACGGGGGGTGGGCGCGGCGGGGGTCAGCAGCATCACAGATCTGACATGTGCGAACAGATGGCCGGTCGTCGCCTCGCTCCACCACGCTGCAGGAGCGAGAGGTGGGTTTGCCACACACACTGGACACTGCCACCTCTTTGCCAAAGGCAGCATTGATGAACTCAGGGATACACCGGCGCGCCGCTCCTGTGTCATCGTAGCAAGGGTCCAGAGGGGCCTGCTGTCCGGCAAAGGGGTTTATAGCACTGTGGCAGAAGGCAGAGCATGCCAAAAGGCACAGAGCCAAAAGGCATCTCCAGGGCTCCCTCATCCTGCTCCAACGGGCTGTGGGCTGTCCAAGATCCTCTCGGTAAAAGCGTTTCTGCGACAGCGGATTGAAGAGATGAATGAATGTCGATTGTGCTCGGCGTCACTTCTGCCAAAGGTGAAAACTTTTGTCCTGCAGAAAGACAGACGAAGATCAGTTCTGTTTTCAAAATAATACATGTTTTTCCCTTTACAATAGTGAATAGACCTGCAGGCTAAGAGCATGTAAGATGATAAATGAGTTAAATGGATAGCGATGCGAGTGTCATTTTGTGAGAAAACAACCTTAGTATGTTGTTAAACTACAAAAAAGTTCAATAACAGGAAAGGAAGAGGAAGAAAACTCAAGAACTTGACAAGTCCCAGCGAAGCACAAACAGGCACTCAAATGTAAGTGAGGACTTTGACAGTGGCACTCAGGGATCACCAGGGATACTCAGGGGACATAGAGCGGAGGACATTGATGAATGGAAGCCAGAGAAAAAGAAAAAGAAGAGTAAGAGCGGAGGAGAAGGCAACCCGACAGAGACACAGGGACAGGGGGAGCCAGGGGGAACAGATTAGGCCCACGCGCCGCGCTGTTTTGTATCTGACTAAATATGGAGCTCTGTGTGTGCCGCCGGACCTGCTGGGAGATGACACTTCGACAGAGAGCAGTGACATGACTGTTTAGTACTGAAATATTTCACTGACTCTGGTCTTTATAAAACCATTACTCCGATATCACTTGCAAAAGAATGTTTCAATAAATATTTGGAGAGTGTGCCAGGATGTCAGCGGTGTAGCTGGGTGACCCGGAAAATGCTGAGACTCCAAGAACGCTCTCCGTTTTCAGCCCTGACATTTGTTTAACAAGCCACAAGTATCTTATGAGGCAGCGCACATTGTCTTTCATTATGTTTGGTTCAAGTAGCAGCAGATTTGGGCCTGCGTTTCTATAAGAACCAGATGAATTCCACGCAAAATGCTGAATGATTCATAGAAATTCATGCCAGAGCTTGTCAAGCCATGCTATCAGCAATATAATCCATTTTGCCTTTTGAAAAAAAAAAAGCAATGAAACTCCTAGTTATTTGGATGTCCTCAGCTGGGACTCGAAACCAAGACACTGTGGGCAGGCACATCACTCCCTTTGACCAAAGTGTGGAGCATATTGTGTGAAATGTATGAATTCAAAAAGTTCTGATACAGCCAAGTAAACAGTCGTAAAAAAAAAAAAAGTAAGCTCGAGAGTGGCCTGGATGTACCACAGTTCTCGATGGAAAGTCGCTGTAGTGTGAGTGGAGAGAGAAGGGAAACATCCTGCTTTAAAAGTTGTTCTTGGCCCGAGACGAATATTTAAGTAATCAAGCAATGACAACCCAACGAGGAAGGTACTGTATAGGGGAGGGGAAAAAAGCAAAGGAAATCCGATTATAACCCAGCCGGAGGAGTCCACAACCGGACAGACGGACGGACAGATCTGAGGGCGGCAGGGTGGTCCGCACTTTCAGCAGGAACATTCCGGGGAGCGTTTTTTCAGCTTCTCCCTGTCACCGGGGGATCGTCCCATGTTGAGTTGTCTCCCTTTCAAGCGTGGGCGCCCCTGTCAGAGTTCACAGATTAGGAAAACACAAGTGGCTGAGAGGCTTTATTTGGCTTGGGAGCAGAAGAAGAAGCAGCAGCAGCAGCACCGGGAGGGGTAGAGGGGGGGGGGCGCAGACAGCTGAGCCACTTTGTATCCCACGTGGGGAAGACGCGGGACTCGGGGAAAAATAAAGGGTCTTGCGGGTCGCCTCTTCCAGATGACAGCGTGCCGGACGCCTCACGCCGCAGCCTGCCGTACAGTGATCCCTGGGGGGTTATTAGCGGCTGCGTGGGGGCATGGAGGCCGTTTTAATAGGCTAACAACAGGGGGGCACTTCCAGCCTCATTATCATCACACAAAGATTGATGGTATGAATATAATAGGATACTGGCAATATCTGTGAAATACAGTAGTACCAACACTGTATCATCATATGTTGTATCAGTCTGGACCGCCTCCCTTCACCGCACCATTGTATCTTTGGTTTCTTTTAGCAAATGCAAAGGGGAATTCGGGGTAACGCCAATTGTTTGCATGCTTTAGTTATCCAAACACGCATGCTGATAGTGAAAACAAACCGTTGGGAGAGTGAGTGGCAGGCTCTGACAGCTGAGGTCAGACTCTTCACCTCTCTCCCCTGTGTACTTTTGTGTGCTTTTGGATCATTAAAAAGGCATATATCAACCTTGCTGTAATGTTAGACTCATCCTGCGTCCCTCTCTAAGACACACCACCCCACCTGCTGATGTCATCAAGTGATGCTTCTCTATATTTCACAGCAGGCTTTTTCCATCTCTAATCATTCAGACCACTCAAATTGCCACCACCAACAAAGTAAGTCTCGCAAAGAAGTTAGAGCTGAAGTGTACATTTTGGACATGCAACAAGCTACTATGGATTACTGAAGATGGGGGTCTACTCTTACAAACATCATTACCCTGGGATCCCCGCCTAATTTCTTAAGCCCACTTCTGTCCAAGAACTTGTGGGCGTGTGGCATGGACACATCCAAAAGACATTAGTCCAATAATCTGCGTCTCTACTTTTTCCATTTTTTCGGGAGCGAGGGGCTGAAGGAGGAGAGGGGGAAAAGAATCGGAACGAACGCCCCACGGAGGAATGCGCGCTGCTTCTGTTGCCCTGCCCGCACGCCGCTGGCCCGGGACCCCGACTTCTTTAAATCAACAGAACCTGATCCACGAGCCAACGGGAGGAGCGAGGAGGCAGACAGCGCCGAGGTGGATGGTGAGGTCAGGACCATTCCCACACACCCAGGCCGCCCCGGGTTTACAGTGGGTTCAGAAAGATTACGGAATCACAGCTGGTTCAGCGCAGAGTCTCTGAATCATTATACGTTGGAACTCTGGTGAGTAGCAAAAAAGATGTGCAACGGATTTCGCCATGAGAAAATAATCGGCTACAGCCACTCTTCTATTTTCACCGCTGATCCACTTCCAATTGCAAGAAATACTTCTCCTCCATGTGCCGTCAAGATGTTCCCGGGAAAAGGGGATGACACCCACAGCCAGATTCCTTCTCAGTAAGTGTCACAGGGGCAGAAACTGTTAAAAAAATGCTCGGTTTCAGCAGGTCTACGTGGGTGGACCTCGCCCTTTGATTGAACATTTCCCATGGACTTCAGCAGAGTGATCATGGAAACAAGCTACTACTACTGCACTTTATTGATCCACTAGGCGATCGGTCACACTAGCCCCACAACCCAATCCAAGTAAACAGCTGATAGAATATAAGGAAGTCACTCGTCAGACGGATGAAGGGGCTTTACGGAGAGAAGAGGTAAGCGCCGGAGCTGTTTGAAGGCCGTTGCGGTAGGCAGTGCTGTGGTTCCCCCCCCCCAACAGGAAAACAAGTCTCTTTTTTCCATTGCACAAGAGAAACCTCTAGCCCACAGCCCAGAGCGACAACCTGCTTTGAACTCACAGGGGGGAAAAAAACCACTAATTATTTTATTAAGTGCTTGTAATACTCACACTGTGGCATACATGACACTTAAAACACATGTTGATGGACAAACACACGGTCTTCATGTCAGCGTATGTGGCTTCGGCTAGTCCGTCAGAGGCCACGGGGCTGCCTCACACTTTTAACCCCTGCCTCTCTCTGTGCGCGAGGGGGGAACCACTGGCTCACAGGCCCGTCCAATAAACAAACACGGCATTAGCCACTGTCACTGGATCATTGGTATTTTCTGGGCCCTATCCGCATGGAACCAAACAGGCATAAGGTTCAACACGTTCCTTGTCAGCACAAACTAACGATTTGTTTCATAGTATTCAAAAGTGGTGGCATTCAGCAGTGTTTAAGTCGTGAGATTTACACGGCAAATTAGCGGATCCGATCCTGAACTAAAAACGGTGAGATTCGAAATGGGGTGGACTTTCTGATCTTCTCAGTGCTAGTCTTGGCGGTCAGTAACATCCGTGTCCTTGATCTGGTCTGAGTCTGGAGCCCTGCCCTGTGACTGAAAGTCTTACTGGCATTTGTGCTGCAATAACTAATCTAAAGTACAATCTTCCTGCAGTAAGAGTACTTGACCTTGATTTGAGTATGCCAATGGATGCCTATTTGCAATATATAATAAGAAAAAACATCTTATTAACTAATCAATCAATCAATCAAACAATAATTTTCACACCATGGGGCAATTCCGTTCACCGCTCTCTGATCATAGAAATAATGGTAATGGTCTCAACTTACAGAGCATCACAGCAAGTAATAAAATAAGACACTTCCAACCACTTCATTGCATACATATACATACAGAGTAAATGCAACTTTTTCAGTCTCACCATCATTTGCACAAGGAAGGGAAAAAGGAAATGGAGGGGGGAAAGCCATTCCTTTGGAGAAATGTGGCATGAGAAATGAACGCTGCCTCCACTGCCAACGCAAGTGGTGTCTCGGGAAAATCTGGGCCAGACAAAACCTCCTGATCGACACTAAATGGGCACAGGCCGCAGACAGAGCCCACACACACCAGAGCATCTGCAGCTAATGTGGCCGACACATGCAGGCCTGGCAGGGTGCTAACAGTGCCACAGCCTGGTCCCCTCTGACAGGGACAGAGTGATGAGCCGATGACTGAGGGCTGTTTTAACACACGGGGGTCTCACAGAGAACCCAGCGGCACTTAAGAAGTCCCCCACTTTGTTTCCCGCTTTGTTCAGACGCGCATCATTTCACTCCACATCCACAAGGAAAACAACTTCAGAATCATTTTGCGATGGACAGAACATGCAGACAGGTCTCAAAGAGGAGGAGCATTTGCTTGTGTTAAATCTCCTGAGGTACTGACTCGAAGGGTGCAGGAAAACAGAAGCAGGATCCAGAGGAGGCATGTGTTTCAAAGCGCAGATTATGATTCTCTATGTCCTTATTTGTCCATTCACAGGCCTCTCACTCCACCATTGAACATACACACTGCACTGTGAATTAGCTCCACATCACTGTTGCTGATGGAGACACAGAGTGATAATCAAATAATGATGCTGATTTGGAAAAACAAGTCCTGGCTGCTCTGCAGATGACCAGCACCTCAGTCCAACAGTGCACATAAGGACCAAGCATTTTGGGATCACTTTGGATCATATAAATCCTGTTTGATCTTATATCAATTTGAATCAAAGTGAGATGTACTGTAGGTTAAGAGAATGGTCAATAGTTGGTGTTTGTGCAGTTTTAACATCCGTAATAGAAGTTAGAAAGTATAGGGGGCTATAGTTAATGGCATATATATTGTTCACGGTGCATATGGCGCTGTTGAATCTTGAGGGGAAATAGTGGAAGTGGCAAACGCTTTGGGAGACTTGGCAGAAGGTGAACCATGGAAGAGGAGAACCAAGAAACGCTCTGCTTGCTTTGGCATCTCTTGCTGGCATTGAGCACAGTCGCTATTAAAGGCTTTGCTCAATCCTGCCTCTTCAGTGCGCACCGGACAGTGCGCTTCGACCACAGGGTCAAGTGAAGTGAGGCACTGACACCTGCCTTTCACCAAAATACACCGACAACCATACAGGACATACACAATAATCTGATGGGATAGATGTGACTAAAATAATAGCCAAACAAACAGTTATAGCCAAATAAAAAACAGCTGCAAAATACACCATTGAAGTATTGAGCTCACCTTAAGTCAAGTGCGAAACGTTACCGTCCTAAAACATGTGTAAAATCCAAACTGAGACCGTCTTCCGACTCAAAACATCCCGTGTTTCCAGAGTGCAGTGCAAATGTAAAGGTACACGAAAGCACAGTCAATGCTGTGGAGAAGCGGAGAGCACTGCGTCTGTCCGCGTCCGGAGCTCACACCAACTGAGGAGCGGCCACTCCAGCCATAGGTTGTAAAGCCCAGCGCGCGCGGGGTAGGCTGCTCCCACAAATCAAACCCACATTTCCCCCCGGCGCGCGAGTGTGAGAGAGCGAGAGCGGGAGAGAGAGATGGAGAAAGACATAGGGAGAGAGAGTCCAACAGACCGAGCAATTGGTCGCTGTGTGTGCGTTGCTTTAACTTCACCTGTAATTTGGCGACAGGTATAATTTGGCCTTGTGGCCAAAATAAACCCACAAACTAAAATAACTACTTTGTCAAAGTAGCACTTGCACGGTGTTTACACGCCCAACTACACAACTGGTCTCACTTTACAACAAACTCTTGACGCGCTGGAACTGCCCGCCTGTCACACGGGCTTGTTGGAGGATCTTATCTTAGGTGTAAATGTAGATATATGACATGGGCCTCCGGATAAAGGATAATATTGCAAAGTTTTGGCAGACAATGACCATCTCCAATGTAATGCGTAAAGGCGCACGAAATAGGCCCCCACATTTGTTTTAATCGTGAATGTTTCCAGGCATTTTTTGCAAGATTAAACAATATTAAGTTTGTAAATTCATTTAAGTTTGTAAAATCATCCCAGCAAAACAGCACAGTTCCAGGCATATTACTGCAGATGCAGGCAACCAACCGGCGCCGTCCTCAATAAGCTGATCAACATTCTTCCTGTGTTTACTGTACCATCCTCCGGGGTGAACCACCCGGACCGACCTGGCCTATCATGGAAACTTGAATTAAACTGAATTAAATATGACCAGAGGACTATAATCTACATGGTAAATTGCAGGCAGTATCTTGCAATTTATCTTGCCATTTGGATTCAAAATTAAAATGACCAAGAGTGAACATGGCAACCGAGCGACCCACATTAGAGAGATTAACTATGGGTCAATTTGAAAGTGGAGGCTACATACTTTTTTTAATGTTAAATTTGTCAAATTTCTAGGCAGAAATTGGCAACCATGTCGTAATCATTATAGACTAATCTCAACTCCAAAATAACATAGGCTGTTAACTACAAAGCAGTAAAGCATGAATAATCGGTTGCGTAAAGTTCAAGCTAAAATGTTTAACATGCTCCGTCTAGTAGGACTAACAAGAGAGCTGAAGGCAGCCATTATGAAATAGGTAAATAGACACAAAAAAGTGTTTAGCTACACCCCTTTTCATATAGTAGAACTCTACAGGGAGCCCTCTGTCTTTCTCTTCAGAGTGGTGTCGTACTTGGAGCACAGTTATGTGCAGGGCGCAGTGTGCAGTCCTGTGTCAGGCGGGTTCCCTGCGGCGGACAGGCCGGAGAATATGTAAGCCTTCTGGATGTTCCTTCTCTTTTTGGCACTAGTGCACTGTAAAGATAGGAGGCCGACTTTGCCTGAACTTTTAAACGAAACCACGTCGTTTTTCAGGGTAAGCGCGCCCTCTTGTGGGTGTAGAAGGCATCACCCCAACAAGTAGTCCGTGACATTGAATCACCGCGCACGAGTGCAGGTATGGAAACAAAGGATATACATGCACAGTGTCAGTAAAGCCTTTCTGCTATTTTTTTTTTGTATATACATTTTTAAAATGTCAATTTATGTCTTGATTGTTAAGAACTACTTCATTAACTCACTGCATTCTTTATTACAGGTGTAGCTTTAGCAGCAATTAGCTTTTACTTACCGCACAACAGTTAATATTTTCAACGGCCATGATTGTTGTCTCTCTTTTTCTATATACATATAGGCTTTATGTATATATTTTTTAAAGAATATAAATTGTTTAGCTAAATTACAAGGCCACTCATAGATCATTCCAAGGACGACTATAGCCCATAATTTAGTCTGTTGCCAACTCTTGTTACACATGAAGCCTAACTTTCCTTTCTACATGCCCAGGGTAACCAAGAGCCAAGAGTGGGCTAACAAATCATCAACAAATATCTTTGAAGCTTCTTTTGTTTATTTTCTGTATTTGAATGGCTTAAAGGGCTTATCTGGCTTGTAGAAAATGAGCTGTGTTGTGTTTTACAGTGTGAAGCTGAGAAGTGGGCCAAGCACAGAGCCACAAGTGGAACCCATTCGACTGATAATTAGTTTCTGCTGGTTATAACCCCCAAAGGACTGTGGGTAGGTTTCTGTGATGACTTTTTGGAGTGTTGCAGGAATGAGGTCAAGTAAGATCTCGAGAGTGCAATGACGGCGCTCCATCAGACAGGTCTAGGGTAAAAATAAACAGCTCCAGCCCCTCTTTATAATGCACTTGTGGAACCTACACTGTTTACTTTCCCTCACGTCTCCTTAAGACAAGATAGTGTTATTGTATATACATGTTCTCACACTCAAGGCTCAGCTGCTACTCCACTTCAAAGCCCTGGTCCAGAGTGGCACGGGACAGAGGAGACATTAATGGATACACCGGAGAATGTCGCTCCTTGTTGCTTGAGTTGGCCCTGTCAAAATCAAGGAAAAGCTCTCAATGGTTCTTGTGCCTGTATTATTGTCCCATCCATCATTTTGACACGGCATCACTGAAGGTGGTCTCCGACAGATGACTCAAGTTTTTTTTTTTTTTTTAAATCAGGATACCGCGAGGCTGGAGCATGGGGGTTTGTGGTAACTCCATGTTGTCCAGTTGAGATAATACTAGAATGTCAAACTGGATATCCAAACTAAAGAAAAAAACTTGATACTTGTTACTGCTTTCAATGCCAAAATGCACAACACAAAGCTGTTTTAAATTAACATGGAATCACTGAGGTAGTCGACCCTTACAGTGTCTGTCTCTTTGGCCATCTGCATATTATCTATTTATCTAACTGTATAGGATATAATGCAGTTATAAGACAGAATGAAAGGAGTGTATTTCTTTCCCTCTGATAAATATGACTAAAATCATTCTTAAAGTATAAATAAAAGGAATTTTGTTTACTTTAAGTAGGCCTAATTTTTGTGTCATTTTCAGTTATAACAAGCTGCAATATTCTCAGTAATAAAAATTATAGTTACCTGTTAAAATTAATAAAAACAAAGTGTAATTTCGGATAAGAAACATTTGAGAGAAGAGATGTTTATAGAGATCTAAATAGGGTTAGCAGTTTTTGATAAAACCCCATCAAAAGACAGTTTGTTGTTTAGCAGAACACTGTAGTAACTAAAATCTGCAGTTTATGTGATTTATTTTGCGAACATTCAAATGGATATTT
Source organism: Neogobius melanostomus (assembly GCA_007210695.1). NCBI lineage: Eukaryota > Metazoa > Chordata > Actinopteri > Gobiiformes > Gobiidae > Neogobius > Neogobius melanostomus. The sequence continues at coordinate 88,770 of VHKM01000605.1, forward strand.
TGAGTCTTGTGTCTAAAATCCATGGATAAAAGATGGGACATTTTACTTCCTGATTTGCCCAGTGGATGCATGATTAGCCCAGAGCTTCAAAGTACTTGCGTGTTTTACATACATGTAGCTATGCATGAATTAAGGGAGGGGGTCCAGGTACCTCACTGGTGGTATTTAGACCCTTCATTTGTGAGGAATCCAGGATCATTATCCCAAAGTGTTGCCAGCTGGAAGTGCTTGGGAGTTCCCATTTGAACTCGATGTGTGTTCTGAAACACTGAGAATGCCGCGGCGCAATGCTTGAAAGAAAGCGCACATTCTGGTTCCCATTCCGCCTTGATATTCATGAGCTGGGGAATCTGGCACTGTCTCGACGATTAGCTAATAAATTGTACGGTCGCAGCAATGCCACCCAAGGCTACGGAGCCACCGAATTAGTTTTAATCTGCAGAGTTGGAAGCGGATGCTGGGGGGGGGGATTTCAGCTCTGATACACTGGTAGTAAATAGTGACAAAATAAATCTGCAATCATTTAGAGAAAACATTGATGGGTCTTATGTTTCCTTCTTGTCTGTCCAGATTTATAAACATCAATATCTGTGGTTAGTCTCAGTTCACGCTCCAACAGAGGATGGAAATAGTGACCCATTTTTAAGTGGAACCGATATATCCTTGAATCCTGACTATTTCTGGACTTTATCAACATCAGACAGTTTACTTGATAACTGCAAATTACAGCCCGTCAGACTTATTGTTGAGAGTCAGGTGACTTCAGTCGAAAGCATTCAGCACTCAGGACCTTTCTACAGTAGTACTGACTCATTTTTAACAAATCAAGAGAAGATCACACAGATAAGCCTCGTGTAGTGATTGTGTTTTTTAAAACAGTATCCACTAGATGTCAGTGTTGCTTCAGTTTAATTTGTGCTTTTACCTGTTACAGCATTTGGAGAGGATGTCAGACAAGCCATCAAGTGGCAGGTCCGTTGACATGCAAAAGGTAAGATGATGCAACTAACAGTTTAATTCCCCCCCCCCATAAAAAAAAAGGAAATCCTCATTACGATATAGTTCATTATTCAGTCTTGTGCTTGTGCTGCCCATTCCCTTGGTTTTCTTCATCTCCTTGTATTGGCATTTAAAGACAGTCTTCAATCACTGCAGTGTTGATGTTTTCTCTAGGGCTTAAGTCTCAGGTATCTATGGAGAAAACCTTCTTTGTCGGCTCCAGTGGTCAGCTTTCCTAATCATTTCCTTTCACAAAAGGGGTATTTACCTTCAATATGGTTTGCATAAGCTGTAAGGAGACTCAGGGCGGGCCAGTAATTACAATGGAATCCAAAACCAGGACTTCCAGTAGTGTTTCTCGTCACTACATGGATTTTTATTAAATATGCACTGTGGGTTATCTGAGCTTCATAATCATTTTTACTGATTTATTTTAAAGGATTTAAAAAAATAATAATTATTATTATTGTCATCATACATCAGATGGAGGGTTAGTTCGTGCTATACTGTCCGGGCTGGGATTCAAACCCAGGGCCTTCTTGCTGTGAGGAAAGAGCACTAACCACTCAGCCTCTGTACTGCCCCATTTGACTTAAGAGTATCCTGAAAGTCCACTTCCCCTGAGGGACACGCAAAGTTTTGGATAACACTATGGGAAGTTCACTTGACAAATGTCCTGCCAATTACCGGAGTATTGCATTTTGTGGCTCGTCATGGCCTCTTTCAGTGTAACACGAACCATTTCTAAATGAGACTAAATGCCGTCTGATTCAAACAAGGTCATTGCGCCGTTCCCATGGGGTCAACCCTTGTGCACTTTGAGCTGAAAAGCGTCCCATTTGCCTCTCCCTTTACATCCAGACCCTATTGACAAGTGCATGCGGGCCGCCACACACACTGACAGAGCACAGCCTCTTTCAGACTCCAGCCTCTATATGTCCATTTTCTAATTGGTGGTTCTTCTTTCAAAGGCCTGATTATGTGTTATGTGTGTTACGCGTTGAGGAGCCTGTCCACTCCTTTGCAAGGCGTCTCGATTCAATCGTTTTCCAACGCTGGAGGGGACAAAAGAGGCACTCGCTCCTCTTCTCGGGGTCCGCTGACACCAATAAACCCCCCCAGCCCTTTCCACTTCCTCCTCGATGTGTTGGGGTTATGTCAGGAATGTCCTAGGTCCCATTGTCCCCCGGTGCTCTGTTTTTGGTAACCCATCACCAAGCATTCTCTGTGGCTCACCCACTGCCTCCTCCCTCCCTCTGTTTTACACACCAACACACACGTATACATCCCTTACTCTGAATAGACCACCTCGGCTGAATACGACAGACAGCCAGGCGTCAGCACATCAGGTTGGTGCCCAGTGGCCCTCTGGGAAAAATACAGCCGGTTATGTTCACCTGTTTGGTCACCTCAGGCTGGCTTTGTCTAATGGCAGAAAGACAATGGACCGAGTGTTGTAGGCCCCATTTAAAACTCCATCCTCTCTCCAGGGTTGAATGCACTGTCTATTAACTCCCACAGTGTTGAAACCAACATTTGATCCGTTCTGATTGTTTGGAACATGATTCTCTAATGAAGCTGAACTTGATCAATAAAGTCATAAACTGGTGTCACTGTATTTTAAAGTGTTCATTTACTTGACATCGTATTGACATATCACTCATAAAATATGCTGGACTAATAACCTGTCTGTCTGTCTGTCTGTCTGTCTGTCTGTCTGTCTCTGTCTGTCTGTCTGTCTGTCTGTCTGTCAGTACAGTACAGTACTGGTCAAAAGTCAACACTTTTTATGTATTGGAATTATATGTGGCATTCCCAGAACATCATTTCAGATGTTCCAGATTGCATTAGTAATAGGGCTCACTGCAGTTAGAAGTTGTTGAATTTTGTGACTGGTAGATGCATATTTCAGCGTGTCAGGCAGTTGGAGGTAGTAAGTTGGGTTGTACACATGTTACAGAGCAAGGCGCCATTGCGGCCTAAAAAACTATTAGGCTCTGTAAATACACACTGTGGCGAAAGTAAACATTCTCAGCATGCCATGCAGGCGCACAGAGGGGCACAGGGAGACAGCGCCGGGCGGCTATGAAGGGGGTGTGTGGAGCTGTGTATCCTAGGGAGCAATCAGCGAGCCATCAGAAGATGGATATGGAAATATAGATTTGAATTAGGGGAAAACTCCGACGTAACAGCACCGTCCCAACAGTGATTAGGTTGAGTGGACAAGTAAACATCTTAAATGCAGTTGATGCATTAGCTGTGTGGATGCTTATGATAACTAGGGCCAGATTGCCTATTAGGAGCACTTATTAGGAAACACTTCATTTTTGTACTTGTCGATGGATGCCTTGCTACTCTATTTGGAATAACTGGAGTGCATGAGAGAGGGTCAGAGGGTCTCTTAAATTGAAGTACAGAGGCGATTCTTGAAAACACTTTGCTTTTGCAGACTCGATGAGAATCTGGATTTAGTTTAAGGTTAGAATGAAGTGTGAGCTTATGTCGAAATCCCAAATGAATTTTCTGAATGTGACAAAAACAACAAACTCTAGATAATGCAAATTAAGCAACACAGCTTTTGGTGCAAAGGCCTCATTTTGTAAATTTAAGATGCACACCAGCACTACCAGAAAGCTTGAGTAACCATGGAAACAGGGCTCAGAATACACACTATTCCCAGCCCTGGCAGCGCCTTGCCACTCACGGCTCTATATTTAGGCATTATGTCTAACAAGGGTTAATCTGGGTAATCAGAAACATATCTGTTGTGTGCCTGAATCTTAAGGCAATGCGTGTTTTTCCCACTTTCCTTGACACTGTTTAGTCTTAAACTGAGTTTACTGCACTAAAAGCAAAGTATGGCCTGGGGGTCAAATGCGGCCCTGAGACCAATTTTTATTGGCACTCAGGTGTCCTGCTGAAATGGCCAAAATTGCTCTAGGTAGATTATTCAATTGAATGTTAATAAAACATAAACTACTATAACATTCTCAATAACAAACGAGGTGGTGTGAGATCAACTCCACATAAGGCTCCAAGCCTGAATAAAACCTGAGACAATCAGAATGTTATGACCAGCTGGAGTATGTCTGTGGCACGTAAGGAATTCGATGTATTATGTATGTACTATTACTGACTACAAGTCAGGTTTGTAAAGCTCCACCAACAAGAAAGAAGCCTTATAAAAACTGATTTGGGATCTGTTTCAGCCATATCTGAGACGGGTGACTTCTGAACCAGGGATAATACACAGACATGCATTTCAAGCATAACTGTGGTAACACTGGGCTATAATTAGACCATTTTTGTGGCTTCATAAAGTGACAAATCAACTGAAGACCACCAGGACACGTGTAGGAGATCTGTAGCACACATACGCACGCTCTGAGATGTGGCTGCTAATAGGCACTTGGATACACACTGCGTCTATTGCTTTTGAGACACAGCTAATGCGATGTGCCCACACACACGGGCCACATGCCGGGGTTGGTGGTCTGCTGGTATGCTGCGTATCATCTGCCCCCTCCCTCCAGTGCTGGGGCTAATACCCTGTCATCATCAATACCCTCACAGTGCTGACTCAAAGGCTTTTACTACTGTGGGCTTTGAGCTGCACTTTCAGCCACAGCGCCTTGTCTCCGACTCTGTCTGTCTAAAGATATGTGCTGTGTGCTTGTGGCGGCTCCACACTTATTACACTATTAATCTTGCTGAGTTGTCTATGCAGGTACTGCCATGTGACCAGAGCACATTTGTTCTGGAATGAAAATGACCACAGAGACTTTTACCACCCACCGCTTGGACCACAAGCATCATGATAATGAGCGCTCATCATCTTCACCATGAGCATGTCACTCATCCCTAGGGTCTTCACCAACCTAATTGTCTGAAGGCTTTTATTCCATTCTTTTTTTGCTTTTTATCTTCTGCTTGGATATAAATATGAAATTGTTATATCTACAGGGCATGTACACTGTACTCTCCCAATGTTTTGGTAGAGTAATTTGGGGCCACTTTGTTAGCACCCTCTTGTTGAGCGCTGAGACAGCACTGTCAGACAGAAATGACTCTAAGTCTGACAGCAGAAAAGCTGTGGCGTCTTGACATTTTTACGGCCACTGTATGAATAATGCCCTCATGTCAACACCACATGGGTGCTGTTCTAATGCAGAGATTAAGCACGTATCACTCCAAAAAAGACAATGTACCCAGCAATTTAAGTGAACGTTTATAAAGCCACATACTTTACAGTCTTCTGCTTATGACCAAATCAGATACTGACATTTTGATCAGCAGAGAGCCAAACACAGGCTGTGGTCCCCAGCTAAGTATTCTATCATTCAATCATTGATGAGAGTAAACCACAGGGCACATGCACATTCATCCTCTAGAAGACTTTGCTCTTTTATTTTTGCCTCTTTTCATTTATATCTGGTGTTTTTACGCTTCTAAATGACAGTAAAAGTAACATACTTTATACATCGCCTATTGTGTTGACTCTTGGGTCTGAATGTCTCAAATGATCACGCTTTCGGGCCCTGGACCCGGGTTGAGACCCTCACATCTGACTGGCTGGCTCGGCAGGCTGTGTGTCTGAAGGTGCGCACCTCACTGGCTGGAGCCAGGGCGGCGTATTGCCTTTCACACGCTTCTAAAATACTCTCCGGGCAGAGCCTGAAAGGGTTACTGTTTCCCAAAGTGCCTCATTCTGCGCAGTCGAGAGGGGGCGGCTGAGTGGCGCCGTAGAGTCACAGACGCACTTTCTAAAAACCCCGAGACATCATCAAGAAAGAAGCTGACAGTAAGGAAAGCAGCCCCCTCCTCTCTCTCCTCCACCGCCCTCTCCTTCTGCTGGCACGCTGCCGTGCTTCTCTTCTTACCAAAGCCCTCAGCGGTTCTGTCACAATAAGCGAGCGGCAAGTGTCAAATCCAACTCTGGCCACAGAGCTACAAATCACTCGAAGGCACACAAGATGCGCTCAATGGAAAGTTTCGCTTTCAGACGTTAGTCATGGCTCTGTTTAAGTCGTTGATTGTATTTAAAGAATATTATAAACACCACAGACCTCCATACTTAGACAAAACGACTCATTTCTTTCACTCGGCGTGTGTTTGGCTGGGGAGTTAATTCTGCTAACGTGAAAAACAGTTGGTCATTGTTTTGGGGGCTTTGTTTTTCTCTCTCAGGGCGGTGAGACTTGAACAGGCGCCGGTCTGCTGCAGTCAGTTCACCTCGAGTCTACAAATACCTCAGTGGAACTTTGTGTGAGCCTCCAGAGTAATGCAGCCCAGAGACGCTCAGCGCAAAGCCACTGGCGCGCTCTGAATCATCATTTCAGCTCACACAAACACGCGCCTCCGCTCTTACAAACGGATGGCACTTTTGACAGTCTGTCCCGTGCACGTCACTTGACGCAGCCCTTTCAGAAACTGGGGCTCCATTTGTTGACACTAAACACATTGAAAGATTGACTTTATTGCTACATCGTGATAGCCATAACATGTACACTGATATGTTTGAATTATTTATTTATTTTTTCTCATTTTAGCAATATTCAAGTAGACATCTCCCATATTTTTGTTTCTGGTATACTCTGCTATTCTCTTTCCCTTTGCTCTATACTCACAATCGTTAAAATAATAAATAAAACATACAGATTTGTTTATTTCTACAATACTATTCCAAAAAGCTGAGTTCACGCCTTTATAGTATATATCTTTAGCCTCAACTTTTTAAACAATTTAATTATTATTATTATTGATATTAATGTACAAAAACCTCTAGGCAGCATTGGAGTGAAATAACAGTCAGTTCAGTTGAGAAGTCCACCTCTTGAAGAAGTGTAGCAATCCATTCTCAAAGTCTCAATGTAAAAATATTAAAAAGAAAAAAGAAAGCTCTTCCATTTGAAGTGCTCATGTTTCCGCAGAATAAAATATGGTCCTGGATCAATTAGAAAAAATAGCTGCATTTGTCTTAAATATGTACAATGTTGGTATTTCACTTTAAATGCTATATAAAAAAATAGATTTGCTATGGTGCCCACTTTTGTAATAGTTAACAGTGCAATAGAAAACTGTATTTCCAGTCCACACCCCCTTCTCGAGGATCAGCATGAGCATTTGCACTCTGAGATGATTGGGTATTGCACCTGTATCCACGTGCAGTACTTCTGTTTGAGGAAGCCTTGACAGTACCATCGTAGAAACATCTTATTGATAGACTTGGCCGGTTTACAAGACATGCCCTCAGGGAAGGAGCACGAGCGCTCCGAGAAACAGTTTCCCTCTTTTATGTAACGTGGCCAGAACCTCACGCCCAAATCCTTCCAAGTGTACACGACCGGACAGTGCGTGTATGTCCAGAGCCACTGCAGGAATTTCCTCCTCGCTTTCTTCCCCACTTTGACCCGCTTCCCATACGGGGTTTCTGTGAGGTCCAGCTTTTTAATCTCGTTGGGCATCGGCCCGTGCGGCTTAATGCGCGTGTCCGAGAGGTTCACCAGCATGGGTGAATTGATGGACATGAAGTTAGGATCAAAGCTACTGCCCAGCTTTTTCCTCAAAGTCCTCTCTACCAAGTCCTGCTCCCGCGGGTCGTACTCCGGGTCCGGGTCCTCCTTGAGGTCAGGCACTGGCAGGTGTTCACTGGGCACTGGACGGAGACGTAGGTAATGCTGGGAAGAGACCCCGAGGTGCACGCACAGCAGTACGTAGACGAGGAGCGTCTGCGAGAGCGCCATCGTTCCTCTTGTATTGCGACAGTAACAGTTCGCTTATTTGCCCGGTGCTTGTTGTATGCAGCCACTGGCCCTGGGCTTCATAAATAGTAGAGGTTCAGTCACCAACGAGGCGATACTTTTAATAGACCGCGGCCGGTTTGAATGACATTGGGTGCTTTACTGATGATGATGATGATGTTTGGACTGATCAAAAGCGCACAAACAAAATCACTCTTTCACGCTCGCTCCGGCCTCAGCCCCGCTCGTTCGGATTCACTTGGGGTCTCTCTCGGTTGTCATGGTTACTCCGGAGACTCTAAACGACTGAGTGCTGTGTGCAGGGACTGAATAGATCCACGGCGTCCCGGCAACAAAAATCAGACTTCACCTAATTTGAAATGTCACTGTTATTTTTACGCACGGATCTTTCGGGCGTCTCCACGTCGCCTGACACGCTCAGTTCTGGTCAGGTCTTCAGGACGCGCGATCCACGCGCATTGACAGTTTCTAATTCCAAGATATGCACCTTACAGTGAGAATGCAAAGTGTCCAGAATGTCCTGCAGCAAGATGCAGCGTCGCTGCGGACACCTTGACTCCTCTGAACAAGTCCAAACTATTAAAAGACTCGTATAAAAGACAAAGTCTCGTCCACTTCCACTGCGCTGGGAACTGACCATGCGTTTCCAGAAGTCTCTAACTTCAGTCAATTCCTCACACTGTAGAATCCTTTCAGAAACGCTGCATCCTCCTTCGCCACTTCATGATGAGACTGTCCCAAACGCAGACTTGTTTTGCGGCCAATTCCTGAGGGAGTGTGTGCCCCTGTGATAAGTGGCGCTGGGTCTCTCCTACTTGAGTCAGAGTGTGTCTGTAGCGAGTGCTGCTCAGTCCCAAGTTAAATATCCCCCTACGACGGTACACAGTGTCAGAGGGTCCTGCCCACCCCGACCACTTTCACTGTGATTGACAGCTCCCCTTTTTGGGCGAACCCTCCCCTCACAACGTGGAAAATATCAGCCACAATCACAAGGATCAACTGGGTCCTAACGCACCGCTTTTATCCTCTACGCTGGTAGAGGGAAACAACTGCATTGCTTTGCATTTCGTGAACCATGCATGTCCAGATTCAGCCCTTTCTGGCACGTCTGCCGCACGTCACGGACTAATGGCTTCAATACGTTGTCAATAATCAGCAGAAGCAGTTTCCTCCTCTTGAACCTTTCCCATGAAATTGATGGGAAACATTTAGTAGCTTGTCTACGGAAAAGGGGCATCACATTCCACCTTTGTTCATCAGGATTTGGGTCTGCACAGGAATTGGCCCGTTGAACTTTAGGGTCACAAAATAGGCGCGTAATTAAGGGCTATAAATGGCTGCGGATAAGTAACCTTTCCCAAGCTAAGCAGTCATTACACCACGCGGCAGTGGCACCAGGACCATGCCACTAAACCGTTAGATTGGAGCAGATTGATCAGTTATACATTTCAGCAGCAGCAATAAAAATAATAATAAAATAATAATAAAAATAATAACCCAATAAAGATAATCATCAAAAACATCCTCACCATTATTATTATTATTATTATTATTATTATTATTATTATTATTATTATTGTTGTTGTTATAATTAATAATAATAATGATAATAATAAAAAAACCATAATAACTTTGAGCCTAATTACAACCCATTTAAACATTTCTTTATTTCCACAAGAAGAAATCCAAGGTACATCTGTGTTTTTGTTTTTCATTTATTCAACGGCATTTAAAGGCAGCGTATTTCTTTATTTATGTTGATGGGACACAAAAGTAATCTTACGAAGTATCTTTACTGTGGATTTTCCCTGTAGATAGGTTCATGGTTAGTGCTCCCTCTTTTGGTCCTTTGTGGTGGTCACTAGAGGGCGTCGATCTAGCACAATGTGGATGCCCCTGCCTTGTTCAGGGACTACTCAAATTCGAGCCCACGAGGAAAGAATGTGGTCCAGATCGAGTCAGATGATGCACTTGCTTTGGGGTCCAGGAGGAAAGAGGAACACAATGGCACTATGGCTCACCAGGAATCAAGATTTCAGATGATGAACTATAGTGGTATGCAATGTAATCCAGTGATGCGTGCGTGTGCTGTCATATCAGATCTGAGTTGAAAATGGAAAATTTGATGGATGGTTGGACATAAATATCTGTGATGGTTTGTAGGTGCAGATTGTCTGCTTAGCAGTTTCCCCGTACCTCTCTAGACCGTCCTCCCATAATGTAGTTAATGATTAGTGCCCTGGGTAGACAGGACTCAGTGGGCAGTGGGGACAGTAAGACTGAGCTGTTACTGTAGAAAATGACCATTTCCATTGTCCTCCTCTGCAGGTCTTAGTGCCGGGAACTTGTCGTCCCAAGCCCTAATACCATCGGGCCGACCAGCAATGAGTGCATCCCCCATACCAGGGCTAATTACTGCGGAGATAAAGACAAGTGGAGGAGAAAGAGGGACAGTGAGCACAGCGGGAAAGACTGCTGTTTGTCGTGATGTGGTGTTGCTGGGTTAAAGTAGAAGTGGGGGTTCAGTGTGTATGTGGGGGGTAATGGCGGCGGTGCCGGATGGCAGTTTGCTGTGGAATGGCTAATTAAATAGCACCATAAAAGGACCCCGGCTTGCTTTAACGAAGCTTCTGACGAGTGGGGCTGGGGGTTGGACTTGCATAGGAGAGAGGTGGGGTCGCCACTGAAAATTGGGCTTGTATAACAAGAGGACTTAGCTCTTTGGTTTTGCAGTGATTGTTCACGCTCCCTTAGGTCTCAATAGGGCGCATGGTGAGGGTGCTTTGGGGGGCAGCCCTTAGGCACAGATAGGACCCTCTTCTCCCCTTCTCTTGTGAATGCTACACACAAACATAGACACACAGACACCCCCCCGGCTCCACACAAAGACCTCTACCCAAGGTTCGGGCCGGAGATTATCCAGCACTGGGGCACAGCGAGGGGCAGGTCTGGCCAGACTGGCTGGCTGTGCCCACTGGGGACTGGTAGAATGGCACAGGGGGTGGATGGAGACGGACAGCTTGGACAGGACTGAGGGGAGTTAACTTCAGTTACTTCAAGACAGTTGAAATTGCAAAATTGTTTGCACCATTTTTATTTAATTTTTCTTGTCTATTAAAAGATAAATTAATTTTTAGCAAAGTGCAATCAGGTTTTTATTTGACTTACAGAGATTTAGCATGTATTCAAATCTTCACATAACCTATCCTAATTAGTTATGTGCATTACAGTATCTTAAAGAATTCCAAAGTGCAGCATTTTGTTTTCAATTGATTTGGATATCATTTTAATATTTAGTTCACATAACTTACATTGTTTTTGAAGATCGATATTTCATGTCTCACCCCAGCCACAAACATTTTAAACTGACCAATCTATAACGCAAATACTGTACATGGCAGTCCACCACTGCATGTCAATGCTGCATTCCCCTTTATTCCCCACTGCTTCCCCATCTCCTCCAGTTCTGCTTCTGTCTCCACTCTCCCCCATATTCAACTTTGTCTCCGTGCTTTAACCCAAAGCAGATGGCTTGGGAAGTATGTCAAAAATCTGTCTCCCGTTAACGTTACTTTTGAAGCCCCTCAATTTTTTTTCTCTACAAAAAATCCCATAAAGTTATTTTTTTGCACAATACCTAGTAAACAGCATCTGTTCTGTTAAGGAGAAGAAAGGACTCCGGCGCTAAGAGTAAGGCTTGTTACTGTACTATGCTCACGTGCAGTCATTCTGCGTCTGCATCCTTTGTTTCGACTATAACATTGTAGTTGACGAGGAGGGATAGCTGATCAGAGAGATTAATGGTGATGAGATCTTAGACAACAGTGACTTTGCCATGTGATGGAGGGTCAACTTTGAACTGGTGCTGATCAACTTGAGCGCTGCAAGAACCACACATGCACACATTCAGACTGGCTTCAGAAACATTCAGGGCAACATTGATACAAATATTTCAAACATTTTACTTTGATCAGTAGAATTTTGCTTAATCAAAATGGGAATTTGACAAAGTCAATAGCCACGTATGGGTGGTCATGCGCCTGCTAAAAGCATGAAAATTAAATAGTGTTATTCTTGCCTGGAGGCTTGACACTCTTGTTATTCTGCTAATATGAATGAAGCCTGTTCATCTTTGCTCCTCCACCTTTTAACATGTTGGTTAGCGCTCTACAACATGTGCTAAAGTGCACTTTTTCAAAGTTAGGTTCCCTTGGCTTAAAATTAAAATGTACATATTTTGGGTATATTTTAATTTTGTTCATTCCTTCTTTTTGGTATGGTTGGAATATCCCATCCTCCACTGCCCAGCAGTGGTGAGGATGAATGAAATAGATCACGATCTTCCAAAAAGAACAGGAAAAATTAGATTCCAAACGCCAGGAGGGCGTTCTTCCTGATCTTCCTTATGGCAGGATGACATCATTGGCTCACTGCCCAATTCCCACCACTTACAATAGGGTCACTGTTGCCTTCTCCACCATGCCACAAGGGCCAAGAAGGGAATAGAAATGCAGAGTGCAAGACAGAAGGAGGTGACAGGGTGCCAACAATGCAAAAATGGTTGGTTAGCTCACTACTCTCTCTACTGTTGTAGACAGACGGTCAAAGCGTCAAATGTTGAATGAGTGCCATGACAAGAGCTGTGATGATGGAACATCTCAAGGTTTTATCCAACAGTTGCCATATGTTTTACTTGCATTTAAGATGGAGTCTGTCAATGTAATCTAGGCTCTCATCAGTGAAATCATGGCTGGCAGGCTGCAGTGATCAGGCCTGATGCTTGTTGTTGTAGATGACAAATGGAAAATGGACTACAATGGAAAAGACATCAGACAGAAAGGCTCTAAATGTTCAAATGAATATGTACCATCACACTTCCACATTTTGAATTAATATTTCAGGCACTACAATGTTTTAATTTGACTAATACTATGTCAAATACAAACACATGTATTTTAAGAAGCTTTCTCCAACTTAGGTAAACCCTGACCACAATTACTGGCAATTCGGTCATTCTCTCAACCACTAAGCCATTGTGTTGCCACAGGCCATCTTGTCGAAATGAAACAGTTTGCCCACAGCCGCTGACCACAACAGATGTTCTCTTGCCTCTGCGGCATGTGTGTTCTGTTGAGTCTAGCGCCAAGGCACTTCCATAGACTGGCACTGGCAAAGTAAAAACAAAGAGAGGGAAATTCTACGATGGCGTCTTGAAGGTTTGAGACTGGCCGAGATAGCGGTCGACCTGTTTATGTTTTTTGGACTGTACTGAACATTCTGGTGCACGAGTATACTTTCAAATAGACAGTACTCGTTCTAGATTGAATGATGGACAATCAGTGATGTGTAGAGCGCTGCCTGTGCCCTCAGCTGCAGTCGGGGATGCCGATAAAGTGCCCCCACCGCCCTGTGGTATGTTTGCTGAACACACTGAGGGGTGGAAGGTGACAGCCTGCTGAGATGCCAGGAGGACTGGGAAGGTTTTGGGAAATGTCTCGCTGATGTGCGAGCGAGCACTGCCGCCCGGTGGGTGTCTGTCTGCTTGGGAATGGACAGAAAAGAACGGGGGCTGACAACAGGCTGAGTGTGCGCTCAGAAGGATAGTTTGTCCAAGGGATGTACCAGATGTTGACTCACACTGGTTTGCTAATCGCGAACCACAAGCCCCTGGAGCCACGAGCAAATAGGAACGTCTGCCTTTTTCTGTCACCACAGGGAAAATGGATTGGGCCCGGGAGGAGTGGCAGAAAAGCAGGTATGAAAAATGAAGGAAGTGGTTGGATTGAAAAGAAAAAAAAAACAATACAAATCCCAAGGCTAAGTCTCCATTCAGGATTGTGGTGTCTTAACAGGACACCCAGCAGGAACAGGGAACGCCCACTCCCTCCCACAAGTCATTGGAAATAAGGAGCTCTTCTTAATTGAGAGCTTCAAGAGTAAGACTCAACCAATAAAGTGCCCAACAGCCGCACACTGACAGATGAGCATTCTCTCATCAGAACATTTCTACTTGTGAACGAGCAAATTGAAAAGGCTGAAAGTAAGCATGGCTCTGCACTTTCACTGGTTTGCCATAGACTGGTAAACTCTGCAGCAGGAAAAGGACAACAGATAGAAGTCTCCATACGCCAAGGAGCAGACGCAGGCTGTTAAACACATTTACACTGCAGTAACTTTCACAAGTCACAGGGCCTATGGAGGCAGCCCATCAGAGCCAAGCACATCAACAAGGTGCTATTGATACTGCAGAACTGTGCTGCTGTCAGTCTGAGAGGCACACAACATCAACAATTGTGGTTTGTGCCAGTAACCTTGTTGACCTTATTTAACCTTGGATTTGGCCAGTTCATAGCCCAGACTACAAATGCCCATTGACAAAGAGAATTGGGGAAGCGGTTTGTGTAGGACCGATGTTGACTCTGTGGACAGGCAGTTGTTTCATGATCCACTCGAAGACATCACAGGTATACGAGATATTGTGGTGAGTTTACAAAATGCAAAAGACGTTATTAGAGCCTAAGACGGAGACAGACTAGAGGAGCCGGGCACCTTTCTCCGTGTGGCTGCTAATAGTGTGTGTGTGCATGTGTGTCTGTGCGTGTGTGTGTGTGTGTGTGTGTGTGTGTGTGTGTGTGTGTGTAATTACAGCCAGGAGAAGTATCGTCAGTCTGTCTGTGGCATGCAGTGGTGCTGCTGACCTTCCCTCTCAGCTTTGAGCTCTGCTCTCCTCGGCACGGGGGACTGTCTGACTGGGTCCCTCTCCACCCACACACACAAAGATGCTAACAGGACAGCTGGGTGACTCCCCAAAATATAATGGTTACATTTTCTGAGGTTGATTGAATCCCGTGACACATACTAAAGTTTACTTTTGACATACTTCACTATCCCCATGCGACTAACTTCCATGAATTCATTCATTTTTAGACTGCTCATTGAGCGTCAATATTCATTTAACTTTGCTCATACAGTGCCTCTCAAAAGTACTAATACACCTTGAACTTTTGCACATTTTGTCATGTTTACAACCATAAAGGTCACACACAAGTAACAGACAACTGTGAAGTGAAAGCAAAATGATACATGATTCGGTTATTTTTCAAAAAATAGAAAAGTGAAAAGTGGGGCGTGCATAAGTATTCATACAGTATTTTTCTGAGTGCATTAAATTGCCTTTATAACATTCCTAATGACTGCAGAATGTTCACACCTTGCCCTAACCATTAAATAGAGGCCACCTGTGTGTAATCTACTCTCAGTATAATTACAGCTGTTCTGTGAGGGCCTCAGAGCTATGGTCGGAGTGTATTGGTCACTAAACAACATCATGAAGGCCAAGGAGCACACCAGAGAGGTCAGGGATAAAGTTGTGGAGAAGTTTAAAGCAGTGTTAAGTTATACAAAGATTTCCCAAGATTTGAACATCTCACGGAGCACCGTTCAATCCATCATTCGGAAATGGAAAGAGAGTATAGCACCACTGCGAACTTACCAAGACACGGCTGTCCACCTAAACTAACAGACCGAACAAGGAGAGCACTGGTAAGAAATGCAACCAAGTGCCCAAGATAACTCTGGAGGAGCTGCGACGTACTGCCGCTGAGCTGGGGAATCTGTACATGGGACAACTATAAGTCGTACTCTACACAAATCTGGCCTTCATGGACGAGTGGCAAGAAGAAAGCCATTATTGAAAGGAGGCCATAACAAATCCTGTTTGAAGTTTGCTAGAAGTCATATGGAGGACACAGCTACCATGTGGAAGAAGGTGCTTTGGTCAGATGAGACACAAATTGAACCTTTTGGCCCAAATGCAAACGTTATGTATGACACAAACCTAACACTGCTCATCGTCCTGAGTGCACCATCCCCAGTGTCAAATATGGTGGGAGGAGCATCATGCTATGGGGCTGCTTTTCCTCAGCGGGGACTGGGAAGATTGTAAGAATAGTTGGGAAGATGGATGGAGCCAAATACAGAGACATTTTGGAGGAAAACCTGCTGGAGTCTGCAAGAGAATTGAGGCTGGGGCGGAGATTCACCTTCCAGCAGGACAATGACCCTAAACACAAAGCTAAATCTACAATGGAAAGGTTTAAAAACAAACATATTAATGTGTTAGAATGGCCCAGTCAAAGTCCTGACCTAAATCCTATTGAAAATCTGTGGAAAGACCTGAAAACTGCTGTTCACAAACGCTCTCCTTCTAATGTGACAGAGCTTGAGTTGTTTTGTAAAGAGGAATGGGCTAAAATGTCAGTCTCTAGATGTGCAAACCTTGTAGTCATACCCCAAAAGACTTGCTGCTGTTATTGCAGCAAAAGGGGGTTCCACAAAGTATTAAGTCATGCTGTATGAATACTTGTGAACGCCCCACTTTTCACTTTTCTATTTTTGAAAATAACAGAATCATGTATCATTTTGCTTTCACTTCACAGTTGTCTGTTACTTGTGTGTGAACTTTCAGTAAAAAATTCAAAATAAAATCTCTATGTTTATGGTTGTAAACATGACAAAATGTGCAAAAGTTCAAGGTGTATTAGTACTTTCGAGAGGCACTGTATTTAAATTGATCAAAATGTTCTTAAGAAGAGTGTGTTTTTAAAGTTGTCAAGCATGAACTAAAGACTTAAACATACAGTTTATCAAGTTTATTTGTATGAGACCAGACCACAAGTGGCTTACAGTTCCCTAATGCAATCATTCATGTGGCCTTGTAAAAATACACAGTCGTGTCTCGCTCATGCTAGTTCCTGATGTGCCTCCATCATATGCCTCGAGTTGTACCCAGTTCACCTTAAAGCAGCAGCGCAGACTGTGACATGAGTCTGATGGATTGAGTGATGGAGGGATCCGCCCGGCTCCAGCTCCTATTTACCTGTCTGTTTCTCTAACAGGACACTATAATGGGCGTGCCTGGCATCAACCTTATAGGCTTTTGGTCTTCAGTCCAACATCCTGAAGACGAGGTGTTGATGAACATGTGCGATTTATCACCAGAGAACAGGAATATTGGGAAAAGATCAAACTGTGTGGTCAGAGTCCCTGCTCCTGTTTTCAGGACAGATGCATTTGCATTGTGGGTGTTGTCAACGGCATGGAAGTGTGTCCTACATGTCTGTTTGTGTGGAGAGTCTGTGTCCAAGTTGGACTGGAATGTCTCGGGACATTGTGAATCCTAATGATCAACATTGTGATCCTGTGTTACGTGCTGCATGTGGCTCCACCAAAGAGCCAGAGAATAGACGGCGGCAGCTAAATTCCATTACCTGTGTTTGAAGACTGGTGCAGGAGAAACACACTTTGTGTCCATTTAAGGCATGTACTACATTTTGATCAGTCCAGGCTAGGGCTGAAACAACTAATCAATTAATCGACAACTAATCGATTGAAATAGTCGACAACTATTTTAGTAATCGATTAATCGTTTACTGGTTCACACAGACTCAAATAGAGCAAAAATGACATGAACATTTAGTATTTTTGATGAAAACCTACTTGTTTTTATAGTTAGTGTACAGTATGTAGTGTTTTGTACATTGAAAATGTTATGAATATCTGTGTCTGTGTCTCATCCAATCAGAAAGCAGAATTAGCGCCAAGAGCCTCCAACAAACATTTACTTTAAGTTTACTCCATCAACGCATCCTCAAGTGGCGCCCCTTTAGCTTTATGTGATAAATTCTTTTTGAAAAAATACAGTTTTCCTACACCATTCATAGCCAAGCGATTAATCGATTAATCGTAAAAATAATCGATAGATTAATCGATTAAAAAATAATCGTTAGTTGCAGCCCTAGTCCAGGCCAGTGAGTGTAAATCACAGTATGAAACGGGCCTAGCAGTGGCAACAATTGATACTGTAACTGCTGTATTGGTAAATAATTGTGCATTTATGGCCCTTTAATGGATAGAAAACATGGACCTTTTCAGGATATTTTCAAATAAATTCAGCCAACTCTGTGATACTCTGTTGTGATAGATTGATGTTTGAAGAAATAATTTGATTTCAAGTTGAACGTGACTTGAAAATACAGATGCTCATCAGACTAAATATCATGATCTCATTGAAATGTTTACATATAGGTTTCTGATTGGATTGGTGCATATTTTTGTGTGCGATTTACTCATCTAAACTGGGATGCTTCAGGTAAACAACCTGTGTGTGCAGAATGTGCCTCGGCTCCTCTCTCAGTGCGTCCATGGGGATTTATTTGAGCCCTTATTGCAGCGGTGAGCCTGTGGTGGAGATGAAAGCATGCCTTCACCGTGTGGCCCCAGTTTCTATAGCTATGGACACAGACTCACACTGGCCCGGGACAATGGAGGGGGCCCTGCCACTCGCCCCTGCCAAAGCCCACTGCTCTCCCCACCCCATCCGTCACCGCAATCATATTTTCAAAACAAAAACACAGCTGGGAGGGTGTGGGGATGATTGAAGTGCGTTTGATGTATCGGTATGTCACTGCGTACAGAGTTATTTTTAGGCACGCGTTTGTTCCGAGTGTTAATATGCTCGTTTGACTGGGCTCTGAACATGGATGCCTGCCTTAGTGTGTGCTGATGCAAGTGAGAGCCTTTGATTTGGTGGCCGGAGCGTGCCTAATGTGACTGCTGGCCGGGTGGGGTCGCGGAGTGAGGGGGTGGCACGGTTGAGCCTCTTGCCCTCATACTGTCTATCCCGCAGCGGCCTAAGGGTCCCACTGCAAACTTGAAAGGCACCAAAGGAATCCCCCTCTGGACCCCCCTCACATGGTTTCAGAAAGCATGACATCATCTTTGGGCACAAAGAAGGCTGCGCTGGGGTCCGCATCAAAGAGCGTGAGCTCAGTGTACACATCACATCATGCCTGGAGCAGGCTTTGTTATTAAAGTCCATTACTGTAGATAAAACTATGTTTATTTTTGTTGGTCTGTTGGACACATTCCAGCCTCAGCGTCGTGGGTTCAAGTCTTGCCTTTGACTATTTGATGAACATCTCTCCCCTTTCACTCTGTCTATAGGTGAACTATCTGAAAAAAAAAAACAAGCTTAGATAATTCCAAGTAGAATCACTTCACAAAAAATAACACACAGAGAATATAAATCAAATTTTCATTATGGTCTGGATTTTTGCAACATTGCATAGATGGCAGCTGTGAGCTGGGAAACCACACAGACCATGCTTTTAGTTTTCAATCTATCCTATTATTCTTTTACCTCTTAGCGGGCCCGCTCAGCCAGCTGAATTTGGGTGGGCAGACTTAAATTATAGGCGGGTATGTAAAGGCCAATATAGATACAAACCATAGGAATTTAGATTGGATACACTGGATATTAGATTTGATATATTGGATATATTGTTTATATTCAGAGCCAGCCCTGGCACTTAGTGAAAACCCTCCAAAACATGTTCTTAAAAGAATAACAGCAATTGCAGATGTAGGAAACCAAATGTTTTTAGTCAGAATGTGTGTTATCAAAATGCAGAAAGTCAGAATGTTTTTAGGGAGTCCTGCCTCTGTTTTATGAGGGCACAAAAGTGTTCTTTGGAGAAACCTGAGAGAGGAGCGAGTGAGAATCCTCACCTCTGTGAGAATGAGTGAAGGCCAAAGTCAGCCAGTGGCTCATGTCCCGGAGCGGCCACTCCCACTCATTCAGATACACTCCAGGGTTAATAAGCAGCTCCTTTTCACACTTTACTATATACACTATATATTTCCTTTTATCTCATCTCCATCGCCTTGTGCTCATATGAGGTGAGGTTGGCTTGGCCCGTTTAATGGGCCGTCCCGTTTGCCAACTGTTCTTTGAGGGGCCGGTGCGTCGGGCGTCGGAGCGGGGATTTGGAGAGGGAGGGTGCCGGTGCCGCTGGATCAGACAGATGGGGGGGGTCCGGCTCTATGTGAACAACAGAGCCCCACTTCAAACAACAAGGACGCAACCTGCTGGCCCCGGCGTCTGCCAGCGCCGAAACACGGCCATACGCTGACACACATGCTACAACATATGTGCTTTGAACTCCTGTTTGAAAAGTCTTAGATAAAGTTGTCAGTGGCCATGTTCACACTGTATCTGTGGATTATCTTCAATGCATAGATTATACACTTGGGCATAAAAGTCCTGTGTGATGCCCTGGGACTCCCTTCTCTCTGCCACCCGCCCAAAGCACCCCTCCTCCTGAATTCACTGGCACTTCCAGAAAGCTCTGAGGCGCCAGCGGAGCGGGGCTCATCTCTTGGGAACAATAAAGCCAGATCTTCATAAAAACTTCAAAAAGGCCTTGCCAAGTGTTTTATAGGTGCTTTAAAGGTTTATGGGCCCTGGGGAGGGAGGGAGAGAATGGGAGAGAGAGAGAGAGAAATGAGTGATGCAGTAGTAGTGGCAGGCTTCACTTTTCCCACCCGCCCCAATACCAAACCACCCTCAACACGTACGTATGCCACGGCTAATCCCAGTGAGTGCCTGCCTCATGGGACAGAGGAGCTCAGGGCCGGAGGTGGAGCCGGGATGAGCTGATCAATCAGGACAGGTGGGCTGTGGCAGTGAACAATGGATGAAAAGGAACAAGATGATGACAGAGGTGCCAAAGGACTGCATTATTGATAGGTCAAATAATGTCTTCTACAAAAAACAAAACAAAATTTCTTTATAGGGTCTAGGGATTTGATTGAGAGGAAACCCAATTCTTGTCCAAACTCCAAAGTGTTGTACTGTGGAGATTATTGATTATCAAACTGTACTTTTGTTTCTGATCCTACACCTTTGCAAATCATTTTACTTGACAATCAATTTTGTCAGCTTCGTGACGCTCTCCAAAATAATGCTGCCTCCATTTAAAGTACATCTATTTTACAAAGTTGGACTTACCTTAACCTTTCTTGCCCCAGATCTCCAAACAAACACTTGAGACGACTCTCCAGAAGTCTTCTTAACGTCATTTTCTGTCTTTTCCAACAAAGCTTTTCTGAGCCAGTTTCAAGCCGCCGCTTCACTTGTACTTTCTAAAGCGCTGTGTCTATACTCAGGCCGAGGCTCTGGCTGCTAAGCTCCCTTAACCTGAGAAGAGGTCACGTCTTGGAGACAGAGGTGGGTCACGGTGAGTGGACGAAGATTAGGCCCTGGAGCCTGCTCACTTTCAGACGCTGTGGCCTCAGTAGTGTACACGGATTTAGCTGAAACAAAGTGGAGTGCGGCTTTGGGTGCAATTAACAGATCACTTTGGCAGTAAGCAGCCTAGCAGACCAGAGAGGTGACCAGAGGAACCCCATCTCTCATATTCTGATGAGTCACACGAGCAGGGCATGCACACGGCCAATGTTTTTTTATGGGCATGAATAGCCACCATTCACAGTGTTTGAGGAATGTTTTCTTTGTAGAGATTCATATACCAACAGTTAATTTTAGCTTGGGTCCACTTGGAGTCGCACGGTTTAAAATTAGGAGGTGTCAAAATTCCAGCACAATTCTTAAGTTACGGTTAATAAATGTAAAGGTTGGCTCTTAAAGTCTGAGGGTTAGTGAGGATGCGATGTCCCTGTGATAATCTGCTCTGGAGCCTTGATATAGTTCCACAGTGTAAATCTTCAACACTGTACACATGCGTGCTCACACATTTGCATATTAAGATGCCGGAGTGCGTGGCATTTTGCGAGTGTGCTTGTGCGTCCTTTTGCGACTTAGTGTTTGCTGGACGTGTTGACAGGGAAGCACGCAGGATTTTATTTGCACAAGGGCTGAAAAAACACGCGGCGCTCGAGAGCGAGCGAGCAGTGAGATATGAGAGTGCTGAAAGTGAAGCCGGTCAGCTGGAATTCAACTCCAGCATCATGAGTCAACTCAACATATGCAGATTGTGTTTAAGAGAAGAGCCGTGTTAGTGCAGCCTCTGTAAATACTCACACTGAATGTCAGCGAGAAGTGAGGCATTAATAATCACAATCGAATCACAGTTTTAATTGTTTTTAATTAAAAAAGTTTATGTAGCATCTGCTCTCCCTGGATTAACAAAGGACCGCTCAGCCAGGGAAGCTTTAAGATGCATATTTACCTACAAAATCTCACATTATTCCTCAAATCAGAAACTCCTGAAGTTAGTCACTGAGCTTGAACTCGTGGAGGCCAGCTCTAGCAGTATTTTAGAGACGTGTGCAGGGACTCAAAGTGTGGGACTTTCTGATTGGATAATTGGCTTAACAAAACCAAAAAATGCAAATGGGTACTATATATATATATATATATATGTATATATATCCCTCCTGAATTACACTACAAAACAAAGTTAAGAGTAAGGTATTTGTTATGCCATACCTGGCTGTATCCCTATATGACACCAGCAAACCGGGCAGCACAGTAGCACAGTGGTTAGCGCTCGTGCTGCACAGCTCGAGGAGGCGTCTCTGTGTGGAGTTTGCATGTTCTCCTTGTGTCTGCGTATGTTTCCTCCGGGTACTCTGGTTTCCCCTACCACAATAGGCCAGAATGTATGCAATGTGTGAGTGAGTGGTTGGTGATGATCGGAGGGGAGATGGCACAGACTGGCTGCCTCGCTTCCGTCAGTCTACCCCAAGGCAGCTGTGGCTACAGCTGGATATTAGTAGCTTACCACCACCGAGTATGGAGTGACTGCATAATGACCAGTGTGGCGCTATGAGAAATTTGGTAATACAGGCTTGTAAAGCTCAATACAAGGGTAAGCCATCATCATCATCATCATCATCATCATCATCATCATCATCATCATGTTGCCAAATACATGTAACTTTGGTATTAGCATAGTTATTCATTTCATTACACTTGTCAAATCACTTCCAGGTAGACTATTATAAATTATATATGCAGCCTGCTGCTAAAAGACCTTTATAGATTAGAGGTGAAACGTCCTCAACACTGAAACAGCCCAGTACAGATGATAGCTTCAGAACTTTATTCTCTATGACCCAAACAATTGTCGGAGAAATTGCTATTACATTTTCCTAAAGCTCATTATAAATCTAAACTTGTGCAGCCTCTAGAAATCACTGACGCCCTGTAAACTATGTCCACCTTTAATTGCAATAGAGAGCGAGAACTAGAATCTTACCAAAGACATATCAGACACATAATTATGGCAAATAAAAGTGATTATGTTCAGCACTTTGTTTTTGCAGGCACCCTAACATGAACTGACATGTTAACAATGGTCAGGTCAGGTTCCTAGCCCTGGCACCAATGCTGTATTGTGATCCTGATATAAAAAAAATCATAAAAATAGCCTTGGAGAAAATATTATTTAAATATAAAGTCACAAAGTATGGCTACATGAATGGAGCAATTTCATAAAAGACCGTTTTCCGGATCTTTATTGGGTGGAAATCTGCCTTTGGGCATCAGACGTCTCCCTTTCTCTCGCTCACAGTCCACATTTATTACTGCGTTGTGGTTTCGATTGATTTATACACTGCAAATCTAAAGTAGCACAGGAACTAAAGACCTTCTTGACTTTCTCCAATGAGTCACTAAACCTATATTAAATGAGACGTTGACACTGAGAAACTCCCTGTCATATAGAATAGTACCGTTACTGTTGGTGGTGCCCCAGTTGCAGCTGCCCACCGCTCTGTTGTCATCGACTGGGTGTCAAACACTGATGAGGTCATTGCAGTATAGCATCTGCAGAAACAAGTGCCCAGTATTTGTCATTCGTTCCCATTTCTATCGGCCCCATGACTGACTTGTGGAATATAGCATCATGAGTATAGACGGAGCCCCATAGTAAAGGCATAAGCCCCTATGAAAATCCGATCTACAGCTTGAAATGGAAGCTTGTTCTGCTCCTCGTCAAAGACGTGCAGCAAAGAAATCCATCTGGTTGTAAAGTTGAGGGCTATCTCGAAGCGCAATGTGTAAAATTTGAAGATTGTGTTGTTTTTTATTGGGTGGGTGAAAATGAAGGTTAGCAGCTTCCTCGAGTGGTGTGCGGCGAAGAGACAAGCAGCCACATAAACAGCAGAGCCTTTTCTTTTTAATATCCATTTATTGTTCCATAAAAATAGATTTAAAAAAAAGTGACGTGATGTCTCCTTCATGACGCGCCTGATGGATGTGCCAACAGCTCCTTGTAAACATGGGGCGCAAGTTTTTTCACTGGAAACCTTAAATCCCTCAGCTCCAGCTCAGGCTGCAGCATGCTGACCCCACATTCATTTACCTTCACATTATGGGCCTATACAGTACATTCAATCCCTGCTTTGCTCTTGTTTTATGTACACAATAATATGTTTTCATCATATAAACAGATTCACAACACTTGTTTTCTCAGTAGATTTTCTTTTCTCTTTTTTTTTTCTTTTTTACAGTAGTTGCACGTAAACACATTGTGGAGGTTTTGGGAACAGGGCTCTTTGTAAACACTTTTAAAGTCAGTTGTAATCCTGCAGACGCATGTTCTCCATCAGTTTGAACCTGGAATGCTACGGGACCCAAGGCCAGGTCCAATGACGTCACCCTCCTCCTTTCAGCCGCTACATATGTCAGCTAATGTAAGCTCAGCACTCGATCTGGAAATATTGCAAGAGTCATACCAACATGGTTGATAAATTAAATCAATGTAGTGGTTTATGTCCATTTTAATGTTAAATAAAAGCTGGTTTCAGGTTTGAAGACTGTGACTGACACAGCAGCGCTATATATCAGAGTCACTTCATAAATAACTTTTCTAAAGCAGTTCAAGAATCCATTTGGAATATGTGCTATGCGAGTTTGTTTACAAACGCTGGGCCTCTTGACAACTTAAGTCATCCCTTTCACACCAGAATCCTCGGGGAGACTCGGCTCTAGACTGACGGGCACCGCTTCCTGATGCATCTGGGAATACCACCAAACTAAGCACAACAAAATACTTAACTGGTTCAGTTCTACAGTACTCTGAGAGCACGATGTGGGAAGGAAGGGTCACATGCTGTTTCAAGTATTGCTTGAGTGGTATTTTTTTGTAAATCCGAATGAGCTGGTTTGAATTCAACATGGTGGTTTATTATTTGGCTACACTACTACTGACTGTACAGAGGAAAGAGCTCTCAGTATCTGTTTGCAAGACACAGCACCGAAAGACTTAGCACTTGTACAACACTGTTTGGCTCGCTCCGCACTGTGCGCTGGTGACCATCACAGCAGAAGAGATGAGTTATTGTTCATTTGGTGGCCATATGAGTGTCTGTGAAGTTTATAAAAAAAGATGTTGGAGAGGTTTCACAGAAATCCCCATGAAGCTTTTCAGATAAGCGTTTTACGGCTGCAGTTGTAAGACGGAGCACAGAGACCGACAGTGGGTGACGCGCTGTGTGGTCAGAGTGCCCTGGTGTCACACAGTCGTACCATGGCTGTGCGTGAGGGCTAGAGGGGAGTACTCTTTGATGCGGACACACAGTTTGCCCCTGAGCCAAGGGTTCTGCAGGTCCAGGGGGCAGAAGTCATCCTGCAGCCACTTCTCTTTATTGTCCAGGACCAGCACCAGTCCAAAGTGCTTTAACTGTTCAGGGCTGTAGTACACGCGCTCACCGTTTCCACACGACTTGCTGTCTCCTCCATCGCTGCTGTTGCCGAGGAGCCGCCGGGCAACGCAGTTCATCTCCTGAACGACCAACTGCACCATCTCCCGCGCAGACGTGTCCGGAGTCACACACAGCTGTCGACAAAGGAACACTTAGTCAACAGGGGAGAAAGACCGATGCATGTTTATACCTCAACTAAATAATGCACACAGAGGTCTATGTGAGAATCATTACACATTTTGGAATAGTTTTATCTCTTGCTTACAAGGGGTTTGTCTGAAATAAAAGTGGATATTATTAAAATCCATACCAGCTACAGTGACAATGCCTGAATCTGTTATCCTTCATACAGTATAACAAAGATAAAACGTAAGCATGGCACAATACAAATTCACAAATTGATACCTGAAGAACAGAAATCAGAACAGTAACCATGCAACTTTATACAAATGAAATAACACCAAATGCCATTTCATGTAGAAACATAACTATGACACATGTCAAAGTCTGTACCTAGTGTGTGTTGATTGTTCAGTTCTAACTAGGACTGTTCTTGCGGTAGTACCTTGACACTTGTGTCTTTGGGTAGACCAGTGCGGTATTGTGGATACACTCTGAGGGTGACGTGACACCCTTTCCTGAGAGCTGTGGGTGACGGGGATGTGAGCCTTTGGGTGCCACTGTCCTCTGATAAGGTGCGTGCGGGCGGCAGATGAGGAGGGCGTTCGGCGGGACAGCCGCGATCCACAGAGGAGGGCCTGTGCAGGCGTTTGTGTGGGGATGAGGAGGCGGAGAGGCAGCTGGTGGGGTGCGGGTAAGGCTGCTGGTGGGCTGAGGTAGTAGAGGGAAACTCCAGGCTGCTGGTCCTCACGCAGAAGGCCTGCCTCTTCTCTGTAATGTGCAACAGTTCGATCTGCCGGCTGGGCAGAATGAAGTCACTATCGAACAGCTCTGGGGCTCCTCTTCGCCGCACCACCAAACCCAGCCCTCCGCACCTTTCCCCTTCCCTGCTGAGCTCAGAGGCCTGCAGGACGTCTGGAGTGCAGTCTCTGAGAGGGCCTCTTCCCCCACTGCCCATGCATCCACCCGGGCTGCTCCCGTCGCTACGCAGGATGCCGCGGGACTCCAAAGGCGCGGTGCAGGACAGAGGGAGGGGGGCAGCAGGTCCAGTTCACGTGGACTCTGAGCCCGACTCGAGTCATAGTCACTGTCTGTGGTGAGGAAGACCTCCGAGGAGCCCTCCTCATCTGACAGGCCCGCGAAATCTAAAAGGCCAGCAAACAATAAGTTAATGAAGATGAATTCTGTCCTTTTTTTATCGTATTATAAGATTTGCCCATTTCAAATAAACACTTAATAGCTATAATATCTTCACATTATGGCATAATGGACATTACTGCAGTTCGGTTGCCTGTTTTACCTGAATGCTTGGGGCAGGGTTCTGGGGAGGGCATCGGGGAAGGCATAAAGTCCGGCTGGGAGGAGGTGGACGGGAACTTGTCGGGCAGCACTTCTTTGGAAAAGTCTATTATCCAGCTGATGGAGATGCCTCCTGTGGGCTGCTTGTAGCGGGCGTACTGCAGCGCGTCCATGATCCAGCGCACATCTCGCCACACCTCGTCCATCTGCTGTAGAACAGGAGAGATTCATGGTGTTTATCTTAGCCCAACATGTTATAGAGACAACTTGCCTGGATGCGCGTGTGGTACCTGCATGTGGTCTTGGACCTGCTGGTGTTTCTTCTTGGCAGCCAGCAGCTCGGCCTCAGAGAAGGCCTCCCTCAGAGCCTGCTGAGACATCAGAGACTCAAGCTCCAGCAACGCAGACACCCTGCAGTACTGGCCAATGAAGCTGGGGCAGTAGGCATTGAAGTGCACTACAGAGAGAGACAGGATTTAAAAAAATATTCAAATCAAATCCACAGTGTAAACAAATGTAAAAAAAACACACAAAAAGGCCGTAAAACTGACAACTGTAGTGATTGAGGACTGACCCAGTTCAAAGATCTGCAGGGGCAGCGTGAGGAAGCCGGAGCGTGGGGAGTAGGGGTTGTTCTGACCAGGAGCCGTGCACACTTCATCTGAAGGAGGAAGCAGCAGCAGGAAACACACCTTCTCTCCAAACTCTACCACCTCCTGACTATAGATGCGGAAGTCCTGCACCTGAATACACATGATGATGAAAACATTTAGATCCTTTCACCTCTGCATGTTCACAGCTGTTCTGAGAGAGCTGTGGTAACACCACATTGTTAAGATTTTCTCAATGTCAGACAATCACCTAGCCCCAAGGCTATTCCCACTGCTGAACAAGAGTTTAATCTGACCTGATTGCCCGGTACATTGATGTGGGCCATCAGGTCTTTAATAGCACAGCGTATATCCTGCAGCAGCCTGTGGGGGCGCTCTGTATGTCATGGTCCATCTCCAGACTCTCATCCAGAGAGGAGAGCGCCTGCAGCCACTGCCACTCTTCCCTGCAACAACACGCGGGCATGTTATCAACATAATAATTGCTTTACTCTGCTTTAAACTTCCCAGGCATATCTTTCAGAATTTACTGTGAAATTGCATAAAAATCATCACGGATTCAAAACACAAGTTGATCTGAACTTTAAAGTTTCATGGAGAGGATTAATTAAAGATACACAGGTCTTTTTATAGCTCTATTACAGAGGACAGCACCATGGACAGCACGCCTGCAAATTAAGACTGAAGAGGAAAAACTACAAACTGCTGTAGACCATAATCAAATTCTGAGTTAAAGGCTGCATATGTGCTGCAGCTCATACCACTGAGCCATGCAAACAATGAGCAGCCATTAGAAGTCGTAAAAAACAAAACATGTCATAGTAAAATTTTTCTGATCCACAAAACCGCGTCAATATGAAGAATGCGGTCTACATTTTTCTTTGGCTTTTCAAATTGAAAAATAATATGACTTTCCAGCCAAAATCATGCGGAAGTGGATTCAGGAAGATTCTATTCATTGTGGCTTGGCCGTTTCGCACAAAGAAAATCAAATTTGAAGTGAGCCAGCATTTAGCAAAGCCCAACGCTCCTTCTGCTCTTAAGCCTGACCTGGACACGTTGCAGTTGTCCCGTATCTTGGTGTGGCACAGGACGTTGGGCAGTTTCTGAGGCACCAGCACCCTGATCTGCTCCATGGAGGTGCAGAGCTTCAAGTATCCAAGGTACAAGCCCGGCGACAGGACCTTTCGACTTCTCCGGTGGAACACCAACTTCTCCTGGGGATCGCAAGAGGGTTAAGCGAGTCCTCTAGAATCTACAACAAGCCACAGCATTCTGGATTCTTAAACATTTCTTTTCAGGACTGGCCACAAAACAAATATTTCAGTGAACGGCGGTTTTGCCAGCGACAGACTCCACGATTGTTTCGTAACCGCAAGCTTACACTGGAGACCAAACAGCCCTGCAACAATGAGCTCAAGATATTTCGGACATGTAGACGAAATCAATTTGTGGTTTCAGTCGAGATTGAGCCCTCTCCTATTTGGCTATGCGGTATTACTGCAGTAGTTGGATTATGACAATAAAGCACAGTTTGATACAGACACTCACATCTTAGTAATTGAAAGAGGGGGTTTCCAAGATCGACGAGTATGACGAGAAAATAAACAATTCTGGTGAGGATAATGGCAAGTCACTGGAATGTGGAACAACAGACAGCAAAGTGTGCCAAATGACTGATGCTTGTTTATGCAAAGTGTCTGAGTAACTCTCGAAATTGCAAGCACATTTGACTTTACAGTACAAATCCCCGTTTCAGAGGTTTGTCTGTTTAAAAGCATTACATAAATGTTTCCCAGTCCATTTTGGTGCACTCGTGATGACAAAATGCAATGCGCTTCTCTGTTTCAAGTCTCCGGGTGGAAAAAAACAAAACAATCAGAGGAATGAGACTTAAAACACCACAACCGCTGCCGACAAACACCACATTGAAAACGCCTGGTTCCAAACCGAAAGGAGACATTGATGTGGATTGCGCTACTCCTCGGTATTTCTTACATGGAGCGTGATGAGGAGCGTGTCCAGTGCGGTGGGCTCGTCTGGCGAAGAGATGGACTTGCGCTGGAGCTGCAGTTTGCAAAGCTGCATCCAGCGAACCCCGTCCAGGTTCGGACACACGTTCATGTCCTTTAGAAGAACCAGCAACGCGTTTCCGTGTTTGTCCTTGATGGGCTCGAAATACACCTGGCCGAGATCCTGTGTGCCCAGCATTCCCTGGGAAACACAGAGGATGGAATACGTGTTGAGGACATTTGAATCGCCACAATTGGAAACATAAAATGGCAAATCTAATCTCAAGAGCGTCACCTGTAGATAGGAGATGGCCTGTAGCATCTTCATTCGTGTCTGGAGCGTACAGGAGCAGGACATCTGGGTGGGACTGAGACACTGCTGTAGCCATGGGATCTCCTCCCACAGATACGAGACCTGCAATAAAACAATATCTGTTTCATTCATGCCCCATCGCAGTGAAGGGCACATCTCCATCACCGGCCCGAGAATGTTGGCTCCGATCGTGTCTCAGAACTGTGTCAATACACTCTGCAGTTTATTTCAATCAGATGTGTAGACGCCGTTTAAAGGCGTGCCAAATCCCAGCATTAAGGGTTTTGAAGTGCATTAGAGATAAATAAATTCTCTCCACACTTAAGACACATAACTTGTGACCATGCAGTATTTGTTAAAACTACATTCTCAGAGCGTTTTTTGTCATTCCAATAGTGACAAACATCAAACTTTTCTGGCCTGGTACCTTAGTGAACCAGAGGAAGTCCTGCATGAGGGAGTTGGAGTAGGAATCTTCCACCTCTACGATAGGAATCTGGTCTTCAGGCGTCACCAACACGTTGTCGTCTCTGTACATTATCGTTGTCAAGTAGAGACCTCTAAAGGAAACGAGCAAAACAAAATTGAACAAAGTAGCATTTAAGATCCACGATTTTGCCTTTCAAGATGATGCACCTTTTTAAACTTCTGACAAACTTGCTGGTGGATTGGAAGAGGTGTCGGAGGCTTTTGGAGACAGAGTGCTTTCTTCCTTGTTGTGGAGCTTTACATTGCTCTGTGTGAGACAGAAAAGTAAACACAATGTGGTATAAAGGTAGAGATGTAGGCTTATGTGATTGTAAGGAATTGTTTGTTTGTTGCATATTTCTTTGTTTTCTTAGCGGTTTTCAGCTATCCAACTGCATTATCATTTTTTTGCATCCTATTGCCAATCAATATAACTCACTGAGCATTTCTTTATTACTTTATTTGGAAAATTGTTAGTGACTTTCCCACACACAAGCCCTGCCCTGACAAACTGTAGAACACGGCCAGCGCTGACAGGCCGTTACTTAATTGACAACCAACCTGACACGTTTAACAACACACGGAGAGTGGAATGTTTTGGGACATTTCATGCGCTCCAGTGGCGTGGCACCGTTTGACAGTGGCTCTGACGGCCAGCGGCAGACTACGGGCCTTGAGGGAACCACTAGCTGCGGCTCCCGAGGGACACTAACCGAGTGTGTATCTGCGAGCCTGTTTGTTTACCTGCGCATACTATCGCCGCTGGAGCGTGGCACGTCCCGAGCTGCGGCCGAACGAGTGGAGCCAAGGTAGCTGCGCTAATGTGTGTCTATGCGTCGTGTAAGTCTTAACCCTTTGCCACTCACTGACAGGGAGGTCAGTGAAGTCTATGGGGACGTGTTTATTTTTAGTGGGCCGGGAGGGGGCTGGCGGCGGAGGAGAGGAGCGCGCGCGGGCTAAAGTGTGCGCGCTGCTGTGTGGACGTCTGTTGCTGAGATAACGCCCTCCCAGCTCATTAGAAACGCGAGCGCCAGATGCCCTCCCTCCCAGGTGATCACACTCCACTTAAAGTCAATAATTCCCTCCATTCAGAGCTCAGAACGCAACTAATTTTCTCTGGACGACCCGAGGTGCAGAGAAACACCTCCTGAGATTTTTCTGCCAGAGTGTTTAGCTCCAGTCGTCCTGGCCCGGCTCTCTGTTTGACACTGAGTAAGACAGACAAGTGGCTTCGGCTGCTGGGCCGCCTGTGTTAGTCAAGGCCTCTTTCACAGTTTAATTAATAGTGTTTGGATAGGAGAGAGAAGGTGGTGTGAGCAATAAGCTGCTCTCAACATGCGGGCCTCAACATGGACATGGGAGTCACTGAAAAGAACATGTACTTAATTACTGCTGTGTGGCCATGTGTGTACAAGCGTGCCTATGTGCGTGGCTGTCTCTCTGTATGTATTTATATGTAGGGACAGTAGACAGGGCGACAGGCGGGCTGCTGGGGGCCGAGAGGGTGGGGTGGGGTGGTCGGGGGGGCACAGCACCAGTCAGTGTTAATTTATGCCCCTCTCGACTCCAAGCCCGAGCTCGTCTCTTACAGGAATAACAAACATGACCCCGGGACACGCCACCTTGGCTACCGAGCCTGAACTCTCAAACTCAATCACTGCCGTCTGAAGAAGCTGGGCGCTCAATACACACTATTATACCACAGCCCAGACCCTACTGCAAATAGCCCGCAGCCAACAGTGGACAATAGTAAGTGGTGCGTCTGTTTGAGGCCTGGGACAAGTGGCTAATGCTAACTGCAGTTCGCCGTTATGTAAAGCAGTCAGTGTGGACAGATTCTGACACTTGTGGGACCAGGAGTGTAGGGGATATAAACAGCTTGAGTGTGAGCGATCTGCATTTTGTCTCAGACAGAAGAGAAGACCGTATTGAAGCTGAGGAAGGGCTGAGTCATGGAAAGATGCTGAGGGGCTGCCAATAGACAGGACAGGCCTAGGTGCTGCGGTGGGGTGGGAGTGGGGTCTAGGTGCTGCGGTGGGGTGGGAGCAGAGTGTTATTTTTTAGGGTGGCATATTGTCTTAGGGTGCACAGGCCTCCTAAGTACTTTCTGCGCCTGAGATTGTAAGTGTCCGTCAGAGTGACATGGAACACAGCGGTGTGTGAGACAAGTTGCACCTGCCAAAGTCAGGGCTTCTGTTTCTTTACAACAGCCCCGAAGGCACTTGTAGTCAGGATTTTTGGAAGAAAATCCTGACTTTAGCAGGACTTTAGCATGTGTGAATTTGGCTTATGACAATTTGTTCTTGTTTTGTCTTGAATACTTTTTTGGCCCATAGGTTTTATATGACAGGATAGCTCAGAGTGAAAGGGGCTGGTGAGACATCCAGCTAAGATGTCAAACGCTGAAGATAGAACTGTTTTCTCCCACATGCACAGCATCCTTAACCCAAAGACTATTTGGCTGCTTCTCTAGACTGATTAGGAACAAAAACATGCTTGGTCCAGAAACACATTGACGGTCAGTAGCCCTCATTTCAGCCAACCCTGCACTAAAAAAGGATCTGGCGCTTAAGGTCAGGTGTATTCGTAGTCATCTAGTTGCAGTTTGTTATTGCACCCAAGATTTACAGCAGGTAATTCCATATTGGAGTAGGCCGGACTGTGGTGCGTAGTCACTGCCTCAGACCATGTAAAGGCTTTAGAAGAACCAAGCACATTTCTAATTGAGAAGAGGTGGATACCATGGCAAAGGCAGTGGCGATGAGTTTCTTTGATCTGATCCAAGAGCTGGTCCAGTGCCTCCTTCTGTCTGAGCCGCGGAGCACGGCCATCCACGTCCCGCCAACCTGCGATTAGAGGAACAAGACATTATCAGAAGGATGGAGATGATCAGTACTTCAGTAGTTCTATTCCATTGTAATCTACTCTATAATGTGAAAGGATAGATCATTGTCTTAGCGTCAAAGTGTTGTACACTGAGATCGAGACAAAACAGTTGGTAGAGGCTGCACTGGGATCAGCAGTATTTCGTTTATTTGAAATAACTCTAAAGAGATGGCAGAGCAATAACGTAAGTCAAATGAAAATAAGCCGGACAGGTTTGTTTTTGACTTCAATGGAAAAGGCAAATCAAAAGTGCAGTCGGCAGCAGCTACGTAGAGGAGCTGCAGCGATGACGTGCTCAGTAGATTTATTTGTCTAATGTTTTATTATAAACATGGCAGTGAGACTAATAGACTGGCTCAGTCAAGTATTTGGAGGGAGATGGTCTGTATCTTGCCTTAGCCCTAAACACTGAGGACTGGTCCAGGTCTAATAGTGGTGCATGTTTGCAGGAAACAGTAGCCTGTGGTTGACTTACACACATCACAGCACATACAACCTACTGATACTCTGTGTGTCGTGTGTGTGTGTCAGTCTGTCCATATGTCCAAAGCAAGAGCCAGACAGCAGCATCCACGCCTCTCACTGAAGGATGTGTCAGCGCTGATCCCCCACCCCATCACCCCCTCCATCAGCCGACTCCCTGGGCCGAGCCCCCTGGAGGGTGCGCGCCTCACAAACACGGTGAGCTCTATTCCCGGAAAGGTGCCTGTCCCAGCAGGACAAGTGGGCCCTTTAATGGGCGTCCATGGCCTGCATAAGGCCCCCACTGTTGGGGCCGTGCAGCGCGCTACAGCACAGACATGCAAATATTTCCAGTGGTAGGCCCAAATGGAAAACACAAACACGCAACATCTAAATTAGCTCTGAGAGAGGGGGGAAGGGGGACAGTCACAAGAAAAAAATCAAAAAAAGGGAAAGCCCAGTCTTAAAAGAAGACTCACACAGTTAGCTGAAAAACATGGTGCTGATGAGGACAAATAGCTCATGTGTTCTCCAGATGTGCCGTAGGAGTGCCAGCAAATCCACTACTAACATTAGAGTACAACTAAAATACAGTACTGTGAGTAGTACATTATGACTTGGCCTATACTACATTAATACTACTACACTACAAGTGTAGTATTACTAATATAGTTCTAAAAATATTCTTTCTGCTCACGCAGTGCTGAAAACATGGATCAATAAATAGAATTTTCCTTTTAGTTTGGAATAAATACAAGAATTAGACTTTCATTATTATGTTGTCAAATGGATTTACACTGATTACATGGTAATCTCCTTGATATAAAATAATAAAAACTAAAGTGTCATATTTGCTGGTGTTGAGGGAACACCTTCAGACTGAAGGTGCTAACAGTTGACCAGTGTTTCCTTCCTGAGTTATACGCTCAGATACATGAGCTTTTTATTTCTGATAGTCCACTGAGATCATGTTTATGATTTACAAATTCTTTCTAACTTAAAGTGTTATAAAACCCTGCGACTGGCCTAAAGCCAGGCTCATAAAGTGGTGACTATAATTAGTGCTGAATTGCTATATTCACACACTAATCACAGTCGAATGCTCTGTTTACACTTGACACTCACTCAGATGAACTGCCCTGACCTCTCTGTGGACAGTGCCTGTGTGTGGTGAATCTGATCAGTGTGTGATAGATCATGGACAGAAAAAAGGCAACAGCGCCGCAACAGTGAGTCAACACCTCAGCTGTTGGGCCGAATGACTTCACGGTTAACTTCTTGGCTGAACTTGGGAGCCTCTTGTGCCAGCCAGCCCCAAGCATCACCCGCCGGCTACAGTTACAGGCATTGACGTCTGCTGCGGGGGTCCCTGCACCCACGCCGCTCACTGTCCAAGG
The DNA here is from genome assembly GCA_007210695.1 of Neogobius melanostomus. Lineage (NCBI taxonomy): Eukaryota > Metazoa > Chordata > Actinopteri > Gobiiformes > Gobiidae > Neogobius > Neogobius melanostomus. Next base: position 123,609 of record VHKM01000605.1, read on the forward strand.
AGAGTCCAGCTGTCACCCCTGGGATGATGTCAAGGCAACCTCCAATGACGTGGGACTCACACTATCAAAAGGATGTGGAATGATGCAATGTTCAAGTGCTGTTTTATGTGTGGGAAACCTGCAAGGGCTTTGTGTTCATACATGGCACACACATCCTAATCCTTCCATTTAATAATGTGAGATCATCCAGAACCAGAGATTCTCATCTCAAACAACTGCACTGACATAGTGGAGACTTACTGGACGGAGAAGCACAAGCTGGCGTGGACACGAGTGGGGGACCCCAGCCTTTCATGTTGTACGAGGACACTTGAACGTAGTAATATGCGCCCTGAAAGTAAAGCGGAGAATATTACAAGCCTGGTGTAACACAGATCGAAGCCTGTCCAGTGACCAGGACAGCTCGCCTCACTCTCTTCTTTCTCAGCCAGATCAATCAAAGAGGCTGCCGACACTTCCTGACCTCGCCTTGACCCCTGTCAACTGACAGGAGCAGCTCTCACAGGGGGAAGGGGTTTCTTCTCACAATTACAAACAACCAGGGGATCGTCCATTTGTCTGATACTAAATACTAATATTGGAATATCATGTGTAAATAATATAATATCCTTAATGTGAGGAAATGGTTGTTTACTTCAGCCCAGCAGCTGGAGAAGTAACCTTTCTTTGTGTAGCTTTGTCACTCCTAAAGCACCTTAGAGTGAGAGCAACCTTTTGATCTGGAGCTTGTAAAGGGAACACCGTGGGAACTGAAAAGGCCTGACATGAACATTAGCTAAACAGATTGTGCTTCTCTTATTGTTTAACCTCAAGCAGGATAATAATATTGTGATATTAATCAAATGGATGGAACCTACAGGAGTGAGTCCTGTGATGTTGCACTGGAGCTGAGTTGTGTCTTCCACCACCATCTCCCCCAACAGAGGGCTGAGGGTCGGCGAGCTGCTCCAGCTCACTGCAAAAACACCAGCACACAAGTCCATGAGTCCATAAGTGCATCTGAATCACACAGAATGTGTGCACAAGGGCATTTGACAGGGAGTGTGACACCTTTGTACTTGGTGATCACTGCAGAGTTGACACAGAGAGGCTCCTGGAAGTCCACTCTGAGGCTGGTGCTGCTGCTGACGGACAGGCGGACCACACTGGGGGCGTCGGGGGATCTGGAGTGAAAAATGTAATGATTTAATACCGTGGCATTGCACAAGGCCACTACAGGCATAGCTGTTTCAGGTTAAAGTTAAGGTTACAGTGCTTTATTTGTCATCGACGCTGCTGGGACGACTCGTAAGGAGCTCAGAATCACCTGGCTGGAGGATTCACCTATTGTACATGTTTTTTAGTGGTATGGGAAACCGGAGTACCCAGAGGGGAGAACATGCAAACTCCACACAGAAAGGCCGTCAGTGGAATCGAACCTGGACCTTACACCAATATATCGCCAAATTATTGCCATTGCAATATCCACATTATTCATGTTGAAATTGAGAGTGCCATAAAGGACACTCCGCTACTGTAACTTAGTCATTGTTGTTCTGGCAGAACCTTTGATATCAACTGCTACTACTGTGCTTTCACTCTTATTCTCACCACGACCTATTAAATGACATGACTGTGTGGAATTACAAAGTGCTGAAAGCCCTCTTTTGCTTGAAAGCGGAGAATGGTTTGGGAGTGTGCGTGAGAGTGCGCCTGTGTTAAGGAGGCGGCTGTCTAGCGCGCCGCTGAGAGTGTCATGGAATGCCTATTAAAAATTAAAGCAGTGTACGACCGTTCGACGTCTGAATGCTCTCTCAGTCATACGCTCGGCAGCCCGGTGTGGAAGCCATTAAGTGTGCCCAGACAAAACGCCCAGCAGCGAGAGAAAAAGGGGGCGCAAAAAAAAAAAAAAAAAATGAAAAGAAGTGCCACTGATCTGAACAGCCTGTGCGAAATTGCGTGTGAAAATCCTTTCGTGACCGTAATCAAAGTGAGACTCACTGGCGTGCTCGAAGCCGGTCTGCATGCGACGGAAGAGCCGGAGCCGCCACTCCCAGGCCTTGAGGTGCCTCTCACGGTCGGACGCCTCGCGCTCGCTGGGGCCCTCGCTGCTCACCTGGGTCTGCAGCTCAGACACGCGCTGCTCAGCCTCCTGCACGAGGGTGGCTAGGTGCACCGCGCGCCCTTCGAGACTCACAACTGAAAGACAAAAAGACAAGATTACAGGTTAGGTGTGACTATATGTGTTGTCATAGCTTGAACTGTTCTCACAAAACGAAAACTTGCACGTCACATTTGTCCCTGCCCTCCATCTGAGATTAAAAGATGGATCACACCAATACCCAAAGATAACGACACAAATAAGAATATGTATGTGAACCCGTGAAACTCGGAAGACATTCTTTAAAATACTGTATTTTCCCACAGATTATAGTGAAGAACTCTGCACCAGTCATTTAACAGACTCAGGTTCTATTTTAGGATAAACACTGAAAGAGTACTAAAACCTACTCAAAAAAAAAGGTTCCAAGATCCACTTTTGGGCCCCGATGCACCAGCTGAGAGCCACTGATCTAAATCACAAGCCAAACCTATTGAGCCATAACCCCCGTGTCTTGAGAGAAAGCTGGAGAAAATACAGTTGCATCATTTACTGTTTTATAATTAAACTTGAAGAGGAAGAGTTGGGGTTAGCGTGGTTAGTGCCTCTTCCTCTCAGCAAGGAGGTTGTGGGTTTAATTCTGGCACTGGTCGAAATATAATCTCCCCGAGTGGAGTCAGGATGTCTTCCCCAAACAGGGGCTCCTTTTCTGTCTTTCTTCTATCCATAGCCCGTGTATGTGTAAGAACCTAAAATGCCTTTGCAAACTCGACGTCCACTGGCTTTATAAACTTTTCTGATCTAGTATGTGGCAGTGGGATACTAAATGTACAGTCTCTATTGGTTGAAAACAACAATCAATACTTATTACCCTGTAGAAATATAAGTTTTTATAATAATAATAATAATAATAGTAATAATAATGCATTGGTTTTATATAGCGCTTTTCTGGACACTCAAAACGCTTTACATTGCACTATTCATTCACTCCATACTTGGTGGTAGTAAGCTACTATTGTAGCCACACTGCCCTAGGGTAGACTCACGGAAGCGAGGCAACCAGTCTGCGCCATCGGCCCCTCCGACCACCACCAACCACTCACTCACTCACTCTCTACATTCGCTAGGCTTCCTGGTGTTACCAAACGGTCTCCCATCCAAGTACTGACCAGGACTTTCCTGCTTAGCTCACAGGGTCTGACGGGATCGGGCAGAGCAAAAGCTATGCCCGATATAATATGTGTATATATTTTTACACATATATAAAATAAAAACAAACTACTATGTACTCAGACCCAACAACTGCAGATCCTTTCCATTGTTCTCACGCTTTGCTGCTGCTTTTAAATAATTACCCTTTGATTCATTGAGTACTGCAAGTTAGACCCCACCTACAGCCCATAGTTGCGGGGATTGTATCAAATCAAAAGAAACGAAAACAAAGTTATACAGCCGTACAAAATGTCGCTCATGTTGTAGCGGTCCAACGATGACACTCCACAGAAGCGGCGGCGAATGGCTTTTCCAGGCCTTCCTTTAATGTCTTTGTTTGCCAGAGGCTGCAGCGTAGTCCTCAATAAAGTCTGTTTAACTAAGCAGGCCCTCTTTGGGGATGACATCAGCCCCAAATTGACACTGAAAATGGGCAATGAAAGTGGAAGGGCGAGAGGGAGGAGTGCTGTGTAAGTATTATGTGCTTATTATCCAGGACAAAATGGTGGGGTAGAAATACAGGCAATTGTTTAAAATGCTGCTAGTTTTATGGGGATATACTTCAATGCATTAAAATGCTTGGATAGGGTGCTTAATAAAAGTACCTCCTTATAAAATATTTGACCTTCCAAGATCAAATCAGGAAACAAATGAAGTTAAAAAGGGCTATCTGAAATTGAGATCAAATCCTTCAAGACAGAAATGTTCTACATTCTTCCCGCCGTCGTAACTTTTGTGCTGAGTGCTGTACATGGTGCTATAACAAATCCGCGCATGGGTTGAAGCGACGGTGCGAGGCGGTGAGCGTGCATACCAGCGCCGAGCAGGTAATGTAACGCTCTTGTTGAGGCGGCCGGACAGTAGCGCACTGTAGTTCGTCTTTGGTGGCTGGTCCACGCCGCGGCGCTCGGAGCTGGTGTGTGTCTGTGTTTAGTCTGACTCATCTGTGTTTGTTCATTGTAGATTCCACTGTTGACACCAAGTTTAAAGCCCCGTGTCAGAATGTCCATCTGGGTGTTGTTTCTCTCGCTGGCTGTCTCCGAAGTCGTCTCTCAGTTCGGCCGTCCTTACCTCAGGCGTCTTAAGGCGAAGTTCATCAGTAATCTAGCTTAAACGGGGAGGATTTGTGCCCCAACCACTTCAGTGTTTTCCCACGGAGACGATGGGAGTTACTGGCAATCCCAGTTTGAATACAGTTGTGTTAATACAGGTACAGTTTTTGCAGCAAGATGTCAGAGAAACATTACTGTCTCTATCTAATCTTGAAATAGTTCTTTATCATCAGAATAGTCTACATTCATTAGTTGTCATATCAGTTTATTCTGCATATTACTTTCAGACTAAATTCATTTCGAAAATAAGAATTGTGGTGCCCACATAGTCGCCTATACCAACAAGAAACTAAAGCTCCAGGTTATCTGTACTGTATTTAGTGTAATAAACCTGATATGGCAGCACACTATACACTTATAATATAATTTTATTGCAATATTCATAATGCAAGAAGCCTAGAAGTCAGTTTCAGTCATTCCCTTAACCTCTTAACCCCTGCCTTAACCGAGCGCATTTTCTCCTGTTCAGCTTTACCCAAATCTAAAAGGGTAATGCCTCATTTTCCTTCATTGTCACTGCGTTGTCGTCATATTTTCATTGTATTTTTATGCGTTTTTGTCGCTTGTTTTGTTGCTTTTTCATTTCTTTTTGTCATCTGTATTATGCATCTTGTATGTTTTCATGCTTTTTTTGCTGTGTTTCATCCTCGTTTATTTCTCTTATTGTTGCTATTTTGACTTTTTATTTTTTCAAGAAGCTTTTAGATTCGGTGACAGTGGAACTGGGGAAAATGTGCACGGTTAAGAGGTTACGTTTCAGCCTGGTTTTGGTCCTGATTTAGTCTTGTTATGAAAAACTGCTTACAATATCGTACTTTCATAGCCAGAGTCCGCGGGTGAGCTGTCAGCCAAGTGCTCGAATCAAGACAGACTCCAGTGATGGTGACATCTATTGCGCGCACATTTTTTTTTTTTTTGTCCCTGGAAGATTTAGCACGTCCATAAATTTCCATCTGTTGTCCTGGACTGCGCCCCGTCGCCCTGGAAACCGCACACCGTGCAGTCGAGCGCGGCAGTATCAATAAGCATCCATTCTGTTAAAAGCTGAGGGCGAGGAGCCGCAGCGTGTCTCGAGTCGATCCCCCCCCCCCGGGCGGCTCGGATTAGTGCGTGTGCGTGCAAACATACGTTCCCCCGGTCTGGCTTTTTACACATACTCACACTCTCTTATGAGTTATTTGGGTGCGCAATCAAAGTAAACAGCACTTAGCATTCAAGTGTTTTCCATTTAACGATACCTTTATAAGAAAGCCTGGCTGGAAACTATTGGTGTGCGAGAGAGTGAGTACAAACACAAACAGCGCAGGAGTCTGACTGGCGAGTTCTAATCATTAGCAGAAGAGGAAAACCGAGGCGTCGCGCGGATCACAGACAGTAACAAAGATGACTAATATTACATCATAACTACCGCCCTTTCATCTGTATTAATATGGCGGCAGTAAACAGACTGTGCGTGTTTTGTGAGCGGCGGTGGGGGCTCTCGTGGCTTTATGTGAAATGATTTGGAATTTGCAATAAATTTATGCAATTATTTTTTACACAGGAATGCTTGTGACTATGAGCTGCAGTGTGTAGTGAGGGCGGGAGGGCTGCCCGATATGAGGAAACATATTTTACTAAACTATTTTTTTACACAATACATTCATTCCGTTAGATAAAAAAGAATCCATAAGATCACTACAGCCTGTAGGCCAGTGTAACGCCTCATTTGAAAGCTAAGGCCTACAAAACTCATCTAAATGGATCTTTTTCCTCCCGTTGTTGCCGAGTTGTCACTTTTTTTGTTGGATTTTTCGTCACATTTTGCCACATTTTCATCGTTCATGTCACTTTTCTGCCACTCTTTTGTTGCATTTTCATCCTCGTTTTTGTCTATTTTTGTTGCTATTTTGACACTTTTTCAAGGAGCTTTTAGATTTGGGTAAAGCCAAACTGGAGAACATGTGCTCGGTTCAGGTGGGGGTTAAAAAAAGTGTCAATCTCAGATGGATGAAAGACTTCATAGATGTTTTGGCGATATACAGTATAACGGGGGTTCAAACGGGGGCCCAAAATACTTCAGCTGGTTTATAATTCATCATTTGTCCTGGTATGATACGCCAATAGGCCTGCCAAACCTTTATCAACACATAACAAGCTGTCAACAATATAATTGTAAACAAGACAAAACTGACTGTTTTTCGTATTTATGCAGAGACTTTGTGGCGACCCAACCAGAGGTCTTCCAGAAGGATTTGGTGCCAATATTATGAGCTCAGGCAATACTTTACTGCATTGATTCTATTTGTCCTGCCGCGCCGAAAACAAAAACAAACTTAACGATACACAACACAGAATCTTAAACAGGCAGCGCAGCACAACATGATGTCATGGGGAAAACAGAAAAGTGATTGCTTTTATGACATGCAGTGAACTGAGGATATTTCAACGCTATGTGCTGCTCAGTGCTGTCCTTGAAATGTTTGGTGTAACTCAGCACGTGAGTGAGGCAACTCACAACAAAGGTCACACTCTAGATCAGTTATTACAAAAGGTGTTAATATATCAAATGTGAATGTTGTTGTCTTCTTTGACCTGTCTGTTACACCCAAACCAGCGGTTGGGTTGGGCCTGGAGTTATTCAAAGACACATGAAGACACATAAATGATACAACAACAACACAGTTTATGGTTCTAATGTTGATAATCTGTTGGACTCTTACACATCAAGTGTCTTAAATGTTTTGGATACTATTGCTCCTGTCAAGGTTAAAATGGTTAACAATAGACAAAAGGCACTTTGGAGAAGTGAAGATTCGCTCAGGGCACAGAAAAGGGAGTGCCGAAAAGCCGAACGGAAATGGCGAAAGTCATTTCCGTTCATTTTGAGGTATACAAAGAAGTGCTTTGTGAGTTCAACCAGATTTTGCGTGGAGAAAGGGAGTACTGCGGAAAGGGAGTACTTCTCTGAAATCATCGCAAACTGCAGAAACAATTCTCGTGTTCTGTTTTCCACAGTAAACAGATTAACTAAACCTCTAGTTTCACTGCCCTTAGAACTAATCTCTACATCTAAGTGCAATGAGTTTGCAATATTTGTTTGCCATAATTTCCACAACACAAATAGCAACCCTGCCACCAGATAAACACCTTGAGCTGACACATTTCACACCTGAGAGAAAACAATCGAAGAGGTTATCTCCGGTCTGAGTTCATGTACATGCTGCCTTGATGAATTACCCACTAGATTTCTGAAGTCTGTGCTGACCAGCTTGTTACCACAACTTGTTCAGTTAGTTAACATCTCACTTGAGACTGGAGCATTTCCAAAGGCCTTGAAAACCGCGGTCATTAACCTCTTCTAAAGAAGAGCAGCCTTGATCCCAAGGTACTGAACAACTACCGGCCCATATCAAACCTACCATTCTTAGGAAAAGTCCTAGAGAAAGTAATATATCAACTGCTCACTTACTTTCTCCTATCTAACAATGTGTTCTGCATGAACACCAACGCAGGTAAGGTCTCAGTTTTAGTTCTGCTGGACCTGAGCGCTGCCTTTGACACAGTGGACCACGGGATCTTACTTCACAGGTTAGAAAACTGGGTGGGAATCTCTGGTACTGCTCTAAACTGGTTCAAGTCCTATCTCGAGGATAGGATGTACTTTGTCGAAATTGGCAACTGTGTCTCAGACAAAATTTCCATGACCTGTGGAGTCCCCCAGGGGTCAATCATGGGACCCATCTTATTCAACTTGTACATGCTTCCATTGGGTCAGCTAATAAACAGCAACAATGTGTCGTACCACAACTACACAGATGACACTCAGATCTACGTGTCACTGACGGCAGGTGAACATGGGCCTGTAGATACACTCTGTCACTGCATCGAACAGATCAGTTTGTAGATGCAAAACAACTTTCTCCAACTAAACTCAGACAAAACTGAGATCATTATTTTGGCCCACAGACACAAAGACAAAGTGTTATCAGTCACCTTGAGTCACTCTCTCTAAACCAAAAAATCAGGTTAGAAATTGAGGAGTCATGGACTCAGACCTGAACTTAAACAGCCACATCAAAGCAATAACATCATCAGCTTTTTCCATCTGAAAACATTACTAAGATCAGAGGAATAGTGTCAAAACCAGACTTAGAGAGACTCATCCATGCATTTGTCTCCAGCAGGTTAGACTCCTGTAACGGCTGTTCACTGGCCTTTCTAAACGAGCTGTTAGAGCTGAAGAACATCCAGAACGCTGCTGCTCGAGTCCTGACAAGAACCAGGAAATACGACCATATTAGTCCAGTGCTCCGGTCTCTGCACTGGCTTCCTGTCACTCAGAGATTGAATTTAAAACAGCTCTGCTTGTGTCTTTTCATGGTTTAGCACCAAAGTACATCCCGACATGTTAGAGCCTTATGAACCATCTCGGCCCCAGGGGCCCTGGTGGTTCCCAGAGTCAATAATAAACACGGTGAGGCTGCGTTTCAGTTTCATGCAGCTAAAATCTGAACAGTCTTCATGAGGATGTGAGACAGGCTCAACTCTGACAATGTTCAAATCTAGACTGAAAACAGCTCTTTTTACCCGTGCATATGAAAACTGAAAGTATTTTATCTGCACTCTTGCCTTTTACTGTAATGATTAATTTTTATGTTGATGTTTTATTGATTGATTTTATCTGTTTTCTTGTAATTTTCTGCAACTGTGAAGCACTTTGAATTGCCTTGTGTATGAATTGTGCTCTACAAATAAACTTGCCTTGCCTTGCTATCAGTCAAATATTTATATGTAGGAGACTTGGAAGGTTAGCATTTTGGACGTACGGGAAACAGAATTAAGTACCGGTAATCAGTCTTTGTTCTTTGAAGTGTTTGAAGTGCTTACACCAACACATGCCTGCTGTATTTTGGGGAAGGAGAAGACTAAGGAAGAATAAAAGGGTCTGAATGTGCTGAGGAATGTGTCCTGCCAGTGCTTGCGTGGACTCACAGTGAGGACTCTCCTTGGCCCCCGCCCGCAGCAGCAGTTTGGCCATAGGGACGTTGTTGGTCATGATGGCAATGTCCAGCGGCAGGAGTCCCTCACTGTTTGGGGTGTTGAGGTCCAGCTCCTCCAGACTGTACTGGGACAGGAGCAGCTGCACCAAGTCCAACTCCTGATGCTCCACTGCCTCAAACAGGGCTTCATTGCTCTGGAACTGTGGCACAGAAAAAACACACTTTTATTTTTCGCCACTTTCAACCATTCTATATTTCCCCCGGGCTATTTTGGGACTACAATGTCGGACCGATTATTATTTTTCCTCCTGTCTGAGAGTGACTTACGATGGTGGTTTTGCGCAGCCGCTCCTTGTCCCCGCCCCGTCCTGACACCACGCTGTCCTCCAGGGAGGGGGGGTTGGTGCCCACGCGGAACTTTCCAGAGAGGTTGCGGTAGAGGCGGCGGGCAGCGCTCGGGGAGGACAGGCTGGACGACTTGCGGGTCGAGATGGGCTGGTGCGCCTGGTCTCCCCTCATGGGCTGCGTCATCTTGGCAGTGTCAGCCCTGGGACAACCAGAGAGAGAAAAAAGAGAGTGGGTGAAATGTGCTTTTGAACAACTCAGTCAATGTTAGAATCTACAGTAGTATTGCGGGCATACCACTTATTGGCAATATCATATTATTCCATTAACCATGTGAATGATTTGAAATTATATTTCTCTCATCCTTGATTGTGGAGCGGATTATGATATGTGTATTGATCTTATTTCAGTATGCTAAATCAAAGATGGGACGCAATATAACGAACTTGGATAAACTTTACAGATCCATTCTGCTCGGTCACAAAAGCGCAAAAGTGTAAGAAATGTATTGTTTGTCAGTAAATTAAACTTGACAGTTTAATCAGTTTAATTCTTATTTAATAATTCATTTGTTTGTATATTTGTGTATATGCTTGCAAGGAAGTATAAACCCTCCTTAACCAAGTGCATTTTCTCCAGTTCAGCTTTACCCAAATTTAAAAGGTTACAGCCTATACGCCAGTGTAACGGCTCATTTGAAAGCTGAGACCTACAAAACTCATCTAAACGATCTTTTTGCTCGCGATATCATCACTTTTTTGGTCACTTTTCTGTTGCTGTTTTGTTGCTCTTCTGTGACTTTTTCATCACATTTTCGTCTAATTTTTGTTGCTATTTTGCCACTTTTTTCAAGAAGCTTTCAGATTTGGGTAAAGCCAAACTTGAGAAAATGTGCTCAGCTCAGGTGGGGGTTAAGAGGAAATACCAAGTGCATATTTAGTGATCAAAAACATGGCACGCACTACTGCTTACTTGTGGGAGTTTAGTTTGTACGTGTATTGCAAATTGAGAACCACTACCCTAACAACGTGGCACAGCACAGTCACAGGAATAACGATCAAGTCGAATAAAGAAAATGTACGTGTTCAGGGGACGTTCACAGCAAATGAAACTGTCCCCGGGCCTCTAGACTGACAGCATTACGCCTCATCTGTGACTCTAAAGTGGCTGCTTCGCTAACAGCAGCCGGCATCCGAGGCACTGAATGCGAACACGGTTTTAAGCGCCGCGGCATCAGAGTCTTACATGATTTACATTGCACTAAATTGCGGCCCCGCATTCCTGCTGTTGAAACATATCTATGTAATGCTTTGTGTTAACATTACAGTCATGTGGTGCCTCTTTGGCCCTTTCGGACCGTGACCCTTTAAAACGGAGCGATTCCGCGCTGTGACCTCTTGCCGCTGGCTGCATATGTGAGATGCCCGACGGAGGACGACAGCGAACAGGAACGGGCCGTAGTAGCCATGTTAATGAATTAGCCGCAGTTAGTATTACAATCCTATGTGTACCGCAAAGCTTTAGAAAACCATCAGCCGGTGTGAGAGGAGGACCTATGACATGGTGATACATTACACCGATGTGCCAGATGGACTACAAAATGGCATTGGCAGTCGGGAGTTTCATGAGTCATAGTGCCAGTCTGTTTGCCAGTGGATGTTCTGGTCCCATCATCAAACAGTGCAGATCCCTGGTTTGGCTGTGAATGTATGGTGACTCTGCAGCTCTCTCCATTCGGTCATGAGAACAAGTGAAGTCCGCACATGTCCGTGAACAAACCCCACTGAGCTATTCCATCTCCATGTCTCTCCACCTGCCTCTGTTTTCACCGAGGACTGGACACAAAATGGTAAATCATCTCGTGCTTATAGTAGCCGGCAACACAACCCTGAAAACGCTTTCTAAATGTTGGCCACTCTGATAAATTGCCATAACAAATGCGGGGAATGTAAATGTTGTTGTAAAATGAAATGGTTTGTACAGTGGTAGAGAAAGGTAAATAAAGTCTACTTATGTTGGCATACTGCGCCGTGCCAAGAAGCTGCCAACAGGCCAAGATTTGTAAAGGTGAGAACATCTGTAGGAAAAATGTTATTTATACTCGGGCCGCACTGTGGACGCACTCACAGCGCCGGGCCCACACGCGCACAGAGCAACAGCTGACAACGGCAATCCACATTGTCCACTTAAAAGTAGGCCCATGTCCCCCGCAACAAGGCCTTTTTCACAGTGCGATATACCTAAAATACCCCAGATCCCTATCCCTTCCCGCTCTGTCCAGTCCATCTCTACTACATCCCGTAATAGAGGCCTTATTTTAGACATTCTCGTGTTCCCAGCCGGGCCGAACCTATTCCAGCGTTCCAGATAAAGCGCGGCAGGTATTTGGAATCATTTTCCATGGGCCTGGCCCTGAAGATAAAACAAGAGATATATTTGTAATGTGTGTGCCGGTATCCCATTTCAAAGGGAAGGGCGTCGGAATCCAGCCCGGGCTTATTGTTATTTGCCAGAGATGGAACGGAAGACTTTTTTTTCTGTCCACAGCACAGCGCCCCTTCACCCTCTGACGACATTGGATGTGTCAAACTCCAACACGTGGGAACAAGCCGCTCAATGACATACCCTTTGCTTCAAAGAAAACCAAGAATTATTTCAGTTAATGAAGACAGTCTTAAATGTTTAAACATGCTTGTGTATTTGTAAACAAGGTGGTCCATCTGAAAATTATTAGTTAGATTTTGTTGTTTGTAATAACCTAAAATGGATTTCGGTCAGCACAACTGATTATTATCGTAACAAGGAGGAGAGATTAAACTTCCTGTACTTCCTGAGTCGTATTAGGACTGTTTCCACTGTAACCGCCCACACAGCACGATGTGCATCTACCCTTGTTTTGTTACATTTCAACTTGGTGTCAGCGTGTCAGACCAGGGCCAAACATTTACCTTCACCTGCAAGGCCTCTGGCTTTATTTTTGCAGCCCTGTGTCTTGTGGAGGTGCATCATTTATAGTACAAATATAGTAGAGATGGACAGCCTTTACTCTAATGTAACAGACTTAAAGAGAAAGTCATACAAGCAGCACTAAGCCTTATCAGTATCTGCTCAATGCCTATTCAGGGGGAATATTTTGGGAAAGAGGAAGCAGTTGTTCTTACAAAGCCAGGGCCCATGTTTGGTCCCTGATCAACCCCCACATCAAAAAGATGCAGCCTGCTCCTGCAGCGTAAGACCTGACACATCCCTTTTATTACTATATCAGCTCGTTTACATAAACAGCTCAGGGCTGCAGACAGTGACTCACATGTAAACAAAGTCCAGAGCTACATCGTGCTGCGCTACTGACTTATTGTTTGACCAAATCTGAGGAAGTGATAGAGAAGAAGTAAGCCTACAGTGAAAATAAAGTGAAAAGGATGACAACTGAGTCACAACAGAGCTCTTCTCTCAATGATGATCACGCCACGGATACATTTACCGTAATTCAAGAGCTGTCCATATAGAGAAAATCCCGAGAAGTGTACACTAGATAAAACTTGTCTGTATAATGAAATGAAATGATGACAAAGAACAAAGTGATTTTACATGTGAAACTCCAAACACTGCACGTGGCTCCAAAGCCTCATTTATTCATATCCAACTTTGATTCTTCTTGTTCGGTCTCAATTTCTCCTCCGTGTCCCTCAGGGTCCGTCCCAATAAGTCAGTAGGTCACTGAGGTCATTTGCCTGCTGACTGGAACCCCCACTGTTCCCCGCAACTTTGGCCCAACACTACCAGTACCACATAAATCTCTTCTACACACTAGTGTGTGTCGAATTATATTTATTACACATAGTCACAAGTGGTCATTCATGTTATCTGACTTGTATGGCATCAGTTGTGAGCTTAGGTCAAGGTCCCACTGAATAAATAAAAGAAGTGAGACAGTGATCAGTAAAAACAGAGAGGCGGGGGGCAAGGGGGCAGACAGTGAGGAGAAAGTTGCATAAACTCACATGCACACACACACACAGAGCAGTGGCTGCTCTAAATGTGGCTTGTAGAAGGAAATTCTGAAATCTGAGTCTTGGCACCAGACAGGCTGGAAGCAGGCAGGCTGCTGGACGCATACAGGGAGAGGAGAGGAGAATTCATATAGTCCTTCCCTCTGCGCGCCTCTTATCGGCTTATAGGCAACATTCATCTCAGCAGCACTGTGACCTGCGGCCCCTGCTCGGGCTGAGTCGGCATGGCAACCATCACAACGCCGCAAATGACAAACTGTCATTTTATGCAAAGGTTTGCAAACATTTCCCTTGTGCATTTGTTAAATGCAAAGTATTCACTGGGAAACTTTATTTCAACTTGTGATTTGGTGTTGATCTGTGATCTGCGTGTGCATGTGTTATGTAACGATCGTTAGATTAAGATCGGCGTTTGTCTTGTAAAACTCAACACAGCAACTACACGTTATACTTGTTTATTCTGCACTATTTATAAGTAAGTGTGTGGGGTGTGATTTTAAACCCATCAAACACTCCTCCACACATTTACCTATCCATGTTTTGGTCAGGTGCTTGCCTCTTTGAGTACTGTCTAGGTTAATGTCAGTGTGATGAAGATGGTCACACAGTGATCTGTCAATCTGATAGAAATACTACACAAGATCTATTTATCCTTTATACATTTGATCAAATTGAGCTCTGCGTGCAGTAATGTGCAGTGATAGTGTAATGGAAAGAGAATCTTCAAACAGATGTGCTCACCAAAGCCAATTTCCAGTCTTTAGACTAAATCTATAATGTCTACATAATTACTTTCCACTGTTGAGCCTCATTGTCCATCCTCTGTTTCATCTTCCTATTTTTACACAGCCGCTGAAGGTTGGGATGTTCCAGTGGCACATGACACCTCTGATATGTCTGATCCAAATGTGTTTTATTGCCCCATCAGCTCCAGCGCACTGGTGCATTGTGGGAAGCTCATTGGTATAGTTAAATACAGGTTGATTTGATGCTGGGGACTTCTGTATAGTTCCTGTGTTTCATTAGACTGGCCGAGTGTGCTGTTTTCATAATTAGGAGCAGGGACAAACTGTTCATAGAGACCGTGTTATTCTTAGCTTCGTGTCTAAATCAGAGCAGTGGACACGCTCCCAGCGCCTTTAACACTGATGTTTACACAGGGCTCTTTCTTCTGTCTCTTTTTATCTTGTCCTCATCTCCTCACTTTCTCTGCTCCCCGGGGAGGCAGCGAGGGAGTGGGCGGGGAGCTGTATGTTTAACCTCTGAAGTGGCCTGCTGGGCTGAGCAAGGCTTACCACCTGTTGGTGATGTGTGTGCTCACAGAGGTAAATCTCTGCAGTTTTGATGAGACAACAGCGCAGTCTCCGTGGGGATGTGGTGGCGGGCACTGGACGCCGTTCTCAGGAGGGGGTGCTGAAGGTGGGACCGACCCCTCCTCTGTGGGGCCCGGTGACACGATGTCTCCCAGGGCGAACGTGGGCCAGCCTGGGTGGCTCCAGACCTTCTGTGTGTCTCTGTGTGTGAGTGTCCCTGCCTGGGCCGCCATATGCCACCCACCCAGCCCCGAGCTGAGAGGGGCGGGGCGACCCCTGGCCACCGCAGCCACCAGTTGGCCCATTCTCTCAGTCACACGCCGGCCGGGCGCCATGTTTGAAGTCCCACGGCTGTTTATCTGGGATAGAGCAACGAGGCAGGTTGGGGCTGCAGTGGGGACTTAATTATTGTTCAGGATCCTAATGAGGTCAGCCTACCTTCTCAAAACTGTATACAACAGACTGTTAAGATTGTGGTGTAGGTCATACAGGTCATGAGAAAATCGCTAACCAGGAGTGATGCTTGTACCTCTTATAGAATAAAAAGGATTTATTCAAACGTCGACCTACAGGTGCATCTCTTAAATGCACATATTGGAAATGAGTTTTTGCCACACATTCTTTTAAATTGCACATAAAAACAAGTGTATTATTCGTGGCAGAAAATGCTACTTTTGTTTGACTCTTGACTGATGTGGGCGTGGAGAAACACTACCTGTGCTTCCTATCTCAATCTGTAAACTATTTTCCAAAACTAGTTTCAAACCGCAGGCCTCCTGGGTCTCCATCTGATTTCTCTTTGCCTCTGACCCTGAAAGCACACATACACGACACTGTAGTCTTCCAGCCTGGCTTGTCTTTTATCAGTTTATAAGCAACACATGGAGCCAGGCTAACCCCATGACCCACGCACACCACCCTCGCTTTTCCCCAACATTAGATTTCGCAACTTCCCCCTTCCTCCTCTTTATCAAATGCTTTTGCTGTCTCATCCCATCACCTTTTCAATCTGTCTCTACTCAGCCTGTCTCAGTCCATCCCTCTCCGTGGTTTGGTGGGACGTCCCGTGGCCCGCAGCCCCCGTACGTCCTGGTGTCTGCGTGCTGAGAGGAGGTTTGGAGTGGAAATGAGAGCACATTTTGTGTAGAATCACATGCTGTCTCTGTGTATTTGTTCTGTTATATATTCGTGAATGAGCGTGTATTTCTATATCTGTCTATAGAGTGTGGTTAGGATGTGGTGTTTATAAGATGAGCCTTTTGGTTGGTCCAAAAGCAGAGGTAAGTAAACTCTCTTGGTCCTATGGGAATCTGTGGATTATCTACTAAACACACAGCTTGGCAGCAACACAGGAAGGCCAAAAAATGTATACATGTTTGACCCTTCAAAAGATATTGCATAATGTGTGCTGAACTGTTAAAATCGAATGATGCACGATTTCTGTGGTAGAATCTACTGCTCAAGATGTGGGAGGTAAGAAAGAACATTCAGTCATTTTTCCCAAAGACCAGGCAATAATCACTGATACAATCTGACCTAGACTTAAAACTCTTTAAAGGGATACTTCGGGATTTTTGACATAGGGCCTCATTTCCTAGTTATCCAGAGTGTTGTTGATGTCTGGAGATATTTTTTTCTTAAATTCATGCAGTTCTTATATTTGAAGAGTCTAGTTGTGCTAGCCTAGAGCAAGGCTAAAGCATTTCTATGGTAAACGGTAGCCCGCATTAAAAAACAGTCTGACTCACTCCACAGTGCACCTGAGGTAAATCACTTATAACGCCAGACTAACCATATAAATGTCTGTGTCGATAGGTTAATTTTAACCATTTGCATTTAAAATAACTTATATTTGAGCGGCATCAGCTTCGTGGCTATAAGCTAAGGCAGCGGCGGAGTGATCTGCGAGAAAATAGTCCCTCAAAATGCGGTAATTCATGTGATACAAGGTCAGTTTTATTAAAAAAATTATTCTATTAACACAGACATTTATAATGTTAGTCTGGTGTTATAAGTGATTTACCTCAGGTGCACTGTGGAGTGAGTCAGACTGTTTTTTAATGCGGGCTAGCGTTTACCATAGAAATGCTTTAGCCTTGCTCTAGGCTAGCGCAACTAGACTCTTCAAATACAAGAACTGCATGAATTTAAGAAAAAAATATCTCCAGACATCAACAACGCTCTGGATAACTAGGAAATGAGGCCCTATGTCAAAAATCCCGAAGTATCCCTTTAATATAACTACTGACTTTTCACCAAGACTACAGACTGCAGCAGTTTCAACATGATGTTCTGATTTGAAGGATATAAAATTAGGCCCTTGCGCGCTCCTGTCTGTCTGTCACTCCCGTTAGAACTTACCAGCGACACATAAAAGAAACAGTGAGAAATATGAAATCAAATGAAAACCAAACGAGGGGAGTGCCGCTCGGTCCAGCCGCACTTAATGCGGCGGCGGCGGCCCCCTTCTTTTCCCACTAAAACTTAAGTGATTAAAGAGAAAAGAGGCCGCTCACCACCTCCTTTTCACTCCCTTTGTACACACTTCATACGGATTAGCACTTAGTAACCCTTATTTCCCGGATCGGCGCGGCGCTAACTATTGCAATGTGCATTCACTCGCGGATGCGTGCGGGGAACAAGGACAAACAGTGAAGACAGTGGTGTTTAAATATAGGAACTCGGGAGGCTGGTTTTCCTCTCTACGGCGCACAAGTGAAAACATCATTGTGCGGGCGCTGTCAGCTCCGAATTATCCCCGAAGACAGGTTGGCACCAGGCGGAGAACAGGGCCTTTAGAGGATGGAGAGGATTTGACACTGCACAGCCATTTCCATCCGAGGCACACACTTGGTGCCTCTTAAAATTCACATGTATTTATAAAGGGGCCACGGTTTGAGCGCAAATGAGAGGGTTCTGCACGTTTGTTTTACCTTTAGAGAATTACCCTCAGCTGCAATGCACAAATCCATAAAAGAAACAGTATAAGATTGCTACTACAGTATATACCATGCATATAGTTTGGCAAGTAAAAATCGTCTAGTTCAGAGCGTATGGCCCTAATTCAAGTTCTTCAACCAAATCTGAATTAACTAGTGTTGTAGAACAACATACGGATTATATTACACAAATTACACAAACATAAATTACACAAACATATTTTGTTACACTCCACTTCCTTCCAGCATCCAGTTATTTCTTCACCATACCCCAAGAGCCCATTCAAAATGATTACCAATAACAATAATGCTGCTATTATCTTTTATTATTGCGTTTTCCTAAGGTTCAGCCAGCAGCTGGTGGAAATTTTGATAAATTTTGCAAAATAGCTCCACTCCTATTACCAAGCTGCCTGGGCTTCATGTGCAGCCACACGGTATGGGCGGGTATCTCAAGTCACGGCGAACCGGCCATAGCGCAGGTCAGTGTTAAAGTGCTCTCAGATAATTTATAACAGGAAGGTGGGACTTTCAAAACTGGGGGGGGGGGAAGAGTCACAAAGAAAAAGGTATTCCAAATATGCGAGTAACTCAATGGGATGTTTCAGTAGATCCTCCTCTCACACGCTTCCTTATGAGTGCGTTGATGACGGTGCATTCCTCGACCTGGTTTCACCTCCTCGTAACATGACTCAGCCCTGCGTTTTGACTCCGGCCTTGTTTATTATGTCACAAAAGACCGGTGGCTCATTCGGGGTGCGAGAAAGTCAGAGAATCCAGCTGTAAGCGAAAGCCCCCGCCCCCCCTTCCTCCTACAACTCTCTCATAAATGAGCATGTCCAATCTGCCCACTGTGTTTCATTAGAACCAGACCACATCAGTCAGGCCCTGAACTTTAAAGACCATGTCCCCCTTCTCCACCGACACCAGAGGAAAACACTGAGCTGTGTTAAAGAGAAGGACCTCACAGCAGAAGTACACCCTGATGCTCCCGCACTTAACACCAGGTCCAAGACCACACAGTTGGTCCAATAACTAAAAGGCCCTGGGAAGACCTCACACACGAACATGATGTGTAGACCATTCAACATCTGTGGCTATGCAAAGTGCTGACTAACCCGACTGAATGACTACTCTAGTGCTCGACTAAGCTAACAGAAATCTGGAGGCTCTATACGCGTGTGACAATATGGCTGCGTTCATGCACCATGACTCCAAAGACTCCTCTGTGAACTAATGTTGTAGTGGTATCATTATTCATGGCGTTATATCTGCAAGGACTTTAAGCCATAAGATTCATATGGAAGGTTTGTGGACCCAATCCCTGACAAATAAGGATCAGGGAAAACGTTTGTGGATTCCTTGCTTGGAGGTGTCTTTCACAAAAGAATTGCCCGTCGAGAAATGTTGACCCCGGCAACTGACATTTCAACAAAATCACATTGAAGCGCGTGAACCCAAAGACATTTTTAGCTTGACAACAAATTAAGTGCAAAGGAAGGGAGATATCCGCTGAAACCCCCAAGGCTTATCCCCAAACAGTGCGAGAAGAAAAAAAGACAAGGAGCCAGGAGTACATAGTTGGAGGGTCAACAGGGGGCATGCCAGATGGACCAGCGGTGTAGGACGGATGGGTAGATAAATGAGCGGAAGAGGAGAGCGAGAGGCCGTGGTGGAGGGAGTCCCATGGGTGCGGACGGGAAGGCAGCACCAGTGATGGAAAGCTTTCAAACTCCTTTCATCGGCTGCCTGAGGACTGGAGCTTTACAAGAGCAAGATGAGCCGGCGCCACTAGAGCTGCTTGGCGCTCTCCAACGAAACCCAGACGCTGAGACGACGCGGGAGCCTATCAGCGGCCACTCCGCCCACTGCGCAGGCCCCGCCCTCTCAGCCCCTCAGCCGACCCCTGACTGAACCGACTGCGGGAGGGCTCATTCAGAGCTACAGCAATAATGGAAAACACTTCTCACCCGTTGTAGCACCCTACAGAAAGTTTAGATTAGTTTTGCAAATAGCTCATGAATAATGACAGTTTAAGACGACCATGATTATTATTTTTTTTTTTTAATCATGGCAGAGTGGTTTGAAGTGTACCCTTGTGAAATGTCAAGAAAATTGAGGGTCGGATTAGTTAGAGGCAAACAATCTTACCTTAACACCTGCTTTTTGAACAGAGTGGCCCCTAGATTTTGTCAATTAGTGGAAATTGTTCGTTGACCCTTCTGTACACTATATAACTATACAGCGGGAGGAAAATGTACAGCATGTGAACACATTTCTCCTGCCTAAATTGGTCATAAAATGTGGTCTGATCTTCATTAAAATCATAAGAATGAGTAAACAGTGTCTGCTTAAAGGAACAGGCCACCGTTTTTCCATACTGATGTTCTTACTTGAGTTTAGATGAGTTGATACGTACCTGTCTGGTCTTTGTGCCGTGGAAGAGCGTGGTAGTTCCAAATTCACCCCCGTTTGGAGCTATAGGACTATGCTGGGAGAGGCCAAATGCTAACAACATCTTTGGTCGTTTAGCGTGACTGAGGGCACGCACAAAGACCAGACAGTACGTATCAACTCGTCTACAATGGTGGCCTGTTCCTTTAAACTTATACCACCCAATTATGTTATCATAATTGAATGGGCCATAGCATGTAAACATTCACAGGACAGGGAGGAACTGTGAACTGCAACAGTTTTGTCTTGCTGCCTCAGGGCCTGGACAACTTGCTATCATCAATGGAAAAAATGAATTCACAAGTTAATCAAGATATTTTGCAGAAAACCCTGAGACATTCACAACAGCGTGGAATAAGTAAGTGAACCCTTGTATTAAATAGCTGGCTGACCCTTCTTTTGCAGCAATAACTGCTTTCCTGTAGTTGCAGATAAGACGCTCACAACGATCAGGATGAATCTCGGAAAATTCCTCTTTACAAAACGGTTGCAGTTCAGCTAGATTCCTGGGTTCACTTACTTTTTTCTCTCTGTCCTGTGAATGTTTACATGTTATGTCCATTAAAAATATGATAAATGTAAATGTTTGGGTGGTATTAGTTTAAGCAGACACTGTTTATTCATTGTTATGATTTTGATGAAGATCCGACCACATTTTATGACCAATTTAGGCAGAAATGTGAGAAATTCCAAAGCGTTCACATACATTTTCCTCCCACTGAACTACTCAGATAGAAACTTAAAATCATGAGGGGGCGAAATGCCAGTTGATGTCAGCGGGGGGATTTTTAATGTCCAATGTATATATTTGTGGTGCAGCATGTCAAAACTGCAAAGGCCAGCTCTAGCCGGAGTCATGTTATGGTGGTCTTACCAGTCCAGACTGAGGGATCGTCTCCTGTAGGATGAAGGCCTGTCCTGATTCTTCTCTGCTTTGGACGGCCGCTCCTTCAGGGACAGGCGGTGCGTAAATTTGGAAATCCCAGACTCTGACCTGACGGAAAAAACAATGACAACATGTTGACTGCTTCGGGTTCTGATTGGTAACGGCCGCGTCGCAAAAAAACATAATCTGCGTACATTCCCAAACAACAGTCAACAGTTTGGCATGGATCTTTAATTGAGATGCAGCCAAAGAAGTTGATAAACAGGGCAACAGAGCCGCAGTTCCCACTGGAGACATTGGATTTTTGGGAAAAGCTGCATACTTCCTGCGTAATTTTCCCTCAATCTTTTTTTTTTTTGCACACAAGTCACACACATTTTAATCTCCTATTAGGCTGCCAATGTCCCAGTTCAACTTTTTGCTCGAAATTAAAAAGAGGAAATGCAATACTTCTCCCATAATGGCTTGGGACGCATTTAATGGGACTCAGTGCTGCTCTCATATTGCGGCGGTAACTGCGGGGAGTAATCAAAATGTAATATTTCCAATCTCAGAGACAGGCTGCAGTATATGAAGTGCGGAAAGACTTGGAAACATGAAACTATCACAGAGGGACTTTTCCAGTGATTGAGTAAAGTTATATAAAGCTATGTTTGAGTGCCCTCCCTTCCTCACCTGATCTCAAGTCCAACTGTTTCCATTTTACTTCAGCGTGATAAAGCATCTCCACTAATACACATATCTCCGACCAGCGCTGCCAAAAAATGTTTTAGTCCCTCTATGGTGAGCCCTGCTGGACACTGCGACCCGACTACGTGACAGCATTGTTGTTTCGCATACGGCCCTAATAAATCCGGATGGACCATTTCTGAGCTGCGACATGGATGAATGACAGAGCAACAGTGCATCCAGTTGAGTCTAATTCAATAGCCGCATTGGGCACAACGTCAAGTGGAATGAAGCTGAGCCCAAATTAGGTCTTTTTTTTTTTTTTTTACGGGACAGAAGACAGTACGTCCGGCCCTGAGTGCTCCAATGGGACACCGCTCAATATGAGATGCTCGAGATGTATTGAATTGGACCGCTCAAAATGACGGTCAACAAAAAGGCAGACATCATTTTTGCAAACAAAGGACTCTCACTGAGCTGCATTGCTATTGATTTTAGTTTTAATGTTTTGTTGACAACAGAAGTTTAAAAAAAAAATAATAATAATCTTAGTTGCGAGAGTGACAAGCATTTATGTGGCAGATATTGATGTTCTCCAAGTACTTGTTGTTTCATGAATAAGACGAGTAAAAATATTTTCTGCAGCCTTTATGTAAAGCGCATAAGCCCGAAGGACCAGCTGCCTGATCTGATCAAAGTTCACCCGTTCAGAATGACCTCATGCTCGGACTTATCTCAGAGCGTAGCCCCCGGTCCCAGTGCGGTGCTTCCCACTCCTCCAGCGCACCACTACTGTTTCCTAAAGCCTCGCCAGCTCCTCCAGAGAGCCTGGTGACCTCCAACACAAAGAGACATATTTTCCCTTATGAATCATTCAAACGGGGTGTGGGATTTTTGTCAGATGGCAACGGAGCCCCTAATTGATGGTATTAGGCGAGGCTGAACTCCGACATCTTCAAGGGCCTTTAATTGAATTAGTATCGCTGCTGTACACTCTCTGATGCGTCACCATTCACGCTCTTTCATATAAACTGTGTGCTCTTTGCATATTTGTATTCCTCTACGCGCCGCCTGGATGACTGATTCGAATCATCGCTGGCTGTAAATAAAGCAGCACACGTCATTGTGGACGTGTGATCTGTGACCAACGAAAGGAGTCCCCTCTTTGAAACTTCAAACAGAACTTTTGGCTCAGACACTTGACACAACATGACAATAGGATAATGACTTCAATGCCGTGAAAACATACACGGGATCAGGAGTTCAAAGGCGTGGGGGCCACCAGACCAAGCCGAGGACTCAGGGAATCCCTTTGAGGCTTTAGACACAAGTGGACATGAGAAGCAGGCGCTTCTTAAGAGCGTCCAGTCTGGCCCTTACCCCACGCAGCTGTCCCGCGATAACATCATCACTGTGGGCACACACTGATGATGCAATCCCCCTCAGGATCCCCCACTCTATTATCCTCTCATCACAAATGTGTTCTAGCTCGAGGGCCGCGCGTGGCCACGACTGATTCATACTCGTTTCGTTCTTTCTGCTGTTTTAGTGAGAAAATAAACACAGCACACATAATTTAGTCCAGCTGAGGTATACTTTAAACCTTTATAGACTCAGTTTGGTCCTGATTTGATCTTGATCTAGACCTGGTGGTATAATGATGTGAAAAGTCTGAGAGCCCCTGTGACCAATCCAAAGAAGCCAACTGACCTGACGCAAAACCGCAACACGGTGCACCGTAAGCTGTTCTCCTCTGACCTCAGCTAGTTCTATTATACCAGATGCAACTGGAAATATTAACCTCTTACCACCCACCTTAACCAGTGCATTTTCTCCAGTTCGGCTTTATCCAAATCTAAAAGCTTCTCGACTAGAGAGCAACAGCGTAATGCCTCATTTGAAAGCTAAGACTTACAAAAGTTTTTATGGTCACTTTTCGTTGCCATTTTGATGCTTTTTTTTAAGCTTTTAAATTTGGATAAAGCCAAAATGGAGAAAAAACACTCGGTTCAGTAAGAGGTTAAACTTTTTCATCTAAAAAATAAAGACACTTGTGATGGATGATGAAAAGGAGAAACCTGACAATCTTCAAACAAAGAGGAATCGCACAAACCTCGCTAAAATCAAAATGTATTCAAGCATTTCATACCTGGCTCTTTCAGCATTTCTTTGTTCTATATTTGATTAAAAAAAGAAGGGTTTTAAATTCACAGCTATAGATCACTACTCCTCAAATCATTTCCCCCTTTAACTTGTTTAACGACCTATATTTCTTGTATTATGGATTCTTTGTCTTTCCTGTGAATTTGCGCATTGTTTTCTCAATAATACAAGACTATATAAAGTCACAAAGAAAAGGTTACTTCATCCCATACCTATGTAGCAGTTGTTTGTCTTGTGTGTTCCCAGAAACCAGACTGTTTTAGACTTCAGAGCTGCGGTGCTCTGATCCCCTCATAATGGTTTTTTATCTTCTTGTCATCTGCGTAAGACTCCAAAGAGCTCACGGGTTCGCGCTTCTATCTCCTTTCCACTTTGTCGCACCGATGACTGCCACAGAGCATTTACAACATACCGTAATATGCGTCTTATGTGCAGCCGGCTCTCCGCAATGTGACTGTGATTATGATCTTGCCGCCAGTAACTTTCCCCCGATCGTGCAGCGAAAGAGAGCTCCGGCTAAAGTTGTCGAGAGATATATAAGAATATATAAGAAGAACAGCTAATCTTTGCACACCTTGTTAATATTGAAGACCACTTTCTTCATTATGTTGCTTCGGCACATTCTTCTGAACTTTAAAGTGCTCATTATTCTAGTTGTAAACAAAGTTGTCCACAGTGACCCTTTTCACAGCCCCACTAACCCACTCCTATATGAGAGCGGGGTTAAGACTGTCAGGAATTTTAGCAGAGTTCGTCAAGAGCGAGAGATTTTAACAGTGTAGCGAGAGAACGTTATAAATCTTATGATCACATTAAGACAAACAATGTAGCACTGTGATGTGATTAGATCAAGGAAAAAATTATATACAAATATCATCTCATTACCAAACGTATTAACTGGCACACTCCAATAATAAAGGAGGCCCCCAGGTTGTAGTCTATAGTGACTAAACATATTCAGAGAATTGAAGTTATATTCATCATTCAGTCATATATTTGTGTTTTGGTCACATGTTTGTCCACGATTATACCGTGACACACACAATTCTGGACAGTGGGCTCATTTATTCATTTTAGTAATGATTCAAGCCACTTATTTCAGTATAAATTTATTCAAGCAGCAATGCCATGTCACATTAAAATGTGCTTTTTCACTTCTAAGAAGTGTTTATAAAGTGATCCTAGTGAAAGCTATGCATTACTCAATCTATGCGGTCCGCCTGTGGTTAGGCTGGCTTAACCGCAGATCGTATTGCAGATTACTAAGTAACAGACACTACAATAAATCAGACGCAGGGCAGACAAATACCTGACCCCGTCTCGGTCATTATGGCTGATGGCTGCCTACCTAAAACAACCATATTCAATGGGAGCGAAAACAAAGCACTGGGATTTCTTTCATCTCCCTCAAACGGCTATGGCTTCTTGTTCTGCCAATGGAACACTAATACAGCAGTAATGTACGTGGGCACCAACTCATGTAAGAGATACAAATGCATAAACTGCTCTAAATGTGTTTCATTAGCAAACAAAACGTCTTTCAGTGGGACAATCATAAAAGAACTGGGCCAAGCTACAAATGCTGCTAATTAAAATGTGCTCAAAGAAAGAAAGCCTTGTTTTCCATTCGGCCTCACTGTCCAAACCCGAGTCTGTTCTGTGTGTCTACAGATTGCGGAGGCTGCATTTATTTCTCTTGGAGTCAAATCTCACCAGTAAAATAAGAAACAGTGATCTTTCTAACTGCCGCTGACTGCAATAGGTTTATTGCATAATGCTTGATTAGGAGAGGCAATAGGTCAATTAAGTTCCCAGCTCACTGTAGAATAGAGGCGGATGTGACCAGTTTAATCCATTTATATGAGCTTTTTACCGTGTTACAAGGTTGTTCTCTCACCAAAAACAAACCTGGAGCTATGTTTCGAGCCGCTAGCGCATCTTTGGGTAATCTTTGAATCGTCTTCTTAGCAGTGCGCCGGCAGCTCCCAAACAGCTCCACCTGAAGTCCTACGTATTCATGAAAAGTTTTCCTCAGCTCTCGATCTCACGCTAAGCTTAATCTTTTTATTGCAAAGTAAAAACACTCACCATAGCACAGATCGCGTCAACATCAGGAAGTGAAACTACTGAATATTTTGTTTTGGCTGTTTTAGATATAGCATTTTCTAAGTGTAAGATAGTTGATATAGAGAGATTTGATATTATTACCAAATACCTGCAAAAAGTACAGTACCCCCTCTTTAATGAAACTCATGGCTCATAGCTCTTTATATAGTTTATTATATAATATCTGGTAAGGCCTCAGCAATATTATTCAGCTCATGTTTTGACAGTTGCATGAGCCATCTGGCAAAGGTTATTTATCATTTTGTTTATGTAATATGTGCATCTTAATCAACATCTGCAACAATTTCCATCTGTTGTTCCGAAGCAGGTAACAAAAACCAAACAAGACATTAACCGAGCTAGAATAGTTGAAAACAATAAGAAAGATTAACAGCGAAAGCGGTCGCAGGCCTGCTTTCCTTGGCCACTATTTAAGGCGTGATAATGGAAAGGTGGCTCTCATTTCCACCTTTACACAACTAATACCATTCTCTGTCCACTTATTTGGAACTCAGCGCTCAGATCAACTCAAGGCCCAGACGTGACGATGTTGAGAAGGGTTAATAGAAGAAGCAGCTTAACAACCAGCATCACTTTGACAAACACATCACAGGAACAATAACTCTCAGGACTTGTGTTAATGTGTTAATGATCTAATCACACTGATATTTCCAACCCCGGCTTCCCCCCACTTCTGCACATTCATTTGAATCACTTGCGACGTTTCATCTTCCTTTATTACTCCCATGCTCCGGCTCCTGTTTTTCCGCCGAGTCGGCACAAGCAGAATTTGTCAGGGATACAAAAATTTAGACTGGAATTCAGAGGATTCTCTTTCTTCTTTTCATATTGGTTCGCTCCCTGCGGTGAAGGGGTTTGATACTGTTCCATCCTGTGTCTCGTTGTGAAGTCGGAGGCGGTGCGGCTGGCTCGACGCGCTCAGATAAACTCGCGATGGATATGCCGTCAGATGAGTTCAGAATGGAGTTGATGAGAGCGCGGGTGCCAGCGAACTATTACACAGTATAGTGGAGGCGCGGATCTCTCATTCCACGCTGTGTCGGTTAGGTGGGACTAAGATAATGAAATGGATGTGATTGGAGGAAAATAATCTTTGTTACTGCATTGAGAGAATTGTCGGTTTAACAATCCGTAACAAAACCCTTTCGATTTGGAATAAAAAATGTGCAGCTGCCAATTCTTTACACAACTTTAACCACTTGGACATCACTTGTCCATAGTTTACAACTAAGCATAATAACAATTGATTCTTATTTTAATGAAAGCCAATATTTGTATTTCACAATGTGTATCCCTCATTGTTGCAACACAAATCAGCCCTGAATCATTACCTTTTGCTTTCCGCACTCACTGTCCACTGTCTTCTAGACCTTTGCAACGTCACCATCTAGTAATAATATATTCTCACTATAACTAGAGCCCTATAGCTGTGGCTGTTCTCTCAAGCTTCTCTGTAAACTATAAGTTATCCCCCTGGTTCCAAAAACAATCCTTTCTAAGTCCTTCATAGTGATGTGATGTTCATAATCGAATAAGGTCTTTTCGATGTCTCTGTAGAACAAATAAACCACTTTTTTCTTTCAGTTTTTATGCAATGTTACACAGCTGTATACTAGGCAAACAGGAAAACAAACAGTTTAACAGTCGAGCAGGCAACACAAGGGAAAACATTTTGCACTGAAAATGACTTGCCAGAACAGCTGTAGCAGCTGCAACTGTGGCACAAAGTCAAAGTTTTTCTTTTAAAGATAATTGAAGTTGATTGATTAGATACTAAATACCTCCGACTGCACCAGGCTACCAACGTATTAAACTCATTTAGAAAATGTTTGAACACCTTTCACATCCACAGCACACAAAACGATTTATTTCCAAGTGAGCTTTCATGCAAACCCATGTTAACCCTAACCCACAATGTGTTAGTCATAATGTATGTGTGCTCTGTGTGTGCAGGTTTTGACAATAAAGATCACTTTTCACAACAACGTGCAATTTTGACCCAAGAGTGCCATGCTTATTAAATTTCATCCTTCAGAAATGTTTTGAGTTAGCATTGGTTAGAGAAATGTGCACTGTGTGCTGCTCGGAACTATCGATTGAGAAAACTGTAAAATGTGAGCCTCTCAGTGATTAGTTCTCAGAGTTATCAGACTGGCTTCTTAAAATAAATGCATGCTCTATAAAGAAAAAATAGCCTATCTTTTGAACAACTCTTTAAATGAACAGATCCCAAGATTCCTATCACTGAAGAGCCGTAAATCCCATCAACCGTCCCTCACATTCCCCAGAAGCAGAGAGCGAGCAGGCGTCACAACATAAACTGCCACAGCCACAGCTACACTGCTAATAACGCTTTGACATAATAAAATAAATAAAAACACCTAGAGACTTCCTGATCTGTCTATGTCTGCAACTCCTGCTGACCTATAGATTCCCCCATTGAACAGAAATATAGAATAGAAATAACTGCAAGAACTATGCCAAGCTGTGCGCATTTCATGGTTAAACTGTCATAAACACAGTTATTTAGGCCTGCATGGCGGGGGATTTGTGCGAACGGGCTTGAGGTTTTCTGCGTCTGGTCCGCCTAAAGTGGACACCCCTCTGGTATTATGTTTACGGCCCTGAAGAAAAAAGAAAAAAAACAAATGCTCCGAACAGAGACAGTGCGAGGCAGGGCACCCCCACTCCGCTCCATGCAGCCACAATTGAGCGTGGCGTCGAGATCCCAATCAGGGTCGAGCCAGCAGACGGCAGGGATTATTTATGCTGGAAAGGAGAGGGAGACCTCGACGGCGAAAGGATCAGAGTGTTTGCACGCGCTATTATACTTGTGAGGAGCGGAGAGTCAGGCTTAATTATGGAAGGGTCCTCAAAGGGAACATTTTCCAGTCGAAGTTGAAAGCGCTAATTTTGCACTTAAGTCGCGGGTTTAGGCGCGCAGTTAGTGGGATTAGGAGCATTTATTGAGAAACACATTATGATCAAACACGCATTACACTGTCAAAACCTAGAGCTGGATTTAAACTCGGCGTCATTTGGTTTTTGTGTTCTGACTCTCCATTTCTATTTAATACAGCGGTGGTTTTCATGGGTCATCTGCCATTTTAGACTCATGCTTTAGTAATGCCTTTAAATTGGGTGCTCTCTTGGTTTACACAGAAATTTAGAGCTACCCTTCTCGATCCGGTTCACTCCTGGTATGAATTTGACTTACGCCTGAGGTTCGTGGAAGGTCAACAATTTTTACGAGGCTCGCGTCTACAAAACATAATTTACACAAAGGTTTATACATTTCGACTACATTCAATCGGCTTCGGTCTGTTTTGCGGTCGTCGGCAGGAAATGAAAAGAATGCGATGGCCAAGCAAGTTATAGACGGAACGGTTGAAGTTAAGCGCTCTCGACAGACGACGTGCAAACTCGATAGGCCGTGTGGTTTGAGAAATGATCAGCATTGCAGGAAAGTTTGAAAGCACAATGCAGCGCCCTAAAAAAAAAAAAAAAATGATTACAGGTCAAATACACACTGCGCAGACGGATTAATTGTTCAAGTGGGGAACATTTGGTTCTGATCTCAAACACATCTTTATCACTAGCTTACAATTAGTTGGTTGGAAAATGCGGTATTGATCTAAACAGCTCAACCTCCTCTTGCTCTCCTTTGCAGCACGGCTATTCCAATAAAGAGGAACAAAAAAAATGCCGGCTTGTGTGGTTGTAGTGAAGTTATGGGTGAAGTTATGTAGTGCTCAGATGCGGCCCCACTGAGCTGCGGAGTGCCACAGGGCTCAGTTTTAGGTCCTTTATTGTTCTCACTGTACCTGTTGCCCCTTGGATCTATTTTCAAAAAACATAAGATTCCCTTCCATTGTTTTGCAGACGACCTGCAAGTCTATCTGCCATTGAAACCAGGTTCAGACAGCATCCAGGCTCGGTTACATTGTATTCAGGATGTAAAGGACTGGATGGCCCAGAATTTTCTAAAACTTAATGAATCTAAAACGGAAATTGTCGTTTTTGGAAATTTATCCGATCCTTCTGTTCTTGGCCCAGTAAAAGGCTACTGTCACCAGTCAGCCAGGAGCCTTGGCGTGGTCCTAGATGGATCTTTCAAGCAAATAGGTTCAGTCGTAAAGTCAAGCTTTTACCAACTGCGTCTTTTGAGTAAAATTAAGCCGTATTTACCACATACAGATCTGGAGCGTGTGATTCATGCCTTTATAACATGCCGCTTGGATTATTGTAACTCGTTGTATTGTGGGCTAGACCAAAGCTCGATCCATCGCCTGCAGTTGGTACAGAACGCTGCAGCGCGTCTGCTCACTGGAACCAAAACGTTTGAACACATAACCCCTGTGTTGGCCTCTTTACATTGGCTCCCTGTAAAACACAGAATTCAGTTTAAAATGTTGTTGTTGGTGTTTAAGTGTTTGAATGGGATGGCTCCTCCGTACCTTTCTGAGCTTCTGACTGTTCATACTCCGAACAGAACATTGAGGTCAGCTAACAAATTTCTGTTAGACGTACCAAGGTCACGAATGTCGACCAGAGGAGACCGGGCTTTTGCCGTCGCGGCTCCGACGCTTTGGAACGGTCTTCCCTTAAATATTAGGGCAGCACAGTCTTTAGACATTTTTAAGTCTATGTTGAAGACTCACTAGTTTGCGAAGTCTTTTAACCAAAACTGAGCAGGACTTTTTGCTGGCATTTGTTTGTGTTGTATTTTGTTTTTCTGCATCTTTATTTTTAATTTTGAAATAGTGTATTTTATATATATGTATTTTTGTGTACAGCACTTTGGGCAGCAATGTTGTTTTAAATGTGCTTTATAAATACACTTGACCTTGACCTTGACCTAGTCACTGGAGAAGACACAAAGATTACTCAAAGATGCGCAAGTAGTTCGAAACACAGCTCTAGGTTTGTTTCTAATGAGAGTACAACATTGTAATAGGGGTAATAGTTGATTTTGCGCACCCCCTCTTAAAGAACCTAAACAACATCCACTTAAAGCTGTCATTATTTGCAACTGTGAATGACGTTCAGCTCTTCCCCTGCCAACATGAGCACGGGTTCTTTTGTGAAGCAATGTTGTAACCAGCATGTTTTCTCTGTTATGCAAAGCCAATGGAAAAGGCTACGCTTCATAGAACACAGATTTTGATGTTCTTATGCCATTAGCATTTTTTCATACACACAAACATGCTTCAAAACAATGGCTGTCCTGAATTTTCTTTCCCCCTCTCTGTTTCTCTCTCTCATTTTTTTTTTTTTTTTTCGTGGAAGGTCTGGCTCCGTTTCTGAAACAAGCCAACATCACAGCAGCCAAACCACATCAAACGGCACATGCACACACAGAGGGGCAGACCAATAACTGCCACTAAGTTTCACAGACGCTGGCTACGAATACATTGGATCAGGCTAATACCGGCACACACTGAACCCGCTCCATCTCTTACCACCGTCACCGCGATTGTAAATACTCCTCGGCGTGCATGCACTCTGCCGCGGCTCGTGGAAAAATAGAAAAATACTAAATAAATAAATAAATGAAGTGAAAGGCTGAAAAAGTGGCCTGGAAAAATGTCAGTCAGACGGAGACGACCGTTATAATCTGCGACTCCATGTGCACACGGGAGATTGGCCATGTCCTGATGTTTGGACCGTAGTTGGCGGACCAGTTGCTTTAACGCAACAAGAACGTACTAAGACACAACAGAAGTAGATGAATTCTTTTGAATGTGTCGTCTGCGTTTTGAACCCTCTCCTGCGCAGCGAATGAAATTAAACGTATTGGTTTCTAAGCAGACAGAGGCACAGGGTTACTGAAGTCGTTTTTTTCTTCCACTGCAGAAAAGCCTGGATTTGCTTTTCCTGTTCTAAGCAGTTCTGCATTTACTACGGCGCCATCACTATGTTAGCATGCCGATAGCTAAATTGACTTCTTGTATAATCGATAAGCTAAAGACCAGTACAGACCTTTGCTGATGAAGTGTCTTTCCCATACACACACATTATTTTAGGCTTGAAAATATGAAAACAGCATCTGGCTTTAGGCCCTCACAGCAATAGAACCGATCCTGTTCTCTGAATTAAGTCTCTTGGCAAGATACTGTTGATAACTGGTTCGGACATCTTGGGAACACCATCAACTAAGATGTTACAATATCCATAGCATTATGTCCAACCAGCATTAAGAAAAGGATCGCTTCTGTATGACTAGGATGAAGTCATGTGATGTGGACAAAAGCCAGACAGGACACAGAAGAACAAACGGCTCCTTTTCCTGAAGTCGTTCCATGGCACTCGCGGCCCTACGTCAGCCCATATGTCAACAATTACACGGCCAGCTCCTTTGAATAAATTAGTCTAATCAACTTCTCTCTTTCCTGACATCCGCACCTAAATCCCCCGCTCAGTGAAAAACCCAATGATCCCTGAGTGTGGAGACACCCTCAGTGCCCATCCTTCTCGAAGTCCATGCTCTCTGTCTGTCAGACAAAAACAGACGGAATAACCAGCTTCAGAAATGGAATAAGTCAAAGGTGATCAGGAATTACTGTCCACTCTCGGGGACGATTAAGCTTGATCTTCAGCATGTCATTGTCCGGCTCAAACTACCTTCTGCAAGAGACCACTCTCACCTTAAGCTTAGGACTTCACAAATCTTACCACAGCAGCTACACGATCTAAGATGAGGAACTCCTACGGGTTTTACTTGAAGAGACTTTGGGAACAGAGAAAGTCACAATCTGCACGCCATGCTAATCAACCTGAGTGAGAAACATGAGATGAACAAATATCTGAGCTGAGCAGAGAGTGTCTGATCATACTTATTCCAAATTACCTTTGTTGACATTTTCAAGGTAACGGGTGATGGTCATTACATTATCACAAATGAGATAACAGAGATAAGGCATTTGAACGCACGCTGTCACATAACGGCTGTTCTTTCCTGGCTGTCGGTGGCCAGAGCTTGACATCTTGTGATGGTTAAACTGGTTCTTGACTACAGCGGCTAGTCTCCTGGCAACAGATGTCTTGTGTTCTGGCACACATTGTGCTCAGCGTGTGCCCGCTCACCTGGCACATCCGAAGCATGTCATTGTACTCCTATTATTACCACAGGCAAACATCGCTCTGTCACTGATAAATGTTTGAGTGACATGCTTGGCTTTGCAAGTACATTTTAACAGACAAAATACTGCACGCGATTGAGATTGCATTGTAAAAAGAAGAAGTGATTTGTCTGAGGACACTACACATAAATGAGTGCAGCTTTCAAATCAAAGAACCATCCAGTTGAAGTCTGAATGGACGATGATTAGGTCTCTTCAAATCTGAAAAGTAATAATTATTTCTAGGACATCAGGCAACTCACAAATACGGCAGAAGCGATGACCGAGGTCATAGAGCTTGTAGTTTGATTACACCATAAATAGACTAAATGTGCTCATTATTCCATTGGCCAAACACAAACGACATCATGAATTTTTTTGGTAATGCATATGCACAACGACTTCTGCCTACTACTCTTATCCCAATTCTGCAGACTGACTTTGAGAATTTGTAATTGTGAAGAAGGAAAGATTAGTAAAAACACAAAAGACAAAACACACTATGCTATTAATAAATGCAAGCCCCCTTAATAAAAAAACGAAAAGGAGATGACTCACTTTTTGTGATGGTTTTCCTTCCGATCAGCTGAGCCCAAACTCTGCAAGAGAAAAATAAATAGTTTTTATATTAATACAATATAATACAATACAATTGACATGAACATGCGAGTTGGCATAGCAATGCATTGAATCTCCTACAAGCTGTTTCTAAAAATACAGTCACCCTATCACAATTCTTTAGCAGTGAGCTCAATACTCAATAATGCCTTTACAATGCTCTACAATAGGCTATACAGCCTGGAGCACTACTTTGGTGATCAGTTCCACCTTTTACCTTCCACGACTAATGAACTTGTCTCTTGTAAAACATCATTATCTCGCTGGCTCGAAATTCAGGCACTTTTCCAACAAACAAACCCTATCCTTACCACAGGCATCTATTGTGTGTCTGTGTGAGGAGGTTTAGCCTCTATCTAATCAAGAAGTCATCCGAGTTCATTCACAATCTGAATATTTCTTGCCAGTTTGCCTCTGCAGGAGAACGATTGGCTGCTTCCCCGCGGCCGAGCTGCCTTATTCGATATGGACACACACTGACACGGGGAGCCCGATGCAGGTGAGACACACATCTGTAACTGTGGCCAGAGGCTAATTCAGGACAGAACCCAGAAAGGTAAAAGACGCCCGGGAGGTTTAACCAACAACTTTGTAATAAGTGTCTTCATAAGCTGCACTTTGGTTTTGAGAAAAAGCATCGCCCAACACCTTTAGCGGACAAGATGTTGATGTCATTCTTCAGACATGGCCAGTGCGAAGAATGTGACGTAACCGTGCCCGAACTATTATCAAGGCGTACAAGCTCATTCGGTTTGTCTCTGGTCGTAACAGAAGGTGGTGCAAATCAACACAGTGGCTCAGGGGTTAGTCCACAAATCCAAAGATTAGACCAGCTCTGACCAGTGTGCGCTCTTTTTGTGTCCATGGGCAAGACCCCCTTTCCCTGTATATAAAGGACAAGATAAGGATAGGAAGGTATGCCTGCATTTCTGAGAGAGATTTCTGAGACTCATCTTTTATTTGTTGTGGAGGTAACCTGACATCAGTAGGTGTTTAGTAGCTCTATTGAGAAGAAGATATCTCAAATCTACATGAATGGAGCAAAACACAATGCTGATTATGTTTTTCATTCAGCCTTTTGTTTATGCCACAATCTCACACTCGGGCATGATTGAATGGTTATATGACAGCAAAGACACACACATGGTATTATAGCTATCACTTTTCTCCCAGTCGATTACAGGCTGAGCGCTCACACCGTAAGCTTGCATTTTCCCGACGCCGACATTCAGAGGTAGTGAATGGGTCAGCATAAGGTGATCTCGTCCCTTTCAAATCTCTCACACAGCCCACATCAGCCATGCTGTTCAGTTTAATGCTACCTCCTTTGACATTTGACCAGCGTTCTTTTATGTGCAGCACTCGGTGACATTTAAAAGCTGTCAGCGGTAAGTCCTGCGGTTCTACCTATGCATATGTGTCCCCCCCCCCCCCCCCCCTTCCCCCACGGTGCGAATACCCTACTGAGCCTGGCCTTTCACCTCTCTGCTCCCCTACAGGTACAGTACACCTGCTGATGGCCCCGCCCCCTGTGAGCCCACGGCCCATCTTCTGTTTGGACCCCAATCGCCTTCGGTCCCCACTAATGGCCATCGCGGCTACATTTAGAACGCTCATCAATAATAACGTTTTTTTATCTCTTATAAATCAAACAAATAAGCGACATCTTCCATTAGGCTTGTTATTACGGTTTGTGTTTTATCCATAAGGAATGCGGTGATTGTTTTGTCTGATTTTGAATTAAAAAGTCACACCAATAGGACATTTTGACTACAATACCAAAGCCAAGACTACACCGCCTGAGCAGATTTACAGACACACAAATGTAAAATGGTTTGTTCTTCAAGTACCATTTGGGACTCAAAAAAACCCACTCATCTCAGCACAAGCATACACTCCTGACAGAAACCTATCTAGTAAACGATGATGCCTGCATTGAGAAGCATTGAGAATTACCCCAAAAACAGTCAACAGGCGTTTACTGTAGAGAAATGAAACTTAATGACACAAAATGACAACATGAGACCCAGCAGTTTATCTCATGTCAGTTGTTGCTATATTTACTGTTGTGCCAACTCTCCGCACCGGCTTTCCTCAAGAGGAGTAAAAGCAGAAGTGTAAAAAAAAGAGAAATGCGCTCAGTAATGATCATCCTTTCCCCGTGCTCCGGTGTCGGGTTTCAAGCTCTTGAGAGAGAGGCAGGTGCATACCTTTACAGCAGCTTTCACTCCGGCAGCTGTGATTCCGGTACAACATGCCCCATCGATATGAAAACTAATCTGATTACTTCCACACAAAAACGAGGACACAGGACAAATCGCGTGCACGGACCCCCACAGCCGCGCAAAACAACTTCCACTTCGAGGAGCCTACCTGTCGAAATCCAAGAATGCACTGTTCCAACTTCTGATTCCCGATCACCTGTCAAACTTCCGAGCCCGGCTCCATCCGTTACTTATTAAGTGACTCCCTCCCTCGTTTGGTCAACCGACAGGATTGTGCGCGTTTTTTTTTTTCTTTTTTCCCTTCATTTATTTCCTCCCTTCCGCGAAAAAGCTTATGCGGCTGCTTGCTACCGCCGCTCACTTGTTGTACTTTAATTGTGGTTGCTAGGCGATAAGCTTCTCCAATTCTACACACGAGGAGGGGAGCGGCGGGGGTAGCCGAGGGGACGAGGAGCGAGAGAATAAGGTGACGGGGGGTGGAAGGAAACGCTCATTATAGTCGCAGTCGCCTCCAGACAGGGAAAGTGGGGGGTCTTTACAGGACATGGGGGGGGGGACTGAATATGTAACAGGTGGATTTCAGTATATAAAAAAAAAAAAAAAAAAAATCTCAACCTCATATGTATTTTTCAAAATACAGAAGGTGTTTGACAGCGACAAAGCACCCGTGTCAACCTTTAACAGTGACTATATCCTTCACTTGTTCGCAGACATAACACAGTATTGTATACTCCAAGACTTACGTATAGAGTATTATGTTTTTTGCAGGTAATAATCTCAAACACGTCTTCTATCACGATCTCACACTTTGTTTGTTAGAGAATGCAATGTTGATCTAAAACAGCGGAAACAGAATATCCACTTCCTGATTTTCATGAAATCTCCCCGTGGGTCACTCCCACCTCCCTTCACTGCCCAGCTGTGTCCGTAAAGAGAAAAAAACCCGAATAAAAACAGTCCGTGCGGCTCGTGTGGCTATGGGGAAGCTATGCCGAGTGATTGTGGGGAGCTTAAAGTAGCCGGTGAAGATCCAAAGATTACTCAAAGTGGTGCAAGATTACAACACAGATTACAACATTTAAAACAATACGCCCCGCATCATATATATATATATATATATACACACACATATGCATACATATATACACATACGTACACACAATATACAATATATAATTAGGACTAAATAAATAGATGTCAGCTAAAAGCTAAGCTAAATAGGTGGGTCTTGAGCCTGAGATATGTTTTTGGATGAGAGGACAACACTAACATGGTAAAAAGCTCTAAAATGTCGATTCTGCCCTTTCCTCCCCTCTAACTAGTTCTGTAGTAACTCTATAGTGTAGAATTCTATTGAAATTGAGATTCGATTTACGATTTATGCCCTAAAAACATGAGTCAGTTCATTGTGCGTATTATAAGAAAAGACTGAAATATCTCGTCTCACAGCATTTTTTTTGGTGAAAACTCAATCTTACTAGGACAGAACAAAAGTTCGCTACAATGGTTGGTTGCTGTCATTTGGGGATATTGTGTTATTTCCTTTCATTTTTCAGCATATTGAAACATCTGATTTCAATTTAGATAAAGATTATAGTGAGTCCCCCGTGTGACCTATTAGATTGGCTCCTGTTCATTCCTCTCGATCGGGTAAGATGCAGGTAAAAAGGATTTAGCTCAGGAACATTGAAAAGCAATCAATTGGGTGAATTTAAAGCAATAATTGCTCAATGACGGCATATGAAGAGCACTGTACCTACGCACAAATCATTTTTAAATTCTTATTACCCTACCACCCACTTAGACTCTTGACATCAAAGATCAATATAGTAAGTGAATAGGGCAGTTGAATCAGAAAAGTACTTGGCGGCAGGTTTCCTTTGGTGTTGCAGAGGGCTCTTTGAGCGTGTTCCGTATGTCTATAGCGTACAGTGTGGACATGTATGTCATACGGTGTTACTGTGCTGTGACTCACTGTGTGTTTGGGGGGCTCATGACCATCGCCCCCCACTTTGTCCACTGAGTGTACGGTGAGCAGCACGCCGTGTAGAAGAGAACATTACTCATAGCTGCTGGAAATGTCAGTATAAGAGAACAAAAAAGTGGACAGGAATGGTGTCATCTTGTCTTCTTCATGCGTCTCCTGTGTGCTGAAGACGAACCATGGTCACTCTATCTGGGAAGAAGCATGTTTTTGGGGTATTTTTTTACCAATAAAAACACCTGTCTAGGTCTCAAAGTATTAGGTCCATGTCGCAATACTGTTGTCATATATATTTTATTACAATATGCTTCTTCCTTCTGAGATATACCATTTTTTTGCTAACACAAAAAACACAACGTAAACTAAAATAATAATGCAATAAGTTTGTGCAAAAGTTACATTTTAGTAACAATTTACTTGTTTTAGTTCATTCTCTTGTTTTGAGACAACTCTACACATTTTTGTTAAAACTTATTGGAACATGCTGTGTTAACTATATCATTTAAACACAGCAATAATCATGAACATCAAATATCACAAGTTTTCTCATATGCGCAGCCCTAACTCATATTAAAATCATTGCTTATCTTTTATTGGGTGAAACATTAACCTCACACATTTTTTACCCAAATCTAAAAGCTTCTTGAAAAAAGCATCGAAAGAGTGACAAAAATGAGACAAAAGTGAGGATGAAAGTGCAACAAAAGAGTGACAAAAAACGGATACAAACATGACCAAAAAAAGCATCAAAAATGTGACAAAATTGCAACAAAAGTCACAAAAGATCAACGAAAAAGTGACAAAAGAACAAACAAAAGAGTGACAAAAATGTGAGCCCAGCTTGAGAAAATGCTCTCTGTTAGGGCGGGGCTTAAGTAAGATGATTTGGTTTGAGAATGGCCTTTTGCCAATCTTTAAACATTGCCAGTCAACCAAAGTAGATCGCAAATACTTGTTTTAATTTATGGAGCTCAGGGGCCAAATGAATATGCCAGCCACACTCATTATGCAGATCAAACTATTTTAGTGCGCTGCTTGAAGGACTCTCAGCAGGTAATGCTTCACGTGGAGGCTCTTGGGAAATTGAGAGTGCCCTGCGGATGCGCATCATTCATAACATTACCTGGATGCCCACAACAATGAAGCCTGACTGAGAGAAGCACAGGAGCTGAAGAAAACGGGCAACTAAGGTCAAAAATAAAAAAAATAAAAAATGTATGCATCAAGTTAGACAAGATCATTTAAAAGTAGGAAGTGAAAAAGTTTTCAGCACAAAAAATAATCAATAGGTCAAGACAAACACAGATGTTCTAACATTAACATACTGTTTTGTTTTTTGTCCTGCTTTTAAATCAGACCAAGACCTGTTGCTGTAAACAGTGAATCAAAGCCTATAACTCTTTTAACGGTCCTATAACACAGCTGTAAAAGGTTATGCTTTTACTGGCATCAGGTTTATTTTATTTATTTATTTATTTTTATTTGTTTATTTGAGCAGTAAGTCTGCTCAAAAGGAGTGGGCCGAAGCAAATAGCTTATAAGTGCCCACCCCAAAATTAAAAACAGTAACATTTACATTAACAATCAAAGCATGGAACGTAGTACAAGATAACAAATCATAAACAAATCATAAACAAGGGAACATAAGGCAAAGTAACCACAAATAATAAGGAACAATAATAAAAACAACAACTGCAAAATAAAGAAACAACAGCAAAAGAATATACTACAACACTCACAACATTTGTTCGTATTTAAAAATATATAGATTCTTTGTAAACCTTTTTAAAATGTGGCAGGTTGTTACAAACTTTGATGCCCTCATCTAAATTCCTCCATACCTCTACACCACGTCTCGTGGGACACATGCTTTTTAAAGTTGTTCTGGAATACAGTTTATCGAAACTCATTTTGTCTCTCAAGTTGTATTTGACTTCTCGTTTGCAGAACATATTTTGTATACTTTCAGGAAGCGACTTTTGTGAGGCTTTAAACATGATTTGAGCCATCTTAAATTCAGTAAGGTCCTCAGATTTCATTGTTTTTGATTTAAAGAATAATGGATTTGTGTGTTCACACTATCCAGCTAATTGCATTATTCATATTGCCTTTTTCTGAACTTGAAACAATGGCTCAAGATTACTTTTATACGCATTTCCCCAGATCTCTACACAATAATTATGTTAAATGGGGGAGGATAAGTGAACAGTATATAGTATATAGAGCTTATATATAGGTTATCCTCACTCCCCATCACAACAAACCTCTGCTGCCTGTTCCAGATATTGTTTTTTTTTTTTGGGGGGGGGGCTTTTAGAAAGGGGACACAAACACAAACACATAAACACTTTGGACATAGCAGTATTTCACATTTTGATAAAGAACAACATAACAACACAACAGAAAGCTTAAAAAGGCCAATTTTGCTTTATATTCTACTTAATATTGATAAACATAAACAACCAACATATACCAGAAAGTAATTTGATTTGTCATTTTTAAAGTGGCTCATAATGCGGCATTTTTAATTATTTTGTTATTCTTAACTTTCCCCAAACCTTCCATTTGACATCTTTGAGCTACGGCTGCTTTCTAAAAATCCAACATTTACTCAGACCGACTCAAAATCAATAAACAGGACCGCATCGCACCGGAGTTAAAGCAAGTCCTAACCTTCTTGCCCACTTAGCGTGATTTCAGCAGGTTTTATTTGACACTTGACACTCGCAGGCATGTCCACAGCCTCCATCCTGCCAGGGCGGGTCGGCACTTCCACAATGACCCTAGCGCTGCGGTTCAAATACCGACTGTAAATCCACGCAAGAGAGAGAGAGAGAGAGAGTGAG
Organism: Neogobius melanostomus; assembly: GCA_007210695.1. Taxonomy (NCBI): domain Eukaryota; kingdom Metazoa; phylum Chordata; class Actinopteri; order Gobiiformes; family Gobiidae; genus Neogobius; species Neogobius melanostomus. The sequence continues at coordinate 164,695 of VHKM01000605.1, forward strand.
AGCGTCTGTGGATATTTACCATAAATTATTGCAGCGGAGCCACCTGCAATCACGCTAATGGGGTTGGAAGACGTGCTGTCATCCCGCCCATGATGTCACCCGGCCCCGGTCTGCGGGTGTGGGTGCCCGCGGTGGGTCTTTTGGCAGGGGGGGGAGTGTCTGTGGTGAGACTGTTTGTATGGAAATGTATGTGCTGCATATAGGCATACGTGTAATCAAATGCATTTATGAACAGAGATGTGCCGTAAACAGGCTTTCCCATTGGTTCGCTGGCTCGCAGAGAGTGTGGGATTCCATCGAGAAAATCTAAACAAGCGGAGCGGTTAGCACGGGCCCGCCACGTTTTCCACACAATGTCGCTCATTGACATAAATAACTGGGGACTTTGTGAAACGGGACACCCATTAACTTCGCCTTCTGCGAATAATGGGCCAGTTAGGTCTTGGACGAGCGCTCGGATTCAGAAACAGGTCCAATTAAACACGTCTTGTGATAAAGAGAGAGGAGTCTCATTGTGAAAGAGCGGCCTGGGTACAGCATGGTTGACTGGCGGTTATCGTCCAGCAAACCCGTTGCAGCATCAAGAAAGAAGAATACGGCTTGTTGTCGGGCTGAATTCTCCATGCCTGCATTCAAAACGGCATGTATTGAAATAATTACGATGAATATGAAAAGTTCTGAAGTGGATTGTTATAAAAGTGCTTTGGTGTTCTGACAACTATAACATTGAAATGCTTTACTACTGACCCGAAAGCTTTGACAAAATGTAACATTGTTCACTAATTTCTGCAGTTATATTTAGTAAAAAAAGTTTGGATATACAGTAACATGTCTTCCAGTTCCAGTCCAACCATAGATGGACAAAGCAGAACACATTTGTGAATGCCTTTTAGAACAAGTGTTTTGCGTCTCTAATATGAGAATTAGTATGTTCTATGTCTAAAAGTCATTGGAATTACACTTACTGACTGTACATTAAGTTAACTCAAGCAAAGGCAATCTAATTATAGTAAGCACGTACAGTCTCCAGTTAGAAACAACCTCCACCTTGCGTGAATCAATATGAAACGTCAACACTATACTTATTGTCTTCCGTGAGTCACTGACGGACTGAACCGCCTCCGGCCCACACATTTGTGGCCTACAGTACCGCTCACTATATACAGTGTCCCTGGAGTACGTGAGTCAAAGTAAGCCAACAGTGACGACACAGCGATCTGCGTATTGCTAATCGTACCGGGGGTAGAGTGGGGAAGAAGCATAACCACCGGCAGTGACGCATCCGGAGAGGTGGAGGATGTTTGTGCCAGGAATACACTCAAATAGAGGACGGAGTGATACAGCTATCTTCAAAAATAGTCCCCAAACAAGACAGGCACCAGTGGAAAAGGCTCTATTTATTTCAGCTCATTAGAATTAAATGACCCATCGGCGACTTAAAGCGGCCCCTGGTTTTAACGATGGGAAAGCGCTCGGGGGCCCAGAGATCGGGCTTTGATGTGCGGCGTCCGTCAACCGTCAAAAACCATTTACTGTCCTCTTTTCACTTCCTGTCGCACCACTGTAAAAAAAAAAAAAAAAGTCTAGGGCTGGGAGAATGTCATTTTGTGTTTCTGTTGTCTAATTCTAATTCTGCCCAAAAAGAAAAGGGATTCAATTACAATATTCCTGATACTTCAGTGTTTGTCAGACTGATTAACATTTGCTACATAACTTAAAAACTCAACTTGAGCTTCCATTTTCAATTCATTCACAGTCAACCACAGCAATTTCTCATAGTATTGAACTGGAATCAAACAAAACAAAAACATAACAACGCAACAAAAACATAACAAAGCAACAAAAACATAACAAAAACACATCAAAGCAACAAAAACATAACAAAATCACGACAAAGCAACAAAACAAAACAAAAACACAGCAACAAAACATAACGCAACAAAAACATAACAAAAACACATCAAAGCAACAAAAACATAACAAAAGCACAGCAACAAAAACATAACAAAGCAACAAAAACATAACAAAAACACATCAAAGCAACAAAACATAACAAAAACACAACAACAAAAACATAAAGCAACAAAAACATAACAAAGCAACAAAAACACAACAAAGCAACAAAAACATAACAAAAACACAGCAACAAAAGCACATCAAAGCAACAAAAGCACATCAAAGCAACAAAAACATAACAAAGCAACAAAAACATAACAAAAGCACGACAAAGCAACAAAAACATAACAAAACACATCAAAGCAACAAAAACATAACAAAGCAACAAAAACATAACAAAAGCACAGCAACAAAAGCACATCAAAGCAACAAAAGCACATCAAAGCAACAAAAACATAACAAAGCAACAAAAACATAACAAAAGCACATCAAAGCAACAAAAACATAACAAAGCAACAAAAACATAACAAAAACACAGCAACAAAAGCACATCAAAGCAACAAAAGCACATCAAAGCAACAAAAACATAACAAAGCAACAAAAACATAACAAAAGCACGACAAAGCAACAAAAACATAACAAAGCAACAAAAACATAACAAAAACACACAAAGCAACAAAAACAAAAACAACAAAAACAAACAAAAAACAAAAACAAAACACAAGCAACAAAAACATCAAGCAACAAACATAAGCAACAAAAACATAAAGCAACAAAAACAACAAAAGCACACAAAGCAACAAAAACATAACAAGCAACAAAAACAAACAAAAACACAGCAACAAAAACATCAAAGCAACAAAAACATAAAGCAACAAAACATCAAAGCAACAAAAACATAACAAAACACAAAAGCAACAAAAACATAACAAAACACAGCAACAAAAACACAATAAAGCAACAAAAACATAACAAAAACAGCAACAAAACACATAAAGCAACAAAAACATAACAAAAACACAGCAACAAAAACACAATAAAGCAACAAAACATAACAAAACACAGCAACAAAAACACAATAAAGCAACAAAAACATAACAAAAACAAAACAACAAAAAAAAAAAAAAAAAAACAAAAACATAACAAAAAAAAAGCAACAAAACAAACAAAAAACATCAAAGCAACAAAACATAACAAAAACACATAAAGCAACAAAAAAACAAAAACAAAGCAACAAAAACATAACAAAAACACATCAAAGCAACAAAAACAAACAAAACAGACAAAGCAACAAAAACATAACAAAACACAACAAAGCAACAAAAACATAATAAAACACAACAACAAAGCGACAAAAACGCAACTAAAACAACATTATCGTATTGTATTGTTCGGTTCGCTGCAAAGGTATATGAACCAGTCTCCCAATATTGCTGGGTTGCAGGTTCTAGAATGTGATGATGTCACAGGACCCAGTGGGGGGCAGGAGCAGTTTTCCTATTAACTGCATTACGCTTTCACAAGTCGTATCAAAAAAGAAAATGTATGAATTACAAAAAAGATCATTAATATCAATCACTGGTTCCAAGACAAAAAATGTCCTCAAAAACAAAATCATTTTACCGCTATATAATATTATAGGCCTTTAGAACGCTGTGATGTCACCTGCAACCCAGCAATTACGGGTAAAAGTCTATTTTTCATAAACCGCCGACATGGCAACCGTGCAACTTCAGATGAAACAGCCTGTAAATGGGTAACAATTTGTTCTCATTTAGAAATATGTCATCGCCAAATTGATTTGAACCCCTAATATTCAAGAGCAAGTGAGAGTACAATTTGAGCAGCGCCTAAACACTGTTTAAGCTGTCCGTTTCAATCAGACGCGGCGGTGTGGAGCGAGGGGTGGCAGCCGGGTTAAAACAGCACCTACAGTGATGTGATACTACTGGGTGGCACGGGGTCGGTGCCAGAGACCGACCTCTCCCTCCGTAAGCCAAAGTGATTTATTCCATTTTAATGCAGCATGTTTGCTTTGGAGCTTGATATGTATTTGGTCATGAAACATTAATAGAGCAGAAAACATGGTGAAAAACGAGCTGGCTGACGTGTGTGTGTGTGTGAGTGTGTGTGAGCGCGAGAGCCCCGTGCTGTCAGTCAGGCCGGCGCGCAGGGTGGTCCGAAAGCACACTGCGCCCTCTCTACTGCCGCGCACACACACCATCCACACACACGCGCAAACAAACAAACACTCACTCATGTACATGTAATGACATACGTAACAAAGTATACATAAATATGAGGCCGTATATATGACCATAATGAAGCAATCAAATAACCTCAGCGCTTTCCCCTCTTCCTGTCCCAAACCATAGACCTAAATATCCCGCCATCACATACCAGAGGGGGCTGAGATAGAGAGCGCAGACAAACCGCCGCGCATTTACCACAGAGCATTACTCCGTATTCAGTCAGTCTGAGATTTGACAGTATGGAGCATCAGTCAGTGCAATATCAGCTTTTAAGAGCACCATGTTATAATTTGTCGAAAACGTACCCATTTGGCACTTTTGAATGAACCTGTTTGTCTCCAATATACTACAAAAACTGTCCACATTTTAAATCAATATAATCCAATACTGGGCCCATTCTGCGCTCAAACAGTGTCATTTATCAAGACAGGTACTAAATAGCTGGAAACTAGCTATTTGTGGACAAGTTTACCATTTGAAATTGCCTGTATTACAGTTTCATGGCCTCACATCTCAGAGAAAATGCTGCGCGAACAAAAAGTGTGCAAGTGACTATGCTGCTTATCCTGTTTTGCAAAAGCAGAAATAACCACCAAAGTGTGTTCATCATGGTGCCATCTCATGGTGCCATCTCATGGTGCCATCTCATGGTGCCATCTCAGTTTGTCAAGAGCTAGTTAGTTAAAAGTGGTAGTTTGTATTCAGTGTTCTCCAACATTATTCCCACCCCTGCCTGCATGGGGCACTTCAGGCTTATTCGAAATCCTCACCAGCCCTGTCTCTCAACTGTCTTTTTCAAACAAAGACATTATTTCAAAGAATACAATGTAAAATATCAATAACGAGGAACCATTCAAATGAGCTCTTCTGACGTACAGGGCAAAGGAGAGAACGCCTGCTCTACCTACCTGGACTTGACTCAATTATAGCGTTACTGAACCAATCTGTGGCGGGCAAATGTTTTGAGGAAAGATGTTTTGTTGGGTTCTGTCTTTCAGAGCTTGTGCAACATAATTATATCATAAATTATTTGCAGGGCTGTCAAGTGGAGCAATGTGCTCTCGACTTTGTTGCTCAAAGGTTCAAGGGAATTGGGTTATTTCAGTCAACATGATGTCATAAGATGTCATCTGGAGGGGTTTGTGTGTTTATGTTTTGGAAACAGAGTAACTATATTGCTTGCAACTAGACTAATTAAAATGTGTTTAAATGCTAAAATAACAAATTGTGTTCAAAATCAACACTGGTATGGGCACCATTAATAAAAACGTGTTGTCATAAAGACGTGGTGTAGTCACTCACTGTCAGGGAATGATTACCAGGGCATCTCTTTACAATCCAGATTTACACCTAAAGTATTGACTGTGTCCTTCAAAAACTCACCATTTCTTTTGCAAGTCATTTTGTGATAGAGGCAATCTATGAAAATGTGTTGAAATATTTTACCATATAAGTATAATAGTCCTATCCCAGACTGAAGAAATGCAAGTTAATAACTTATCACACTATCACAAGGTTTTCTTTTCTTCCTTTTCTCTCTGAAACAAAAATGCACCTGTATTACTGTTTAGTTTAGTGTATTTGTTTATTTGAGCAGCAAACACTCTGCTCAAAAGGACTGGGGCCAAGTAAGAGCTTATAAGCGCCCACCCCCAAAATCAATACAATTAAAATCATCATTTCACAAGAACATCATGGAACAACAAAGGAACAAAATAGCAACAAGTAAACAACAGCAAAACAAAATAGACCCTTCAGTTTCGCTTGTCCTCCAGGTAGTATTCCCAGAAGATGGTGAAAGACTGTTGTGAAGCGGAGGGAGCTGCGCAGGAGGAAAAGCAAGGAGGTGGAGCTGACCAGTGCAGGACACCACGCTCTGAAACAGGGACAAACCCTGGAGGCACCATTTCAGAGGATCAGAGGAGACTGAAGGCAGCCAGGTTTCCTCGGTTGCTACGGTTTAAAATATGATATGTTATAAAATATTTCATTTTAGTCACGCTGTAAATGTTATCGGTAGATGTCCAGAAATGCTGTTTTAAAGGTGAGCACCACTGCTTAGCTTTAATTAGACAATTAGCGTAAAAAGAAAAAGAAAAAAATGACTAGCTTTCAATGATTTTACATATTTCACATAATGCCTGAATTTCTCCTGAAGAAGTTTAATAAAAGGACCGGACTTGTTCCTACGACGTTGAATTTGGAGGTTTGGAGCTCTTTGATTGAAAAGGAAGACGTTTTATTTCATCGGGGATTGGAGCCTGTTTTTATTGATTTTAGTCATCATTAGCTGCTTTCATTGACAAAGTCTTCACAGCACCATAATGATCCCCACAGACCGAATAGAGAAGCACTTCCCATAGACCAGACAGCACCACCTTTAAATACCCAAGCACTCCTGCTCAGTGCATGGCCAGTTCACAGGGACTACTGTCTTACTTCAGTTCACACAGACCAGGGCCTGACAAAAAAAAAATGTGAATGAAGCCGTAGCTCGTCAATGATCCGCTTTCACTGTCCGCTCGTCTCTCCCACTTCGCCTCACTTTTCCGCTGCTGTGTGTATGTCAGCGCCACTGTGTTTGTGTAAAGCTGCAGCGAGCCAGGGCTCATTTTTGTGGCGGGGTCAGTGTGCATCCCGACGGCTCGCAGGCGTCTTGGGGGCCAGCCTCTGCTCCCTCCTCCTCCTCCCCCCCCCCCCCCCCCCCTCCCGTTCCCCACTCCTGGAGAAGGCACCGCTGCTGCTTAGTCATTCTCTGGGACAAAACGGGAACGCAAAGGTCTTGGCAATTTTTAACAAGTGACAGACTGTTTTTAGATCTGTTGTGAGGATAGATGGATTAGGGCGAGGGAAAGGCTACGTGCTACAGCGTTGAGAGTGGGGTGCCTTGGACTAACTTTCAAATGATATCAGACAGTGCAAAAGAAGTCACGGTTTGCGTACTGACCCGCAGTAATGCCTTTCCTGTACACAGGCTTATTATAACAAGAGTAAACAAACAGAAAGTCTACAACTCAAACACGCTCAACAGAAGACGGCATTTATTTATAACCTGAACGCCTCAGTCTGTGGGACACTATTATGGCTGTTATTAATATCCACAACATACCTCATTGGGAAAGGCTGCTAAAATGAAGCTATTTTAGAGTTCCTGGGCAAAGCCACCTTTCATTTGAAGTGTCTTTTTCAGAAAGTGGGCCCCGTCCTCATACTTACGCGCAGCAAACAAATAAAACGGCACATGGTTTGCCGAAGGTTAACAAGCTGAGGACCTTGGTCAAGTAAAGCAGGAAGGGGTGGTGTTCCATTTCTAGCTGACCCAAGAGGAAAAAGTGATGAGGGAAGTTGATGAGCAAGAGCAAGAGGAGCATAGAGACAGAGCAATGGAGACGGCAGCATCCTCTGCCCGAGCTCCTCATCTTTCCCACGGTATTCGGTTGTTTACAAGCCGGAGTCGGGGACCTGGCTCCTGACAGCGGCAGGTAGGAGGCAGTCAGGCTAGACTCTGGGTCTTCCTGCCGCTTTAAGCTTCACGTGGGTCGGCAGAAGCAACAGGCTGGGATTTCCATGTCATAACATACCCCCTCCTCTTACCTCCAGCTGACGCCAAGGCCTTCTGCTTCCTCTTTGCTGTCTCATTCTCCAGATACCCCCCACCCACACCCACTACACACACGCACGCTGCCATGTCTTCAGCTCTCTGGGGGGGGGGGCACAGTAGCCGTGACCCACACTGGGCCCTTCCCTCTCCCTCGTCTAATCGTTTCTCCAGTTTGTGCTGTTTTGGCGTCTGCGCCCGGATGCTGATACCTAAGACACAACCTGACCCTGCTGACTCCGAACCGACCAGCTCCCCTCAACCCCACCGTTAACCTGACATCCCAACAACACCCCCCCCCCTCATATCTTTCAAAACCCATGCAAACTACAGGCCTCTGATTTACAGTGTTTGTGCGTACCGAGATACCCATTAACGGCTGCTATTCTGAGCTCCCACACTACATTCGAGCACTTTACTGGATTTGTATTCCAGTCATGATCGAGCATGTGCACAATCAGCAGCAGCATCAGCGGCCAAAGGGTCTGGAGTTGCTGTGTCACAGAAGAGGCCATGGGTTCGTTCCGCTGACCTCGCCGTCAATCTCTGAAACCGGTTCCCCCTCCGTGAGTCCGATGTGGACGTACTGTAAGCGAGGCAGAAACAGTAAGACGAGTAGTGGCAACCCTTAAGGGATTCTGTCTTCCCTATAAAATTCCATCCCGCTGCAGGTATTTAAAAGGAGAAATACCAACAGTCTCTTTTAATGCTACTGCGCTTGTAAATAATCCGAGAGCGGGCGCCACCTCAGAATCCCGGGGTGTGTGCGCAGGGGCAGGAAACAGTAGGAGGTGAGGACAGGAGGTGGGGCAGAGGCTGCACAGGGCATCCAAACTCACTCTTGCATCATCACTGGAGTACCGCTTTTAGGCCGCGCTCTTGCAACCCAGTAGATCCGCTTTCTTTCCATTCATTTCCCTCGTACGGTCCAAAACCTTTTTTTGTTTTTTCTTCAGCTACAAAGCCTATTAAACGGCTTGCTAAAACAGAGGAAAATGGTTGTGAACTTGTCCCATGACATGTATATGATGCAAGCATTTATTTAATCATGTCTGGTCTGCCATTATTACAACAAGTAATATTTACTGGCGAGACAATTGTCTGCGAATGGAAAGTGGCTGGTGGTTTAGACTATGCCTGGCACAGTGGAAAGAGCAGGAGTCGTGTAGACGTGAGAAAAGGAAAGAAAAAGCGCGGGGTAAAGGGAGGAGACGTGGCTATAAAGACTACAATGTGTGCCACAAAAGGCATCCACCGCTCTTAAGGTTTCCAGCTTACACGGGGCACTTGAACTTGGTGAACAAGCGCTTGTTTAGCGGCAGTGACAATGAGTGTGACTCTCAGACCAGCACACCCCACATGTTTGAAGGCACGGCCCGGAATGAAATGGCGAAGGACAACTGTGCATATAAAGGCTCGGCATTCCAGCGTGCCAGCAGCCGCAATCAGAAAGGCCACACAAATACGGCGCATAATGCTTGGGGGCGCTACGTGAGCTCCGGGCTGCAAATGCCAGGAAAACTAATCTTGACCCATGCCCCCAGCCGCAGAAGCAAAGCAGATACTGATTTCCACAACATGGACGAGACCGCCAAACAGCGAGCCTGTGTCTGCCACAAATAGAATATTAGTATAAACAAGAGGCCGCCACAATTTAGAGAATATGACACCAGAGCCACATTGTTCGGTAGTTTCATTGTTATGCAAGTGGCGGCCTTAATCCATTTTGTTCCAATCAACTTCACTGCTTTATAGTTTATTTAAAGCGTCAATGAGGAGGCCACGTTTAACTAGATTTGACATTAGCATACGACTGTAAGGTTACACAAAAGTCCAAATACAAGGGCTTTCTTTTCTTCAAGCCAGAACAGAAGAATTGAATGAAACTGTTTGGAGGTGACCACTGACCCGGGCTGCCGACTGAGCAAGGACGCGGGATTCATTCATTTACACAAATCAATAGAACTGTATAATCCTGGTATATAGCCAAAGTCACGCTTTGTCCGACAGATCAGAGCAGAGGGTCAGCCATATTGAAATCTGGATCGTTGCTACATATTATAATACTCATCGGACGTCATTTGCCAAGCGTTTGCTCATGTAAAAAATGAGCAGCACGTGAAAACTTTTATCAGTTGCAGACTCATTTGTGCATAATTAACTCGTGCCTCATTCTCTCGTTTACATATCAGATTTGGGCCCCATACAGTAATACAGGCAATTCAAAATGTTATATTCAATGCATCATACCCACAAAAGCTATATGTTGATTTCTAGCTTGCACACGTCTTGATTATCTTTCAACTCAAAATCTGTTTGACTTTAATAGACATTTCTTTCTTCCTGCAGATTAGCTCCTGAAGAAGCCAAGAGCCAGTTTCCTGCCCCAAAGTAGCTGGAAACTGGATAGATTGACATTTGTCTCCTGTAGTTGGCCCGCGAGCTCACATCATTGGAAGCGGGCTGCCTGTATGCTGGGACTGGGAGGTAGCAGGTGAGAGCCCCAGATGGTTGGCAGTGCCACTGTTGTCCCCCTTGCGTTGCGTCCAACTTCTCAAATTCCCATATTGGGCAAGAGGTAGACACAACACAACAATTATCCATTCATAGCAGCATGATGCTGGCACCTGTGGGGCAGCACAGACGTGAATGAGAGGAAACAACCGAGGGGAGTTTACGTGTGTCTTTTGGCAGCTCTGTGGGATACACAGGTTGAGCCGATGAAGGCAATCACCACACATTTTCATCAAGTGCTGGACAGGAAGCCCTATGATTTATGAAGCAGTTATTTGTAATAAGTATAGTAGCACACTGAACAGTATGCTGACAGCTTCAGCTACAGGATGTAACAGTAAGGCTTCCAAACTGAGGCCAATGCCAAGAGGACGACTTCTGGAGATTTATGTGGATTCCTGGTACATTACTTTGTGTCAGTCTGCTGAACAGTGCCTGACATGAGACAGTTGGGATACAGCAGTTTGTCAGCCTCTAGTGGTCACCTGGAGAAGCTACTTTTACATCAAAAGAAGGTTTGTATAAAGCAGAGAGAAAAGCAGATAAAGCAGAGAGGCATGTTTCCAATCTTAACCATAATTATAGATTAGGGTTTGATTATTGCATCTTAAATGAGTGGGAACAAATGATGTGATTAAATGCATAAGTGGAGGACGTCAGTGAACTTACAGTTTGCTTCAGGCAAAAATGCATCAGTGTAGTTACTGTTGCTTATACTACCTAACCTAAGTGACATATGAGCCTGTAACTCAACCATGACATTATTCCCACATTTTCAATTCGACCTTCACTAAATACAGTTCTTGAGTTATTTTGTACAAGCACGTAAACACATTTTTCTTCAAATAACTAGCTTCTTCAACGCACCGGACGCGTGGTATTGATTAGATCTAGAGCGACCCGCTGCGCTGAAGCCCGAACTGCGCGATTTCACCATTTTCAACACAGTTTTGTCCATCAGCTTTCATTCACCGAGCCATTCATCTCCCACACTCATCCCTCCTTCTGCTTCATATTTCGGTGCCACTGTCCCCAGCGGGTCGGTGTCTCGAAGTTCCATCTGTCAGCGCGGTCCAGGGGGGTGACAGAGCGGATGAGGCCCAGGGGAGAGACATCAAACGTGGGATGTTGGCCTGGGCCGCCCCCTCCCCACACCACACAAGCCTCCCTCCCTCTTCCAACCCCTGTCCCATCTCTATTTGAGTTGCTGGCCCCTCCATCTGTCTGCGCATGATTTGGAGCTGGCTGTCGGAGGAACGAAAGAAAAGGCTCCACCAATGACAAATGACAATCTCAGAATAAACAGGGAGCGCGGGAGGGGCCCGGGGAGCTGAATCACTCTTTCATCATCTCTCAGCCTCTGTTGCTCTTCTCATTAACCTCTGCTCTTTGCCCTGCTCTCTCCTCGGCCGCCTGTCACTCACCCTGACGCTTTCGCTATTTCTGCACTTTATATACAGTTGGGCTTGAGAAGTCATAGCATCAGTTCTTGGGTCGACGAGGAAAACTGTGAAATGTTTCCATGACAAGGTTATTATCGGCAGAACAGTAGAGTGTTACAACTTACTGTACGTACGGTTGGTTGAACACAAGCACTTACACATTGTCAACTGTCTATGGTTTGTTATTAAATCTGGAGGATCTGGAGTTTGTTTGTTGTTTCATGTACATTTTCCCTGCCCTCGGTTAAACCAGTGAAAACCATTTGCTAGACAACTTCAACACTTGTTCTGTAAGTAGAAACACTGTTCGTACATGTCATAATGGGCTTGTTCTGAAATGCATGGGATTCTAGTGTTTCATAGAGTCAATTTGCAGTATATAATTCTTATGTCGTTCCTGAGATGCTTAAAACTTAAGAAATGTATCTTGATTTAAAAATTGCACAAGTAACTGTAAATGCAATCAATCCAAAATAACTTCCCAAACAGACTAGAATAAATGTTGCTTGGCCCTGGTGTGACAGCGTAGCATACCATCTACATGCAGTAAATAGCTGTAAAACATGGACAGAGTATCCCTGTCAGTACGCGCCTCATATATTCTCCCGTATGCATACAGTACATGTCTCTGCGATGCTGAAAACATGTCCCCAGCAGCAGAGCACATTAGAGGTGCATACCAAAGACACAGCACCTCTGTCTGTGCTCAGCACTGGCTCAGAGCTGTAGTCAGCGTGCCCGGCCCCTGATCCCACACATGTGACAGATGTCTCCTTTGCTGCAGCACCAGCATCCCTGCCATCTCCTCGGCCACTAAAGGCATATTCCTTTTATAGCGCCGCGGATTAAGGCCCATCTGAGGAAGCTAGCATGTGCGCTGGCCTTATGAAGCTCACAGATAAAAAAGCTTCTCAAATTGAATCAATAACCACCAGTCGCCAGCTAATCCCGGCGAGCCTCCATAAACACCACCAAGGCAGCGGGCAGCTGAAGCCTGCCAATGCCGAGGTTCAACCATGTCCTTCATCTTTTTATAACTCCAGCCCAGTGCCATACAGGGGTGCTCAGGTGAGGGCACCGGGCCGACTGGGGCGGCCACATGCGTAGAGTTAAAGGGGTACATGCGTTGGCCCAGGTAATCCGCCCGCAGACAGTTCAGCTTTGGACAACAGAGTTACTGGCAGCTGGAGAGAAGTGGACAGCTGATATGTGTCCCGGCCCGGCCACAGCACGCCAGACGGGATAAAGATATAAGCCCCCCTACACCCATGCTCCCATCACCCCCCGACCATACAGCCATGTCATCCTAAAGCTCTTTCATCTTCTAACCCACAGGGTGCTAAAGCAAACTTTCCACTTTGGCTCTCTGGGGGCCGGGCATTGTGAAATTGCAGAGAAAGTTGGTGGGTTTGCTCAACGCCACACCCCTCCACTGTCGGCCGGGTTAAGAGCCCTGTGTCGGCTTAGCAGCATCAACAGGAGGCCTGACATTGCCCGTAAGATGACTGTATAAAGCCCTGCAGCATCAAAGAGCAAGCTTAAGCAAAACTCTGTTGTTTTACAATTGGGATATTACCCTTGGCAAGCTTAAAACAGCAGCTCTAAGCTTACCAATGACTCTTTGAAATAATTCTGAGTGTTAATGAAACATTTGATAACTGCTTATTGAGCTTTGTTGCTGTGCTCAATGCAAAGTTTAGCTTTTAAGTTGAAAGTTTATAAGATGCAAGTTGAGATGAGGATCAGACCATAAAAATGTTGAGATTTGGAAGCTGTCGGGAAAACGGAGCAAATCCCATCCCCAGGCCACTGGCTCCACACAGGAATGCGGGGCGTCCACTTTAATTGTGCCTTTCTTCAATCCCCATCTCCCAAAATCAAATTTCCCTTTCCCACTTCTGCGGATTCCCTCCAGAGCTTGATGTAACATCCTTAAGGTCACCTCTAAACGTCACCGTGAGCTTAGACCGAGAGGTTTGGATGGTTAGATAACCAAAGCTTCAAAGTCAAAAGGACTAGAAAAGACTGCCGGACAGTAAATCAGGGAGACACTTCAAAGCTAGCACTGGAGACAGGCAAGCGCGCAGAGAAAGACTCAAAGAGAAGGATCACGGAGCAATTCAAGACAGAGGACAAGACAAACAAACATTACCACGCACGGATAAGGCGGACTAACAATACTCTGTGTAAACAAACTAGCAGAATAAACAGTATGGCCACTGGTCTCACACACAGCTGTTGTTCACTGCCAGCCAGGCAGACGGACGCAGAGGCAGACAGACAAATCGAGTGAGAGATCCCCGTGTGAAAGACAAAGGAGTGTACAGTAGTGGCAGCAGCAGCCAAGGGAGACTTCATTAGCGAGGTCAGTGCCCCAGGGTACTTAGTGTAACACTGGAGGCCTATGCAGTGGCACACCCCCCCCCCCCATAGCCCTGTGCCTAGGTGGATATTGCATCTTTGCGATAACATCTCCCTACACAGGAGGGAGGCCCCAGCATCACAACATAAAGACCCCTGTTTTCGGCAAGTTTGAAATAAGGCTTTGTTCCCCAAGGCCTCGGTCCCCCTTCCCTCCGCCACTACCACCACCTCCTACTCTTTCCTCTTGGGTGGGCCAGAGAGTTTCCAAAAAACTGAGCAACTTGTGTCCAGGGATGGAGCCCCCTGCAACCCTCAGCCCCAACCCTGCTGCGCATACACACACATTCAGACTGCCGCATATCTTCCACCGTCCACCAACCCCATCCTGACAGTGGCGTCCGCTGGCTTCAGGCCACGGCTATGTACGGTGGTGAGGAGAGCAGATCCAGGCCTGCTGCTGCTGCTGCTGAGGAGGAGGAAGGGGGGGTGGTGGGCTCATCTCACCCCAGGGAGAGCACAGGCCCACAGCGAGGCGTGTGTGCAGATATACTATGTACTATACTGTACAGGCATGAGCACTCAGGGGAGCGCCGCAGACAGGCTACCTTCACATGCAGCCTTGTCATTCCATGTGCTACACAGTGACTGACTTAAAATGGTCCTATCAATAGTCCGCCACACTCAAGTCCACTCCCAGCCTACAGACTTCACCTTTGCACAAACCTAAACATAAAAAGTAGAAAAAAGTTTGTTGTCAGAATGAAACAGTTTAGAATGTATTTAATGCAAAAAACAAAAACAAAAAAACACTTGTTAAAAGTAGTGGCATTATTCAATCACAAAAGCATGGAGTTGTCAGTTGAAAATACTTAAAACCACAAGCTTAATTTTTTATTTTTTTTGGGAAGTACTTTGGAAACTAAATCTTAAATGTGCAAATAAAGTGGATTGGATTGTCAAACAACAGTCTATTTGGTAGGGACAGTGCATGTTAATGACACACCACACCGGATTGTAGCCTTGGGCCAACTTTTCATCCACACAGAAAGGCCCCATCCAGGTGGGAATCGAACACGGGACCTTCGTGCTAAAGAAGCATCAGCGCTAACCCCTGCGCCACCTTGCTGCCTGTTAACATCTGTTGATCTTCTTTAGGGCTGCGACAATACATTTTTGTCAGGCTATACAGTATTACCCCACATAGGGACTGCTACGATTTTGATACGTTAAATATTGAATTGCTTCACCCTAAATGAAAATACAAGTCAGTTTCCTAAACGTAAAAAAAAGTTAATCTCATCATTGGTGAAATGTCTTAAAAAGAATTAAAAAGATATTGCCCCAACCCAAATATTCTGTTTAGATATTTCTTTCAGAAATCTCACATCGTGAATGGATACTGGTTACTGTTTGGTCTGAGCATCACTTCCTGCTCCACTTTTGACACGCGAATGCTTTGCTCAAGGTCTCGTGGTGGGAGGGGCTATATTAAGATCTCTGTTGTGATGCTGAAAGGGGTTGCCAGGTAGGAAAGACATTTATACCCACATCAGCTGGAGGACTTATCGGACCCTTAAAGCGGATCAATCATTTTCCACTGCCTCGTCCCCTCTCTCTGCACCGTCTCTCTCACTGGGCAGTGGCCTTGTGTGAGCAGAGGTTATGTGGCATGCACCTGTGTGGCAGTGTTAAGTATGTTTTCAGACGCACATACATGTAACAGAGAGGCCGCATGTGTGTGAGGCTACGGCTGTATGTGCTTAGGCCAGTCAACTACCAACACTGGTGCTTTTCGTGTTCATTATCACTTGTTTTATAGTGGAATATTTAAGTCGGGGGCCTTGGCATGGCTGCAGCTATAGTTAGAGAACAAAGGCGAGCGCTGGGCTGTGGGCAGGGTGTGGCATAGAGCTGTTCAGTAAGTGTTGTGCCCCACACTTCATGGAAAGCCAGTGGGGCTGGCCAGGCCAAGCCATGCAGGCAGACGGAGCTAAATTCAACTCATTCCTGTATTAATGGGAGCTTATGTGCCATTCCAGCTCACTGAAGAGGGCATTAGCCGTAGCCAGACAGCCATGATGCACCCCAAAATATCTCCCCTCCTGCCTACTCTCTACACTATGTGTGTGTTTTCCTTAGGGATTTGGGAGTACAATCTTACTTATTTAAGAACAATTGGCTGATCACAAGTCTTCAGTCTGTGCAAATGAAATGATGTGCACCACTAATAAAGAATCAAGCGACTGTTTAAAATCAGGACACAATCACCAGCAACTCAAAACATGATAAACATAGTGAGGCTAGGCTCTTGGCTCAAGATTTAGAGTCTTGCCCCGGCTACTGGTCATAGCAGCTTGCTTAACAAGCACCCATTAAGAGTGCGCTAAGGGGTCTGAGTGAAAATGATGATGACAAGATCAAAATCATATTAATATCAGACTGAATACAAAAAGAAAACATTCTTAATAAACAAAACAATGATGAATTCATGTGCCCTTATTATAAAGCGTTACCGAACAAACAAGGTGCAGATAATGTCCCGCATATTTTAAAACATGTAATCCTGCTGTGAGTGTGTCTATGGATGCGATGAGGAGGTTTGACAGAAAAGAACCAAGTTGACAATGAAGGACTTTGGTGATAATTTTCTTAGTTACATTAAGACGTTGTTTACTGCTCCAAGGAAAATAGAAAATAAATAAATAATAAATAAAGTACTGGATATGGCTATAAAATGAAGAGGTATAATAACATTTCTGGGTTCTAGATAATTGATAATATAAAATCATAATTTCCAGCCAGAGTGAGGGAGCATGGTGGAAGACAGCGGTGGAAACCCAATTAATACACACCTCAAAGCCTTTGCCTGAACACAAACAAAGATTAAATTTGGTCAAAAAACGTTGCACATAAAGATCAGCTTGAAGAATTACTTTGTATTCTTTTTATCTGCGAAGTTCTAGCAGTATGACGTAGCATGCTCTTGGGAGAGTGATTCTAATGTGGCTAATAGTACTGTAATATTGCTATGATGTATAATGTGTAGCGATTTTGTTTAATTGTTGAGAGTTTGGTTTGCCAGTGCTCGTGGTGTTGCACCTAGCGTTGTCCAAAGGTCGGCTCATACAGTATCAGTGTGCGCGTTTAAAAAAAGCCAAGTATGCGCTTGGACATTCACTGCAGTGCGTGTGCCGTGTGGTGGAACGGCCTGAGCGGTTATTAGCTGGCAGGGATAATTGGACTCTATGTAGGTGGCATGACCCAGCTGTCTGCAGCAGGAAGAGCGTGACCTGCAGCGCTGACCTTACAAATGCAATACAGCCACCTCTGACCCCGCCCACGTATAAAGGACAGTGTTGTCTTTCTGCAGTCGACCGTCCAACTAAAGCGCATTGGTCTTTTGCTTTTCCTTTTGTTAAAACATGCATTATGTTATTAGTTTAAAGACGAGATATTAGTGACATGGGACTGTGAAAAGTGATGTGCTACTTCCTGCCTAGATTAGTGACCAGCGCCAAAATCTGAACAATAGTAACTGGACGTTTCTTAGAGATGTCAGGAAGATGTAATAATGGTCAATATAGGACCTTGTGCTTTATTTAACTTTAAAACCATACAGGTTGATTTTGTTTCACTCTAAGTCTAAGAACTCAATGCTGACGGTACTAGTATGTTACAGAAAAAAGAAGCTTAGGAACTACTATTACTGAAAGAAATTAGCACTGAAAACTGGAACAATTGTACAAGTCATGGCAATGAGTAAACATACGGCAACCACCCTCTCTTGTTATGGTACCGTCTTTTGTTCAGTTCCCCTTGGTTGTGTTTAGTGTTCCTGTTCTTGTGTGTTTTATTATGACATGTCTGTTCTGTCTTTGTGATTTTGCTTTGCTGCCCTTGTGTTGATTACCTGACCCGCCCTGATGTGTTTCACCTGTTCCTGCTGTATTTAGACCCCTGTGTTTTCCCTTGTTAGGCCGAGCGCCATAGGGCTGGCGAAGGGGCTCTTGTAATCGTAAAGAGTGCGCAGAGAAGTGAAGATACAAAGGTGGTACTTGGATAACCTTTGTGAATGTTCTGCGGCGCAGCCGCAACCCTAAGTAAAATGTAAAAATATGCTTCAGATATAGTGTGATACAAATTCATACACATTTTTCTCTTTGTAATGTCAAAATTGAGCGCGGAGTGTGCGACAGCGCATTCTAAAAATCCTAAAACTAAGACCCTAGGAAAAAGGTTAAAAACAAACATAAAGGCAGTAGCAATACTATAATTTTAGATTGAGTGAGACAAAAGGGCGCGAAGCGCCCCCTTGCTTTGTTTTCTGTTTGTTGGTGCTTTGTGTGTCTCCTGTTCTGGTCTCCGTGCCTGCTTGTAAGTTTCTTTGCCCTGTTATTGCGATTTTGCCAGTTCTTGTACTTGGACTTTCCATTAAATTTGATTTCCCCTCAGAGTTTTTGGGGCTGTTTTTGTATTTGGGTCTCTTTTCCGCCTCACACCATATTATCTCTCTTGGTACAACTGCATTTTTTTTGTCTTCTGCGAAATTAAAAACAATCCACATTGTTTTGCTGGATGCTTTTGTATGTCTTTGCCATGTTTTTGTGGGGTTCCATGAATTCTTTGCTGCAGAGAGTCCGTGGTGGTCCTGAGGAAAGCAGCTTTTTGAAAGTCAACGAACAGCTAGCTTAAAAGCTAAAATATTTGAGACCTACAAATTTCTTTTTCTGAAACACTGAAGAGGCACTAAGTGCCTGCAGCAAAGTGGAGGCGTCACAAGACAGGAAACAAAAAATGGACAAACGAGAGGAATCCGGGCAAGACTCACAGCTAACCACACGTGCCTTCTGGCTAATGGACATTCAGTGGAGAATAAATCATTCGCAGCGGTTTAGGATTAACACCTGAACAAACTTACGTTGAACGGTTCAATGACAAATAAAGCACTTAACTTAAAGGTCTGTTTTTTGTTTTTTTTATGAGGCAGCACAAAGTAAAGTTACTTGTTGTCCCAGCTCACGTAAATTAACTTTATTTGTCCCACTGTGTGGAAATTGCATTGTTGCAACAGCAAAGTACAAATTTGCAGAATGTGAATATGAAGGAAACAAGTGACATATTGATCACATTAACTGATCAAAGTTTACTGGTTTTAAAAGGAAAAACACAATTACTATTCCATTTTATGATCAATGAAAATGTAGCATTGCACCAAGTAAACATTGGTACCCCAAAAGTTTGAAAGCCACCCAGCCCTAATGATGGCCAGGACAGAGATTTAACAGCCTTCTCTACCCATGTCTCCCCGTGTGCATCTATCAGCAGCAGGTCCAGGTAGGCCTCCCACGGGGCACATTAGACCCGCTGTATCTGTCAAGACGGTGGCGCTCCCTCAGGCTGCCCCTGAGCGTCAGGCGCGTCCCCTGGCCTGCCTGCTCTTCTGTGTCACAATACTGCTGCTGAGTGACTGGAAAGCCCTAATGGATGCTCATATCTGTTGGTAGCCTGATCTTCAATGAACGCTCCTGGCAAAAAAAAAAAAAAGGCCACACTGAGAGAGAGGCTTCATGTGTTAAGTCGATGGAACGCCTTTGATGGGGCACTGTGTCGGACTCTGGCATCGGCGTGAAGAAAATATAATGAGCAGAAATGTACAGCGCGCATAAGCGAATGCAGGTGTCGCAAAGCCAATGTCCAGTCTGTGTACGGCAACGCGACTGTTGGGTCATTAGTGAGGCTTTGAAGACTTGGCATCCGCGGCAAATTCAGCAATAAACCGGAGGAATTCAACAACAAAGTGATCAGAGGGAGAGGGATTAGCGATTCGGTCCAGAGATGTTTGTTACTGCCACGCATTTCTATCGCGCAGTTTCACCTTAACACCAGCAGCGGTTCAGACGTATTTATGCGTTGCCACAGTGACGCGGAAATAATCAAGCAGCAACATCCATAATGATAACGTGGGCCTGCACAATTGATTATATGCAATTATAAAATCTCAATTATTACGTTCATGTAACAGATCTTAGGGAACGCCCACAAATGGCCACAGTGGGGGGGACAAAGATTGAAAAGAGTGAAAAAATATGAAACTATGCTACAAGCGAGACATGTCCAGAATAGCTGAGAACATACACAGCGGTCTACAAGCTGATACTGTAGCTGTGTCTTTGAGTGCGCCCCATTGTTTCAGGCTAATTTCATGGGATCAAACCAAAGAATTGCACGGACACAGGCATAGATCCCTCTAATTGGCCCAATTGGAAAAGGACCACATTTAGTTTTCAACGGCAACAATAAAATAAAATAAAACTCAGGGCTGTCAATCAATCATGGCCAGAACGGAAAGTGCCTGTACACCAAACGTCACTGAAACACCAAAATAGAACTAGATTGGGCTTTTACTGTCACTCAAGAGTGCCTCAAGAACCAAAACATTTGCTGTAGAAGAATGGGCGAGGACGACACAGACGGGTGATGAAATCTTTGTCCTGCAGTTCCACATTCACGGAGAAGCTGTGTTTATATCAATACATTTGACAAACTTAGATTTTGTTTCAACAAGAAGACAAACCTGTGAGGTGCAATGATAAGTTTACAAAACGCATTTTCCTCACCCTGGCTGCAGTGCAATGGAGGGAGAGAACAGTAAGTGAGACTTGTTTAGTTTTGGTTGGAGATGTAGAGGCTCAGTAAGTTGATGGTTTTGCTGCTGCGGTGGACATGGGGAGAAGTAGGATCTTTTCAAGCTTTTTCAAATATATTTGGCTCATTATCAACCTTTACTGATCAAAATGAAAAAAAAAATAAGTACGATTCTTGGACTAGGATAATTTATCGGCTTAATAAATCAATCACAGTTTGAATGGTCCCAATTGCACTCTGACTAATGCTATGAAAATTGCAATTAGCCTTATGGTTCACTCAAAAAATAGAAAAAACAAAAAATAGAAAGAAGACATGCATAAGGTCTTATGCTGCCCTGGGCTGATAGCAGAGATGGTCCCATGGGTGCCCCGGGTGACTCATTGTTTCCAGGAACCCTCACATGTGTCGCATTAGCAGAAGATCACTGATCAAAGTGTGGATTCTCGCCTTGTCGGCTTCTTCCATCCATCTGTCCAAAACCCAGTGCTACATTTCTGTACCGGTCAAAATGTGACATTTTCACAAAGTTTAAGTTTAAGGTGAATAGAGTCACAAACATAGGCGCTTAAAATAGTTGTGAGATTTTGAAGCTAGGCATAAGGTCTAGACTCTGGGGAGTTTCCTTAGGCAGGGAAACACTGGTGCCCGGGCCAACTGGACGGACCCAGGACATTCCAATACAGAGCCACAGTGGAACAGAATACACATGGGGAAAATCCTTCCAGTGCCACTCTCCATGGACTGAACGCAATTGAGGAAAGGCATGTAGATCTTTCAGAGTAGATAGAGACTAGACAGAGTTTAAACATTTTAAAAATATGTATTTTCTGTCCCCTACTTGCTCCCACAATGTCCTAATGTGTAGAATGAGCCCAGACCTCTTCACCACTTCCGCTAAAATCCTGCACTGTCATTCAAAAGGTTGTCTGTCATGCACAAGCTTAATATAGAAACTGCAGTTAGGCATAAGATCTGAGGTTTAAAAATGACAACTTCCATCTAGCCCTTTAAGATCATTGATAAATTAAAGCTGGATTATGAAGATATAATCTATTACATTTTCTTTGTAGCAACAGAAAAGATCCACTGTATTTCTATCCATGCTGTAGTTTACTGCATAATAATAACAGATTTAACAGGGTTATGGGTTAAGTTGTCTATCAAGTCATGAAGTAAACCAACTTCACGCGGGTCTAAGGAACAACGCCACATTAAAGCTTGAAACATTCATATTTTCCAACCACATACTATGGTCTGTCTGCTCTCCCTGGAGTGTGTGTCTGTAAGGCTGGTGGCTGGTGACAGGAGTTCTTAGTGACTTACAGTGCCAGTATGTGTGTCGGGAGCATACGGGACACAGCAGCAGGGGGGTCTGAGCCCTTCCAAATATGCATCTTAATGGCTACTCTGTTCCCACCATCAGAAGTGATGAAGAGGTGCATGTTTTTCAGTGGGACACAGACACAGGAGCGCAGACTGACAGTGAGGAGACACAGTAGCATCTGCCAGTCCAGTGAGGGCCATACCTGACTCCTTCAGGCACAGCAGTGTGACACAGGTCCACACACTCTGCTGAGAGGAGAGAGCACCAGCCTCCTCAGGCTGGAGCTGTTTGTCACTAAATGAAGGCCTGCATTCTTTGGTTTCCCAGGGAGCTGGGTGCCTGCCAGTCCCCTGGCCACTGAGTGCCATTTATTAAGAACAAAATGGAGCCCTATGAAGGAGCCCAGGACTGAGGCTGCACAGGTCTGTGAGTTGAGCCCCGGCATAAACAAACAGCATCTTAAAGAGACAGGCGTGAGGTGTAAGGATGCGTCAAAAACTTGGACTCTGCATCAGCTCAGTGCCAATCTGACCACTGTCAGATCTGACTGTCAATGTGTTAGCACTAAACTGATGATAAACTGTATATTATTATGTCTATTTATTTACCTAGATGGCTGAGAATTCCCCTTCATTATATTACAATACTGTTGTGGAATATAGCTTTGGACGTTGGCCACAATTCCTAATATAATATAACAATCTAATAATGGAGACTCTTTCGAACAAATAATATGTTCCTATAATGATTCTCTGTGAGCTTAGTTTGTAGCTGCCTTTACAATGGAAATGGTTGCCTACAGTATATCATTTCTTTTGGTGGTATTGAAACACAGATGGCAGAGGTGAGATAGAAGAGATACAAGTAAAAAACAAGAGCTAACAAATATAAATGAGTTATGTGCTGTGGTTGAGCAGGATGGTTGTGATTCACTGAAAAGACTATTCACACGGACACGGTGGGTCTCGTCCAATATCCCAATGACAGTTTGCACTTGTGGGAGCCAGGATTGGAACCGCTAACCTTCTGATTATAAGACATCCTGGTCTACCATCTGAGCCACTGTGCCCCATAAAAACAGGTCAGTAATATCTGCCTAGACACTCCTGTCCTGTTGATTACAGAAAAGTAAACCCAGGCCATGCCCCTCCCCTCACTCCCCGGCCCTGTCGCTCCTTATGATACACATCGTATTTCAGCGGCTGCACGTTTTGGATGATGAGATATGTTTGAGTAAATAAACGGAGTGCTGCCAAATGTCCAATTCAGCATGTCGCCAGAAGGGGTCAGTAAGACAAAGTTTGTTCTGAGGCATGCTGCCAGAGCGAGTGAGAGAGACTGGTTTGTGTACACAAGTCCACGAGAGACTGTGGTTTTCTCTGGCATCTGTGCCCAAGTATACGAGGTATGTGTGTGAGAGGGAGAGAGAGACAGGGGAGTACGGAGAGAGATAGGGAGAAGAGGGAGAGAGAAGCACAGAGAGAGACAGACAGAGAGAGGTCATGTTGCCTGCTGCGCAAAATCTTGTAACTGCTGGTTGACTCCCCGCCCCACCATCTCAACAATGGAATGGGTTACACAGGTCAAACTTGGCCCACAGTCTGATCACACAGTCACAGTCGCATCATTTGGTTTGCAGTACTGGACTGCTCATCATGGCCCTCAATGTTCCTGTTGAGGTTCTGGAGCGTCTTCATGCAGTAAAGTAGACCACTAGGAGGAGAAATCTCCGATAACTGAAAGCAGGGCTTGTGGCTCATGTTTGGCCACAAGGTCATACAACATAAGTTGTATAATAACGTCTGCTGCCATTCCAGAAAAGTCAATGTCACTTTAAATTATGTAACCTACTCAGCACCACAGTTGTCACTTTGGACGTAAACATTAGGCTGACAGCAAAAGGTAGAGCAATGGGGAACATGTTAGGACAACAATCACATGTCCTAAAGTTTACCTCTGCTCCGTGCCTTTTCTAAGAGAGTGAAAGCTCCAGACAGTTTATGCCTGGACCTCTTACACTGTATGAGGTCCAGACATCGACTGTCTCAATGTGAGGACTCGGAGCTAAAGCTACACTTTGAGACTGTAGAGACGTGGATCTTAGAAAATGAGCAGTTTTTCTATATTATCAGGAGGCTGTGTGGCCTCATCGATCTTCAAACTCTGTGTATAATCTGGGCAAAATTATACAATGCTGGATCTTTTAATGCATTTTTATTTTTACACCAGACGATTTTTGTTACATTACATACACACTGTGGGTTCATGAGGTGCCAATATGTGTATATTAAATAAAAATGATACTATAAATAATGTCTTTGGTTTCAAAGAAAGCATGTGTTCTCAAGGATCAGCATATCTCAGTGCTCAGACACTCTCACCAAGTATGATGGAGTGCAGCCAACATCTGTGTTTGATATCATTTAACCAAGCACTTATTGTGGAAGCCCACCAGCTCCACGGAGGCGTCTAGTGCAATGTGAGTCTCAGTCTGCCATGGCACTGCGGTGTGCACAGACACTCGGGTAAAACGTGTGTGCTACCTCCTTCAGGAGGAGATGTGCTTGGTTTCTACAAAGAGAGAGAGTATTAGTCATCATTTGTGATTTTGTTCTCCAGTGGTGCGTATGTGTTCATTACATCTAAAGTGGAAGGACTAAACAAAAACATGTACTATTTTTTTTACAAATACCTTTTTTTGTAGAGAATATTTATTTAATTTAACGGGTGACCACAATAAATGATCAACCACTCGTCTGCACGCTCTTTCCCCAAACCAATTAACTTTACGTGCGTTCAATAAACCACAAAGTGCACGTAGTCATAGGTAAACTTTTTAAATTTGATTGTAAATTCCCTTTTATTACATGGGAACACGAGTTGGGAGTGAATGCAGCGCAGACATTTGAGAGCAGGCTGAGTGTGTGTGGTGGCCGTAGTGAAAGCCGCAGCCTCTCACCACATCACACAGACTGTGGGAGACAGAATGACAAGGCCGGGAAGCAGCCAGCGCCTGCCGCGCACACAGGCATTTATCACACGTACCCATCATGCCTCTGTGCGCGTCACACGCACACACATTCTCCTGCCCGCGTCATCAGGCCGCAGGTCCGCTCCGGCGGTCACTTCACGGGCCAAAGATGCAGAGAGCGGCGAAGGGGCGTGTTTGTTTGAGCAAACTTTCTCACAGACGGACATTGAGTGAAAGCAGCAAAATGCAGCTGATTTGTTTTCGACAAGGAGCGGCTGTCACTCACTACATAAAATAGGAAAATATTTGAAGTATTTATTTATGTCCAGACAGAAATAAGACTCATAAATAGGCTAACAACACTCCTGATGACAAGATAATTGCAGACGCATAAAATGTACCCAGGCACACGGTAGCAGAGGCTTTTACACTTCTGGGAAATGCTCAGTGTTTTCAATACCCAATAATGACCAGAACCATTTGAGTCCCACAACTCCCTCATGTTGTGACCTCCAAAAACTCCACAACTATTAATGTCTTTGTAAAAGTATCCATGAAAGGATAATAATGTACTGAACACTGAGTACCCCGTTTAAGCACTTCTCAACTTACTGAGGTCTTTACAAAAAAAGTTGATTTGATCAATCTGACAAAAAGGTTTTCAAATCAAGCCAGATTAAACTAAAATGTCCAACACCAGTAGTGCAGATGTGGTTACCATTCAGGGTTTGAAAGCTTCTTTTAAAGACAGCATGGCCCTGAGCTCTACCTCTGGACTGCTATTATAGGCACAAGAGATGGGTGTTTATTTGTGTTATTGAGTAAAAATGAAAATATTCATATAAACATGCAGCTTTAACTTATAAAATAATATAGAATTTGATCATCGTTGCAAGTTGAGCACATTTGCCTTTACCACTGTATTTATATTTGACTTTGAAACCTCAATAAAAGCAAGTCATTCTCACAAAGACATGCAGGACCAGTTTAGGTCATCTGAGGGTGAGTGAAAGCTAGAAGCCCTGTTTTTCCCCTTTTGCGGTGGACACACACATCAATTTCAAGGAAATTGCTCGCCCCATTATTGGAAAGTGTTACCGGAATTTCAATTAAAGGGGTGGAAGTTTTTAACCTCGCACCACACAAATAAACATTGCACCCCTGCTCCTCACTCACTCAGCGCAGACACTGAGGCAGCAGGAGACCTGGTCCTCGCACACTTTCGGAGGTTCCTTTGTGCCTGAGGGCCTCACATCCTGAGAGGTTCACTCCAAACGTCTACTCAGCTCGAGGCTACAACCTGTAGGTGACAGTGAATCGCCCACAGAGTTACCAACGTATCTGGTCTCCAGTTGAAATGATGACATCAGGCTTCCGGTGACACTTCAGCGCGGGAATCAGCCCGAGCAGAGGAGGTGCAGAGATGAGAGTCAATAATGTTTGTTTGGTGGCGGATTACTTTAAAAACACACTGGGTCCTAAAGCAAATAAATAGCGAGGACACGAGGAAAGCAGACAGGATTAGTGAAAAGACAAAAGTAAGCAAACGGCAAGAGCTCATGATGGCAGGTTTAAAAAGTTCTGACCAGAAGTTTTAGGAAGTACCTAAAGATGTTTTATATGGGACTTTATCCGCGGTGAGGATGTTTCTTACGGGCATGTCTGCTAATGGTGATATGGGATTCACTATTTTTCTTTTTTTGTAGGTCCTTTATCAGGCTGTCACAATAACTACTATATCAACTTAATGTTCAATTAATACTAAATACGCTACATTTTTGGACTCAATATTTATTGTCTGTATATTTATGATAATTTCCCCCTTATTTTTTCTTGTAAAACTTTGATTTTTAACTGAAGTAAAATGACTTACATTATATTTCATGTTTATTGCAGCTTGTGTGGCATTTTAGGATATGATGATGCACTTTTAGAAGAAAGGTTTACTGTCATTTTTATGCCTGAGAGTTGACAGCATCTATCTAGTATCCTTAAAGTCAATATTATCAATATTATGCCTCAATATATCAAACTTCAAATTTGTTATCGTGACAGGCCTAGTCCTTTATGAATGCTTAGACTTATTCCTAGAAAACTAAGCAGATTGTCCAGTAGAAGTGAACAACCGGGAATTGTATGTAAATCGCCGTTGAAGCATATAATTCAAGATTTGTTAGAGTAGTTGTGGAGCAGAAGGTGAAGGAAAATCCCTGTTTGTTTGTTTGTTTGCATGGCAGTTTCAAACTTGACCTTTAGTGGGTGTTCCCAAAGGTGCCGTCTGTGTAATAAAGGTAAACAATATAGTAGCTCTGAAAGCTTGAATGTGTGAATACTTTATTTGCTCACAGAGTATTATTTGAAGCAGTATAACAGCACAATCACAATCTCTAACAATATGTCAAATGTTCTTAATAGAAGTGTCGCGTAACACTCATTGGAGGCACAAAACGAGCTATGAAATAGGTTTCAAATGGCGGATCATTACTCAGAGCCCAGTTGGGTCCACACCTGACGCCAGGAGACGCGTGGACGTGTCCAAGCACACCTCCAAATGCGTCACGGCAGCACATCCTGGCTGACTAAGGGGGCTGGATTTGTCATTTTCAATACCGGAAAGGAACAGTA
Source organism: Neogobius melanostomus (assembly GCA_007210695.1). Taxonomy (NCBI): domain Eukaryota; kingdom Metazoa; phylum Chordata; class Actinopteri; order Gobiiformes; family Gobiidae; genus Neogobius; species Neogobius melanostomus. Next base: position 192,329 of record VHKM01000605.1, read on the forward strand.
CATTGAGTTATAGTCTATCAATAGAGCGGTGAATGGAGAGGAACAGAGGAGGGGGACGCACTTTGTCACGAGTGAACTTGTTAATCCGTTATAAGAGCTCCCACGTCAGTGCAAAACAAAGCTCTGGAAGGAAGAAACAGCGAGGAGCGATTCTCAATCTACATAGTTAATGAACGCCACTGCACCGGTTGCCATTGGCGACCAAAAAGGACGCTCAAAACATTCCCGTGGTATCTTTGTGGTATTAGACTATAGTTTTGTAGTTTTAAGTGGATCAAAATGATGTTTAAACAAGTGGTATTTCGATACTTTCAAGTACCAATTACTAAAGGTGCAACTTATGCAACTTTTTATGCAGAAAAAAAGGTTTGACATCGTTGTGACCCCAACGGCTGTACCTTCCATCACAGTGGTTTATAGGACGCTCCAGGATCAACTGTTGAAAGGTTTTCACTGCTGACGGAGCCTCTCACCGGAAAACCTTCAAAACAAGTGATACTGGAGGATTGTAGAGACAAATGTGATGGAAAGTAATGGCGCCATATTGACCACAACGAGGTCAAATACACACAAATATCAACTTTTTTTTTTACGCAGAAAAAGTCACATAATGCATCTGAAGAGTTCATTTGCAAAAACAGATAAGTGCCATTGAAAAAATTCAACGTATGCTTCAACATTTCTCTTTTCACAGCAGTGTTTTCATTACCAGATTTATTTCAGTGCTTGTTCACTTGTTCTTGATTAAATTCACACAACTTTAGCTTCATAGGTGGCATCCGTCGCGTACAGTAACAAATATCCAAAACGATTTTGAAAAAAATTCAAAACGGAGATATCTGCTTTTGCAAATGAACTCTTCATCTTTATATGGGTTGGGTTATGGGTTGTTGTGAAACGCATGTGATTCTTGAATTAGTTAAGCAGGTCCTTTTTCAGTCTTCTCTCAAATGTTAATGTTCTTAGATGCGAATGGAGTGAACAGGTGCTTGATTTCAAAACATTAAAAAAAAAAAATATGTCTTCAAAATGATGCAGTCCTATCCCTGTTGTAATAATTGTGTGCCGTTACCGCATAATTGTACAAAAGTCCCCATAAGCAGTCTATAAAGGGCTCATCTGGGCAATCAACTGTGCTCATATCAGAAGGAGCGGGTCAGAAACTGGAAACCTCAACCGCTAGACACCGAAGAATAATGTGGAAAGATGCTGCCCCCGTGTGGACACTGGTGGAACACACAATATAACCAGCATTAGTGTTTAGGGAGCGCATGTTATTATACCTTAGAAATACTCACGACCTGTTTAGGAGCCAGCAGTAAATGTGTGCGATTTTGACATCAGAGGATTTGTACAGGGGGGGAAAAAAACAAGTCTAAACCCAAATGTGAGCACAGTTTGAAATTGTCAGCACTTAAGTCATTTTGAATGTGCCGTACTGCAAATGACATTATGGAGCGTGACGCACGTAAGGATTCTATTACTTCCAAGGCCATCTCTTTTATACGGCCCGGACGCGTGATGGCAAATTGCCGCTGAAGTGGTTGTATTCAGTTTAAGAACTACATGTGCTTCTCAAGTCAAGTGACCTTTCTAGTACAAGTCTGTGTGGGCCTTGATTCAGTATTATGAACAAAGATGTGGCGATGTGAGTGAGATCATTTGGCCACGTGAGACAGAAAAAGGAGAATATTACAAAATGTTCTCTTAAAGCACATTGCTGTCCAAATTTTTAGGCTTGGCGCAATTCTAACGTCCCAATTCCCCAAAGGGATGAGTTTAGAAGCACGTTTTACACGTTATTAGGAGCAATACTGTCATGGTAATGCAAACAACAATAACTAAATCAAATGCCCATTTTTTACAATATACTGAAGGACAAACAAATGTATTCCAAGACTAGGAGAAAAATAATTATGGGTGTTAGATTAGTCAAAGAGACCAGTTAAAGAGCTGGTCCTCTCATTATGCTACTTACAGTTTGTTGTAAAGGTACCATATGGGCAGCGGAGCTAACTGATTTGCTTAAGCTTAACAAAATCCTCTGTCACAGCGGATATAAAACAACAAGCTTTAGGTAAACTGCCAAATCTGCATCGCTCATCACCTCGCGCTGAATCCATATTTGCCGACAGGATTTGTGACAACTTCGCCTCTTTATTCAAATCAACAGCTAAAGAAATCTATGGAAGTTTGGTGTGAAAGTGGCAAAGGCAATCTTATCTTAAAGGGGGGTATTAAGCTTTATATCATGTTATTATGTCATTCCCTCATTAAACACATGCCTGGAGTGTTGCCTTGGCTCATTCACATATTTTTGAGTAATCAGTAAAAACGTAGACGGCAGCCATTTTGGGTGTAGCTATGCCTCAGTCCTCCTAGGAACGCCCCCACCTCCTGGAGACGCCTCTGGACCTTTCGTCACCAGCCAAGCCACCAACCACTGCTCCTCAGCTCAGCAGAGCCCCCTCCCCGCACAGTGTTGTTGTTTAGATGCCACAGCAGTGTGCTGAAGGGGGCGTGTCGGAAAGCTTCTTAAAGAGACAGAGGCCTATTTCAAGACGTTCAGTACAGCCATTTTGATTGTTATTTTAATTTACTGCATATACAGACCAACAGAAGGTTACGTCATCATTGTAGTATGCTATAGACTGGTGCTATGTGATTGAAAAAAGCATAATACCCCTTCTTTAAAAGACACTGTGGAATATTCCCGGTCACATGTTGCAACATAAACTACCGGTTATCACAATAAAACATCTGGAGGAGGACCTAATGTAGCCTAATAAAAAAAAATTAAGAACATGTGATGAAGACAAAGCAGGAGACGAGCTGGTGATGCCCTCTTCCAGAAAGTTATGAGTCAGGTCTCGCTCACGGTAAAGACACGTGGTTGTAAAGGGATCTAGCGCCAATAAAACAGCCATAATCAAATAAATCAGGCGAGGTGCTGTGTGGCTTTAAGTTGATCAAATTATCCAGGTGCCATTACCTCTGTTAACAGGAAGCGCTGCCAAAAGGGGCGTGACGGGAGACAAAATTACGTTTCGAATCAATAACTCCACCATAGAGATACATCACTGGGTGGATTTCTCGTTAGCGTACCCTCGACGGATTCCGTAGCGTCGAACTAATTAGCGGCTAATTGGCGTGCCGAGGCGGTAAGGGCCTCGAGGCTGCGCGTGCGTTTCCTGTTTGATTGGGGGCCACGGCGATTAGAGGCAGTTCTACAGAGCCACATAAATGCTGCCAGTCGCACCATCCGTCTCACTGTAGCATCTGTCAACTGTGCCCTTTCATTCCACACGAGTGTTGCCCTAACGTTACCACAGCACAAAATACAGTACATTCGAGCATTGGTAACAAAGTTCTGTGTGTAATTTGAGTTCACAGTCTGGCAAAACAAAACAAAAAGTCTCCGTTGTGAACTTTAAGTCAAATTGTTTTATTATTTGTTATGATTTCGTGCTGCACATTTCCTCTGTGGACTATCTGACGTGCATCGCCACAGGAGAAATAATAACAAATGTGTTGTTGAGAGCTGGGGCCATGGCTTAGCCCTTGCGAGGCAATTCTGTAGTTGGCCGGTGGAGCCTTTAGGGGACAAAGGAGATGAAAATTGAAGCTCAACTGTTTTGTAAGTTCCACCAAAACCCTGAACCTCTGCCATTTGAGCTGTACACAGTGCCCTCTAGTGGGGAATGCATGATTTAAAACCTGCTTTTTCCTATCTGCCTCTCTCTTTTTGCATTGAAATTCAAGTGCTATGTTCAATGACGTCCTCAAGCCATTTGTGACTGTCTCACAGGAAGCCATATCCGGCCCTAAAACTCAGCTATGATTCATTACTGGTTCTTGAACACATAATAGAAATACGAACAGATGGAAGGACAAACATAGCTATTGCCATGTTGATGAGCAAGCTTAGCCTGACATTTGACATGACATTTTAACCACCTGCTTGATACTTATTTCTTACTGGACTTTTCTATAGCACACAACTTGCAAAGGCTACAAGATAGGCAGCTCAATGGACCCTCTTCTGTATAGAATGTGTTGGCAAAGTTCAGACAAATTGATTTGTGTATTTGCTAGGAGTTCATCTTTCATTAGTTTCTCAAATGGTAGTGCTTGACATGCTCTAAGCCTTCAGACCTAAATCTTGATTTATAAAAGGTAAAGTGCGAATCAAAAAAGAAAACAACAAAGAATCCCAAAGGAGCTGAGATTTCCGAGACACTCTGACCCAGTTGTTTTGCCAAATGCCATCACACTCCTTTTTTGTTATAGTCTGTTTACTTTACTTACTTACTTACTTTATTTACTGTTTATACTTTTGTCCCCACAAAGTCCTTGGTAGTCATTGTACATACATATCACTATTTACTATTTAATTATTTTTCTCACATTTCCTGCCTATTTGCACACCCTGAGTGTTTCTAAGAGCTGAATGTAACAAGTAAATTTCTCCATTGTAAGATCAATAAAGGCTATCTTATCTTAAAACATAATGTTGTTTGTTTTCTGTCTGAAACAGTCCACCCACAAGCCAAAGTGACAATTTCTGTTATTTACTTGACTGACCTTGATGATATGCTCCATTGGCGTAGTCCAAAAAACTAATGACGATGTTCATACCCTAACACTCCAGCAGTCGATCACTTTTAATTTCCTCAATGTATTCCATCATTCTTTCTCTCCCCTTGTTGAATAGGATGTCCACAATATTCGACTTTATGAAATATTTTGTATGAGGACACTGTCTGCCTGTTCCCCTGCCGTGTTAATCAGCCCTAACAGAGACGCTGTCAATGATAAGCGTTTCTCTTTCACCCAGAGGACTATGACAAAAGCAGCATAGTTAATACAATTTGCCCCATTGGGGCATGCGCCCCAGGGATGTCTTGCTTGTTTTGACACTGTGCATGTCTATGGCCTATTTAAAACCATGTAGCGTCTAGAAATGGGAACTGTTTGTTTTGTTTTTCTGAAGAGGCTTGCTAAATGTTTGGCATATCGTCTGGAACTTGGGCTAAATCATACTGCTACTACCTAAATGATAATGAATGAACCTAAACCTTATCACTACAACATACTCAATAGACTGCTGTGATACCTTTAACCCTGATCCAAACCCATTTAAATTCCTTGTCACAATTAAAACTAGAGGTCGACTGATATGGGTTTTTCTAAGGCCGTTTTTGGGGATTATTATTGGCCGATACCGAGATGCACCACCAATTTTGACCAATATTTTTCAAAAGGTCTGGTCTAATACGCTTATGTATGAAGTTTCTAAACATGTGTCAGTATTGAACTGTGACAGCAGGGGTTGCTTTATTTGGGGCATAGGGCTGATTTATTAAAAACATGCCTGTTTAGTAGATACTAGAGATGCACCAATCCAGGTTTTCTGCTTCCGATACCAATGCTGGGGGTTTGAGTATCTTTCGATATTAACCAATACCAAGACCCTTTCTTAAAAGTGGCTTTCTCTGAGTGAAAATGTGAATGGTCCTTTTCTCCAGTGTGAGATCAATACAGTCTTAATTTTGTCTTGTAAATGAGATGTTACCATTTATCAATTAATATACTAATGTAATAACAAAAACAAGGATCACCGGACTTTTCTATACGAAGGCTGCATTAATATTAACAACTCACATAAAGTGATCTGGTCATGGTTAAGGTGCTCTATTTGTCAATCATAGTTTCTTTGACCCAGCCTTGCTTAGTTGCCATTAGCATTAGCATGCTACCGCTAGGTTCAGCATACTGTTGCTAGCCACGGCATTTTGCGCAGCGAAAAATACAATTGTGGAGGTTAAAACTAACTCGAAAACGATTGAATTCTGGTTCTGTGCTTCAAAATGACATGCAGCATGTCCATATTTACTGAGGTTTAACTGGTGAAACTTGTGTTTAACAAACTTCTAGCCAACCAATTTTCATTGCGATGTTTCTCAGTTCCCCTGAGGCCTAGGACGTTTTTAAAGACTTTAGTCTTTCCGATGCAAAAAATGTGAAGTTATCATTTTGGTCCCAGATATATCGGCTTTTACCGGCGTTAGATCGGCCGATAGCCGAACATCAGCCTCTAATGAGAACCATATTTATTATCATTATCATCAAAAATATGACAAAACTATCATGATAAACTCAAGTATTAATGGAGACCTGGACAAAATGCCAAGAATTTTGTGCGTTCCTATTTCCGACGGTGTGAATAAATTGTATAAAATGGTGCGCACTGGATAGAGCCTTCATGTTGATTGGTGAGTCAGTGACGAGGCGCAGAACCAATGATACGGTGTGATCGTGTACTTAACCTGCCGCTCTGTGACTAATCCAACACAAAAGGAAACAAATAAGCCAGAAACAAATATTTATGAAAGTGGACAAACTGTTGACTCATATGATTGCACTGAGGCTATTTTCTAATAATATCACCCTCGGATGTTTGTTTTATCAACAGCAAAACAATTGGAAAAACAGAACATTCCTCACATAGCTTCAGTATTTCGGTTGAGTCAAGGTACAAAGCCACTATACCCAGTGTATAAATCTCTGGTGCCATAACGTTGACCAATGAGAGAGGAGCATTCCTGTGAACTGGCCTGTCAATCATGTGCACAGGGAACGAGGACTGGCTATCAGGTCAAGTCAGCTAGTCCTGGAAACGTTTCAGTGTTTTTTTTCTCAGTGTATTTTTCCTATAGCCAATAGCATTTAGCCATCAAACATCCTAAATCATGATAACGATCCAGAAGTTTTAAGCTGTTGTCAACCCATCGAGCACATTTCTAAGCCTAGTCAGAACTACTTAATTCATGTATAGATATTTTGAGAGTTTACTTTCGATAAGAATTATCAGAGCATTAAAGTGGCCTCTGAGCTAAATGCTAAAATATTATTCATTCTCCTTTTTGTGGGGTTGGAAACACATCCAATCATCTTATGATATATGAATGACAGAGAAACCAAATAGATTATATATAAATGCCATGAAACGGACATGTCATAACTCGCCATATTTTAATATAGAGACCGGCTTCACTATTCATTTCAATGGGGATAAAACAGTCAATTCAAACAGGTCCGGTAACAGATTTGAGGAAACAGGCTCTGACACCTAATGGCATTTCTGAGATGGGGACGGAGCTTGATGGTTTACTTGCACATTTCTCTCTCTCCTCATTTTGCAATCTTACAGGCTGTCACTTTAAGCGCTTATACAGTTTGACACATTAGCAGATCCATAAACACATCTGCATGCCCATAATCACATCCCGTCAAAAATCTCTTGACCACTTCTTTCAGCATTATCTGTCTGAGAATTCAGCAAAAACACAAAACAACGTCTCAAAATGTAAAACAGATGGATTAAAACAGCAATAAGAAATACAAACAGACCTAAAACAGGAAAAGGTTTAGGTTTACATGCATGAATCTCATGTGTTTCTTAACACGCACAGCCCCCACCAAATAAACATACGAACAGCCACAGAGATGGGAGTTTGCAAAGGAATGTAATTATTGAAATTTTGCAGAAATTATGCCAAAGTAAAAAAGATGTTATTGGCGGATAATTATCTTTTCAAATGTAATAATAGAGTGCATAAAACGGTTCACAAGTGTCATACTCAGCTAGCCAAGTGTCATTTTCACTATTTACTCATTTCCTTGAGACCTGATCTCTGTCACTCCACAAAACTAAGTCATAATGACTTCCTAATACACGCAAACTGTGGAGTTAAAATATGTACTTACTTTCCCCAGACAGTCACTTGTTAGCTATTCATTTTGATGTGGGTTGTCAAAACAAATATAGGCCCTTATGTAATAAATATGATGACTTTTTAACAGTTTTATTTTTTTATCATACAGAGATCCTTTTTTAACCATATTGGGTACAATCTCCAGACTCACGTCACTGCCGCATTGTCTCTGCATAATGTGTTTGCATAATACCACAAATGTTTTTCTGCTGTCTCACTGGCAGCCTCTTGCTTTAAAAGCAACCCAAGTGTCCGACACAGGTGCCATTTGCAAGAGCCGCAGGGCAGACCAGCAGTTATTTTTTCACGCGGCTTCAAAGACAAAGTCAAAATGTATCCATCACGATGCTCAAACGAAAATAGACATTTTCTTACGAGAAAACAGGTGGCGAAAATGAGTTTTTCCAAGACAGAAAACAACGCTTGACTTTCTAAACAGAGACAACAGAGAAACAAAGCTGACAAGAATAGCAACCAAAAGCAACCAATGCGGGGGGGAAAAACAGCTGGTTTATGTAACCTGCCTCTCTAATGGTGCCTAATATACTTTTATCTGTCTATATTTTCCATCTGGCATGCTCAATTGGAAGTCCCACAGGAGCTGCTGCACAGAACTCAGCCAACTATGAACGGCAGACACTAAAAGGTATTATGCCGCTTGAGTGTAAACGAGAGCGGAGAAGGCTGAATTGCGATTTTAATTGGATAAAATTATGTAAGCTCTTACCCCGAAGCATGCGCGGCAGGTCATCATATCCAGCGCTGGACCCATTGCGTCTGACAAAAAACGTTTCCTTTTAAAGTTTACCAATTCTGGGCATTTCCAAGTCATGCAGATCCGTAAAAATGAACTCTAGGTAAGTGGTTCTGAAACTTTTCAAACCAAAGTGCAAAAAATGTGACAAAAATTGGGCTGGATTAATTGTCTACTAATTTGAACAAAAACGGAAAATGCAGAAGAGAAGCCCACGTTCCAGAGTTTGACAAACACTGGTCTAGCTTATCCAATATTGGTGCGACAAGTTGGGGGCATCCCACCTCATGGAGCGCTTTGGACAAGTTTACCCTTCCTTGGAGTCCTATTGCACCCTAGGACACCGGACACCCATTTACAAAGCCTAGACAGGTAATGAGGTCTCCCGTTACACCGTGTGACCGGCAGACAATATTGTGGCCAGTGATAAATATTTAACAAACACACTCACTAAAAGCTGCTGCTCATGTTTGGCATCAGTGGCCGGTCAGAGATCCAATAAAACGCAGCGGCAGACTCCAAAGCAGAAGTCGCAGCATTTGACTTGGAGATGAAGTGCGCACAGCCAGCAGCCAAGGTTGAAGTGAGGCAGTCAGGGAGTCCAATGTTATTATTCCAAGATGAAGGCATTATTAATTTTACTGCAGGGAAGAGGACGTTATTGCTTTCGGAGGCTCTAATGGGATCGATTGAAAATGTGGCCTAATTTTAGAACGGCTGATTAGCTTTTTTCCCTTCCTTTATTTATTACACATGCAACACTGGACACTGAAAAATATCTATCTATATATATTGAATAAACAAGTGTAACCTATACGCTAACTCATACTCAGAGAACAAGCACATGTTCCCTATGGACAGGTTATGATTTCCTCTTGACTGCTCCAACATCTGTTTAACTCTAACTATACTGTTACTGTCATCATGATAGGGCCGTATAGCTGCATATGCACAGGCTGCTTTGGACAGGTAAAGGTAGGCGGTAGACAATATGCAATACGGTCATTTTCTCCAGTTCGGCCAAGAAAAGCTTCTTGGGGGAAAAAAAGTCAAAGCGTTGACAAAGAGACAAAAATGTGACGGAAAATTGACAAAAATGCGATGAAAACGTAGCAAAAAAACAACATAAGCGCAACACAAATGTGACCAAAACGCAACAAAAAAAGTCAAAAAAGAACAACAAAAAAGTGACAAAAAAGCGCTGAAACAAAAAAAATCAAAAGTGACGACAACGCGGCAACAACGCAAGGAAAAAGATCTGTTTGGATCAGTTTTGTGGGTCTTAGCTTTCAAATGAGGCATTACACTGGCCTATAGTCTGTAAGCTGAACTGGAGAAAAGGTGGGGGTTAAGAGGTCAAAATTCAAAATTCAAGTTCTTTTAGAAATATAGACTCTTTTTTTTTCCTTCCTTTCTCCCCCTAACCTAACCATCTTTCACAATTCCTACCAAGACGAATTTGTAAATACTGTACATATTGTTTAAAAAGACAATGGTATTTATTTTATTTTTTTTCTCTTGTCACTGTATCCTTCTTACTGGATGTTAAATAAAGTAAAAAAGAAAAAAAGAAATATATACTCTTCTTCCATTTTTTACAAAAGGCTCATACTGTCTTCTTAGTTTAAACTATTAAAGATTGTTCTTTTAGTAAGACAGAAAGACCAGATCTTACTTGTCTTACTAAAAGAACAATATTTAATAGTAATGTTAAACCAGTGGACCTTTAAAAATCTGAAATACTTCCATGTGTCAAAACGTGAAGCTAACAGAGTTGTTCTGTCACTCTCTTCTCTACCGTTTCATGAATGTATCTCCATATACAGTAGCCAGCCTCAGCCCATGTGTCAAAAGCCATTTCCCGAAAGTCATAATGTTACCTATAGCAGGACGTATTTCGTATGAGTCATTCTTTCTCACCTGCACAATATGTAAATGAACGCCAACACAGGGGAACACTAACAATAGCCACAATAGTGATGTGATTCATGACTTACAAACTTCCTCTTGAGCTTGCCCTTGGCGCGACGCGGCTTGCCCTCGGCCACCGCTCCCGCGCTGTCCTCTGAGCCGATGTCCAGGTGGTCGTCGGCGGAGACACTTTTCCGGAGGTAGGCGGCTCTGGCCCGGAAGTGGGAAAACGGCGACTGGGATCTGGGCCTGTGCCCCTGTGTGGTGCCCCGCTTCTCCTGCTCCTCCTCTGTTTCCATGTCATCCTCCAAACGCCACAGCTCCCCTGCAAAGGAGTTCACATGCTGACAACTCAGACAGAATGTATCTATAGCAAAAAGCTGTTTACACTTTTTTTCAGTTTTGTGTTACGTTTTCCTAACTCTGAAAATGGTTGAGTGCGTTAGAAATTCAGTCAAAAAATCCTTATATGATACTGGAACATTTTGGTTTTCTTTTGTCAGTTTGATATTTGCATAAACCAAAGCCACATCTGAGCCAGTCCAATTAGACAAATCACAACTATTCATTTATGTGCCGCAATTACTCGAGCTGCCGTCCCTGATTGCTCCCATAAACTGTTTCCGGATTGTAATTAAGCAGCCTCTTAAGGTGTAATATTTTTTTCCCAACCACAGTCCTGCCTCATCATAATTACGAATGCTGAGCAGCAGACCAACATTTATGTAGTCATTTTCTTTGGGACGAAATGGATGGCCCTAATCACTGCCAACTTTTACTGAATGTCTGACGAATGTGGCTGTCCAACGTCAAACTAACAGCCCTGCATCAACACTTAGTGCACCCACAGTCACACAGGCCTAATGCATGCTGGGTAAACAGACAGGAACTCCTCGTCAATCAAAAAAGATGGCCTGTCACAAGCTGCACAAATAGCTCAGTTAGTTTCTCATACCTGGAGAGTAAAGTGTAGAGGAGCATTTTAACATAATCTACAGTGCCTTTTGCACATTTTGTCACGTTTACAACCCTAAACGTAAAGATTTGATTTAATTTTTTTACTGAAAGTTCACACACAAGGAACAGACAACTGTGAAGTGAAAGCAAAATGGTACATGATTCTGTTATTTTACAAAAAATAGAAAAGTGAATAGTGGGGCTTGCATAAATATTCATACAGCATTTTCGGAGTGCATTAAATTACCTTTATAACATTCCTAATGACTGCAGAATGTTCACACCTTGCCCTGACCATAAAATAGAGGCCACTTGTGTGTGATCTACTCTCAGTATAATTACAGCTGTTCTGTGAGGGCCTCAGAGCTATGGTCAGAGTGTATTGGTCACTAAGCAATATCATGAAGGGCACGGAGCACACCAGAGAGGTCAGGGATAAAGCTGTGGAGAAGTTTAAAGCAGTGTTAAGTTATACAAAGATTTCCCAAGATTTGAACATCTCACGGTGCACTGTTCAATCCATCATTCGGAAATGGAAAGAGTATAGCACCACTGCGAACTTACCAAGACACGGCGTCGGCGTCCACCTAAACTAACAGACCGAAAAGGAGAGCACTGGTCAGAAATGCAACCAAGTGCCCCAAGATAACTCTGGAGGAGCTGCGACGTACTGCCGCTGAGCTGGGGGAATCTGTACATGGGACAACTATAAGTCGTACTCTACACAAATCTGGCCTTCATGGACGTGTGGCAAGAAGAAAGCCATTATTGAAACGAGGCCATAAGAAATCCTGTTTGAAGTTTGCTAGAAGTCATATGGAGGACACAGCTACCATGTGGAAGAAGGTGCTTTGGTCAGATGAGACAAAAATTTTGGCCCAAATGCAAAACGTTATATACGGCACAAACCTAACACTGCTCATCGTCCTGAGTGCACCATCCCCAGTGTCAAATATGGTAGGGAGAGCATCATGCTATGGGGCGGCTTTTCCTCAGCGGGCACTGGGAAGATTGTAAGAATAGTTGGGAAGATGGATGGAGCCAAATACAGAGACATTTTGGAGGAAAACCTGCTGGAGTCAGCAAGAGAATTGAGGCTGGGGCGGAGATTCACCTTCCAGCAGGACAATGACCCTAAACACAAAGCTAAATCTACAATGGAATGGTTTAAAAACAAACATATGAATGTGTTAGAATGGCCCAGTCAAAGTCCTGACCTAAATCCTATTGAAAATCTGTGGAAAGACCTGAAAACTGCTGTTCACAAACGCTCTCCTTCTAATTGACAGAGCTTGAGTTGTTTTGTAAAGAGGAATGGGCTAAAATGTCAGTCTCTAGATGTGCAAATCTTGTAGATTCATACCCCAGAAGACTTGCTGCTGTTATTGCAGCAAAAGGGGGTTCCACAAAGTATTAAGTCATGCTGTATGAATACTTGTGCACGCCCCACTTTTCACTTTTCTATTTTTTGAAAAATAACAGAATCATGTATCATTTTGCTTTCACTTCACAGTTGTCTGTTACTTGTGTGTGAACTTTCAGTAAAAATTCAAAATAAAATCTTTACGTTTAGGGTTGTAAACATGACAAAATGTGCAAAAGTTCAAGGTGTATTAGTACTTTCGCAAGGCACTGTATATACCACAGCTACTGTGTGACTAAAGTCAGTGTGTTGAAGTGGGTCAGAAGTTCATAAACAAACATTATTTTAATGATTGTAGCCCGATAAACCACTCCAAAGTCTTCTCTGAGGCTCCATTTTCACCATGATGAGGTTTGGCCAATGGCTCACTACTTGACAGCGAGAGCTTAGTTTTCTCACTAGATACATGATTTTTATTAAGACATTTTACCAGCAGGCGTCTGGCTGCTTTGTTGTTTTTGAATGATCTTGTAAGTGTAACATCACAGATTTAGTTCCGCTGACTGAACAGCAGCCAAGAAGCATCTGGCTTCCACTTGGAGCCAAACCAGACTTCCAACAAAACACTCACGGTCATTTTAGACACTACTTAAGTCTCTGAATAAAACCCTGCTGATGTATTTAACAACCTCATTTTACAAACTTTTCTGATCACCGCAGAGGGATAAACATTCTGGATCACACAAAGCGGCTGTAGAAGACAGCATCCTGGTCAATGAAAGCAGTTGCTAGGCAACAATGGTCCACGTGAGACTGAGGCTAAATTGATATTTGCAACAGAGTAGCACTAGGACTGAAGAAGAGACAGTGTGAATCAGCTGGGACAGGTGAAGTCAGGACATGAGACAGAGGGATTAGCTCCACAGAACAAGTGGATCACAGACTCAGTCAGTCTGAGCGCAAGACTGACCCCGGACCTCAGGGAGAAACAACACAAGCAGGGAATTGTGCTTTGGTCCAACATTGCAGCAGCAGTGACTGTTATTGACCCTGTTTGTGAAGCTTTGACAAAATATGAGACTGGGAGAATAAACCGACACGTTATTCTGGAAAAGATCTTCAGCACTGCACCTGTTCAGAAACAGATGGAAATCAGACACCCACAAGCACAAGCAAATTAATCAAAACCCAAGTATTCATTCATATGAATTATCCTTCATTGATTTGATCTTTTTAAATGAAAGTTAGTTAACAACAGTTGCACAGTAAGTCATTCATTTCAATTATATCCTTTTTTAATGTACATTGGCGAGTGGTGGTTACTCAGTAGATTAATGGGTTTGACACACAGATATTATATACAGTATTATATACATATTTCACTCTCTACAGTTTTTGCATGAAACATTTTGTACATTTTGGTTGTCCCCACTCTCCTTCCTTTCTATTCCACAGCCATACCTTTTTTTTTCTTCCAGTACAGCTACAAAGCCTTCTAGGTAACACACACGGCTCTGTTTCTCGATCGAGGCGGTGTGTGCTCTATGAAACGCTGTTGTATTAAACATCAAGGGCAGCGTGCCGTCTCTTATCCCAACATTTAAAATATAGTGTCAAATCAGATGTCCGGAAGCTTTGATGCGGCGGTACTGAACACCGTCAATCAATCCCTACAAACCTCTGCAGACTGGAGCGGCATGTGAATGAGGGCAGTAGTTATGGATAACCCCAGGGCATTCGCCCGCGTCTCCATTCACGACTTTGACCTGGAGATGTTGAGGTTCCAAGGAGAGATTATGTTACTAATGAATGTGGAAGTGGCTACAGGCTGCTCCAACGAGCTTATATTATACACAGAAAATTATGAATGCAGTTAAAACAGGCGCGGGCGGTATGTAGGTCAGATTTGGAGAGTGGAGAGGGTTAGTGCTGAGCTTTGTGTATGTTTCATCATATTTTCTTTTTAGGTTAGGATTCCCCATGACTCACTCAATTGAAGGTGGTTTTCTAAAATGAATGGTGGTTGCTTCAGGAGGTGCTCAGGCTCCTCTGTAGATCTAGTATTTGCTTAATTTAGAGACAGTTTTGCAAATGAGTTCGTCCTCTTTTGTGTTAGTCCTTGTCCAGAAGTACTTTATCTTCTTACCCTCATATGGACCCTGTGGATATGATCGAAAAACAACAAAAAGATCTCACATTGCTCAAAATGCACGGTCGAAGGAAGGCTTGGCTCCCCACCTATTTATTAATAAAAAACAGTCAGCAAGTGCACTGCACACATAAGAGATTGAGTTCATTCTATCCAACCTGTCACAGACCGGCAGTTGTGACTACAAAATAAAGTGATTCCGTAAGAAATCACAGATGAAGTGGCTCCCCTGCTGCTGCTGCTGCTGCTGCTGCTGCTGCTGCTGTGTAAAAGTGCTGGGCTTAAAGTGGTCCTCACTGATTGTGTACTGTATAACAGGCAGGTGAAGTGGCTATTCTGTGTGATTTCTGAGAGATCGGTTTCTGTATTCCAATAAAAAAGCTAGGTCAAAGTTACCTCTGCCTACATCTGAAAGGATGTGGAGCAAATCCTGACTGTTTACAAGAGATAAGCCAAGAAGAAATATATTTTGAGATGTAAATTTGTTGGAACCAATGCCTAGTGGAAATCTGTGTTTACACTAAATTACCTAAAAATGGAGAAATGTTGATTTTGACACCCATTGCACTAAAATCATGTACACATTAAAAGTGAATGTTCCACAAAAAGTACAGTCAACTACAATGAATTTGGATTTTTCTTCCAAATAGCGCAGTAGTTTGTTTACATAGAACCATTTTTATGGCTTTACCTGCAGGGGGCAGCGTGCAGGCCTTCCCATGACTGCTCTCAGTGGATGGGCTCTTCCTCAGAGGAGGACTCCTGCTGATCAGATCTGAAGGCACCCTGGACACAGTGGGGGACTGGGGGATGCTAGGGAGCGTCCGGGACTTGGCCAGCAATGGTCTTTGTAGTTTCCTCTCGAGTGACCTGGTCAGAGAGCACAAATGATCAATTATGCAGAAACAGTAGTTATCCAAATAACAAGCAAAACCTTTGGTGCCGGTGGAATGTATTACAGCTAATCCCAGCCCCTCTCCTCCGGCTCATTAGGAGCTGAACAACAAATAAAAGTGCAGCTAATAAACACAGCCAACTGTACGCACCGACACGCTCTTTAATGAGCAACAAGAGAGCTGCTCCACTGATCAATAGAGAAATTACCCTCACCTCAGCATAATACGGACCAGGGCGTTTTGAGTGGAGCCAATAGAAATGCCTTTAACTGATACCCCCCACAGTCTCTTCTGAGTGGGGGCAGATCAATAGCAGTACTCACAAGTCTTACAAGTGAGGCCGACTGAGTGCACATACAAAAACGAACAATTTCCCGGTTTGCTGAAAAAATGTGTTTTTAGGGACTAAAAGAATCCGTATATACCCACGTATAAAGCTGGTGCCATTCGAGGACTGTGTGGTTTAAGGTTATGAAACACAAAAAGATTGTTTCTATCTATCTATTAAGAAAATCTAATTTACACATTTAAAGTGGACATTATAAACCTGGTTCTGATCATTTCATCATTGATATCGTATGTTTTAGGATCTAAATGTATGTGTGGGGAAAAAACCTTCTGCTCCTGGCATATATAGGATACAAACAAGCATTATAACTAACTGCATGCTGAATATTGTGGTGCCATGATGAAGAAAGTTTGAGCGCAGAGCAGGTGGGGAAGGGTAATGGCCCATGAAATTTAAAAATACACACGCCACTCTCAGGTATTTTTCTATTACGCAGTAAAATCCAGGAAAAACAGACAGCAGCGCTTCAGCACCACAAAAAGAAACAACCACAGGAAACAGTATTACTCAATACTGCGTAGATTAAGCATAGTACTACTCCACCAATGATTTTGACGAGGGAACAACATTGCTACACAGTTAAAGGTTTTTGAAAAGCTAAAATAATTTTACGTGGCATGTTCACTTTAAAAAGACAATCTTTACGTGCAACTTGGGCAAGGACTTGGGAGCATTTCCATGGAATGCAAAGTGAGAGATCGTTGGAAGTAATGTTATACTGAGCAGCTCAGTCATGGCATCATTTCTCATTTCTAACACAAATGTGGCAGGTTAGAGGCCAAAAAGCAGTTTTGGCAGCACAAACAGTCGGTTGCAGACGGTTACATAACTTCAGCTCAACATGATGCAAGAAACATGGCTGAAAAGGATTCTCAGCGTCTCAGTTTTTGTAAAAGAAAGCTTAGTGAATACGGGGGGAACAAATCCTGGAAATAAACAGGTTTGAAAGTCTCACTGGCATAAGTGGAGGATGCTCTGACCTTCATAGCCGTGTGACAGTTTTGGACTTTGAATTTCATCCAAGCGGCCTGTAGAGCTGGTTATGTGCATCCTGCTGCTTTTGGCAAAATGTGTGTTCACCCAGAGCCGATACCTAGAGTGAGCAGGAAGCAGCCTCTTACACAAGCTTTTTACTTTAGAATAATTTGTCATCACAACTCCCACATTCCTGAAGCAAAACATGTTTTTTATTACGTTATTCATGACTAATACTCTATGTCATGACGTGTACAGTGCTGAAAAGTAGCCATATACCACATTTTCCCCTCCCAGTTTTTTTTTAATTTGCGTCACAAAATGAGTTAGAGCAGGACTCGCCAACCTGTATCTCTGTTAGGACTGTTGGAGAGCTCTGGGCTAGAGATTCAAAGGCACATTGAAGTTAAGTTAAATAAAAGTAGCCTTCCTATTCATTCAATGCATTCACCGCGCTATCATCTTGCCAAGCACTCCAGGGGCGGAAGAAACCAAATGTTTATGTTCCATTCGACTAACTCAGAATGTTTGACCAAGGATGTATTAGCGGGCCCGCGGCTGTTTATCACCAGGGAGCAATAAGATACAGCAACGACAGCCAGCTCAGAGTCAGCACATCTTTGAAGCAGAATAGACACCTGCCCGCACTGTCAGCAAGGGCACCCCTGCCCTAATAGAAGAGATTATGCGAACGGCGACCCATGTGATCTGAAGGAGAGACTCATGGGACTTTATATACTGAAGGGTCGACTGCGATTTCAAAGTTGGCATCCTCCAACACTTGACCCTAATAGGAACACGTCACGTCTCATACTTTTTAACATTATCCTGTATGTAAAAAAAACAAAAAAACAATGCATCTTGCGGAGATCCCGGGGGAGCAGCATTCATTGTCGCCCCACTATTGATTTACAAATGCTCCATGCCATTTCGCTCAAGACAGAAAATCGATGTGTATATACCAATGTTTGGGTCCACAACTCAAATTGGTCCAGCGATATGAGGCCATTGTAGCAGAATGTGTCACACTAATTGTTTATTGTCGGAAGTTGACAGACGTTCAATGCATGTCCGATGGCTTTCAACAGAGTGACACACTTTGGAAAGTTGCCATTTAGAATTTTGCCCTGAATCAATCTTTTTTTTTACATAGTTTCATTCGGGGTCTCGGAAGGCTGGAACTAATACCACCACCAGCTTAACTGATATCAGCCTCATCCGAGAAGAGCACCTGCTTTGATGAACTTTCAAAGACCCTGAAGCAACTCACCTTTCCGGTATTTTTATGTTTCAAAGAGAAGACAAATTTGTAAACACTTTGTCACTACAGATTCAATATTTGCCCAGCTTACAAAAAGATTTACAAAGGATAGTTCGAGACACACCCAATGGCCGCTGGCTGCTCTGCTTTATGACCGCAACACTGGAGGCCGCCATTATGCAGTACCTCCATATAGCTGCTAGTCTCCCATTGAAAAGCATTGGACTTTAGACACGTTAAAAACAACTTTAACGCCTGGTTTCTATTTTTTAAACACTTTCTACAGCTACATATATCTAAAAAAAAAATTGAAATCTCATACTAATGAGGGTCGGACTGTTAGCATTGGAGCTGCGCGAGCTACACGTCACGCAAGGGCCGAGTCTACAGTGAAGATCCCGCCCTTATGCCCTTATTAGGAACATGCTTCGTCAGAGCAGGGGAGGAGGAGTCTGTAAATCCGCCATGATTTCCCCCTCGAACGTGGTCATTATGGTAAACGGGGAGGAGTGTGGAGGAGTTGTCTATTATTTTTAACGGTCTATGGACACACCACGACAGGTTTGGAAGCCAGATTCAAGTTGATTACCTCTGTTTAGCTTTGCTTTGGGACTTGGCTTTGATTGCCTAAACTCTTCTTGAACGATTGAACTGAATGATCCTGTATTATCCCAGTAAATGTCAGTCTATAAAAAGAATTTGAATTGTTTTTATCTTTTGTAAGCAGTGTTCCCTTTTTCCCCCCACTGAATAAAACCAACTGTGTGTCCATGTCCAACTTCGGTGTCCGTTTCATTTCTGATGCTACGCTGCTTTCACTGTCAGCTGGGACCTGTCAGAGGATCCCATCCAAAAATATGAGCTGAAATCTCCAGCTGGCAGGGAGTAAAAAACAGGTAGCTGTAGCCCCGGTAGTAAAGACTCGGAGCTGCAGACCCTGTGCTTGGCTCCCTTTTTGAGGCATCATCACGACAGCACACTGGGAAGAGCACCCGGGCCAGCCACACCGCAGACCAGATCCACCCTGCAGACCTGTTGCTATAGCGACTTTGTTAAAGCGGGACAAGACGAGACATCTCAATTTTCACAAACAGCATCTTACCCTCAGTGGTGTGCATCAGCTCTGATAAGACACTGGGGCCAAACTGTTATTTCAATGGTACTATTCAAGCTCATTTTGGGCTCATATTGAATATGAAAAAAGAAGAGCAGGAACAAGGAGATAAAGAAGATTACGTCAAGGTTATAGATACTTGTAACACGAGCAATAACACAATAATCACTTTATTGCCAAACAAATGTGAGGCGAGTGGTCATGATACAATACCATTACACACTCTCTCTATTTTGTAAAGTTATGTTGTGGGGGAAAAACATTATTAAAATGTGACTCAATCTAACCGACCAAAAGTGGTTTGGGCCAAATAGTGACTAATTACCAAATGAACTCCAAAAGTGCGTCCTTTCTCCAAACGATTCAAGCCAGAGCGATCCCAGATTGAAGTCTATCAGCGCTAATGTTGAAGTGTCTTTTCTGAAAATGGGTGCATAGATTGAGAAAGACAATAATGGACAATGTAAAAGTGTATTTTGTTCTGTAAGTCTCAGCTCTAGGTACTTGTGGCAGCTCCAGTTTGCCTTCTCGCTGTGGGGTAAAACACGACTGACTCCCACCGCTGTGAAAACATTTAGGTTGAGAAGAGCAAGAGATACTACTGTTTGTATTATAACCCATTTTAGCCTCTAAAAGTAGAGCTTACTTCTGCTGCTGCTGAAGACACACTCCTGCTAGTAAGAGTAAAAAAAGAGACCGATATCTCATTTCAGCATAGACCACTTCCCATTATCGTGTCATAAATAAGGTCGGTATAAATAGAGATGCGTGGCATACTAGAGAATAATGCTGAGTGTTTTGTTGAATGTGGAACCGGTGAAAAGCGCTATCCAAGGTGCTGAAACACAAAAGCACATTCCCTCTTCCACACTCCAGTGAGTTAGCCTTTTCAAACGTGAGCAATGTAGACTCATGCACTCCATACAGGGTTGAATCTCCAACAATATCACCAGCATGTGCATGATCATTGACTCGCGGTCCCATTAAACCCTCATTCATAAAGCAGCCGTTCGTTAACAACTGTATCCCCATAGCACGTGGATCTCGGGGGAAGTTTGTCACTGCGTTTTTTTTCCTTTTCTTTAGCAGCACGGTGACTAATGGGACACTGGACATTTCACATTGGACAGGCCTGACCAGGACATTTGGCAGAGATTAACCCCCGTCTATATCAGTCAGCCTTTAAGTGGACATGAGTCAACAAGACACAAGACTTGAGTGATTGGATAGAGCAGGTTTTCAAAGCTCGAGTGACAGGCGGAGTAAGGAAAGGCCAACCATCGCGAGCCCAGACCTTTTAACCCGTCTTGAATGAACGGCATTTACAACTTCATTAGCGGGGCCTTGTACTTTGACCTGGTGATGCTGATAATATGCCATCCCAGAGGAGGTCACAAGCAGAGGTCTCCCATGGCCTTGGAGAACTATATGAGGTCTTTACGCAAGCCTGAGATTGTCTTTCTTTTTAAGGAGTCTTTCTCCCTCTCACTAAACAGGAGCGAAAATGGATGAAGTGATGAAGGAACGTGGGAAGAAATCACTTGTGAGAAAAAGAGTGGGAGAAACAAAAGCTGCAGGGACGAGAAAAGATGCTGGTTTTGTAACGGCAGGAACACAAGAGTCAATCTGTGCCGCATGTCCACCCACAACAGGCCGTCTGCTCTGACGACATGATAGAAGGGTCAATTTGTTCTTGTTTTTTTAGTCCAGACACATACACGTGGTGCCAATTTGCCCACTTAAGACTCTTCAGAATAGGGATACGAAGATGTATAAAGACTCTCTTTTGAAGACTGATTAAGGGATTTTTGATTTAAAGAAAGATGAAGAAAAGGCAAAGCGAGAGAATTAAAGCAGCAGGTGTCCTTGATGTAGACCTTGGGGGTCTCCTTGATAAGAAATACTTTCAAGATCTCTTTAATCCGTCACGCATAGTAATCTGCAGGGTTATCATTTACTTTGGAGGTTATGACTTTATCTTTTGTAATTGATCTCATGCCAATAAAATGCCACGGTAAACTGTAAAGCCCCTTGCCTAGGCAAACTATGAATCCAGTCCATGTACTGTATGTGTTATCCTTTTCAATACCTTTTTATTTGGAGTGTGTTTTACAGCCTAATCTTAAATTAAATATACTTAACTTATACATACCTCAACGTATTGCTGATAATCACTGTATTTGAGTCATCTGCATGTAACGCTTGACTTGATCCATCTCTTCCACAGAAGTGCATTTACTAAGTGCGGATAAACTGAAATGTACTCTCATGCCTCTAAACGCGAGGGCTTGAGCAATTTGTGTCCCCAAATTCGAGAAAACCTTTCTGCGCTGATCAATGAAGTTGTTCTGCTCACATTAAAAGCATCTACTTTATTGCTATTAAAAAAAACAACGCCTCCACATGCACAAGTGACTGTATCGTGTTGATTTCTATGTATAGAAATCCGCTGTGTTCATGCGTGAGTGAGTCAGGGGTAGATCCATAGTAGCGGCGGCAGCAGTGAGCCCGACACCCCCCAGCAGCACCCTCACACTTATGTAACAAACCCCTCACGGCGGCAACCAATGTGGACGCGCACCAAACAACACCTGTATGGCTCCACTCCCTGACCCTGACCTCTTGGACATCACTGTAGATTAGATCAAATGAGAACAAAACACAAGGGGACATACAGTACTTTTCCTGAACTGAATTCCTATGGAGCCTCATGTATGCGATATTGTGCTACACCATTTTGGGACAATATGTTCAATTTAGTTTGAAGATGTAAATTTAAAATACTTACCTGCCAGACTGTGTCAAAAACAAAACTTACCAAGGAATGTTGAAAAGAAAGGGAAATTTGACTTTTTTTGTTTCGTTTTTTAGGATCGTACAGTAGCTGTGTAAATCTTTCAGAAATAGACACTCTTTTTAGTTTCTTACCTAGATATTCCATTACTTGGAATATAAAACATAAAGTGAGAATAATAAGTCATCCTGTATGTTTTGGAGCTATGATGCTGACCTCCAGAAACAAACACCTGTAAGCTCCGCAGACTCTTAACACATTGACCTTTCCTCCGTGTCCACTGTGGTGCGCTCTCTTTGTTTTGGCCCATTGACCGAAGAACTGCAGAGAACAAAATGACAACAACACGCAGATGCCGTGTTTTGACCAGACAGTTTACCTGGCTTCAGCGACCGTGCAGCAGTAACTCCCACTCCGCCGCGAGCTCCTGCCCACCCGCAGCTCCTCTCGAGACTTGCGCCGGTTGAAGTAGTCAGTGAGTTTCCCAAAGCTTGACATTGTTTCTGTGATCTTTCAAACGGGTCCTTCTGGAAAAAACGTCCCTTCTTCAACTTGACGTCTTGCCGCGATCCCTCATCTTCTCCTCAGAGCTGTTTAATCGTCCGTTGCCACTATCTCTCCCCCCCCCCCCTTCTGCTTCTTAAAATAGTAACGTTTGTAAGTGGCTGCCGGTGGCTGCGGTAGCGCCGAAGCCCCCGTAGATATATGTGGACAGGAGTGGGTGAGGGAGGCAGGCGGTTGGGTCTCTTGACAACATCAGTTCTTCTTGTGTTTTGGAGAGAGACGCGAGCTGCTGGGAGGATAGACGCGCTTGTGCCCACCCACCCCCCCACCTCTCTTCTCTCTCAGTGTGTTGGACTCACTGCTGCTCCCGCTGCTGCTGCTGCTGCTGCTGCTTTGGCACGTATTGTCTCGCTACTGTGTCTGTCTGTCTCGTGCCTGCATTCTTCCACGGACACCAGGTGCAACTCCCTCCACGTACGTCCGGGTCCTGGCGTATTCCGCCTTATCTGCGCCTGCTGCAACTTCTCGCCTTGCCCGTCGTTCCATCCTCGGAAAAAGTATTTGATGTGTAATGATGAGATGCGGTACAAACGCTACACATGCCCCTTCCTCCTTGTTAGATCGCGGAGGATATACACGGAGGAATGGAGAAGAGGGAGGGTTCGCTGTGAAGGGCTAATTAAGACTCCCGCACGCCCAGACATCCCTCTGTCTACCTCTGCTCATACCTCTTTAAAACGTTCACTCTCCGCGGCATTTCCACACACCTGATACCATCTCTGTATCGAATTGCTTTTACGTACCATACCAGATTTGATATCAGTTCCCAGTGGGGCTGAGAAAATATCTATTGCAATTCCTGTCAGTTCTAAGTATTGTGATATTCATAATCAGCATTTGCCATTCAAGAGAAACCTCTAATATTAACTGCTACAGACAGTAGGGCAGAGTCAGCAAAGTCACAATTAACCGCAAATGCACATTCCTGAGGAGCTTATTGGTTCTCCAGTGTTGTACGTCTAAAAAATAATGAGCGGACTGGTTGATGAAAAGGAGAGGTCAGTATCGTGTCAATTACTGGACGAAGACTAGAAAAGAAAATCCATGCAGGAGGCAGTTGCAGGAATCATTACTCTTTGAATCAGTAAAGATGGTTCTTACACTCAATGGGCAAT
Organism: Neogobius melanostomus; assembly: GCA_007210695.1. Lineage (NCBI taxonomy): Eukaryota > Metazoa > Chordata > Actinopteri > Gobiiformes > Gobiidae > Neogobius > Neogobius melanostomus. The sequence continues at coordinate 216,309 of VHKM01000605.1, forward strand.
GAGATTGAAGGGGGGAACAGACACAGTTAAAATAGTGTCTTTGCCAGTGGCACTGACTGTACTGTGCAATAATATACTGCCAAGCACAAAAGGAAGAGGAACACCACGATCCCTTAAAAATCATACATTTATTGAAGTTAGTCAGGAGTGTAATCCAACCAAAGAGAAATGTGAAGCGAGAAACAAAGGAGATCGATTGGGGGACGGGATTTATACAAGGGGGAAAAAATAACAGCCAAAATAGGCACTCATTTTCGACGTCCCAGGGTCCAACGTGGGCAGGGTCTCTCCATGACACTCTTCACAAAAACATTAGTGGGAGTTTTGCGACTTTAAAGCAATACGCGGCTGAAACCCTCTCTGATACCAGCACCGATGTTCTATAGTAAACTACATCCAGTTGACGTGGTTTTAGATCAATATAGCATTTTCTAACCAACAAAATGTAAGATAGTGATGGACCTTAGCCCAGGTTTATATAGCGTGAAAGTTCCTCTTCACTATCGCCCGGCCTGTGATCCGCGTATCCCTGTGATTGGTTTAATGTTGTGTGAAAGCTGTGTTAGCTTTGGAGGTTTATGTGCTAAACTGTTGGGCTCATCGATTGGCCGCTGCTGCCGTCTCCCCCCATTGCTCTCCAAATTCTCCTCATTCTCTTCTTTTGCAGTGATTTTCACAGACCCTCCTGCCTGCTCTATTGTTGTTTTGGATACCTCCGTCTGGATAGTTTGGCAACAGGGACCAACAACACTGTGCATATTTATTGAACATTTCAGAAGACCCCATTTTAATTTTCAAATTGACACTATCTTTGAATTGTACATGTTTTTGTTTTGTTTTGTTTTTTGTCATGATGGGTGTGCCAACGTTTTCTGGTTAAAGGAGGATAAGACATTTCAAGTTGAGTGCGTATAGATGGGGTGAAATGCAGTCGAGGGGATTTCAAGAAGCGGATTATCAAAATGACTTCAGTCCAGCAGAAACCTTGAGCTGACCAGGCCTTAAAAGAACTTATTTCACAATAGCGTATGGAGGAAAAGAGGGTTCAGTCTTTTTGCCGTCATGGTTTGTGCTTAAAATGGGTTTGGCCAATGAATAAATCATAGCAGGCTCTCTCTCAGTCACAGTGTATTGGAACTAATGGAACTAACGCTACGTATGGGAAGGTCAAGTGGAGGTCATCTGCTGATGCACAGAAGCGCAGGGTTATTCAGTTTCTTGAGTGAACAACTGGACACAATATAATCTGCTGTTTGCAAAAAATCATATACAAGTGATTGTATTCGCAAGTTTCTGATTCCAACCACTCAAACTGTGACTTTGATTCAATTTCAATTAATTGTGCCGCACATGTTATATAATCTTTGTAATTCTTGCAATGCTTTACATTTACCAAAAGCAACTCAGATTGACTGCTCATATAGTGCTTAGTGGCAAAGTGAAAAGATTTTATGCAGAGCCTTATTTCAGTGAGCGACACTAACTCCAAACACAAGAGGTCAGTAAAGCAATATAATGTTTTATTATTTATTATTGTTACGTGTTGCTCTCTATAGTTTCATTATAACTATTTTTTTCCACAGTGAGTTTAGGGAATATTTATACTTCTCCATTTATTCTTATGTTGTTTGTTGAAGTCTGAAAGTGAAAATGAAAAAGTTCAAACACGATACGGAGGCTTTATATGTATGTATGTAAGGCCTATCATAAGAAACTAAGAGAATTTTCAACAAACCTAAACTTGTATGAAAGTTGAAAATGTAATGCTTTAAAGGATTAGATTATGAAAACGTGTACAATTGGCCAGGATGAATGACAGTGTGTTTTAGAGTGCGCATTGGGGACAGTGAATGGAAATTAGCCCAAATTACAATTCATTAACATGCACTGTCCCAACTAAATAAAACAAATAAATAAATAAAATCAATCAATCAATAAATAAATAGAAATAATACACTTTTTACATTTCTACTTTTGATGCATTAGGATAATCCAAGTAGATTTTTCACCTAAAGAAATTCAATGTATAATGGCTACATAAACAAACTGCTAAGAGTCTGGATACGTAACTGTTTTGTGCTGCGCTGTCTCCATCGCGCGTCACAGAGGGTCGGCGGTTGGTAGCATTTTACCCCCCACTCCTTTTGATGTGTAACTTGCGTCAGCGCGCTTAAGTAGGGGCCAGATTTTGCCTCTGCTATTGCTCTGAATTGGACACACAAACAAAGCCAGTTACAAATCGGCAGGAGCCCAGAGTCGTCATTCCACTCCATGGCTCATTTGACAGCAGAAAGGGCTCCGAACAAGAAACACTGGGGAACAGAGGAGACGGAGAGCTTTAAAAGGAAATCTGCTGTTTGTAATTAGAGTGTCAGGATTAGTCAGACAGGACCTTGTTCAGATGGAATGAAAAGCGGAAGCATCTTTGATATGGCCGCAGAATAATGAAACAGAGCTAGGTGACACAGACGCTGCCTGCTGAGGATGATCCGTGCCACTGTCGGCTATGACTCACCAGTAAAGGGCCCTACAATGCCGCCCCGGAATAATCACACTACCGCTCTCTCTCTCTCTTTTTCATCTTTTCTCTTGCTCTCTCTTTTATGCCATGTGTGAGAATGTTTCTATCTCCCAATTGTTCTCAAAGACTCAGGTTTGGGCCCAGGTGCCTCCATCTTTACCTGTCTTTGAGCGGTGAATACTCAACTCCACTTGTGCATCTGCTGAGGCGGCAATGCTACATTATTTATCATTTAAAAAAAAGAAACATGTCAAACAGCTCAGTATTGTGTTACCATTTTCAATGTAACGTCATATGGCATATGTTAAAAACAAAATGGCACATCAAACAAAATGAAAGGCGACTGCGAAAACTGAAAACTGTCTGGATATATTACATAAATAACCAAAACTTTCAGATTATATATTCTAAAAAGTTAGATATTCTTAAAATGATGAACCCGTGTATGAAATGAAGGTATAATAATAATAATAATGCATTAGTTTTATATAGCGCTTTTCTGGACACTCAAAGATGCTTTACATGGCATTATTCATTCACTCCATAAGGTGTAATGTCAAACATAGAGGGTGGCCTTTTTACTGACAAATATGGCAATACCATGCCAATAAATAAATAAACTCAAACGTCTTCAAACTATTACCCCATGCAGACAAAATAAGCTTTATTAAAAAGCAGCACTTCTATACACACTGAAAGTTTGTATTTCAGCATCATTCAGTCGCTAGAAGACTTTGTTTCTGTATTGTATTATGTTAGCACTGTAAGCTAATCATTCGTTAGCATTTAAGGCAAAATACTTTGTAATACAGCTCTTTTTATGCTTTAAGATGTCGCTACATTTTGTGCAGTACCTTTTTGTAGTAATTCCTGTTGCCTCTCTGTGGCAGTAAAGAAAAGTGAGAAAGGCAGGATAGTTAGCAGCAGCTTCGCAACTTCAGTTCAGGTTTAGTTTGACATCATTTGAATTAGAAAAAAAAAGTCTATTATGGTGGCGGGTGACGTTTTTTGACGTGATTCACAAAATGTATTGAGATCTCATGAAAAAGATTAGCAGGTTGTGAATTTCATACTTGGAAATCAGAGGGAAACGAAGCTTGCCCATAGTCAGTCTGTACTCTGGGAACCACACAGGTGTCTGGGCTTAACGATATTGGAATAATACCTATTTGCGATTTTTGAGTGCGCCAGTTTTATACAAGACTCTATGGAGACAGGATCGTTGTGGGATATTTAGTTATTCATAAATAATTGACATCAATTTGCAAACAACAACCATTCAAATTTTGATTTTGATTCAACTGCGATGAATTGCGCAGCCCTACCACAAAAAAACATAAACTGCATAATCTTGACATTAGCCATCGCAAGCCCATGCAGTTACATAATAACAACGCCACAAAAGGTTGGCTCAGGCAGCTCCCCCACAAAATCAAACGTCTTGCTCGGTGCCAGTCACTGTCTCCGCTGTGTGATCTCCTCTGATCATTGTTACAAAGTGTCTTCCGTAATCCACTTACGTAAGCACGCTCACATTCAAAGTGCCATTGTTCTACCTATTCCCCCTGCGCCCAAATAATGCCTTCATGTTTATTCATTACATAAGTAACCACTTCATATTCCATGGCTACGTGTGCCTATAGATAATGTATCATTCCACACAGGTTTGGATGATAGTGATTACAGTATGTTCCGATTAGCCCCCCCTGGGGTTGATAGGAAGGATTGGAGGGGCCTAAACAGCAGCTGGGCTCTAAATGATTGACATCCCCCATTGACACACTGTATCAGCACTACAGTGTAGGTGCAGCTGCTTTTTCTAACGCTGCAAAATAATACATAAAAGAAGATAGTCCTGTGAAATCGTGTGGAGGAGCTTACTGAGCAACGACAGGAGTTGAAAGCTGCAAAATCCACCAAAGGCAGAGGAGACTTCAAAACGATTTAATAACTATGTTTTTCCCCGCACAGATTTGCACCTTACACATTCAAAGTGAAACAGTAAAAATACTGTCAGCCGTGTAGTTACGTCGTATCCGCTTGTACTCATCACGGTGCCCTTCAGTCAATGGGCCGCATGCCGCAAACTCCAGACTGCCATTTGGAGAGCAGGGCATAACGCGGTAGTGAAAGTGCGAGTGTCGGCTGATGACCGGAGCACGTCTTCATATCAGAAACCACTAAATGTATCTTAAAACGTAGAGTTTTGTGGTTGTCTGTTGTAGAGAGCCTTCTCAGAGTGAAGACACATATTTTTATTAGGTATATTTTACACAAATAACACACCATATTCTATTTTTATTCTTTCTATTAGAGAATAATAGAAACATCTCTCATGCGCTATCCGGTTTTATCCACCTTCGCCCACACCACACATGCCCCCCTGTTCTTGTTTACCGTTGACCGCAGTGTCCCATTTAAGGCTAAAGCATCAGTCGAGCGCTTGAGCACACTCCGGCCTGTTTTGACGGAAGTGAACCACTGTTTTTGTTTTTGGCCAAATGTCCAGTCCAGCTGACAGCTCTCTGTGATTCATTACTCAGCAAAACAGGCTCATCTGAAGCCTGTCAGTCCTTCCTGTGATTATGCCACGACAGGGCATTGTGCCACTGAGCAGACTCAGTTCAATGAGGACACCACTGTGTGTGTGTGTGGTGAGACCCCTTGGATGAAATGACACACAGTACATAATATTAATGTACTGTATGTACATTAATATTGGAGATGGAGAATAATTTGGAGATGGAGATGAAACAATGTCCAAACCTCAACCTGTTCAAATATAAATACAAACAAAAGACTTTTGAAAAGTATGGGAAACAAGAAATGCGTTGCCTCTAGGGGGAGCAGCAAGAATTGCATTTAAGTGTTGTTGCTCTGAACGGTTGTCACTCTATTGCTCAAAGATACAATAAATAAATAAATAAATAAAAAGGCTATGAATCTCATAAATCTCGTCTTCAAATGCACCACACAGCATAGAAACTTCATCTACAAAATCAGCTGTTAGGGCAGCTGGGTGGGGGTTTGTGGATGAGGAGCTACTGCCCTCTTCAACTGGCCCGCTCTACACCCTGGCTTTTTAATGCATTACACTATGTAGGGCTTACATCATACATTATACATGAAAAAAATAGAGGAAAATTGTACACAAATGAATATTATACTGAGGATGGTAATGACAACTGGGAAGTAGCAAGATCACGAAGTATAATATGTACTGCATAGTAACGTGCCTTTATAACATAAAAATAGTGACTTTCGGTAATGTTACCAAGGTTTGGCATTGGTAACATGCTGAAATATATTATATTAAGGGTTGCCTTTTGTTACTTGCTTTGTACTAAACATCGTACATGAAACGAGATCGTGGTTGTCGTTGTGCTTTGTTTCTGTTATCTATATTTCAAACAATGCTTTGTAATTTGGTCTGTGTTAAAAAAGCCGCTTTGAAGGGTAACAGGTTCTCTTTTGCCAATGAGGCAAATCAAAATATGATGCTGCTAATTGTATGATTGATAATGTAATTGCAATAGGATAGTTATTTTATAAACGGGTGTGCATGCGACTGACACAGTTCCTTATGTAGCATTATCATTGTTGTTTCGTAATCAGTATTACTCCTTCTTGGGGAATGTATGCAGTACATGAGTTCCTGTCATGTAATGTGTCTTTATGTAAATGCTATCTTGTAAATGTTGTATTGATTTTGGGGGTGGGCGCTTATAAGCTCTTGTTTCAGCCCACTCCTTTTGAGCAGAATGTTTACTGCTCAAATAAACTAATAAACTAAACTACACTAAATATTAGCGAGAAATAGCAACAATATAGTGTATGATGTAAAACTGTAAAGGAAGAGGCGATGTCAACAAGCTTGGGAACCTGTACTACAACACCTCCAAAGAATGTGATCTGATTAAAATAGCAATAATAATATAAAAAGACATTGCTCTTATATGATGTGGATGTGTAAGATGGTAATATGTAGTTCTGAGGGGAAATAACGAAGTGTAATCATCGGTGGTGGAAGATGCATTTTTCAAATACATGGATCAATGCTTTTGATATTTGTCTCAGTATCAATGTACCCATTACTCCTTTGCTAAACTGCTACCATTTACCACGGATGAGCACACAACATTAATTCTAGAAAGGGCCCGCAGCGCTCTGTATTGAGCGGCAGAACCAGATGGTGACAGTGCGGTCTTGCCACTCCTTTTGATTATGTTGCTGTGCTGTGACTAGGGATGTCAAGATTAACCGGTTTTACGATTACCACGATTATAAAAGGACGCGGTAGGTTATCCGTAAGAATTTCAGAAGCCACGGTTTACCGCGGAAATTTTTCACGCTGACGCATGAGCCGCTGCACGCCATAAACAGCGCGTAAACTCACCGGTAGTTGAACAAGGCAGAAGGACGCTCTCCTCCAGTGTTGTATCCACCCAAAACGATTGAAGTCAGCAGAGTGGGACCTCTTTAGGTATCCAAAACATGACCATGGCGTTGTTATTGTCGATGGAACATCCGTTATGCAAATCCTTTCGTCAGAAAGTTGCAGCAAAGGCGCTATAGGCTATGTCGAATATGAAACAACATCTTGGAGATAATCCTTCGCTGTAAATGCCCAGGTCAAGGTAACGAACTGCATAATTCCCAAAAAAGTTGTTCAAATGTTGGGAAATAGCCGCCACAACTGGCTCAGGATGTAAACAAAAAGCTAACGCGCTCCGCTCTGCTTCAGTTTACAGAAAGGAAAGTGAAACCGCGCAGATGTGGAAATCAGCTGTTCAAAATAGTCTCCTTAGTCATTTTGTAAACACGTTTCATTCTCTGTTCATCAAAACATCTGACAAATAATTAAGCAACAGCATAACTTTTGAGAACATAAAACCTAGCCTAGCTTGTGGCCTAATAATATATAGTAAAATAATTATGGTCATTATAAAGAAGTAAAGTTGACATTGTTTTGTATTATTCATTGTAGGCAAATTATTTTAATGCAAAACCATCTTAAAACATTTTTCATTTTAGAAACAGTGAATGTCGATAATCGTGAATAATCGTAAAATCGCAATATTTCTTTCACAATAATCGTGACTCAAAAAATTGAAATCGTGACACCCCTAGCTGTGACATACCGTGTGTTGGAGTATTTTGGGTGATTCTACTAGTTTAGTTGTTTATTCTCCAGGGTGTCTTTTCTTGTTTATGTGGGAGTGTATTGTGATATCGAGTAGTGATGTTTTCAATTGTGGTGAATGCCTGAATATTAAAAATAACAAAGAAAAAAACTGTAAACACCAACATCCAACATCCAAGCTCCTCATCTCTGACCCATGCAGCTTCCTGGCGTGGCTCATTCTTGATCAAACATTACTTAATTAAACATTAGTCTCCAATTGCATTGTAACAAAGTTGTGATCATTATTTGAACAAAAATCGAAAATAATTATAGCCTTAATTTAGAAATTAAAATAATATTTCAGCTGGGACTTATTCTGCTCCCATGTATGCAGAAAAAAATAATAAAAGAATTTGGACAATGTGTGTGTGTCTTGTTTTGCCTGTCCCCGTGTCTCTAATGCCAGTACAAATGTGTTCCAGTAACTGCTGATTTACACATTAAGCCCTGAAATTAGAGTTTGGACATGTGAGTAAGAGTCCTTAACTAAATTCTGTATGAATCAAACACATCTGACTTCTCCCAGGAACTATTCAGACCACTGTATATACAGTAAACTTAAACTGCAGACTTTCAGGCTTTAATTTGAGAGTACATTTACATCCAAATCAGATGAACGGTGTAGGAATTACAAGCGTTTTTATGTGAGCCTCCCACTGTTTAAGGGACCAAAAGTAATGGGACTATTGGCTGCTCAGAGATTTCATGGCCAGGTGTCTGCTCTTCCCTCATTATCCCATTTATAAGAGAGATGAGACGTCCAGAGTTCATTTCAAGAGTGATATTTGCATTTTACAAACCGTTGCTGTTAATTCTCAACATGAGTTTCAAAGAGCTATCACTATCAAGCCATTATTAGGTTGAAAAATCAAAACAAACCCATTATGACATTGTGCCCTTGGGCAAGACACTTCATCCAATGCCTATGTGTGAGTGGTTGGTGGTGGTCGGAGGGACCGTTGGCGCAGATGTGTGCAGCCTCGCTTCTGTCAGTCTACCCCAGGGGAAACTGTGGCTGCAAATGTAGCTTAGCACCATCAGCATGGAGTGAATGAACCCCCTTCCCTTTCATGTGTGAAGCGCTTTGGGTGTGACTTGTGTCATATGAAAAGCGCTATACAAATAAGATTCCCTCCCCCTTCCCATTAGAAAGATAGCAAACATATTAGGCGTGGCTAAATCTACAGTTTGGAACATTATTAAAAAGAAAGAACACACCGGTGAGCTGGTGTGTTCTTTAGGTCTCAAAAAGATGAGAATTGAGTCGATGTTCCAATATACACTCACCTAAAGGATTATTAGGAACACCATACTAATACTGTGTTTGACCCCCTTTCGCCTTCTGAACTGCCTTAATTCTACGTGGCATTGATTCAACAAGGTGCTGAAAGCATTCTTTAGAAATGTTGGCCCATATTGATAGGATAGCATCTTGCAGTTGATGGAGATTTGTGGGATGCACATCCAGGGCACGAAGCTCCCGTTCCACCACATCCCAAAGATGCTCTATTGGGTTGAGATCTGGTGACTGTGGGGGCCATTGTAGTACAGTGAACTCATTGTCATGTTCAAGAAACCAATTTGAAATGATTCGAGCTTTGTGACATGGTGCATTATCCTGCTGGAAGTAGCCATCAGAGGATGGGTACATGGTGGTCTAAAGGATGGACATGGTCAGAAACAATGCTCAGGTAGTCCGTGGCATTTAAACGATGCCCAATTGGCACTAAGGGGCCTAAAGTGTGCCAAGAAAACATCCCCCACACCATTACACCACCACCACCAGCCTGCACAGTGGTAACAAGGCATGATGGATCCATGTTCTCATTCTGTTTACGCCAAATTCTGACTCTACCATCTGAATGTCTCAACAGAAATCGAGACTCATCAGACCAGGCAACATTTTCCAGTCTTCAACTGTCCAATTTTGGTGAGCATGTGCAAATTGTAGCCTCTTTTTCCTATTTGTAGTGGAGATGAGTGGTACCCGGTGGGGTCTTCTGCTGTTGTAGCCCATCCGCCTCAAGGTTGTGCGTGTTGCTCCATACCTCGGTTGTAACGAGTGGTTATTTCAGTCAAAGTTGCTCTTCTATCAGCTTGAATCAGTCGGCCCATTCTCCTCTGACCTCTAGCATCAACAAGTCATTTTCGCCCATAGGACTGCCACATACTGGATGTTTTTCCCTTTTCACACCATTCTTTGTAAACCCTAGAAATGGTTCTGCGTGAAAATCCCAGTAACTGAGCAGATTGTGAAATACTCAGACCGGCCCGTCTGGCACCAACAACCATGCCACGCTCAAAATGGCTTAAATCACCTTTCTTTCCCATTCTGACATTCAGTTTGGAGTTCAGGAGATTGTCTTGACCAGGACCACACCCCTAAATGCATTGAAGCAACTGCCATGTGACTGGTTATTTAGATAATTGCATTAATGTGAAATTGAACAGGCGTTCCTAATAATCCTTTAGGTGAGTGTATATGGACCTAACTGTATCTGTGCATAAATCACTTTGTTCATACGGGTGATCAAAGCGGTGATAAGATCACTGTCCTGACATTAGAGCCATCGAGCTAAACAAAACTATAAAGACTCCACTTTGTTATAACGTCTCCACATCACAAGAACGGAACAACACCCATTTAACTTCCATCTTTGTCGTTTTTCTATAGCCATTCTGTTCATGTTTGTCCTGTGTTTAAAGTTATGCACAAATCAAATAGACTGCTCTATAGCCTTAGGACGGCTCATCGCTAGTCAATTTGTTCACAATGTAATAATAAAACCACCCTTTGTGCGACGTACTGTAGAGGCCGTGAACTCTAGTTTTTGGTGTGGAAAAAGGGAACGTCTCCTCTCTGTAAAACCTGCTCCTAACATTTGTTCTGGTGCAAAGCTACAGCGCGAGAAACACCTTTGAGATTCTAATGAGGAGCAGCATTATCATCCCGAGGCAGAGAGGCCGACGTCTACAGCATTCATTTAAAATCACAATATTACCTACTACGCATTAAGATCAGTCTAGGATTTTTAAAGACACCATTATTTCTGTAGTTTACTGCATTTCTATTTCTATTCGTCTTGAACAGCGGCACTGTTTTTTGGCATGGTGTGCCAAAAATGCATGGTCTGCCAAATCCATTGTTTCCTCAGTTTTCCTGCTAACATACGGGCCGACCATATGGATGCAGCTCCAGTCAGATAGCTGTCAGCCTTATTTGACACTAACCAAGTCAGGCTCTGGCTTTAAAGCCCAGCTTAGAAGTGGAAGTCATGAAATTACCACTTGTTCCCAATTTAGCACAGCAGTGAAAGTCTCGGTGTTTTGCAGCGTAATGGTTTGCGACTGCCATATTGGGTCGACGTTAGCGCTGTTTATGAGACTGTGTGACTCGACATTGTGCTGCTCCGTTGGGCACATGAAGTTTTACTGGCCTCGGGTGGGGTGGGGGGGGGCATTTCACTAACAGCCTGCGCACACAAATCCCCACAGGCTTTCTCAGTTCAAAGCAAAACGTCCAGGTCTGAATGGCTTTCAAGGAAAACGTTTTTCTTTGAAGAACATATAAATTAAATTTGCATTGGAGCTACATAATAGACAACTCTACCAATACTGTCATGATTATCTTAAGCCTGGAGAAAATGATCAAAGTTCAGTAAGGTTAATAAAATGATTTCATGCTTGGATTTCTTTTCCATTTATAGCTATAACGTCAATACAATAATGTGAAACAGTACTATTAAGAAAATGTAAACAGAGCTCGTCTCTATGGAGATGTTGACTAAAGCCCGTCAAATATGAGATTTATTATTCATTATTATTTATTCATTACATGGAATGGAACGGAAGTTTATTTGTTCGGCGCTTTTCACATGACACAAGTCACCAAAAGTGCTTTACACTGTGTAGGGGATTTGTACTGCACACACTAGGGCTGAACGACATGGACAAAATTTCATATCTCGATATTCATGCCAGATATCTCGATATCGATACGATACGATACGATATAACTATGGGTAAGGTGAAAACGAAGCATTTTTCAGAAAAATAAAATCATAATACAAAAGAGTGCAGTTTTATTGATGAAAATCTATCTTGCTTTTTCGATTTTAAGATTTTGAATGTTCATATCTCGATGTAAATACGATAACGATATATTTTCTTTTGCGATATTGAAATCTTGAATGTTCATATCTCGATATCGATACGATAACGATATATCTTTCAGCCCTAGCACACACGCTGGTTGTAAGCGTCGTATGGAAATAGGTTCAGTCCTCATCCAAATACATTCTTTGATAGCAGCATGTTTTTATCGCTGACAATATACAATCCAATATTATTACGAAGTGTGCCTAACCTGTTACCCCCCTGCCTTAACCAAGTGCATTTTTTCCAGTTTGGCTTTACCCAAATCAAAAAGCTTCTTGACAAGTCTAACGGCTCATTTGAAAGCTAAGACCTGCAAAACTGATGGTAACTTTTTTGTTCGTCCGTTTTTAATCGCATTTTTTCGTCATTTTTTTGTGGCTTTATTGTTACATTTTTGCCATGTTTTTGACACGTTTTTGTCACTATTTTGACGCTTTTCTCATGAATATTTTAGATTTGGGTGAAGCCAAACTGGTCAAAATGTGCTCGGTTAAGGCAAGGGTTAAGAGGTTAAGTAAATAAAAGTCTGCAAATCAACATTTCAGTTTATACAGTTATACAGTTTTGAAAAAGCGCTGGTCTACTTTACAGTGGTACTTAAACAGACTGTAGCCTATTTGGAGTAAAATGCAAGGCATCATCCTGACGCTCTATTCCCGGAGGGACACCTTCCAGCTGCTTTATGACAAGCACATCAAAATGTCGCCTAAACTGTTCCTGGACAGACTTTCTTAATGACAACTGAATTACCACACTTCACAGCTCTATATAAAACAACATGCCATATTTCCTCTCTGCATCCATCAAAACAAATAGCCACCACGTTGTTGCGACAATCTGATAGCAAAACTTTCAAGCATGCTGAGGTGTCTGGAGAGAAGGCTGACGCAAACAAACGCCACACACAACGCCGCTGCCACACAAACCTACAGCCATGGCGCCCTCTAGTGGCGAGGACGCCTGCAAATCCTCAACCCAATTAACTCCAAATACCCAAAATCACGCTCATCGTCATGCCAGCCCCTTATCTTATCAGGCCTGAGTCAACACAAGTTATTGGAATGCAGCAAAGTGTCAAACAATTACAGGGTGCTGCTCCACGGGCTTATCTGAAATGGACAAACTCAGGTTAAAAGCGTGGAGAGTGGATGTGTGTGTGAGTGTGTGTGCGCCTGTGTGTGTGTGTGTTTGAGCAGAGAGGAAAAAGGAAGAGAGGAGGAGTAGACAAATCCGCCGCTGACGTCAAAGCCAAGTTTTCAAGGACATTGTGAACAAGTTTTTTCGGGGCACACCAGGCGACGAATTAGAAGCGGTTTTATCCGAATGAAAGGAGGAAACATACAGGTGTGTGCACACAATACTGTCTACATAAGCACTGATAGATGTTTTCCGGTGGTGAGTCACTGGTGAGTCATAGAGGCCAGAAAGTCAAGGGACACCTCTCCACAACCTCCGCTCCATCAGCTATAGCCGTAAGCCTGTCATTACGGTGAGTGGGCACGTGGGTATATCCGGGCCAAAGTTGCCAGGTAATGAGGGGGGTGAATCAGCAATCAAAGATGTGTCAAAATCAATAGACAACACCGATCGCAAGAAAAAAAAAGGCCCGGCCTGGCTTCAGCACGCCACGAATGAGGGCTTTTCTAGCTGACAGCTTGTAGGAGGAAAAGGGGCATGTTGGCACGCATTTCCAGGTAAGAGGTATGAATTATACATCTAGCACTGGTGAACGTGAAGAGGGGAGTTCAGTGCAGGTTCACGGGAACATGTGGAATGTCATTTAAAAAAAAAAAGTGTTTTAAAAAATGAGGAATCGAGTGAGAATTTGCTAAATAAATAATAAAAGTCACAACAATATGTAAAGAGATAGCTTGTCAACGCTGAAATAAGTGGTCCAGAAAATGTTATTTCTAACCATTGTATTCATAATGTGTTAAAGCTCAATTGCGGAACGCCACAGGTTATATTTGTTACATCGTCAAAGCCGCTTCAATTTTGTAAAGCACTCATCATTTGACTGCCTAGCGGATTAAGCCCCTGAAAAAAGAGGTGAAACGTCCTCAACTCAATAAACCCAGGCCAGACGACAATGTTTGAAGTTCTTTACTACGATGCTTGGAAAGATGTAAAGCTTTAATTACCGTATTTTCCGGACTATAAGTCGCTCCGGAGTATAAGTCGCACCAGCATTGGCAACTACCTGGGCATGGAGGCGTAACTGCACAGTTGACAAGCCTCTCCCGGCATCACGTTGTATAAGCTCTCATATGCTTTTAACCCGCCATTAGCTTTGTTTGTTTTCCTCATTGCAGTAAGAGTAACCTCCGCTTTTCGCCAGTCTCTCACAAGTTTCTCGCTCACTCCAACCTTTCTTTCTGCTGCTTGATTACGGTTTTTGATTACAGGAGTAGCATAAACCTAGAGCGCCCTCTAGCGGCGGTCAGTGTGAAAATAACAAACATGTGAAATTATATATTTTGATACTTATATATCAAAATAAGTCGCAGTGCTGGGGTGTATAAGTCGCACCCCCAGCAAAACTATGAAAAAAAATTTGACTTACAGTAATACAATAATACTGTTGTAATTACAAAACCATACATTTAGTGTTTGCATGAGTCAATTTGAGATGTGTCGCTGCCCTTAGATTTAAATCCTTTTGCTTTTATGTTCTTAGTAAAGTAACTACAATATGGATTATTGGTAGACACAGAGCTGAAATAAGGTAAAATATATAATTATTATAATGATAAACTGAATGCACTAACGCAATGTTTCGCAACAGGAATGCTGTCAAGACCCACCATAATTATACCATGGCAAGCCCAAATAAGAATTGAATTTCATTATGTAAAATACTGCATTTTCTCCACAATTGAATGTTGAATAAACAATAATAATACTGTGACCAAAACGACTGTCATCTTTACACAGTCAGATGTTTCTATCCTTTCATAGAAGATACATATTGAAAGTAATGTACTCTCGACCCAGCAGTTGAGAACCACTACACTAAAGCATAGAAAAAAGAAAAAAGGTTTCAAAAATATGCACAATCCAAGTGAGAGCGACAACAAAGCAGTGCAAGTATGTAGCTTAGATCAGTGGTTCTCAACTTGTTACACCAAGTACCTCCTCATAAAATAGCTGACCTTAATAGTACTAGACTTAGATCCACATCAAATCTGGACTAAACCGGGTCTAAAAAGGATCTACAATTGGACTAAAATGGGTGTAAACCGGACTTAAATGCATTACTAAAGCATAAATGAAATGATCTACCACCAGTTGTACATGAACCAGAGTTTGAGAACCACTGGCTTAGACAAACCAGGTGCCCCTCCCCCAGTCTCCTATCACTCCTACAGCCATCACTCCTCTACTCCTCTCTGTCCACTCCTCACTGCTTTTCTAAACAGTTCCTCCAATGTAGCAGAGTTTTAGGCCTGACAACAGTGCATTTGTTTCCCCCAATACAGCTGCAACCGATCCTTAAGTGGGCTTCTTCACACTGGTTGCACTTGGCATTTGTTAGTGAAGCGATGACTTTGAAAAAAACTCTACCCATCCATCAATTTTAGGCAAAGTTACTTCTTCATAAATCCAGAAGTTTGACAAAAATGACAGGCTTTAAAATGCCTAAGAGATAGAGCAAAACCATACTGTGTAAATAGAGGTGGGCCACAATGGCAAAAATATATATATAATGTTTATATCTATGCATAAATTATAATAGCAGTGCATTGTTGTCTTTAAAATTAAATAGCTGATTAAAAGCCAGATGTTTTCAAAGCAGAAATGTAACCCTTCGGTCACAATGCCATGCTTTCAGCACAGAAACAAGACCAGGAAGCCTCAGAATAGAGGCAGGAAGGTCATTTGGTAAACACAATAAAACATGTAAAGGGCTGTGTAACAAAGTGTCAGTAGTCGGACTCACTCGATCAGTTGCTCCATTGTGGATCCCTGGGCCCCCTCGCTGAAGATCACCATAGAAGTCATCTGCCTCGAGCTGCACGACAAGAGAGCGGTCAATCAGAACAAGTCGCTCTGAAACTGCACACAGTTGTACAAAAGTGTTCAATGATGCTTCCTGTGTCAGTGAGGGCCTCTTCTTCAGGGCGCTGGGGTCTCAGGGTGTTGAGTTTCAAACATAGACTAAGATTTATGAGGAAAATGGCAGCCGCTCATGTCCTTTTGTCTGCGACTTGACGGGCAAGTTCATTTATAGGAAAGATACCTTCAAGGTGCAATTTCAATTAAAACAAAAATGATCAGTACTGTGAAATGTGGGAATAAATATGAAAAACTGAAATACTATTCTTACTATATATACTATATACTATTCTTTAGTACTCATTAAGATGGGCTCTGAAAAAAAAATTACCGTAGCTTTATTATTATTATTTATTCATGAAATATGGCTTTGAAATGTGGTTTTATACCTGAGACCCCTTGTTCTAGTTTTGGACCTTCAATCCACATTGAATTCAATGTGGATGTGATCTTAATGTTTCTCATATAGAAACACAAGGAATTGTTATTTTGTTTAAATGTATTCATTGTTTGTGTAAAATATTATCATTTAATATGTTTTTTTGTTTGTTTGTTTGTTTTTTTCAAAAAGTGTCCCTGTCCCTCAGGGTCTACGTCATTTCCATCACACGTAGTAACTATATGAACTTGTTTTAACACTAACATCAGACAGCAGCTTACATCTCAAGGAGCTGCTCCGTCAGTATGGCCTTTGTTTGCCATGTGGGGGAAAAAACAGAGACAAAATATGTAAAATCAAGAAAACACTTTTTGGTCGTCATTTCCAAATGGCTCACATTTCTGGTGAGTACACAGATTTTGAGAAAGACTTTTTATCAGTTGGAGTACTGTATATCTTAATGCTAAAGCTGAGCAAATTTGCAAACACATTAGGAGATTTTCAAAGAAAAGTGATGTCACAGGCAAAAACTCCAAGAAAAATGCCCTGCACTAGCTCAGATCAGTCAGTAAGTTCATACTGGATTAAAAAAAGAAAGATCTTTGATGGCATGATTTTCCGGTAACATATCATTTTCATCACGGACAGTCAGGGACGGTCATTTGCCCCCAGCTGAATAATCACCCATATAAAAAATAAAACAACCTTTGCAGCCCCACTTCCGTTCCAAACTGCCCTTTCAGAACACTGACCTATTTTGATGAAATGGTCATTAGTGCCTAGCGCAGCACCTAGGACTCAGTGTACAGGGGCGACACTCTCTCTCCCTCAGGCCGCACGGTAATTAACACCAACATCTGCTCAGAAGAAGAATGGTAATTCTGCATCAGTGCAAACTCACAGGAAGCTCTCTTCCATCACTGATCAAAGTCGACAACAGTGCAGTAAATGTAGGATGTGTCCTGAGTGAGCTTGTCTCCTGATGCCAAACACTGTTCCAGTTCAAACACATCCGCCGCCACTCACTGCTTTTTGTTAAATTGATATTAGCGTCCTGGCACAGAAAACACAGCTACAGGAAAGAGACAGAGCCAAAACATGCACACTCAGCTTCCTTCATTCTGACTTTCAAGGGCACTGACACTGGGGTGATGTAGCCTGGCTGGCCGCCTGGCTTAGGCTACTCCATGTATTCTATACAGAGAAATGACGTGTAACATGTACATTTCCTTGAGCGTAAGTGGAGACACCAGTAGATTACTTTTACATGCAGCACTTCTTTTGGAATAAAAGCTTTTAGAGCAGCCAGTGACTGTACTCCTCTCTTTCAAAAAACACAGCAGCAAAAAAAACATCCATTAGGCCACCATTTGTGTGAATGTTTTGGTTTCATTTGTATAGACGCAAGATCTGCTGCATCTCTATATATACAGAATCGTCTTGTTGAAAATGCAGTCACTATGGTAGTAACAGTCCCCATAGCATACAGTAAGTCAGGGAGCTAACCAGATTAGAGCTGACATATATGAGCAATGGCCTTGTTCAGGACATACATTGTTAAAAGTCTTACACCAAGTTTTACTCTGGCTTTTTACCACAGTTTCAGACACATGCCAGAGTATTGTTATGTTCTGTTCATAGTTAAAGGAACTATATCTTATTTTTATATAGTTATTGAATGACATTTGTTTTGTTCTCCTTTAGTTTATTGTACAGTCAGACATTTGTGGGAAAAACACTGTGTATCAATTTCCTGAACTTGCAGTATAGTTTTCTTGCATTTTTCTGAAAGTGACCCTGAAAATCCTGCAAGTTGTGAAATGTGCCCATAAACACATCCCTGTGGAGAATTGGGATGCTACAAATATTTTAGGAAGTTATGAATGAGTTTGGACCACAACAAACATTTAAATTCAGTGGTTTCCTCTTCCATTGATTGAAATGAGAAGAATCGGGTATAGGGCCTTTAAGTATATTATAAGATGGTTTAAAGATAAAACATTAATTTAACAGTGTAGCTTAATATTGGCCCTTTCATGTCCATGTGTTCTTAATCTATGTCTGGGAAAGTGGCTAAAACGTCTGTTGCAGTTAGGATCTAGCCCCGATAAGCGCCTAAGGGCTGAACAAAATCAAACTCTTGAAAGAAAGTGACCACAAAGTTAAGGAGTTATTGACCTGACACGTGCTTTACAGGCCTACAATATTTTTTCCTGTCACAATACAATTAGCTTCCTTTCATCTCTGGCAGTCCAGTCAAGACTGGATTGTTCTGGAACAGCACCAAACCATTCTTGACTGGCTTGTACCTGACTTCACTGAGTATGTTGGAGGGAACTCAAGCAACTATTTAACTTTGATATAGAGGAAAAAGGATGTTAAAAGGACGCTCATTATCTAGTCTCGCTTCAAGCTGCATTCATCGCCGCACCATTGATTTGTTAGCCTGCTGGTGGCTAGACACGATGGCGTGTATCTTGTTTTTGCCCTCATCGTCGAAACTATAAAATGTGAAATAGCCTACCAAAGCTGTATGTCCACTTTAATCTTCAAATACTCATTCTTGCACAATTATGCTTTTTTTCCCCAATCATAAGAATATACAGTAGCCAATAGGACTACACATAGACAGTATTGGACATTGTTTTGAAAAGAAAAAACAGTATAACAGAGATCTACCATAGCATTCAAACATATGAGAAGCCAAGCACATGTCATCTTTTGCCCGGCTTCTGTGTGTAAATTTGTGGCCCCTACGGCAGAGAGGCAGACAGGAGCGATCTCGAGGGCAAGTCCCGACACACAGCAGCGGCAGCGCGAATGACTGACGACTGAGCATGAATGACTGATTTAGGAGCTGTCGGTTCAGTCGCCGTGTCAGGCCCGTCTTCCTGTGATTTGAAATACCAAGAAGAGAAACAATACAACAATGCGCGCACAGCATTTCATACAGCGACATGATCAGATTAGAAAAATGTCACATCCTTTATGCGCAAATGCCCTGCTGATACACCATCCGAGACTTACTGCAACGGGCTGGAAAATGAATCGTATTTTTTATAAAACAGCAGATCACTGTGTAATGACTGAATGAAAACAACTGCTAACCACTAAGGTGAATTAACATCTTAAATGACCTTCCTCACAATTAAATGATTTTATGCGAGGGCTGGACAATAGGAGGAAAAAAAAAAGTGGTCTTAGATAAATGTCTGGAGTATTGAGATAATGATATTAAAAAACATTTCAACACGCGCTCCATTCAATTTTCAAGTGTGTCGAAACAAGATATGGAAAACCCTAAATCAGGGGCTAAACAAGGCTAAAATGATAGTAAAGTAATAACAGTAAGCACAACTTTATAATATATGGGTCTTGAGTAATTAAAAGTGAAGGCCTACAGTATAAAGGGAAGCATCGTTACTGAAATCCATGGAAAAGTTCACAAATACTGTGATCATAATTAATAATTCCTTGTCCGTTATTTGACTCTATGTTATTAGAACTATTTTGCCAGTAAATATTTGCCTTGTGTATAATTCCCTAATAGCTAATTACTTACTGTTTGCTTAAAGGATTGGCTGTTCCCGTCATATCACCGCAATGATCTTTCATGTTCTCATATGTTGTACAGATACTGTATGCTCGTGTTGCTGGATCAGTAACACTTATGGCACGGATCCATGGGGCCGTCATTCTTAAGCACCAGGACTTGAGAAAACTGCTCTTACACAACGCCATAAACAAGTCTACATGTGAGTCATCACCGAGGATACGGCTCGTCATTCACCAGGATCATGCCAGCAACCGGATTTGTTCTTTGACTTTATGTGTGGCACTGAACTATTAACCGACGTGTTCACTTGTTTGTCCATAAAAAAAATGCGTCTTCCTTGACCCCAATCCAAAACATGTAAGCTTTGCCCATAACCAAAATAAAATATCGTCATCTCACCCACGCGCTTCTTCCTTTTCCCCTTAGACAATCAAATTAGTCACTCTCCATTGTGGAAGCCTGCCTCATACATCCAGCGTGTGCGCCGGCCACTAAAAAAAAAAAACAAAGAGGTCGGCTAAGAGCATCCCTTTCCTGGACAACAGGGTCACAGCTGATCTCACATAAACACAGGACACATCTTAGTACAACACATTTCACATATCCTTCTGTAATCCCTCAGGCACGGCACCTCTTCAGGGCAAGAAACTCACTTTAGTTTGTTTTCGGGCTAAATGATTCTGGAAAATGATCTGATTGCAATTAGATTTGAGATTTGTGTTTCAAATTGAAGATTCACAATGCAGCAGGTTTAAGACCCCCAAGGAGATAGCATATTGTGTTGTTTGAGAAACAAAAAACTGCGTTCTGGTATTTAAAGGCACACACTGTAACATTTTAGGTTATACTGTTGCAGGCAATACATAAAATGTTGTTTTGCAGAATAGATTTGGATGAGAACTTAAAGAGTACCTAAACGGGCGTGCCAAAGCCTTTCCCCACCCACAAACAAAAGTCAAACATTGCCGTGAAAGAGGCGGCCTCTGAAGTTTGGGGGTGACATGCGGGGGGTGAGTGTGTGGCCCTTTGCATTGGCACAATCACAGCAGACTGATTACGTGGGAGGGACTTGGTTATATACCACAGGTACAGGGGCAGGACAATGGGCAGGATAACGGGCAGCACCTGATGACGATGTGTGGAGCTGGTGCGGCTTATGACGTTCTGTGGAGGCCGTGGACACGTCTCCAGCCAATCAGGAAATTCTAATTTAGTAGCAGAGTTTACCCTGAAGGGGGCGCAACCCATTCGTTTTCAGGCCAAAGTTAGGATTTTACACATGTTTGCGCTATAATGTCAGAATAATGTCAGGGACCAGTGGACAACACTATGAGACACTCATTGAGACAGTTTATCAGTAAAAAAAACTTGTGTTTAGTTGCTCTTTAACCTATTTAAATCTCCGATTTGGCTGCCTTTAGTCGACATCTCCATGGAGACGAGCATGGGACGTCCCGCTCCCAGTGAAGTAAGTTATAGACAGGTCTGAGAAGAGGGGAGCCGCTCACAGCAATGACACATGTTTTTTTTTATTTTTTTTTTAGGTAATTTTCAACTATAAAAATATCTGTAATAAAATAAATGCTTGCATTTTAAGTAATTGTGCGAGTAATCAAAATCGTATCTCATGCAGCCCTGGTTAGTTAATGTTTTATTATGGTTTTGTTCGGCAAGTGAGGTCTAAAAATCTCTCACAATTCTGTCATGTTCTGTCATAATATACTGTGAAATAGAATAGAATAGAATAGAATAGAAAAACTTTCTTGGTTGTTTTCAGGTTCTAGAATGTGATGATGTCACAGGAGCCAGTTTTTCCTATTAACTGCATTACACTTTCACAAGTCGTGTCTAAAAAGAAAATGTATGAATTACAAATATGATCGTTAATATCAGTCACTGGGTCGATAATCTCTCTGTAAAAGACCAAAAATGTCCTCAAAAACAAAATTATTTTACCTCTAAATAATATTATAGGCCTTTAGAACGCTGTGATGTCACCTGAAACCCAGCAATTGTCTACCATGCACAATGATGGCAGAAATTTGCCTTTGGCTTGCACACACATTCAATACATTTGCCCAGCAATGTAATAAAAATATTAAGTCAGTTCATTGCAGACACCGCAGGAGCAGAAAAGGAATGGAACAGACTGAACGGCATTAGGGGCTACAACTTATTCAGCTCCTTGGTGGCAAAGGGCACAAAAGAATTCCTGTACACATTTTCTTCGCACAAGGAAGTCTGTTTCTTTGCTGTGATGAAAGCAGCTCGAAGAAAGACTATTGTGCTAGGACAGACGGTATGATATGACTTGTCTCATTATATCAGTGGTTGTAGTAATAGTGGAAGAAGTAACGTCATGTGGACTGCTGTTAGATTAGATAAATGAGGTGGGATGGTGGAAGGTAGAGTCAGACCATAATAAAGTTGTAGTGCAATTATTAAAATAATGGAAGTAGAAGTTGTTAATTTACAGGAAATACTATGTGTAGTGTTTTCTATTAGTTTACTCTTACTGCTTGCAAACAATGACATATGATAGAGTGAAAACTCATTCCTTACTCTCCTAACACATTTCTAAGATCCCAAATCTACATGTGGATGTGTTTAAATACACAAGTTACACATTTCAGGGAGCAAAGTGGAGTGTTTCCTTCACAATGCATACAATAGATTTACAGAAATGTTTTACAGTAAACCCAAGGAGGACAACACTTTTGTTGTTGTTGTTGTTGTTGTTGTTGTTGTTGTTGTTGTTGTTGTCGTCGTTGTTGTTGTTGTTGTTGTTGCTGAGAACAGATTTTAAGTATTTTCTGTCATTGTATTGCTCATAAGCCCATATGCATAATAACCTCTTAATTCTGTGGCGTCACTGAGTCCTGGGATAATAAGAACCACTAAATATTGCACATAGCAAATGTAAATAAACACCTACTCACAACTCAACATGGCTTCTCAGAACCTCCGGATCCCGCAACAATAGTATCACAGTTTGTGCGGTGTGAAGGTCCCCTACATACAGTTAAGATCAAGTTTATTCTGACCAGAGAAAAAGTAGTGGGACAAAACCACCAAGTCAGGCTCGGTCTTTTGTGTGTTCAACGTGCCTCGCGCTGGGTTTCCCTAGCATTGTCATGACAACAGTGTGTACGCACCGACACTGGCCTTTGGAAACTTTACAGCCACAAAAGTGAACCCAAGTGAGCTTCAGTACTAGTGCGTGCACCTTTTAGATCCCGTGCGCTTGTGCTTTGCTGTATCCTTTGGTGACAAAACAAGTGCACAGTCAAGTTGGCAAAGACAAGAAGTGTGCTGTCTTTTACTTACCCCTATCAAAAGCAAACTTCTCTCCTTTTCTCAGTTGTTCGAGTTAACCCGTGTCCTCCACTTGACGCAAAACGCGGGGAAACGTTTTGTTTGTTACGCGGTTAGTAACATTTCATAAAAAATTTGCGAAACGCGTTGTATCTCCATTCTCCACATGCGCTGGGAGCACAAAACACCGAGGAAGAAGAAGAAGAAGGGTCCGGCAGAAAGTTTCTCCGCCCAGATTCCCTACTCCTCTGCCTGCTCTCTTCTATCAAAGGATGCTTGGTCCCGCCCCTCTTCCTAAATCACTATAATCCCAGAGGTTTACAGTGTGTCTGCCCTATGATAGAACATGGGGATGACAGCCTGTAGTTTCCCCAAAAAAGATTTACGGTACACCACGTGCAGTCTGATGTGTATCCTATCTTAATTCTGGGTTATAAAGGCAGACACTTCACAAACAGGCCTACTTAACACACCCTCACGCCGGTTTAGTGGCGCACACTGAGCGATCAAATCTTTAAAAGGTTCAAAGTACCAAGTGACACGGACATTACGATAAGCATGTTCCGAATGTATTAGAGACATTCTTGGTGCTCTTTAAAATACAATTTCACACGTGTTTTGGTGGCACAACATTAAAGAGCCTTTGATCTCTCACATTACGGTCAAATGCATTCATACCTTTAAAGCGCATATGACACATTACACAGTTTTTGCTAAAACATAGTTAACACGATTATATTTAAGATTTTGCTAAAGATTCTACCCAGCTTTCTTTAGTTTGGCCATTTTTGTGACGTTCCTAGTTTCACTTCCTTATTGGACACCGACAGGAAGTGACATAGATGAAGGCTTAACCGTTTTAAACTGTTGCCGTGCCAACCATGTTAAGTCAATGGGAAATGATTCAAACTGCTCTGGAACTTTACCTTTATCTATGTCACCTCCTGTCAGCAGCTTAACAATTAAAAAAGAAAAAAAACGTTTCTGCTCAACATTTCTTCATTGAAATTGCTGCTTCACTGAAATAAAATGATAATTGTGAAACTGATGAACTTGCAACTGATGTTATCCTTCTAAATTTATTATTGTTTTCTGTCAATCTTAAGTGTATGACTATAGGCAGATAGTTTCTATTTCTACATGGTATACAGAGCTTGTACATAAGGGTATATTTTGTATAGCGATGTGTGTATGTGTATATTTTTGTATGATCAGAATGAAAGAGAGATGTGCCTTGGTATACGTCTTAAGTACCATATGGTGTGTTTATTTTGTACGACTGTAAATGATAAATCCTTTATTTTAATTTTTTTGGTAGACTGTAAATGATAAATCCTTTATGACTTTTTTTACGATCATAAACGATTTATATTAATACATAAGCACAGACTCATGCATCGGTTTCTTGCATGAGTGTATGCTGAAAGTGTATGTGATGTTACTAGAATGAGAGATAAGGGGTTTATTATAAGTTCTTTGAACTTCTTCCTACTCCTTTTGAGCACAATAGTCTTGTTTTTTTTTCTTCTGTAAAAATGTTTGAAATGCTTTTCTGCTCAAATGAATAAATAAAAGAAATGAAAATAAGTCATATAAGTATTAACACTTGTCATATGCACTTTAAGCCTTTTAGGACTTTCTTAATTTAGAGCAGTATAGGCATAATAGGCTACTGGTCTGCCATCAAAAAGTTGTAGTTTTTGCAATGAAAAGGGGTTATTTTGCACACACAGAAAAGAAAAAGATGTTTTGATTTGCTGACTACCTCGAATATGTGTTTCCGTTGTTTAGGGCCATAAGTAACGCGTCCAACTGAAACTGTATCCTTTGGGTTGGGAATTTTGCAGTTAATAATTCAGTAGCGCCACTAGATGTCAGCATATCTCCAGACACGCATTTCAGCGAAAGCATCACAATGTAAACACGTGGACTCTTATCTGAATCTAAGGAATAATTATTTTCATTTCATTGTCATTTGCTTTATAGTTCAAGTGAGAAATGTGTAGTTTATGTCTTTATAATTTTGTTAAAGAAGATAATTCGATTCCCACCCGGATATCCGTGTTTGATCGGGCAAGGATAGCTGGGAAATCGAGTTTTTAAGACTCGCATTCTTCAACAGTTTACGCAGTATGATTTACGTACCTCCGTCAAACCCGCCGCAGTTACGCTCATGCCGTACGGCCGTTGTCTATTTGCTCCTTGGAGATTCCCCCTTTCCTTCCTGGACTGTTTGAGGTAAACGTACGCGGTAACATCATTCTCGGTTATACCTGCTGGAGTGAAAACAAGCTACGAATGTTCGCTTTTGTCAGCAACCTGTCAGGCATGGGGCCAGCGTTGAAAGTGTGATACCGACGTGCTCCGAATGCTACGGAGCCTCAAACACACAACCCGGGAAACAACTTACCTCGACGATGGCTATAAAAAGTTAACACTCAGCGGCTGGGAAACGGGGATAACACACGTCTACTGGAACCGAGGTAAGGGTTAGACTTTTTGGGGGCAGATTTATTATGCATCGTGCCTCTTGTCGCTAATGTCCATTAGGCGCCGACATGTCTTTGTTTACAAGCTTTCCCTGTGTCCTCATCTGTTCCTTTTCTCAATGAAAGTTGGCTACACAGAATAATGCTACGTAAGTGCCAGTCTCTGGGGCGCACAGGCTGTGCCAAATTAGCGCTTATGTGACAGTACGTCCTGCCTTTAATGTGATTGTGTGGTTAATTACATAATAATATGCGCACTTATCAGCATAAAGACAAGGGTCAGACATTTGGAGATTGGCACATTTTAATGAGGGTTCGAATCGGAAACTTTCCTTTTCCTTTAAGATCATGCTCCTTACATAAACAAACTGACCTTGGTAGCTTTGGAAATGAAGCTATTAAGTCTTTCTCATTCATGTCATGCAGCAAAAGTGTGTCCAATTGCCTTGTGTGTGGACATTATCTGCTGTACTAATGACAACATACAATGTACCGTGAAATCAACTCACATCCTTCTGTCCTCTCTGCCCCCTTGGAGTCCCTGGTGAATAGAGCTGTAATCGAAGCTCCCTCTCTCCCAGGCACTGAGTGATACAGCTGCTGTGTTCAGCCCTGACTGGAAGAAGGACAGGTGGTCCTTGGACAGGTGCACCTTTAACAAAAGAAGACTGTAGTGCACTGGTTTGTTTGTGCTCCTTTCCATTAAGCATGAAATGTTATTGCAACAAATCCATGTTATATACATGGTGGCGTAGAGGTTAGGACATACAACTGCCATCGAGGCCCATTGTTCAATTCCCAAAGATGCGGGGCTTTACATTTGTATCAGTGCATCCTTGAAGCAGGGCATTTCTTGAGCTGTTTTCCCGCCTTCCAGTGGTTAGTAATTCTAGGAACAGGTTGCATCTGTTCCTTTCAGATGAGGGTGACCACCTGCTCCTATTTTGGTTGCACTGTACCCATTTAGATGTGTGTTATAAATCAATATTACTCAGGGCAAATGTACAATTTTTGGCTCTAAACTATTTTGGAATATGTTTTGCTCTTGCTCACTCACATTACTGTGAGTTTTAGGGGAATGAACCACAAATGAAATGCCCTGTAAACTATTAGAGAACAGTAAATATTGATCTTGCCTCATCAAATAAAGCTTTACCTTCTCCTGTGCCCACCTCTGTCCAGGGGACAGCCCATGACAGTGCTGGACTTCTTAATGATCTTGTCCAGCTTCATGGCAGTAATGACAGTAATAACAGCTTACAACATCTGTATGTTGACAGTTACAAAGCAATTTCCACCATAGACCAAATAGAATTCCGGCTTGTCCTCTACAATATTATTATGATCTAATAATCTAATAATGTTATAATGTTATGATTTCACCCTAACGCATCCTATTCTTATTTTGGCATTAGCAAACATTAAAGCCTTAATTATACTTACTTACTATGAAGCTCGGTATTGTCAAATAGTATTTTTCAAATTTGACCATTGCATTTCATTGATGTGAACAAGGGGATTTCTTGAATCAGTGTGATTCTTAGTGCTGTTAAAATACTTCTGAGAGACTAAACTACTTATGCCAGTGCTTTATAGCACATACATTCCTCCACATCCCCCACATTTTGTTCTGTATAATTAATAACTGTTGGCATATTTTAGGTTTCTCACTTCGCTGGAATTCCTTAAAGTCGTGTTTACTAGACAAACTGGTTCTGACTCAGCACTTGCAGTATAAAGAAGCAGTCTTAGAGCCGAGAGTAACACACCCTTATGACTGAGGGCTCACTGAGGCCGATTTCCCAACACTGCACTTGGTGAGTTTTGTTGTGTTTTGACTGGCTGCTTTATGTAACGACCATTATACTCTTAAAAGAATCAGCTGTAGTCTTAGAATTAGAGGCAATCTGGTATAAAAAAGGGGGTGTTTGTTAGGGCAGTGATCAGAGGTGCATGAGGCTAAGGGGAAGTTTGAAGGCTTATCTCAGTTATGTGCATGGACAGTGAGCTGTGATGATGAGTGTTGCGATCACCGCTGTTGTATTATTAACCCTTTACTAAGTATAAGCCATTTTATTTGTCTACGTTTTTGTTAAGCGCTTGGCTTCAACGTAAGAGGACACTCTTTGTTTAATGTTTTTCTGTTGTCTGCCTGCATTTTTGTGTCTTATAAGCCCATGCGGGCCGGGCACGTCTTTGTCAATAAAAGCTGTTGTTTTGACCTGATTTTAATCCAGGTTCCTTTTAACCCTTGTGCAGTCCTCACATTTACTTGTATCACTGTGAAAAGCAAATGATTGCATGTGGGGTATAGGCGCTCTCAGCTTCTTGCATCAGCCTACTCCTTTTGACCATCTACAACAGTGTATTGTGAATTTTGTAAATTAGAAATGGAAACTGCTCAACTAAACTAGACTAAACCGTTCATATACCAATTAAAATTACTTAGGCCACAGCTTTTTTAGTACATTTTGTGTAAGAATTGTCTCATTTGTATCCAAAAGGATACTGACTCATACCGCCTTTGCTCTGCCCAATCCCGTCAGACCTTGGAAGCTAAGCAGGGAAGGGCCTGGTTAGTACTTGGATGGGAGACCGTTTGGTAACACCAGGAAGCCTAGCGAATGTAATGAGTGAGTGGTAGGTGGTGGTCGGAGGGGCCGATGGCGCAGACTGGTTGCCTCGCTTCCGTCAGTCTACCCCAGGGCAGCTGTGGCTACAACAGTAGCTTACCACCACCAAGTATGGAGTGAATGAATAATGACGACAGTGTAGCGCTTTGAGAAACTTGGTAATACAGGCTTATAAAGTGAAATACAAGTGTAAAGCATTATTATTATTATTATTATTAAAAGGTTGCAGACTCCTGGCCTAAGTAATATATTCAGAGCACTTTTTCCTATCCTTTTAGGCTGGTGTTTGCCCAAGTCATGTCCCAGTCTATTCGCACTAACCATTAGCATTCACTCCCCGGACTGCGTTATTCACAATAATGAGCGAGACCTTTAGCGTTTGGCTCTATTGAGGTTTATTTAAATCTCTTGAACGCAGCCTTCCCCTCTTGCATGCTCCGAGCAGGGCGCATGCGCCCTGCTGACACTCAGTAATCCGCTGTGAGGAGGAGATTGCATCCTCGCTCACTGCGCCCAAGCACCCGGAGAGGACGGAGTAGGACTTGTATGTAAAATAACCAACAGGGGAAACGCCAGACAGGGGGCTACACCAGGACGTTTTTGGAAAGACTAACTTTCATTCCCCCTTGCAATTTGTATCATCCATCCATGCGACAACGGGACCTATGGATGATTGTCTTCTCACGCAAAAGACAACGAGCCTCGGAGATATGAGGTGAACGCTAGCTGCCTGTAACGGTCCCGGTAGGCTACATTAAGAAGAAAAAAACAATATGTAATGTTAAAATGCGCGTCCGCGGTGGCTGTTGTTTGCACGCTTTTGCCAACAGTGCTTCGCCTCGATCAACGTTTCTGTTTGGCCTCTGAACGAAGCGTGGAGACGTACCCAGACCACCGACGTATAGAAAGACTTGAGTCAACGCGAGGAAGCCCACATGCGTTGACATTATTTTTACAGTCTATGGTTGACACACAGGTTGTTTTTTTTTTCTCCATGCCGATACATAGATCGAAGACCACGTGACTTCTTTGGTGACTTCTTTTTTTTTTTTTTTTTTTTGCCGACGAGAAGACATGCCGTGGTCGGTATACTTGCGTTTGGAATCAACTTGGTGTCCTTCAGCTGCTTCTTTGCCTGCGCAGACGTGTTATGACAAGCCAACGGGACGAGCGTGATTTCCTAAAGCCTATGCTGATGAACAAGACTCACTGTCAGAAATCAAGCTCTCTCATGACAGCGGAGCCTTCACGTCCTTGCATCCAGAGCAGCCGGGCTTGGAAGGGGGAACATTCCTCTTGGGGTGATATTTTCCAGGAGCTAAGCAGTCAAGCTCTGTGGGTGCTTGTGTGTAAAGTGTAACGTGTACTGACCCCTTCTTCCCTGTTTTGGGTTCTGTTATTGTGCAAACTCTTTTGGACCTTTCCTCATTCCATTCTGCAAAACGGTCCAAACATGACGCTATGTCCTGTGGGAGAAAATGCAGCTGGGGTGTTTTAGCCCGTAACCTCCTCAGCAGCTGTCTGACTGAAAGATGAGACTTTCAATATTAGCATACTTATAGTATTGCCAGCACCCTTCCCAAGAAATGCACTGAAGGATACTACTACCACTGTGATCTCATGCGCTGTACCAATACTGGTCCGCCCCAAATATTTGAGCAATCGACACAGAAGAACGGGTGATGCAGTGGACTTTTTGTTGACTCAAGTGGATTGTGGTTTTTTTGCCGTTGAAGATGTACATTCACAGCACACCTTTGCTTGTGATTCTGCTGAGCGAGTGCAAGCGGACGAGGAGCCAGGGATGAGGCTACACAGACCTGGAAGATGTCTCAGAGGGAACGCAGGAGAAATTATGAGTGGGGCTACAAAAGACAGTACGAGAGGGGAGATACTTGAGTGTGGAAAATTGACCTTCTCCTCCTAAAACGACTTGTTGTGTTGGAACTTGACTATTTTCTTCCAAGAAACTTAAGCCACGGACTATAAGGATCATTTGTAACGCACCCACTACTACTTGCATGTTAAATATTTTTGATTATTTCTTGATTACTGGCCAGTTTTAGATCTATTGTCCTGAAGACAAAGGAAGTTGGCAAAGCAGACAAAGCAGAATTGAGCAAGATTTTACTTTCTTGAACCAACCAAAGTGCTGGGTTTTCTTTGCGCACTTGCCGAAACAGGACAAAACATTCCTCATTTACAAGCGCATGCAAAGACTCGTATCGCCGTGGTGATGGGGAGCTCCGCCTCATCCCTGACAGGAGAAACCGAGTCAGACCATGGCTTCAGCACCACGCAGTACCCGTCGTCGCCTCCCATGGGATGGCTCCGGAACAGCCACAGCAGCCCGGTCTGGGGCACCACCTTCATCACGCGGCAGCAACAGCCCAGACTGCCTCATCGTGAGCGCAGGTAAGAGTCAGGCCCAGCCAACCATGGGACAAGCATCTCTCACATGAGTGCGCTTGAAACATTTAGCTGACGTCTGCAGGGGCAACCTGAGGTGTTGGGTTGCAGTTTAGACTAGCGTTTAGCCTTGACCGTGAAGACAGACAGCAGGTCTATTAGATTCAACCACACAAATCTGGTGCATTCATTTACTAACACAGTGCTTACTAAGTTCGTAAGTTCATAGCGGATTGTCAAACAGTTAAAATATCTAGCTTAGACGATAAATGAATTTATATATATATATATATATATATATATATATATATATATATATTTTTTTTTTTTTTTCTGTTTTCACTTGGCTCTCAAAGCATTTTTGAACCACACATATTCATACACCAGTGTACACAGAAGGCAAGAACCCATGCACTGGCAGGTTGTTCATTGGAATCATCAATCAGTCCAAGTTTATTTATGTAGCACTTTACAACACCAGGAAGACCAAAGTGCTTCACAGAAAACACAAACTGATTTCATCCTAGACATCATGGGCAAAGGCAACTCCAATTGTTCGCTCAAAAAACAATTTTTCATTTGGGGTGACAGTGGCGCAGTTAGTAGAGCGGGTCATTTCATGATCGAAAAGTCAGGGGTTCAAATCCCAGCTCCTGAAGATGAACACTGTCGTTGTGTCCTTGGGCAAGACTCACTCACCCACCTCGCCTCCAGTTTCTGCGTACACTGGTGTATGAAAGAGAGTGCCAATGGGTGACTGGTTCCGTGCTGTAAAGTGCTTTGGGCCTAATGAAGGTATAAAAGCGCTATATAAGTTGAGACCATATATCTGGACAAGAGTTAACAAACTTACTTCGTAAGTCTATGTTCTAGCAGGGCTGTGCAATGAATCAAAATTACTTATGCTAATCAATTACAAAAATAATGTAATTGAGAAAAAACTATTACAACAATTACAAATTTAATGCAAATTAATGTTTCATTGCTAGACTGTACATCTCGGAGGCACATGCTATGATAGTCAAGCTTGTTTTTATTTTTAAAATACACTATACACTTGTTACCACCACCCTTCCACGCCAGAAAAGACAGACAGACCTAAATTCAGTCCAGATCTTGCAAACAATGCAATTCCCCAGTTGTCACGTTGTTCAAAATAACAACATTTCTCCCCCCAGTTTTAGGTCCAATCGCCACTGATCCTCCAAAGCTTGTCTTATTAAAGCTTGTATTTTGATGTTCTGCTATGATGCACCCAAAATCAACCTAAGCTGGATTTGTAACTCCAAATCCCGCCCCTTTGGTTTTCCCCCAGCACGTACTGTGCATCTGTGCTTGGACAATTTAGGCTGAGTGGATTGCCCGTACAGCAAAAGTGACCTTTCCCTGTAAGCCCAACACAAAAACTGCTGATTGGTAATCTTAATAATGCTTGTTTTGTTTTTGTCGAAAACTGCTTATTTGGTCAAAAGGCACTACTCATAATAAGCACTGCTGCTGCTGGATCTATAGTTTACTTTTCCAAAGCGCCAGTGCATTTATTGAGCCCACAGCTGCTATTATTCATCCAGGTTTGAGTCAAGCAGAGCCTACTTTTAGTGCCATTCAAATAAACAGTGTTTCTTCGTATCGATGGGGAGAAAAATATCAATGCAGTTAGTGCTTTGAGAGAAGGAGTGCTGCAGTAATCCATTGTTCCAGTCACTGCTCTCTCAATTACTGTCAACATATTGGAGGGCCCATCATCGGCATTTAAAAGTATGAATGCTGCTCATCCACCATCACTGGCTGAGTGACTTGTTCCTCCTCACAGGGACATGTTTCCTGTTTTTCCGTCAGCTTTTGGGGTCATGTCTCTTGCGACAAGAGCAGGCAGTCGATCGACCGCCCAGTGTGTATTGAAGTTGTTGCTGAGTCACTCAGGGCAGCGTGGTCCGGTTGTTAGTTATTGATTTTCAGAGAGCCTGATCACATTTCCCCACAATAGATGTCATCATTTATTCAGCATCATTCTCCTGCCGGCCGTTCATCTTTCTTGATTCCTCCCCTCCAGTGTCAGGAGTCCATTGCAGTTGTTCTATGGTTAACTGTTAATAGTGTCATGGCTGTTAACTTTTGTCAATTATAGATCGATGTACCCAGCCTTTAACAAAAATCTATGTGGACTAAAACCGAGTTAACCTAGTGGATTTCAACATGTGCGGTGTACTTTTGGGACCCACCTTCAACCTACCATGACAAGCTGTGACCTTGAAAATAAATTGCAGTTTGGCCCTAAAATACAATATCTATTCAGAGTTCTGTTGATTAACGTATTGTTTATAAGAGTGATTATAAAACAGTTTACTGAGTAATATTAGGCAGGTTTATTTGTAGAGTTAAGATGAAAGGTTTCTGAACCTCTTATGACATTTCTATTGCACGTTATTGTTAATAATTCATATTTGCCACAGGCTTTATCTATTGCACAGAGAACTCTCTCTGTCCTTGGTCCGTCCACAAGGTGTGAAAATGAGGCCGGGTTCTGCTGTTGCAGATTTCAGCGAGGCAAAAGTTTGCTACAGTGTTTCCATAAAAATGTTTGCTACTGTATTATTTATTTTTTTCGTACTGTAAGTTGAGTTATAAGTGTAGAAAGATTTTATTTGAACGTAGTTAGCTACTACATCAATAAAAGATGTATATTTGAATTATCAGACTCCCCTTTGTTTTGTAAAACACATTTCTAAAACCATCTGTTTGTGTCTGTTTCACCGGGCTTCTACTGTCATACCATCTACCTGGTTTTATATAGGAGCTCCTGTTGTGTCCACCATGTTTATCACTGTAGCAACATGCCCCGGTCCTCAGTTAGCTGAGCTAAACACATGCCCACATACATATAGGCATTAGAAACTCTTTACCCTGCTGCAGTGACCCATCCGCTGATGCTAAAGCTTTCAATGTACCGGTACGCTACATTAGCACTTGGAGCGCTTGGCCTCTTATCTGCCCCCGTTCCTTTTCTCCACACAAACACACTCTGCTTAGCATAATATGGTTTGGCAAGCTTTGCACAGCGGTGACTGGGCAACAGATATTGAAACAACACAGCCCTAGCTATGCCATATAATATACAGTAGCCTATATAATATAATCTGTTGTTTTTTCTCACAAGTGACCTGAAGGGCCTGACCCAAGAAACAGGTCAGGCACTGTATCACATATGATGAGTTTTTCCACACTATTGTCATACAGTGACCAGTGACCATAGTGGCCACCACAGTGTCTTTAAATGCTGAAAATAAGATTGTAATGAGGCAAAGTCCCCAGACCTCTGCCATGTAAAAGAGGTCCTGAGGTCTTGTGAGTCACTTCATTTGAGCTGCCAACTCTCAATCAATAATAATGCTGCACTCTGACCTCGAAAGTGAGAGCGAGGATGACAATTCTAGCCAGTGTGGCAAATGGCTTAGTAACCTGCCTAATGATCAAGTGCTTTAAAACACAATCTGTGGCATTTGTAAAATAAATCAACTTTGGGATGTCCGCAGTCACTTCATGTCACGACATGATTTTATTTTTCTCCAAATGTGTTACTGTAACAGTGGGGGTTGAGGCTTTCAATTTAATATCAACAAAAGCATTGGCCCATGGAGTTGTATCAGATCTTTGCTCCACGCTGTATTGGCTGCACTTGAGGAGCAGAGCTTAAAGTGAGCGTGTCCTCCCCAGAGGGACCCCACTGTTTCCTCCTGTTCCACTATGATGGATGATGGCGCGTCCACTGCCCAGTCTGTCTTTAATTGGATTAAAACTGGACCACTTGGGATGGAGCGGCCTGATCACTGACGCTGTGCTAATGTCTGAATTATTTCCCCCTGTTCACAGTCCGCGTGGTGAAGACAGGGCCGCGTCAGGACAGCCTCTGAACCGCCGGAATAGATCTGGCACTCAGGCTGGGTGTCACAACGCGGCTGTCTTTGGAAGGCACTGCATTGATGCTGCAAAAAAAAACAGTCTGTTTGCTCCTCACTGACATGATTCCACTTTCTCCTACCCCTGTTGCCATGGAAATCTGTAGCATATGTTTGCTAACCCAGTTCAGTCGAGCCTTGGATAAGACCACACATGATAACCTGGCTGTCGCGCACATATTATATCTCAGGCAGAGCACCTCTTAATCCATGATTACACTTTGATCACCCATATGTCTCTGTTACAGTTCCAAAAACAGCGTAAAGGCATTTACATGTGGGCAAAATATGAATCATGTTAAAATCACAACCCGTACACATTTAGACTTCTTCTAGAGTGCATAGAATTATTACGGAAGTAAGCACTAAACCTGATTATGTCTGGTCAACTATTAAAATGACCCAAAAAAAATTGGTAACATTTCTCTTACAGATGCTAAAAAATGGGCCATCTTCAATGGACCCGCTCTACACCCTGGCTTCTTAACGCACTACAGTATGTAGGGCTTACATATTCATTGTACACAAAAAAAAAGGAGAAATGGAAATGACAACTGGGAATTTGCAAGTTCACAGATAATATGTTTATTAATGTGCCTTTTGAACACAGAACTAGTGCCTTTTGGAAGTTGTTAACTGTGTTTGGCAGTGGTAACCATCTGTAAAGAAAAAAAAAGTGTGTGTGTATATATATAATATGTGTGTGTATAAATAACTTAATGATCGCCTTTGTCACTTGCTTTGTATTAGACATGGTACATGAAATGAGACAGTTGTGGTTGTGGTTGTGTTTCCTTTCAGTTGTGTTAAATTCTGTGTGGGTATGGTCCGTGTTGAAACAGCTGCTCTGGTGGGTTGTAGGTTCTCTTTTGCTGGTAGGGCAAATCAAAAATCAAAGGTTGATGTTGCTTAATGTAGGATTGATAATGTAATTGTAACAGGTAAAGTTGGGTCACGGAGGTGTACGTTGTGAGTGTGTGTGCATGCTGTGTTCCCGGGCTCTTGTGTCTTTGTAACATGCTCCCTGTACTATTGTGATTTGATTAATTGTTTTTATTTCAATAATGTCGGGGGTGGGCGCTTATAAGCTTTGCTTCAGCCCACTCCTTTTGAGCAGAATTTTAACTGCTCAAATAAACTAAACTAAACTGAACTAAAAACAGAAGAAAAATATAAATTGCACCCGCTATGCTGTCTACTTTTGGCTTGGTTTGTTTGTGTACTTTGTAGCGTCAAAAGACGTTTCTTAAAGCATGCTAGGATGAACAGCATTTCTCATAAGACCGCAGTTGCTTTTCTCTTTGAATCCATTCAATCAGATGCTCTGCCTTGATTTAAACTTTGCACTAAAGTTTAGATCAACTTTAGTGCAAAGTTTATCTAAACAACTTTGCACCAAAGTTGTTTAAAGTCTCTAATGTCACCACGTGAACGGGTTCACCTTTCCAGTTGACGTCTGTAATATTGCAGTTTGTTTCCTCTTTTATTTCTTAAATGGATAAAAAACAACATTGGATCAGAGTAATGCTTTGATGGTATGATATTCTTCATATAGCTTAAATGCATTCATAAATATATACGATTCAAAAGACGCTTTGAATGGCCTTTATTTAGACTTCACAAGTGGCATGGGATTTACCCATTGGGTAATTTCCCATGCCATGTAATTACCTAGGGCGATTCTGAGTTTGCAGAATCACCCTAGGTAAGGGGGAAATTTTACTTTTCCAATTACCGACATGAGAGATTTGCATAGAAACGGAAGGAGGACGTCAGGTAATTTTACTTTTTACCTGAGGTCCCTTTTTTAATTTGAATCCCGTGCAAACATGGTTTAAAGGGATATTTCAGGGTTTTTGACATGGGGCCTCATTTCCTAGTTATCCAGAGTTGTTGATTTCTGGAGATTTTTTTTTTAATTATGCAGTCCTTATATTTGAACATTTGACATATAAATGTCTGTGTTGATAGAGTAATTTTTGAAATATAACTGACCTTGCATCAAATGAATTACCACATTTTGAGGGACTATTTTCTAACAGATCACTCCGCCGCTGTGTTAGCTTACAACCACGAAGCTGATGCTGCTCAAATATAAGTTATTCTAAATTCAAAATAGTTAAAATTACTCTATCGACACAGACATTTATATTGTTAGTCTGGCGTTGTAAGTGATTTGACTCAGGTGCACTGTGGAGTGGGTCAGACTGTTTTTAATGCAGGTTAGCTGTTACTGTAGAAATGCGCTAGCCTAGCACTAGCCGAGGGCCACAAAACCCTTCAAATATAAGAACTGCATGAAATAAACAAAACAAAATCTCCAGACATCAATAACAATCTGGATAACTAGGAAATGAGGCCCTATGTCAAAAATCCTGAACAATCCCTTTAAGCAACTATGTCCAGAACTGGAATTACAATTAAACCTTGATCATTAGTTTAGTAGATCATAATATAATGTTAGCAATACGTTTATACGAATGAGCATTAGCTCTGTGAATGTCCATCTTCTATGAGTCAAATGTGTTTATAAGAGGAAGTAGAAGTATCTACTCTAGGCTGCATCCTGGTGACAGAGCTGTGTCAGCAGTCCTGTGGCCCCTTGGAGCGCTCGTGTTAGACCAGTAAAAGTCATGCACTGTCAGTCTGTTTCTGTAGCATCCTGCCCGGTCCCACTGCCTCTCTGGCCTTACCCAATCCTCCAACTTACCCTGACAGCTTCCTCTGTTTAAAGATTCAGAAGACTCCAACTGCCTCCACCACTGACACTCATAAAAAAAAAGTGTTTGGCTTGTGAATGTTTCACTAAGGGCACCTCAGAGGTCAGTAGCTGTTGTCCATTTTGTCTAATGTTCATTTCATTTCATTTTAAAGCTTATTCTGAAATGTTAATAGAAATTCTGGGACATGAGGCTAAAATGCTCCGATTATGATCATGTAGGTCGGGCTTACAGAAAAACCACTGCAGCTGTACAGAAGTGTTGTGGTCCATAGACAAACTGAGAGAGGCTCTTGTGCATTCACACAACGTCCCCATTGTTTCTGAGGGACATCGCCGTGAGCCCATCCTCACAAGAGAAGAGCATTTAGTGGGGTTTTTAAAAACAGTTGGTCTGCTGCCTCAATGAGCTGTTTTGGAGGAATGTTTAGGCCTAAGGACATGTACAGTCGCTTCAAAAGACTCTTTGTCTGCTGTGGTAAGTAACACCGGGCAGTTCAATAATAACAGTCTCTCTGTCTGACTTCATAATGTCCATCGTTTAATCTTCATTAAAACTGAACTAAACACTCACAGTAATCAATTCTTCTTTTTGCTTGATTATTAATAACGTCTATGCGCCTATCACTGTTGCATGGTTAATAATCCCTGATAGATAGCAGTTGCTAAAGGGTGATGATGTTATTATGTCAAATGGAGGGCATTACAATACAACCCTTTAGGAGAGGTGCCTTTGCGAGCGAAATTAAAAATAGGAAATCCGCTAATGTTGAACCAGATCATTATTTGGATT
Source organism: Neogobius melanostomus (assembly GCA_007210695.1). NCBI lineage: Eukaryota > Metazoa > Chordata > Actinopteri > Gobiiformes > Gobiidae > Neogobius > Neogobius melanostomus. The sequence goes on from VHKM01000605.1 coordinate 254,478, forward strand.
CACACTTTTGGACAGAAAATAATTTGACCCTAGTTTGTATGTGCTGACAGAGAAGACATTAAACTTTGTGCCAGTTTGTTTTATGCGGCTGTTATTAGTCATTCTGATAGTTACCACCATATTTTTAGTTTTTACCTATGATATCACGAGGAGGTAGCTAGTCTGACTCATCACCTACTCACGGTGTTTGTGGCCGTAATATGCCAGCACTAACGCAGGATGAAGTGATGAACACATGTTATTTGCCGGTGAAACTGCCGCAGAGCCACCATATTCTTAACTTTTAGTGTTTCAGCAAAGCGTTCAGGCCAAGTACTGGTGCTGGAGTCAGGCATGTGTGTGAGGCGTTCTGGAATGTATTATCCATTTTCACAGCTGTCTGATACACAGCCTCTGATAAGTCTCATCTTTAATAACAAGCTGTGCTCTATTGAACTCCGATTCCTTATTTTCCGCCGGCAGCACCAGTCAGCCTTGTTTGAGTGGAGAAAGGATGAGGAAGCTCTAAACCTTATTTGCACTGCACGTTTTTTATTACCGTTTCGTTATCAAGCTCCCCAAAAATCTGACATCCCGACATCTACAGCACACAACATTGAGCGTGTAAATATTTATCAGAAGTGAGTCACTTTATTTGGGTGGACGTCTGGGAGCTGTCCAAGTTTTGTCTTTCTCCAGTTATCAGCCCCACACAGGCTCCTCTGCCCAGACTGAGTGTTTATCAACGCATTCATACAGCCCTGGGGAGGCGAGCCTCTCTTACCATGATGGGAGATAAACTGTTGGTTTCTGTGAGAAAATGACCTGCAGCGGGGGAAATGCAGAATGGTAGGAAACAAAGTCAGAAGCATCTGATCAAGGGCAGATCTTCCTCACAGCAGCTCACTGGAGGTGGGATCAGAGCATGCTGTAAATATATAGGCACTTAAATAACAGCTGATGCAGAGGGCTCACGAGGTACGGGAGGATGTTCATGTACAATAAAGCCATGGAGTCTGCACGTCTTACACAGCTTCTGTTAAAACGTTTGTGCAGTTTATCATTTTTGGGCGAGATGATACACAGTATTGGGTCCATGAGAGCATTTGGATTTAATATTGGATAAACAAGTTCTGGGAAAATCTCTGCTACTGACAATAATGTTTGAGTGAACACTGTGTGCTCTGCACTGATTGCTTGGTAATTAGAAGCGAGTATAACTGGCAATAATGTTTTGTCGACCTTTTTCTACCAACTTTAGAGGCGATTATATCCGTGAATATTGGTCCAATCAACACCTAATCAAAAGTGGGACATGGTGTTCGGTCTGTCACGATCAGTTACAGACGTCACTTTCATCTCTCTGGCAGAACTAGCCTGAATTAAAAAGAAACAAAAAAATCTTTTGGCCAACCTGTACTGAAGTTTAATCAAAATATTGTCCTTACACCTTTACTACACTGCGTTTTCTGCACAGTGTTGATAATAGTTTTGCTAATAAGTCAAATGAACTTGCTCTTTTCCCAGTACGTTCCAGTGGAGGGAAACACAAACCAAATACAAGAGTTCTCTATAGAACTGCCAAAGCAACTCCGGCAAAAAACAACTACATTATAGGAAAGACGGAATAAAATCACAATAGGTACAACAGTAACCTGTTTGTGAAATGTCCTTTCTGCAAAGTCCTGTTGGCATTTTCTATTTCCATTTCCGGCCTTGAGCTGCATCTATCGACCTTTCTCATTATTCAAGAGGGAGAGCCCCCGCTAAGGCACATCCACTGCTCCTGCCGACTACACTCCACATCCAAACTCCAGTCGCTGCTGCCGGAAACCCGTTCCCTGTTTAATTTAGATAACATTTGTCTAGCTGGCAGTGTAAATTGTATGACAAGTGTGCTTTCAGAAAACCTTTTTGCTTCTGAGAAAGCCCAGACATTGCAAGTTGTAAGATGAAGTGTTGTCGAAAGCCTTTGTGACAGTGGCGGGGCTGTGAATGACGGGCCATCTGTTCCAGCAGCTCTCCAAGGTGCTGACGAACTTTCATGTCCCGACCCGTACAAATGTGGGCCCTCTATTCATTAGAGGCGCAGTGTGATGGGCATATGTTCCGTTTATTAAGCTTTGCATGCAATTTTGTTTTAGCGCTAATGCTTGGCTTTCAGAACCAATTTGTCTTGGGCTGAATTATTCTGGGGAAATGATTTTAAAGTAAGTTATTTGGTAATATCAAGATTCAGTTCACATGCATTTCAGAACATGTTTGTGGGGTTGAACTACAAGGTTAGCAGGTTAAGAAGACCGCAGTAAGGCAGGATCATTTCTTATCTGCAGAGGACAAAGTGCTGCCCTAGGAGTTGCAGCTTTTGCGGCACTCGAAGTATGATTTTGATTCAATTGGAGTTTATTTTGCAGCCTTACCCTAACCCATACTGACACATTTGAAAGCTGCTGCAATAAGCTCCGCCGTCCATCTACAAATGTCTGCAATTTCCTCGACATTACTGGGAGCAATAAAAATGCACTTAGCTTGTTTATTGTTGAGATGTTTTTGAAATTCCCCTGCCCGTCGGTGAAAGCGCGTGGCATGTTTTCCTCCATGGGCTCTGGGATTCCAGCCAACCTTAGAAAGCCAGTGCTAATGACAGTCACACAAAGGCCAAATGTCTCGCGGTGAAGTAACAAGACGCTGGCCAGACTCCGCTCGCTCCATCCTGCAGCACAGTCCGGTTTGTGGAGGGAGTCCAAACTGTAAACTGTGGAAAGCCAACACGCTCAGCTGAGTCATAGTAGTTACTGGTGATTATGGTCATTTACTTTTACCTCCACCAGAGTTTGTTGTGTTTTCCCTTCCTTCCTTTATTTATAGGGGCTTAATTTGTTTGGCTAGTTTGTTAGACTGACCCCAATTAGATTTTAATTTAATTAGATTCTAATTTAATTAATCAAACAAACATTCTCTGTGTCTGAATGCCTGATTCATAATTAATTGTTTTCTAAATATTCTGTACTGTTGCAACTAGGCCTGTCACGATAACAAATTTGAAGTTCGATACATTGCGGCAGGAAAGTATCGCGATAAACGATATTATTGACTCTAACGATACTAGACACTGTCAACTCTCAGGCATAAAAATGACAGTAAACTTTTGTTCTATCAGATCCTAAAATACCACACAAGCTGCAATGAACATGAAATATAATGTAAGTTTTACAAAGCAAAAATAGGGGGGAAATGCTAATAAATGTACAGACGATAAATATCGAGCTAAAAAATATATCGTTTATCTGTCAGTTATTGAACGATGAGTTGATTAAGTAATTATCGTGACAGCCCAAGTTCTGGATGGAACATTGCACCTGAAAAGCAGACCTCATGGATTCCTGATCAGAGAACTATATTCTGGAATCAATGCCTTGGTGGAAGTTTGTGGAAGGACCTGTTTTATATTCCTTCATTATACAGTAAAAGCAGGCATTTGTGAAAAAGAGTACACTGTGCGCTCTGTAGTAATAATAATAATGTTTAACTATTGAATTTAGTGAATTCCTCCATTGTGAGATCAATAAAGGCTATCTTATCTTATCTATTGAGCGACTTTACCGGCTTGTTGCTATTTTGATGGCGACGGTAAAGCTCTACTTTGCTCCCTCAAAGTGAAGAAGAAATCAAATCTCTATGGAGCAAGACCCAACTGAGAGTTCCCAAGTGTTACGAAGCAACAATACGATTACCCAGGGAGTTTTCACTTTACGCCTTCTAATTCGGCCCTTTTCCCTCCGCGATGACTCCGCCGTTTTTTTTTTCCTTGAGAGTCTTATAGGGCTTAGAATAGTCTGCTGAAGTGACGCGATGATTGTCTCACAGCCAGCCGAGCATCGCGCAAATTGTGCCGGGCCCCATTGAGCACGTAGCTAAATGAATCGAGAGTAAGAACAGGTACTTTATGTGCCGCAGGCTGCGCGATGAGATGGCTTCTTTTTTTTTTTTTTTTTCCCCCAACGCTAAAGTCTCCTCTCCCCCGCTGTCTCCGGCCATGCGTCTGTCTGCACTGTAAGCTGCTGGCTGTCTGCCCAGGCCGAGGACACACAGTGGAGCTGGAGGAGCTGAAGTGGGCACTCCGGCCCAAGGACAAAGGCTTTATGTGTTTGCTCTCGGACCAGTCTGAAGCATGTACACGCCGGCCTGTAATCTTTAAGTGGAGCTTAGGGGATGCAGGTTGTAGTCGTTTGTCTCGTCCTGTTGTTGTTGTTGTTGTTGTTGTTGTTGTTGTCCTTGCAGGTCTCCCGATCGGTTTCATGGTAGGGCTGCACAATGAGGCGCAATGTTCCTTTCCCCAAACCGCGGCGCCCTGTCTCACAAAAGAAGTCCGCTTGGAATACATAAACGTCATACCCGATGGATCTGAAAGCCCATTCGAGACCGGATTAGTGAGATGTTGCAATTTCCATTCACCTTTATGGGGCAGAAATTGCTGAGTAAAGCGGAACTGCTTTAACATTATGCAAGGTCTTATGTCCTTAAGAGCAGAGTTGACTGGTTTTAATAGGCCAGGGGAGGTACTGTCACGTTTTTCTGCATAACCGCAAGCCTGTTTTTTGACTGGCCTTTTTACAACTTGAAAATAATAACTTTAACATGATCATGAAGAGCGTTTTAGAATCATTTCAGGCTAATCCAGGACTTTTACTACTGCATAATGAAACGGCGCTCCGCTTGTTCCAGCCATGACCAAAGCAAATGACGCGGCTGACATGGTGACTTTGCTCCCCGGGTGGCAGATGAAAGAGCCTTGACACAGTTGTGTGAAAATGGCCGCGGGGCAGAGACGCTGTCATCAGACGCGTTGTTGTTGTTGTTGTCGTCATGGCTGCTGTTTTGTACGTGGAGCTCGGAGATGCCACTTTCAAATGCGGCCGATGTGACGGGTTGTGAGGACGACGGGATTTTGGATACGGTAAGGCATTGTAGGCGATAGAATTGACACACGAGCAGGCCAATCAGAAAGAGGGAAGGATTAAGTGTTTCAGCTTATTATTTATAAATTCTCTTTACTGTACTTTGACAGTGTATAATAAAACGTGTCCGTGATAAACATGTGTCGATGATCCTTCCCCCAAAAAATCCAGCTTTCGCCGCTGAACTATATTACTGGAAAACCCCGGTTTCCTCCTCTCCTGGGGGTTCGGCTTTATGTTGCCGCGCTAACATTAGAGCCGTAAAAATGAATGTGGCACAAAAGAAAGCAGCGTGACTTTGATACTTTTACTCGCCCACCGACACACAAAGCCTCAAAACGCATCCGGAAATAAAGTTTCGTATAAATATAGCGACTACATACACAATTTCATTCATCATTGCACCCAGCGGCAAAGGGCCCGCTCACCAGGCATCCAAAAGAGGCACATTAGCATCTCTGCGAGTCCCTGCCATTCTCTCAGCACCTGAGGGAGAGGAGCTGTGGAGAGCAAAGCACAGTGTCTATAAAGGATTCCCTTGGGTTCAGAGGATCCGCCTGATTTCAAAGGGTTTAATGGAGTTGAACTAAGGGCGGAAGAGTTGGCCCGGATCCTTGGTACTCTTAAAATGCTTAAAATACTTGTATCGTTAAAACAATGTGTGACAAACAATGAAACCAATGCATATATAGTATAGAAAGTGTGAGGATATGTCTTCTAGACTTAAATGATGTTCCTTTTCAGTAATCCTTATTCAGATCAATTTACTTTAGTGCCTTCACGCTTGATTGATCAGGTTATGGTAAAAAGCAATTCGAGTATCAATAGTTGAGTGGAGAATATTCAGAACAGTAGTTTGATGCCGTTAAAACCACAACTGCATGGGCGGGATTGTCATATGAGACTGATTGTCTTCCTAATAGCGATGCTCGGTGTGACTAGTTTGAGAAACACTGCTCTTCTATAGACTAAGATTATCAAGCTTTTACATCAAGTATCATCTTATAAAATAATTGACCTTCCAAGTACCACCAGCCCGAGATCAAGATCCTATCAGCAGTGGACTAAACCGCGTATGAAATTGGACTAAATTATGTCTAAACGAGAAAAAACCTACTGATGCATTACTGAAGCGTACACGAAGTAGAAAGAAAATGATCTCTAATTAAACCCTCACTTTGGAGAACCTCTGACTTCTGCATAGGTTTTAGCTGCCGTGGGTGAGCATTGAGGGCATTTTCTTGCAGAGCCATTTTTCTAAGTATATGTGCATACAATATGATCATTATAAAGCACAGTTTCTTTGCACCTGCCCTTCCACCTCCTCGCTCTTCTCCTCCAACACTCGTACGTTCACACATGAGCAGTTTGAGTGACAGTGACATTTATGGTTCTTACTCAGGCAGCGTCCCATGCCTGTCCTCCAGGTTATCCCTTCACGCCAGAGATATCCCGCTGAGCCTCGCCCACTCATAAGGCCAAATATGCTGCTTAAAATCAATAGGGCTTTTGATTCGACCGCAGGCACACTACATACAACAGCACAGACCTACTGTCTAAACTGAAACCACAAACTCCCTTTGCTGCACTTTACAGTCATGCTCTAAAAATGTGAAAACATGTTGCTTGTCACTACAAAATATCAATGCTAAGAACCCATGTGACATGCTTTTCATATAAATGCCAGTACTTCCATCATTATCTGCTTCTTAGTTCCCATTTCCTCTCGGTAGGATCTTTCAGACTGATCATGTGACCTGAGTATAGATCTGCAGGCCTCCTTGCCCCAGGAGGGAGATTAGATTTTTCCTGTCTGTTCCATCTAATGGTTTCCACTATTGTTATGTATTTCTTTTGCAGCACTCCACCCATTTTCTTTCCTTGTTTCTCAGCATAGCCAACAGAATTACCATTTTTATGAACCACGTTATGAGTTTACCTCTTGTCCTCTGAAATGGTAAACTTGCCCCCCACCCTGTCCAACATCCCGCCGCTCATAATGGGGCCATTTTAGCTTTTTGACTATGTAAATGAGAGTTATTGCTGTATATTGAACTCCGTGTGCTTGTTTTGCAGCCACTCCCACTCTCCTGGCTCCATGGCAGCAGCGGTGCGAGGAAGTGAGTGGTCATGTGGACGCTGTACCTTCCTGAACGCCGGCGCGGCGCCCCGCTGCTCCATCTGTGAAGCTCCGCGCCAAAAGCCAGACCTCAATCAGATCCTGAGACTGAGCAGCAGCGAGGAACACCGCTGGGCCTGTCCCCGCTGCACCCTCAACAACCCCCAGGGCTCCGGGGCCTGCTCCGTGTGTGGCTTCGGCCCGTCTGCTGCCACACACACTCCCCCCACCACTACCATCGCTGCCACTGCCAACGGCCTCCCATCTGCCCCCCCCAATCGCCCACCCCCAGTGTCACCCCCTCAGTGCTGCTGGAGCCGCACACACAGCACTCCGCCAAAGAGGAGGTGCTGAGACGCTCTGAGAGCAACGGAGAGGTGGGGCGTCCCGAGGGCCATCACTCAGGGTGGGCCTGTCCTCGCTGCACCCTTCACAACACCCCCGTGGCTCTGTCCTGCTCCGCCTGTGGAGGGCCCAGGAAACTGTCCTTACCCAAGATCCCCCTGAGGCTCTGGTGGTGCCTGAGGTGCGGACCCCTGTGCTGGGGTTTCCTGCCCACAGTGCAGGGGCTCCTCCGCTGCTCATTGACTTGACAGATGAGTCTCCACCCGCCCCGCCCTGTGACCCTCAGGAGCCCCACAGTCTCAGTCTTCATTTGCCTCTTTCTCGTCTTTACAGAACAACCCTGTGCCACGCAGCCGGAGGGAAGTGCCCCCTTCTGGACGCCCCCTAACCCCGGCACCAGCACCCCCAGTCCCACATCCCCTTCCACAGCCATCGTGCCCCCACAGCCCGGGCCACAACGACCCGCCAAGCCCAAGCACGCTCAGCCCCAAGAGCCCTCGTACCCCAGCAAACGCCTCAGTATTTTAGAAGAAGAAGACCACCCACTGCCCCCCCATCTCCCGTCCTCGTGCTCCTCCACCTGGAAGTGCCCTAGCTGTGCTGTGTCCAACACAGGAACCTCCTCAAAGTGTGAGTCATGCCGGTCGTCCCGGGCCGGTGCTGACCTCATCGACTTGGTGGGCTGTGAGTCTGTGCGCTTCACCCCTGCCAGCCCCTCCAGCCCAGACTTCAGCACCTGGGCCTGCTCCAAGTGCACGCTGCGTAACCCCACGGGAGCGGCCAAGTGCTCAGCCTGTGGCTCCTCAAAGCTCCATGGCTTTCAGGAGCAGGCGCCCCTGTCCCGCTGCTGTGCGACCTGTGGCCTCTCTGCAGGATCAGCCGCTGCTTCATGCTCGTGCACAGCCTCTTCTTCAGCCTCCTCGGGACATAAAACACGCAAACAGGGGCGAGGCTTCCCCCCCTCTGCTTCAGGCTCCTCCTCCTCTGGCCTTCAGGAGAAGGGGGGCAGTGGGGCTGTCCCGCATGTACTCTACTCAATGACAACAAGGCCAAAAACTGTGCTGCGTGCCACACGCCCCAGCAGTACCTCACCATGCGCAAGGTGCTAAAACCTCTGAAGAGGAGGGAGAGTATGCATGTGGAGGCGCGCAGACGCAACGATGAGGGCGAAGCCAAGGAGCTCTGGGAGAATATCGTCAGCTTCTGCCGAGAGGTAAGTCACTCAGTGACACATTCAATAAGACACATGTGACTTTGTCTTTCAAACCACTGATGGACTAGTTTATTTGCTCTCTGTTTTTGAAACTAAGTCAAACTTAGTTTGATTTTAGTCTTGTTTTGGTCCTGATGTAGTTTTTTGTACATCTTCTTTTGACACAATTTGCTGTGTTTAATTAGAATGGAACATATCATGTTGAAATGTTTTTTTTTTAGTGAAATATCGCAATAATATTGTTATCGCAATATTGCACAGCCGTATCGCATATCCCAACTTAAGTTCTTTTAATATCATTCAGCCCTAATTAACACCACTAAATGTATTTGGAATGATGATTCAGGCGAAGCCTGAAAGTTTAAGGCCTAATTGTGCTGTTGCAATCAGGGTCTTCCTGTGTGTTGCCATAACAACATAATCATATTCAAAGATCACAGGGCTGTAAGGTCAGGCGTGTCACCTGGGAGGGCTCATCAGGGTGATTCATCCTGTCTGCTATTTAGAGACACACAGGTGCTTTACTCTGTTTCTCTGTACTTCTTGGGTACTGCTGTACCCTGGCTCAGCTCTGATAAAGGCCTGTCTTGCTGTAGCACCCTGGCACCTCTCGTGCCATCTTTACAATACCATGAAGTGAGCTTCCAGTGCATTATTAATGACTACTTTGAGAGTTCCAGAACTCACCGCTGGGAGCGTAGGAGTGATGTTGGCTCTGAAAGTGGCACAGATACAGTATCAAAGAGCCCACTTCCCATCGCTTAAGGTCTCCCTCAAATCAAGATCATAATTTAGACTACACGCGGTCAACCTCCTTCTTAAACTCCACAATGCTCACATCTCTCCCCTTTAATTTGAATTCCCTGTTGATAATATCTAAATTTACCTCTCCCTCTGTCACCCCTGCCCCATCCTGTTTGCCCGTGCTTTGTTCTTGTGTGGCAGTGAAAGAGCGCGAAGGTGAACCTAGAATGGGGGCTATTTTTAGCAGCTGAGGCAGGAGAGGACTGATTTGCTTCCCTATAGCGCCTGTAATCAGGAAGTGCATCATCTGCGACCACGCTTGTAGGGGTCAGGGATGTGAAGGGCAGAGTAAAGGCAAAGTGAACTCTTTTCTCTTTTGCACAAGTGTAAATGTGACCAGTCACTAGAATCAGGGACACAAGTCGGTTCTGGGGCATCATGAGATTTTTGGACCAGAAGAAAGAAAGATATTATTGTTCAGACTAACCACTTGACGAGATGATTGTTGGTGCTTTATTCCAAAACCTAAGTGCAAATCTCCTGCATTATCTTCAATCATGTATATTTAGACGATCTGTTCTGAAATGCATGTGATTCTACACTGGTTTAGCAGTCAGTGACAAATCTCATGAGAAACCAAGTGCAACAGTCAGAACCACGTACTGCTGTCGATATTTATTCACCATGCTATTGCTCACAAACACATTGACCTCTTGTAATGTAGCATTATCTTTCTATTTCTGTAGCTTCGGGACTTTGTTGAAACTAGTTCAAAATATTGGATTTAGTTTCTGCTTGATTCTGCATTTTGAGTCCAGTCAATATTAGTCTAACCCAAAGCAGTCAGTGCAAGCCAGCAATATAATCCCTTTTTCACCTGTGTTTGTCCGGCGTCTCAACCCCCTGTGTTTGGATTTAAGAGCGAGGGGCTCAACGCAAGATCCCCTCACCCTAAACCATGTTACTCTCTCAGCCCCCAAATGAAACGCTCTCGGCAGAAAGCTGCTCCGCTTGTGAACTGGAAATGTTCTCGTGTCCTGCAACGTGTGTTTGTGGGAGCTGCTAAATATGCTGGGATTTATTTAGCACTTTTGTATCAGTTGTTTTAATGCTGGAAATTCTGCCGCTCTTTCTCATTTCTCAGTGCCTAGTTTAGCATGTTGGATGGCAGAGCGTGGCGCGCGCCAAGCCGCCCTGCGATGCCTTTGTTGTAGGGCCTAACAAGTGTGGCACAGCCTCTGCCAGCTCAATACGTCCTCATTAGCAGATTTTTAGGAGATCAATAGTTTGCCTGTAGCATGTCACTGTCCACATACAGGCTTACCTCGCTAAAGTGGGCTTGTACGGCTGCCAATTGTGCGTACTCTTGGAGAGCAGAAGGTTTTCCTAGCTCGAATTGGCCTGGTGACTTCAGAGCTTTGTTTGTTGGCGCGAGTCCAGCGACAGCAACAGTGATGAGGTTTACCCAAGTCGGCTCACTGTAGCGCAGCACAGCCAGAGTCCACATCCAGATGCCTCAAGCAGAGGTAATATATTTTTGATAAATTACATCTAACGTTCAAAGCACCCTCTGAGCTATGGCTCTCTGTTCCTGCTTTGAACAATATCAAAGTAATGCTATCTGCAGTTTGCAAAAAGTGAAAAAGAATTAGCTAAAACAACTTCCACTTTTGGATGCAGAAAAATGATTAGCTTTGACCAAGTGTGTGATTTAATAACACTCAATAAGCAAAATCGTAATCTCGTAGTGCGCTTCCAGTCAATCGGGATAAAAGCGTTGTCTCCCAGTAATCCCAATATGCATGAATAAAGATTGTTTTACAGGCATCAAAACTGTGGTCCAGTATAGAGGTTAGCTTTTAGGCCCGAGCCCGACCCGACATTCGGGCCGGGCCGAGATTTCACGCATGACAGTCGGGTTTGGGTCGGGTCGGGCTTCGAGTTCTTTTATATATATTTATATATATATTATTTTTTTATTAATGTCATTATAATATCTAATAAAAATCTATATTGTAGGCTTAGTCTATTGGATACAAAATGTGGTTATACTCAGGGAGGTGGTGCGGGGGGCGGGCGCACGTGCTGGCTGTGTTGTCATGTTTAAGCAGCATGGTCAGGCTTTGATACCGGCGCCACAGTGAACAACGCTATTCACTCTATCTGTCAGGACAGCGTTTCATTTGCAGTGGATAAATAAGCTGTTTGGTTCCTGTTACTGCGTAAAAAGTAGCTTTTGTAAATGCAGCGCGTTGTTTATGAACAACGACGCGGAGGAGAGAGAGACGACAAAGAGGAGACAGAGACATTGAGCTGCGGCTCAGGCACGTAACCTGCCCCCACGCCGCGCACATCTCTCGGCCTGCCCAGGACCCAGGTATGTGCGCTACTGTTGCGTGCACGTGTGCCGTGCGCGGAGCCGCGTACCTCTCACACATGGTGCTGCTGCTGAAAGCACTGCGCAGATGCTCCTATCCTGAGCCTTAAAGAAATTATTTACGTTGGGTTTGTTTCGGGCTCGGGCCCACAATTCAAGTTAATTGCTCGGGCTCGGGCTGGGTCGGGCTTTAGGCCCGCGGGCTCGGGTCGGGTCGGGCTTGATTTTTTGGGCCCGAGCGAACCTCTAGTACAGTAACAGATCATCAAAAATATATCGAGGGTGAGTATCTGTGCTTCCACGAACATTTCGGACAAATATATTAGTTTTAATTTCCAATAGCATGTGGCACAAGCTAAATGTATTATTATTATTATGTCGACTTATTGGGTGGAGAGATTATTTCCTGAAAATTACACACTACTGTATATATGAACTGTAATATAGAAAAGCAGAAATCTTTACTTTTATACGACACAATGCTCTGACCTACATGAACATGTTTTCTCTCAGCATTTTAATGGGGGAGGAGGGATTACGATGATTGTGTATGAAGGAAAGGCTAAATGGCATATGCCTAGAAGTTGAATAAAGTCATGCAGCATAGGAAACAATAAACATACCCTGCAAAACATGTGCAATAGCACCTTATATGCGTCCTCTTCAATGATCACATGCTTTATATGTAATTTGTTGGATCTTTTCTGATAACACTCTTGGCCTTCAAGAAACTGTACTTGGCACTGCAGTAAAACATTTCCCTCACCATCCAAATGTGTAGAAACTGAAAGCTTTTCCTTGTTAAGAATCATAATTGGTTTATTGCCATTGTCAGTGAACAGGTTCACAAAGTAGGAATTTTCTTCAGAGCAATCGTGCAACATGAAACATAAAACTATATAATGTGATTAAAAAACAACAACAAGCCGTCTCCTCAAGCCCCAGTCGTGGACTGCAATAAAGTGGCCCTACACTTCCAGACCCACGGTAAAGTCTGTCGCGGACATGATGCTATTTTCACAGATGTCACGGCACAAGCAGATCGTAGGTGGCCAGCAGCAAACTCCATCTATCTCCACGACCTGTTTCACAGAAGGAATTTTCAAGGATCTGCAAGAGTTTCTTGGTATTGTGTCTGCCACCAACAAGTCCTCTTTGTAGCCGCTTAGCGATAGCCTGCGTTTCCACACAAATAACTTCGAATAGGCAATTGTCCATCGTCTATAAACATCATGACTCATCTGTGTATCCTCCACCTGAGTCTCTCACATAGTTTAGTAAGTTTGGAATATCATACAAACAGTAACAAATCATTTAAACTACATTTATCTGCACTCTCTCGTCTTCGTATATGCTTCTGCGCTGTCAAAATATACTTCCGGGTCAAATTTATCCTGATTGACCTCTGAGCAATCCCATAATTCATTGCGCCAATTGAGATTACGATTTCGCTTATTGGCAATTGGCTTACTGTGAAATAGGGTCAAGGCTCCATTAAATGATTAATGATTAAATGATTTGTCATAGATGTTTTTTTGTGGCTGATCTGATGCTGCATCTGATCAGATATGGCCCTTGAGTGCTTTTCTTTACATATTTTACTATAGTCATTGTGTTATAATGCCAAATGGGGCATTTATGAATCATTTAAGGGCATATTAAAGCATTCATCATAATGATCACAAATCCCATGTATTCAATGTTGCACACAATGTTGTCATACTGTATTTCTCCTGAAATATACTTAAGTGTGAGTGAAATACTTAATGGGAAGAACAATATTATTTTTTATTTAGTATGTTGTTATTGCACCAGATTCCTTGAAATGTTGCGTTTCGAAAGCAACCAGTTGTGTTCCTTGTCTTTTGGGAGAAATCGCTCGACTCTGTTAGTAGCTATTGTCAACAAGAGCACAGTTCAAACAAGTACTCTTTTTGATGTTTTAGCACTGCTCTGTGCTTGTTTACTGCTTTTGGTCAGTAACTATTGAAGAGAGAGGGCAATATTTTCACTGAATCAATAACATTTCAGTTGAGTTGAGTCTTTTGAGTTTCCCGAGGAGTAAAAGTCATTCCAATTGTTTCTAACACCTGCTTCGTGGCTAGATTTAGCTTACCCCCTAGATTTCAGTGGCCTGGCTAGTTCGTTGTCTTCGCTTTTGTCTTGTGGGTTCTGAAGTAAAGCAGCATAAGCTTGTAGTTGTACAGTACACAGGCCCCTCTTAAGCCACTGAGCTACAGGAGGCAGCTTTGAAATGATTTGGCCCCAAACTGGATTCTGGAGGATGAAGTTTAATCGATTGGTTGCAGTGATATCTACCCGCAGAGAAACCCAGACATCAAACCCTCCCATCCCACTTTGGTCCCCTGATATGAGAGCCTCACTCCTGTATCGATGCAAATGCCCTTGAGTGGCCTTCAATTCCATCTTGATAATTCCATATATAATCCTTTGCTGTAGAGTAGAAGGCTATCATTTGGTCACTGTCCATATATTTCTGTATATACTGCGTTCATGTGGTGCCAGATCTCCAACTTTATTTCATTTATCTAAGCAATGGGACAATTAAAATAAGACCATAAAGTGATTGTGAACTGGCCTCATCCAACACTGACAAAACACGCATCATGTTTGGCTCCCTGTAGTCTTATGCAAAGCAGCAACATCTCCGAGGAAACGAGCTGCTGATAAAAACACAAACTTGTGTCAGTGTCTTTACAGTTTTTGTTGCTCAAAGCCAAAGGTAGCAGCATGACTTCTAGCTTGGAGATTTCTACTATTGGTGTAATATTATCCTGTTTTTGAAGCCGCTTTTGTAACATCAAACCGAATCTGTTTCTTCAACTAACGTCAGCATCAGCCTTATTCGTGGACAGCGGCTCCTCCTCGAGCAGTGCTTGACCGTGCCCTCTCCTGACACCACGCGGTGTAACGGGATAGCTCGTGCACGTGCGTGTCAGGCTGTCGGCCCTCTCGGGTTAGTACAGCAGAGTTTTGGATGAGCAGATAGTGTGTCCAGATTAGATGTCCGACCGTGAAAGTCTAGGTCACACATACAGTAGAGGCTTCGGTTTCACGCGGCTTTCCAAGAGCGTTTGTTGCGTTGAATGCTCGATGCGTGTCCCAAAGCGTGCGCGGCTTCAGCCTGTGTGGAGTCCTGTATCACGTTATACAATGTGGCAGCGCGCTCCGGACTCCCGCTGTGCACATGTGAGATGCCACAATAAACCGTGTCATTCCTCTTGCCACATGAATAATTACCAAGGATTTGTGTTGTTCTCGTTTGTCCTGGAGTCAATGCACATTTCAAAACAGCAATGCAAGTAGTAAAGCATCACAAATGTTCTTAATTAAAAAAAAAATTATATACATATTTCAACAAATAAATCAAATGTTCCCTTACTGTAAAGGTGTCATGTACATTAATATAATATTATGTCACGTCTGTGTCTTTTCCCGCCTGCTCCTCGTATCAGAACTCTGTGAACTTCGTGGATGACAGCTTCCCCCCGGCCCGCGCTCCGTGGGCTTTCCGGAAGGTGACAGCGTCCAGCAGCGAATAAAGAAATGGCTCCGCCCGCACGAGATCAACTGCAGCAACTTCAAGGACCGCGGCGTCAAGTGGTCGGTCTTCAGGACGCCACGACCCTCAGACATCCTGCAAGGCCTGCTGGGAAACTGCTGGTGAGCACTTACATACTCGCATTACACACGTATGTCTGTATAGGGCTTTGACTATAGAGCACTATATGATAATTACGTTATTCTGCAATCGTGTGGAAGTGGACTCAAATGTTCTTCAGCGAGTGCTTTTTTGTGTGTGTGTATAAAACCAAAATAAAGAGCCAAATATAGTTTTGTCTATATTAATATGTGCTTTTTATAAAATGGTGGTGTAAGTTCTAAATATCTAACTCAGGGTTTTTGTGTTTGTTTTCCAGTTATATTGTTCTTTTAAAAGAATTATCAATTATCATCATGAGGCTTTTTATCATACAGTCCATGACAATAACAACCTGGTTTGGAGTTTAAGCGAGACAATGGGAGAGTTTTTGTGTTTAATAATACTGAACTTTTTTGTTTGAGCTGAGGTTTATTTCAAAGGTCTTTATTGTCTATGATCATGAATCATTGTAGTAAAAGCTGTAGTATAGTTGTTTTTGATATAAAATTGAACTTTATTGAATATTGAGGTTGATCAAAATAAGGGGGAATATTATTATTTATTTTTTTTGCCATATCTCCCCGTCCCTCCTACACTCGCCAACCAATATGATGAGGTAATGTATTTGAAGTCCAGACAGCGTTGATAATTTCAGCACTCAAATTGCCCGCACCACAAAGTGAGTCTTAATAATTATTATGTGTATCCTTTTTTTGTGTGTGTGGCTGCTTTCCAACCAAACAATACAAAATAATAATAACAAGCCATCACACGAAACACTGATCCTGCGAAAGGGAAGTAAACAGTGACAAAGAAACTCAACATCAGAATAAAAACGAGGATGGAAAGCCACGAAAATGTGCAGGCGCCTAAAGGGAGGACGGGCATAAATGAAAGCAGAGCGTGTTTCCAGTTGGACAGATGCAGCGATACACCTGACGGACGATTATTCACAGGGATGAGTTTGTTTGGACACACGCTTTATCTCCCTGCCCTTGTTCTGCTGCGCGTGTCCTCTGGGCGCTGTCTTACTTTTTCCACACTCAAAACAATGAGCAGTCACTCTCACAGTCGTCCCAGCACAAGTTTCCCTTCATCGCTCGCACACAGAGCTTATCAAAAATAACCGTCCCCCGGGCCAAATCCCCTCCACTGCAAAGCGGATGTAACCTAAATTCCTCCTGGCTGGCTGTTCAAACACGCTGTGGCCTAATAAACCAGCCGTCAACCCCAGCTGACTGCAAAAAATCACTAGTCATTCTTTTTTTGCAATCGTGTCTGACACAAAATCCTGCATGAATATTATATTATGATGACATTGGGAACCGCGTTTTCATGTGTTTAGATGACTGGTGACCTATTGGCTGGAGGCATTGTTAAATAATTTAGTCTCAGTTTTATTTGGACATTATTCCTTGAGCAGAACTATTTTGCATTAAATACCATTAAACCATTAAATAGAGGCCCCCTGTGTGTAATCTACTCTCAGTATAATTCCAGCTGTTCTGTGAGGGCCTCAGAGATATGGTCAGAGTGTATTGGTCACTAAACAACATCATGAAGGCCAAGGAGCACACCAGAGAGGTCAGGGATAAAGCTGTGGAGAAGTTTAAAGCAGCGTTAAGTTATACAAAGATTTCCCAAGATTTGAACATCTCACGGAGGACTGTTCAATCCATCATTCGGAAATGGAAAGAGTATAGCACCACTGCGAACTTACCAAGACACGGCCGTCCACCTAAACTAACAGACTGAACAAGGAGAGCACTGGTCTGAAATGCAACCAAGTGCCCCAAGATAACTCTGGAGGAGCTGCGACGTACTGCCGCTGAGCTGGGGGAATCTGTACATGGGACAACTGGAGTCGTACTCTACACAAATCTGGCCTTCATGGACGAGTGGCAAGAAGAAAGCCATTATTGAAAGGAGGCCATAAGAAATCCTGTTTGAAGTTTGCTAGAAGTCATATGGAGGACACAGCTACCATGTGGAAGAAGGTGCTTTGGTCAGATGAGACAAAAATTGAACTTTTTGGCCCAAATGCAAAACGTTATGTATGACACAAACCTGCTCATCGTCCTGAGTGCACCATCCCCAGTGTCCAATATGGTGGGGGAGCATCATGCTATGGGGCTGCTTTTCCTCAGCGGGCACTGGGAAGATTGTAAGAATAGTTGGGAAGATGGATGGAGCCGAATACAGGGACATTTTGGAGGAAAATCTGCTGGAATCAGCAAGAGAATTGAGGCTGGGGCGGAGATTCACCTTCCAGCAGGACAATGACCCTAAACACAAAGCTAAATCTACAATGGAATGGTTTAAAAACAAACATATGAATGTGTTAGAATGGCCCAGTCAAAGTCCTGACCTAAATCCTATTGAAAATCTGTGGAAAGACCTGAAAACTGCTGTTCACAAACGCTCTCCTTCTAATGTGACAGAGCTTGAGTTGTTGTGTAAAGAGGAATGGGCTAAAATGTCAGTCTCTAGATGTGCAAATCTTGTAGAGTCATACCCCAGAAGACTTGCTGCTGTTATTGCAGCAAAAGGGGGTTCCACAAAGTATTAAGTCATGTTGTATGAATACTTGTGCACACCCCACTTTTCACTTTTATTTTTTGAAAAACAGAATCATGTATCATTTTGCTTTCACTTCACAGTTGTCGGTTACTTGTGTGTGAACTTTCAGTAAAAGATTCAAAATAAAATCTTTACGTTTGGGGTTGTAAACATGACATCATCATAATTCAATTTGATTTTAAACTTTGACAATAAATGTAAATGCTCTGTACGCTGCTTCGTTTGTTCTGAGAATATTATAAAGTTGATGAACCAATTATAAGTTTAATCATTACTTTCTCCCTTGACGCGTCTATATGCCCATATGAGAAATTAGCATTTTTAGGTTACAATTGTAAAGTTCATTTCTCATGTGGCTTAATTAGAAAAGGCAAGTGAGTTTGTCTGCTGCTGGCTAAATGTTCAGTAATAAGGTGCAGAAGACACCAAAGCTATCCTTATCATATGTGTTTGATGTTTAATGAACGGAAATTGCATTCTGTTTAAAAAAGGCCTCACCTAACTTGCTGAGACGTATGTTTAATTCTTTATTTGCAGTCTGACGGCTGGTTGTCAGTAGACAGGTCTCTCGCTGATTGCCTCTGTCAGTCAGAATTGGCTCTACCTACCTCAATTCAACTTGTCAGACTTTATTTGTTCTGAAGTCCACGGAGCCACACACGCCACTCACAATTAGTTCCGATCTAAATTCACTCTGTCTTTTGTTGTCAACAGAGAATAGAGTACTAAAATGTGAACGCAAGTAAAAGTATGGATACTTCAACTATCCTGTTTGATTATCACCCAGAGGGTTTTACTCTGAAAATGGAAATGGAAAAAAGCTTCATTTACGTGCCATTTAGTAATTAGACCCTTTACAACAGTTGCAGACCTATTACATTGTGCCCAATTATAGTGTTGTTAATTCCATTCATTGCCCAGCTGATACAGAAAGGTGCAACCTCCATGTAAGCCTGAGTATAGAGAAAAACAAATGGAATTGCAAAAAAACAGGAACATTTAAGTATCAGACTTCAGCATAATAACAGAAGAGGTGTACAGTATGAATGCATCCTGAATCCCCTGGAAGCTCCATATCCTGTATCAAAACAACATAAGACCGCCTAATGGCAATATTTAAACAAGATAAAGTATACAAACGTACCATTCATAAGTTGGAAACATTTTCCTTTTTAAAGTGCTATGTGTTATTATTACAGCAGTGATCTGTTTTCTCTTTGGCATCTGTTGGCCACAAGAGTAACTTTCCATTCCCTGCCTGACTGCGTCCCCTCGCAGGTTCCTGAGTGCGTTGGCCGTGTTAGCCGAGCGTCCCGAGCTGGTGGAGAGGGTAATGATCACACGCACCATCTGTCCGGAGGGGGCGTACCAGGTCCGGCTGTGTAAGGACGGCACGTGGACTACAGTGCTGGTGGACGACATGCTGCCCTGCGATGACTACGGCTACCTCCTCTTCTCTCAGGTACTGCCCATGACTCACAGTTTATTAAAAAAAAGGAACGGCGTGTCACTACAGGCAGCTTTGCACAACACATTTACAAGTGTTTTCCCTGGGCACATAATGTTCCTGAACTAGCTTCTTCTTTAGACCTCAAGTTGCCCCAAAGGATCTTCATAGCACGTTAGAATCACCCCTTAGCACGAATTAAAAAGATTGTGCCTGGGACTTCAGCAATTCACATATTATTTTGTGTTAAGTCTGTCACACTGCGGTTTCTCATATGTATGTGTGCAAATTACAATTCGATTAAAGTTTTGCAGATCTATGATTTAAACAGTTTAACTTTTTATTCGATTTGTTTGTTTTTACTATCGCTACAGACAACACCGCGCGAAGGAGGCGTCGCCTAGTCGAGGAGAAACAAAGCTTGTTATGGGAATCACTATTTTTCATAATTTTTAGGCAAACTAGAAACATAATTGTCACACACAAGCATTGGCCGCTGGTTGCACTGCTTTATGTCCGCGACACTAGGGGCCGACATTGATGGCTATTGCTGTAGTACCTCCATATGGGGCCAGCAAAACAAGCTAGTTTTGCATTAGAAAGCATTGGACTTTACGCACGTTTTAAGCAACTGTAAAGCCTGGTGCCTCGTTTTTTCTAAACCTTCTATAGCTAGATATTGCTTCTGCGATAACGCTGGGTTATTTACAATTAAAGGGACAAGGACATTTTAGAAATCTCGTATACTATACTAGTCTCGTATACTTACAGGACGTTAGCATTAGAGCTAATGGCGTGGGCGTGGCTATGACCGAACTACGCGGCCCGCGAGGGCCGAGTCTGCCCTTTTAACCTTATGTAAACCCTCCTATGATTTCCCTTTCGAACATGATTATTATGGCAAAGGGGGAGTAGTGAGCAGAAGCTGTCTATCCACACAAGTCAAAATCTGGTCCATTCCGTTTTTCTAACACAGGAAATTGTCCAGTAGAAGTGAAAAACCAGCACTCAAAGCTACCGTTAGCATGTAGCATGCAGCTAACATTAGATTTATGGTTAGCATTCTCTGTTACTCATGTAGTTATGGACTGTTGAACCACTTTGCTCCTCTCCATATCTCTCTATCTTTATTTAGTGCAAGTGCATTTTATCCAGTTCACTTTACCACCACTTTACGCCTCATTTGAAAGGTTTCCTCCGGGTACACCGGTTTCCCCTACCACTAAAAACATGTACAATAGTTCAGGATGAATAAGAGTGTGTTTGAGAGTGCGCATGGGGGACAACTGATGGAAATTAGCCCAAGGCTACAATCCGGTGTGGCTTGTTCATTAACTTGCACTGTCCCTACCAAATAAATAAATACATAAAATAATATAAAATAAATAAAGCTAAGACCTACAAAACTAATCTAAACCTCGCATTGTCTCAAACCTGCAGTTAGGCCTCTATGCCCAGGTTGTTGTCAAGGCTGGTGCTACTTATGCTCCGGAGCGACTTATAGTACAGAAAATATGGTACTGCAAAATTAAGTTTACTGTTGTTTCCAGGGGCACAATTGATCCTCGATTGACAGTGAAACCTTTGAGGCTTTTTCATGTGAGGATTTGGCTTTACTCTATAGTGTTAACAGAGACACTACAGTGTCTGTGCAATCTACAATGCAATCAATAAAATCAATAAATGGCTGTTGTTTTAAATGGCCACCAAGCCGAGCATCATTTCAACTACTAAACAGAAAGGAAGTCTAAGATTCCTCTTTTTTTTAATGTAGGACATGAATAAGGAAGGTGAATTTGCATGCACTGTCACAGCACATTGGCCTGTCTGTGTGAGCGATGAAGCTAAACTCCAGCAGCAGCTCCGTCTTTACTGTATCATTATCATATTAATCTAAACTGCCGTTAATTTATTATTACGAGCGTCTCTCCCAGGACCACGGCACCTTGATGTGCAATTAATCAACTGGCAATCAGCGATCATGTTTTACACTGCAAAAGCGCCAGCAAAACACGACTCCGACGCCTTCTCCGTCATCTATTATCTACACACATTTATCAGGACGAGGCAGCTCCGCAGGAAGTGTACCATGGAAAATAAAGGAAGGGCTGAGATTGTGATAAGAATTATGCTCTCCGTTATTATTATGATTTTTGAAAATAATTTGACTTGATGTGAATTAATATTTCGTCCCCGATCTAGAGCTTATATGGAAACTATTTTGTGTCAAATGGTGCTTTGAGCAGAAACCCTTCATTTATTTGCTGAGTCTTACGGTGTATATTATGGATACTATAATAGGATTTCCGAATGCACATTTTTATTCATATTATAAACACTGCTTCACCAACTTTGGATTTGTATTTAGTTGCATACAATGTTTCTCTCTTCAAAAATGCATAGAAATGGTAACATTAAAACGGAAATGGGCCAGAATGTTTTTCCACTTTCCGAGTGATAATAGTTTCCCGCCTGGCGTGTCAACACAAAATATAGCTCTGTGTACAAAAAAAACAAAACGAAGCCAGTGGTAATGATAAAGTACATTCAAATAATAGCTTCCAATCTTGTACTCTCGACACTGGTCCAGAACGTTGAACTCGCGGGTGACGGCCTTATTTTTCGTTTGTATTGTTTTTCTCCAGGCCCAGAGGAAGCAGCTGTGGGTCGCGCTGATCGAGAAGGCTCTGGCCAAACTCCACGGGTCGTACTTTGCCCTGCAGGCGGGGCGGGCCATCGAGGGGCTGGCCACTCTGACGGGGGCGCCCTGTGACTCCCTAATGCTGCAGGTCAGCTCAACCAACCCCCGAGAGGAGCCCATCGACACGGACCTCATCTGGGCCAAGATGCTCAGCTCCAAGGAGGCAGGGTGAGAGCGGGCGGGCGGGAACGTGGAGTGTCATTTTGTGAGGGTGCAAAGTGCCACTGCTTCTAGTTTACAAAGGACGATGTCTTTTACGTAGTGTGCAATATGTTTTTTCAACCTGGAGAGACAAAAGCATGCAAAAAATACATTTATTGACATTGTTTTTTTTAATGTAAACTTAATTCCTACCTGAAGCAATATATTGATAACGAAACAAACAATATATACCGTATTTTCCGGAGTATAAGTCGCACTTTTTTTTCATAGTCTGGTTTGGGGTGCGACTTACACTCAGGTGCGACTTGTATATCAAAATATATAATCCCAGTATGTTTGTTATATTCACACTGACAGCCGCTAAAGTGTGGTGTACCAGTATCTGCTACCCCTGTACCACTGAAGATTTAAAAAACGGCAATCGAGCAGCAGAAAGAAAGTTTGGAGTGAGCGAGAAACTTGTGAGGGACTGGCGAAAAGCGGAGGTTACTCTCACTGCAATGAAGAAAACAAAAAATGCTAATATTGCTAAAAGCTAGATGGCCACAGCTAGAGGAACGAGTTCACAAATGGGTGCTAGAACAACGTGCTGCCGGCAGAGGCTTGTCAATGCCCAGGTAGTTTCAATTGCATCATATTGCATTTTTTGGCTGGTGTGACTTATACTCCAGAGCGACTTATAGTCCGGAAAATACGGTAGATATTAGTCCTAAATTAGTTACTTAAATAGCACTACTGTCTAAGTAAGGACTGAACAGTGCCTCAGTATGGTATTTATTTACTCTCATGTTCTTCAACCTAAACAGTCTAAAAGTTAACTTCTGTCAAAAAAATCATAATGTGTTAATGTTTACTGTGTAATCCAAGGCGGATAATGAAATCCCTTTAGAGAAACTTCCAAACCAAACACAAAGCGAAAGGTAATGGAGGCCAACCCACTCCATATGTCCGTAATGAAGCACTGTGGTAATAAGCAGTTCAGTTCAAAGCACTAGAGACGCCACAGCTTCCTCGGGGGCCAAATTATCTGCGGGTCCATCTGTCAGAAAACGCTCACTGTTCTTTAACGAATTACCAGGGAAAAAGATGAAGCCCTTGACAGCACAATGCATATTCAAACAAGAGCGTGTGATTGACCTTGTGTGTGTGGTGTTAGGTTTCTGATGGGAGCGTCCTGCGGCGGAGGGAACATGAAGGTGGACGACGCGGTGTACGAGTCCCTGGGTCTGCGGCCGCGCCACGCCTACTCCATCCTGGACGTGCGGGACGTTCAGGGCTACAGGTACCCGTCAATGTTTCTCCCAAGTGTCTTTGTCTCATCAATGATTCAGGCGTCGCTTCAGCCCGCGCGTTCTGATAGTCCCCCTCGCCTCCTCCCTACCTTGTGTTACCTCTGTCCTACTCGCCGCGTTTACTCAAGAGCTTTCACATCAATTATATAGACGCCATCGACAAAAGCTAGACACTGCTTGACATTCAGAAGACATAATGTTACAGTGGAACATAAACTATGGATTGTACGACAGACGGCAAACCATGAGGAATTGTCTTTTTCTATAAAGTAGGTTTTGAACATGTACTTATTATTATATGCACAGACTACAGTGCATATAATATAATGTTAATTAAGATGAAACTGAGTAGAATTTCTATATTACTTTCAAAGAAAAGTTTTAATGATGTTTTTCAGTAAAACCTTTAGACTATTTTTGATATTTTGAACATAACGCTCCACTAAATACTGAAAAATCTATGTTTAGTTGCTGACTTTGTTAGCATTTTAGCAGGATCCTTGAGTTAGGGGGTTTCGGAGTATAAATTAATGCTTCAAGGGGTACGTGGGACAAAAAAGGTCTGGAACCACTGCTCTAATGCAGTGGTTCTTAGAACTGGTCTGACCTCAGGACCCACCATTTGCCCAGAGGTTATGCATACAGATCTATTTATGTGTGTGTTTTCAAATGTGCTGTGATAATACCTGTGTTCGAATCGGTGTATAGAGCAAATATCAGTTACTAAATTAGTTGTAGACTATTTTACTGGACAACTTGTCTCGGTCAATCCGAATACTTTTCTTTATTGCATAGAATCAGCACTCACAAATTTCCTTTCCTTTATGCTGATTTTATTCTGAAATCATCCAATAGCCTTTTTTTATTGCTACCACAAAATTAAAGAAGCATATTGATGAATATTATATTGCAAATATTTCCCAGCCACCTTGAAGCGTGTACAGCAAAATATTCTGTGGTTATAACCAAGCAAGGTTATTTTCGCTTCCCCCTTTTCCCATACAAACGCTTCTCAATTTCTCAGCAGTGTAATATATAGCCGCCTTTTCGGGAAGTCAAAACAGCTTCTAGGAAGGGGAAGGGGGAAAAAAAAGTGCGGCGTCATTTAAAATATTGACTCTCCGTCTTGCCTCGGCCCACATCAGATATTGAACAGACTTTTATATCAAATTGGAATCTGGCTTGGCGTTGAAGGGGTCGTGGCTGACGCTGGTTCAGTTAGATTAGGGATGCTGCTTCTTCTCTTTCGTACCTGTGGAGGCAAATGGAGCGCAGCCATAAATCCCAGAAGTAATGTGTCCAAGTGGCACGCGCAACACGCACTTTAATTTACCGCCATAAAGTCGAACCGATTGGGCCTGATCTGAAATGAGTCGGTGCTTCTCTCGCCCGGTGCCAGCGATAATAAAAACAGAAGCTGAAAGTGCACTGACGGATTCTTTAGCCACTTTTAGGAACAAAAACTTGTCGTAAATAACGTATGTCTTGGAAATGTGTTAAATAATGCGTCATTATTTAATCAGTAGTACGACATAATATCCTTGGAGTTGTTTGCCTTTGAATAATATGTTGTGTGTATTTGCAGATTGCTGCGGTTGAGAAATCCATGGGGCCGCTTCTCGTGGAACGGCAGCTGGTCGGACGAGTGGGCGGACTGGCCCCAGCACCTGAGACATGAGCTGATGGCCAACGGCAGCAGCGAGGGCGTCTTCTGGATGGAGTACACCGACTTCATCAAGTAAGAGACCGCCTCTGCCATCACTGAACTGAACAGCTCTGACTTTGATCCAGAGGGGACCTATGCTTGGCATTGACCTCTCTGCCCTCTGGTGGCCATTTGTGGAAAGAAACATTATAGTGGCTTGTACTCTTTTCATAGATACTTGATGTTTTTACTCAACTGTCACAAAACAATGGGGCTGAACAACTTTGGTGAGTATTGCGTTTGTGATTAGATGTGCGATTTATATTTTGAAATCTACGGATGTGTGTAGAGTACAGGGTTAGCCCGGTTTGAACACCAAAACGCCCCATGGAGCCTAGAGACTTTGTTGTGTGCAGAGGGAATGTACACTACCTGAATATTTCAACACTTTATTTACTATTTGCAGCCATTCAAATTGTGATTTAAATTCAAATGTGATTAACTGTATAGCCCTACCGCACATTATACTAATTGGATGGGCCTTTGCCTTTACAAGCTGTATTTATAAGCTCCTTTGTCCTAAATTGCTTATTATACACATCAAGAGGAACAATGACATTACATAAGTGATAAAGCAAAGCCATACATGAGCGTGAGCTGCTGTTTACTGCATTGTATTATTTTCAGTTTTACTTTCACTGGTTGCTAGGGATTTAGCAGGCGGGGGGGCTCGCCTTAGCTCACTGTGTGTTTTTGTGCATTAAAGTAATTCCCATTTTGCCACAAACCCGATCAATTATGGAGAAATGTCTCCCTAACGCTTCTGTATTTCCTATGTGAGCTCTCACGCCCCGTTCTCCATTGTCCTGCAGCGTGTCGTTATTTTCACCTATCAAAGCATGTTCGGTTTTAATATAGACTTTGAACAGAAGTGCTCTGGAGTCTTGTGCGCCTCGTGGCGTTGGGCAGCCCTGGTGTGATTGATGGAGCGTGCCAGGGCACTAGCGTCGCAGGTTTGCCTAAAGACTGTACAAGTGAATGCGAGGTCATTTATTTGTGGTCCTCCCTGTCTCGCTGAATGAGTGTGGCAATAAGTCCAGGGCCGAGCGCCGCGGCTGTCCCCCCTGAACCGCTCCATCCTGAAAAATGTGCCCGGCCCTCGACAAGGATCCCATCTGTCTTCGGGCTGTTTATTGTTTTTTCTTGACAGACAAATAATCTGGGAGCTCGGCGCAGTGCACGGAAGATGTAGTGCTCTCAGTTATTGGGACAGGACCAGCCACTTTAAGATTAGGGGATAAAAACGTTACATCATCTTTGTCGTCTTTTATGTCCAAAGCTTTACAGAAGGTGCACTTTTTTTTTTTTTATGTTCTATACTTCATGCATGCTTGGGCAAGAATTGCGATTAGATAAGCAGTTTATGTTTGGTATAGTAATATAACAAATGCAGAAGTCTAAACTGCACTGTTAGCATGTTTTGCACATAATAAAAAATGCTAATACTCCATAGAGACGGGATATTTCTTTGGTTTACAAAGAATATGGTACTGCCTAGATAACTGCAGTCCTTGTCATTTGCCAATTCCCATTCAATATGCGTTTTAGCATGCGAGTGTGATTAATTGTGCAGGCCTATTTCGTATCAGAGCATTAATAATCACCAAGTACCAGTTTTCTCTTCGTCTTGCCACCTGTCTCCGTCTGTGGGGAGATATAATGGTCATTGCTATTTGAAAAGTTGAGTCTGATCAGGGCCAAAGTGACGACTTGGTTTACGAAATAATAGCTGTGTAGTTGATAACAAAGTGATTTGTGGTTAGCCATGTTTCTCATGTTTTTGAAGAAGCTAATAGTGTAGAAAGATGTATGAATGCCTGATCATAAATATGTTCATCTCATTCTCCAAAAACTCTGATCTCATTCTGCCCTTGTGAAAAATGCTAGAGTAAGATGTAAGACAGTTGTCAGAGTGAGGTTAGAAAGGAATATGCCAAAATAAATCAAACCGAAGAAGAAGTCATCCCGCGGGGACTGTCTTTGATGAAGGGCTTCTGTCTTATCAAGGTAAATGGTGTTTGTAGAGCCGCCCCCTCTGAGGGTATGCTAATGTTTAAGGAGTCGGCCTGTGATGCATACCGATAGCCCGCGCTCATGACTGGGGCAGATTAGCCGGGTCAAATTGCGGTTTTGGGACGAGCGCTCCCAGCAACATGCAGCGTTTTATGCATGTATATCTCGCACATTGAAATAAAATACAAAATTTCTGTCGTAGGTACTTTGACTCCGTGGACATCTGTAAGATCCACTCGGACTGGCAGGAGGTGCGGCTGCAGGGCTGTTTCCCCAGTAAAGCCAGCGGACCGGTCACTGTCACTGCGCTAACAGTGTTGGAGAGGACGGCTCTGGAGTTCGCCCTGTTTCAGGAAGGAAGCAGGTAAATACACCCAATTCCAGTTGTTTTCAGACCTCATGTAATTATCCCTATTTTATTATTTAGCCTTTAAATCAGAACTAAGTAACTCATGCCCCTAGAGGCCATAAGCGCCACTGCAGGTGTTGTAGCATTTTGCGGTTTTTTAATCATCATTAATTGTCCGTGAGAGTAAATACTACGCTGACAGAAAAGACAAAGGGAGAGAGGGATATTGTACATCCAATTAACAACGGAGATCAAACTTGGCTGTAAATACTGTTTAAGTGGTGCTAGTCTGCATTTAGCTTTGCCCGTTAGCCTGTTAGCTTCTTCTTCATGATTCCATTAGTGTGTATTGCGCCTCCCGGTCGGAGCAGGCAAAGCTTCTAGTGTGGTTTTCTGGCCAGAGACACCAGGGGGAGATGAAAGCTCCCCAATCATCCCCATTTCCTTTGCTCTCAGTCATTAATTGTTGTAAATTCCACTTTTTGCACATGACACGGAAAGGTGCAACCTATGGAAGTGTTTGAAATAAGATCATTTTGATATAAGATAACAAATTGGCAGAAGAGAATAATTTCCCCTTGAACCCACTGTACTTGTAGTATCTTACCCGTGCGTGGTTGAAGTCTGAGTTAAAGCGACAGCAATGCTATTTCAGTTTCTGGTTCTAAATTGCTTAAAATGTACCTGTTATTTTGCTTAACTATTTTTTTTATATGTATATTACATCATCAATCATCTTCGCATAGAAATTTAAATATGCATTGTCTTGTATAAGTGTGTAGCCACCATGTAATATTAGACCATGCGGCGAAGCATGTTAAAGGTGTTACCTTCATTTAAACCTTATCGTGTTACCTTATCCAGACTTTGCTTCATTTGCATCAGACTAACGCATCTCCTGCTTCATGAAGTCATTTGAAAGTGGATGAAGTAGAAGTAGGACAAATGGTTAGTATTATAGTGTTAGGCTCATTGAGTTGCCTTGTGTACGAAATGCGCGGTATAAATAAACATGCCTTGCCTTGCCTATTCAACCTGTCAGGATAGCATACTCATCGCTAACACATGGGCGCGCTCCCCTCCCTCAGGCGCTCCGACACGGCCGACAGCCACCTCTTGGACCTGTGCATCATGGTGTTCCGCGCGTCGTTCGGCAGCAGTAACAAGCTGACCCTGGGCCGGCTGCTGGCCCACAGCAAGCGCGCCGTAAAGAAGTTCGTGGGCTGCGACGTGATGCTGGAGCCCGGGGAGTACGCCGTGGTCTGCTGCGCCTTCAACCACTGGCAGATGAACGTCAGCGGGTCCGCGGGGCCGTCCACTCCCAGTACGTGCACCTGCGGTTACCTTCTGCCACTGTGTACTGCGTTTGTTTGAGCATAACATTGTATTCAAACATTTTATTCCTGTGCAGTCTCCAGCCCCACAAGTGGAGCGGTGCGAAGGCCCACCCAGGACTTCCCGGGCTACATCCTGGCCATCTACAGCTCTCGGCAGGTGATGGTGGAGCAGGTGGAGGCTACAGCCACCACTCTCGCCGACGCCATCATCCTCCTCACTGAGAACAAGGGAGAGAGACATGAGGTAAGAACGCGACAATGACCGTTGACTCTCTGTGAAGGGATGCTGCTTTTTAAAAAACTAATTAAAAAAACATTTACAGCGCTGAATTCCACTTCTTTTTTACACGGCGCTATGCTTTTAACAGCTCCTGGCACTCACGCTCTGGGAAACACATTTCCTGGCTGCCTTTAAACAGCGCCTTGTTGAGAGCACTGTCACTTTGGCTGGTATTTCAGAAGATGACAGTTTTTTTTTTTTTTTTAAACACTCCAGTTCATCTTTGTTAAATCATTCAGGCGTTCAGCTCTCCGGGAATTCACCGCTCACTGTAGGAGGCCAACCATGTGGGACCAGCATGACAGCTGCTCAGCAAACATATGGCTAAAAATATGCTAATCAGATATCTGGCCGTCACTGAAACTCGGAATACGAGCTTTTTTAGATGTAAAAAAGTTGCAAGGCAGTTTTCGAGGTAAAACCATTTTGCAAACTCATTTATTTTTCGGCGTGTGTGTGTGTGTGTGTTTGTGCAGGGCCGGGAGGGTATGACCTGTTACTACCTGACGCACGGCTGGGCGGGGCTGATCGTGGTGGTGGAGAACCGCCACCCGAAGTACTACCTCCATGTGTCATGTGACTGCACGGACAGCTTCAACGTGGTGTCCACACGCGGCAGCCTGAAGACCATCGACAGCGTGCCGCCTCTGCATCGGTAAAAATCAACACTCGCAAGCTTCACTGTCTATGAATATTTCTGTTTGACTTCGTTTTATGTTTTCAACTTCTAGAGCGTTACCAAAAAAAAAAAAGTGTATGTTTATGACTAAACTCTGGTCACA
Source organism: Neogobius melanostomus (assembly GCA_007210695.1). Classification (NCBI taxonomy): domain Eukaryota; kingdom Metazoa; phylum Chordata; class Actinopteri; order Gobiiformes; family Gobiidae; genus Neogobius; species Neogobius melanostomus. The sequence continues at coordinate 284,525 of VHKM01000605.1, forward strand.
TCTGCCGTAGTTATATTGGCATTAGGTAAAGCGCCACAAAACATAGTGAACCTCCTGTTGTATTTTTGTGCAAGTCATATTTCAAGTTTCTGGGGGAAAAAAACAAAATTCTGAATCCACATAGAGATGACTTAGATGAAAGTGATTGGAACACGCTTTCTGTTTGGCTGAGGCTGGACCAGCAGTCAATAAAGCTCAGTGTTTGAAGAGAGGAGTTAGACAAAAATCACTATTTGCCAAATAAAAAAATAAAAAAAAAGACTGGCTGACAATATCTTTTGTAGCTCTGTAAGCAAACAAACTGATAAAGAACATGTTCAAATGTTAAACATACCATTAAAAACCTTACACAGATGTTTCAGTGTTTGGTGTCGTTTTGAGAAAAGCTTTGTATTCACAGTGCAGCCATTTCCTGATGTCTCCATCTATGAAAGTCCATTTAGCAGCATGGCCGTCCCAAATGCAATCGTCAAGTGCCGTCTCGTAATTGCTTTGACATCTGAGGTCTAAATGAGACCGTGTTCTTCCCCATTTCCTGCATCATACTCTCGTTCTCACATCCGCAAGTTATACAACTGACGATGAACCACAGATCAGCAGAGAAACAAAACATGGGCTCACTTGCTGTCTCCCTCTGCAGGCAGGTGCTGGTGGTGCTCTCCCAGCTGGAGGGGAACGCCGGCTTTTCCATCACCCACCGCTTGGCTCACCGCAAAGCCGCTCAAGCCTCTTTGGGAGACTGGACCCCCACCAAGGCGACGCACAGCCCCCAGCTAACCCGGACATTGACGGCCTGCACAGACCCCGACCCCTATGACCACCGCCCATGAAACAAACGCACACTTTTTATTAATTATCAAGCAATTAACTGTCTGAGCACTGGAAGGCACCACGTAATCGCTGAATGTCTGGCTTATAAAACCTCCCAAAAACGCTTTCCATCCAGGTTTTGGGATGTGCCATTTTTGCAGGGGGGAAAACGGTGGGAGTGACCAGGAATATATAGTACGTACGGTCCGGTCCTGACTACTACTACTACTGCTTATTTTGTATACGTGCTGTATGAGGAACCAACATGGGATTAGAACGAGCTTCACAGACGTCAGGGCAGAGTGCTGTTACTACTGAGCCATTTTTTCCTGGCCCAAGAACACGGAGCCAATCAGCGAGCCCCTCCTGAAAATTCCCGATTGGACAGCTCACGAATATATGTGCGGTACTTAGAGCCAAACCCCCCCTTTTTTCCTCATTTTCAAGTCTTATTGTTTTCACCTCATATACAGTGTACATTTAAGACGATAGGTGAAGCCATTATTCTTGTACTGTCATTGTTCCGGTTTGATCATCTCTAGCTCAGGATTAAATCTGTGATAGCTGAATTCAGATTCTCGCTGGATTTTTTATCACTCGCTGGAAAGTGGTGATGACATGTTGGTAGGCGATGACAACAAATGGTAATGTTCCCCCCCCCCCCAAAAAAAGAGAACCCACGCGGGGTGAACTTACGCTCCCTGTTTGGAGTGTGAACGCTCCGGGGCGAGTCTTAATACGCGCCTTTTGTTTTTTCCTCATCTCTCAGCCATCAGTTCACACCCGACACACGTCTTCTTCTCTTTGGACAGTTTTAAAGTGAAATAAACGCGCAGACCCGGTGTTCACACATGATTCACATTATCCCAGAGGAACTCAAGTGAAAATGCAGTTTGCACAAAAAAGGGAGAAAAAAACAATTAATCAAAAGCCACACGCTCAAGTAAAGCAGATGCATTTGCCTTAAGCTTGAGCAAATTCAGAAATAACAAGATTTGAGATGAATAATGAACAATGCATTTCACACATTTATGTACCGTATTTTCCGGACTATAAGTCGCACTTTTTTTTCATAGTTTGGCTGGGGGTGCGACTTATACTCAGGTGCGATTTATATATCAAAATATATAATCCCACAATGCTCTACGCTTGTGTACCAGTATCTGCTACTCCTGTACCACTGAAGATTTGAAAAACAATAATCGAGCAGCAGAGAGGAACGAGTTCGCAAATGTGTGCTTGAACAACGCGCTGCCGGGAGAGGCTTGTCAAGTTGAAGTTCGCCTCCATGCCCAGGTAGTTGCCACGGCGGGTGCGACTTATATATGTTTTTTTTTTCTTCTTCATTTTGCATTTTTTGGCTGGTGCGACTTATACTACGGAGCGACTTATTGTCCGGAAAATACGGTACTCTATTTAGTCAACATATAGTAGCAGATGTCCACATATTGTAAGCACGTGTAACAAATTCATAAGACCTTCGTGGCCCGCTTTGTCCTGTATTTGTCTAAAACACAACCATTCGCCTCCCTCAGTCATCACCACAGCTGTCCACAGTTTACCAGCGGAGGACCAGGCGCCAGAAAACGGTACGAAAAAACTGCACTTTTGAAGTTTGTGTCTTACTTTTTGAAAACCGGGGGTTGATACAGTTGAGTGTTCACATCATGTTGTCAATGGTGACGGTTAATATTTGAGTGTAAATGGTTTGTCAGCTGATTTTAAGGTCCGCTGTTGCTGCGCTCCGAGTGCAGTACGTTTTTTCTCGCACAACCACTTTTTTTATGTTTTGTAAAAAAGTGAAACCATAGCATAATGGCAACTTAAAACTTGAAGCTTTGTGTAAAAATGTTTTCCAAAGAGAACTTAAATGCAGATTTCCCTGTTTGTATGTGTGGTTGTACCTGACTAATTTATTTGTAAATGATTTGTAGCTCTGTTAATGAATGATTTTAAATGCCTAATTAATACTTCACTTTTTGGATTGGAAACCTGCACTGAAAACTGCAACAGTCCCAGATGGGTCAACACTTATACAGGAATATATTTCTCATTTCAAATTGTTCTGTCATCTACCAAACATACGTGCTCCCACATACAGGCTCTTTCACACTCTTGTCCTATGGTTTGTAAATCCCACAAACTGAATTAAAACATAACTCACAAAACAAATGGACTCTTAATAAAAAAAAATATGAACAAGTGGAACTCCAATGAATGTGATTTAGTTTACTGATGATTTTGTCTGGGGATAAAAAGGCTTCATGTGTACAAATGTATGTTTAATTTCAATCTCAGGTTCCAATGGACCAAATAAATGTTTTTTATTAAAATGACTGCATTTGTTGTGATTAGTAAACTGCCATTTGGACTTAATGATGACTAATAGAAAGGCGATTTGACAGTTAAAGACTCATTAAAAAACTCTGAGCTCAGACATGAAGCGTTGTCAGATTTAAGGACTCAAGTCGTGACTCAACTTGGGCTGAACTGATGACTCAGACGTTTTCATAATGACTCACACTGGCGTCCATTTTTATTATATGGAGAAAGCCGAAGACTGCACTGGCCTATGGAGGGAAAACAAATAAACATGCACACTAATCCCAGTGACCTCTCTGTGGGCCCCATGGTTGCCCACATTGACCCATAGGTCCCATACTGTAAATGCTCTCTCATGCCCATGTGGAACCCATATGAGGCAAACTCTGCCTACTGGAACTAGAGCTACTTAATTACCTGCAATGTCTGCTGTTTTTTAATGCAAAATACAGTGTGAGCTAGACAGATGCCCAACGCCCCTTGAACTCCACCCACCGTTTCCCTTGACCCCATCCAGAGCGTCTTTTCTAAAAATGTCCTCAGCTCTGGTTCCTCTCGTCACCATATCTCGTCTAAACGCTCCCTCACCCGCAGTAACCCGTGCCCACTCACGCGGCACCCTACACCCGGGTCCCACTGGCCCCGGTGTTTTAGGAGGTGGGGGGGGGGGGGAATGGGGGGGGGGGGGGGGGGGGAATGGGGGGGGTCTCTCCAAACCCCAGCATAAGGTGATGTCAATCTTGTGCGCGCGCGCAAGGGACACGCATCTCCGAAGCGCGAGTCTGGAGCCAAAGGTAGGTTTTTTCATTTTACCGACCAATTACTCATCTTATCGTGTTTTGTTCGTTTGTTTGTTTCACTCAAGGCTCCCGCGTTTCAAAGTTATGAAGAAACTACATAAAAACATTAAAATCATCTGAAGCCTCGTGGAATTTGAAACAACTAAGAAATGTAAAAAAAAAAAAAAAATGTAAAAAACACACGTTTCTGGACCGCAGAGGGTTGCTGCGTTCATGCGTTCAATATTTGGCCCTTGAAGACTTTTTACTATTACTTTTTTTAAATTATTATTACTTCTTAAATTCCACAATAGATCAAACCTCTTTCTGCATATGTAGAATTAACCTTATATTCGAAACTCTAAATATTAAAATTATTGCTCTCGTCTTGAGTTAAAACAACCTTGTACTGTAGTCTAGTTCTGGATGAACTGATTCGAAAATGTTGGTAATGTGTTGTTATTGTCATTTGTAGTTTTACCTTGGATATTATGCGTGGGATTGCGTTGTTGGTGGTGGTGGTGGCGTTTCTATTATTAGCCTATTATTTTATGAGCTGTATTGCAGCTCTTTAAACCAGTGTGTCCTGGTCGCCTGCCGAGGCTTTATCAAGAATAACTTTTTAAACCTGTCTGCAAAAATCTACTGGCACTGCCATGAGTTCGCAGATCCAAATATTTCGGCTGATACTGGAGCTAAACCTGCTTCTTCTCTCTGTGTCACTGTCACATGCTCACTGCAGTTTGTCAGGCTCCTTAAAGCCACACTGTGGAATATTCCAGCTGCCATGTCATGAGAATAACCACTGAAACTCTCATGACTGAAGTGATTTTACAATAGGTTAAGGCATAATGTGTAAAAAAAAAAAATGGTTTGGCTACCAACAATCAAAGCAATATAATCTCCATGGAGACGAGCTGGTGAAGTTCCCGCTCCAAACAAATACTACGAGTCAGGTGTGAGGAGGAGTTCTCTCGCTCACAGTAAAGACACAGATATTTAATTTATTTCTCACCAATAAAAGCACTTGTAATGAAATTAACACTTGTAATATTTGTATATATTGGGTTAAAATGTTGCGCTGTATAGCTTTAGCCAATTTGTGACAGAGCCCTGTGTTTGTAATAGGAAACATGGCGTCCCAGACTCCAGCGCTGCCTGAGTCCTTCACTCCGGGGACAGACAGCGTGTTTTCCGACCGCTCCGGCTTCTTCTCCATGGACACCAACATTCCTGGTCTTTCCAAAGTCATCCTCAACAAACTCAACATGAAAGACTATGGAGAATACAGGTACCTATCCAGCTTCACATCTCCAAATCCACTCCATTTCAATACTTGAATCTGTCTTTTGTGTCATCCAGGGCAGCGGTGGAGGGGAAGAGGCCCAAAGGAATCTCTTTTAAGGACTACAAGGAGATGTTCCAGAGGATGGAGGACACCTTCAAGTTCTGCACCGGCTGCAACTCACTCCCGGAGCATCTGCGTGAGGGCCAGAGTCTTAAACGCTGTGTCAAGTGAGTACAATAGGACAAGTTGACACACAAGGAGAAAGGTTAAAGACAGCTGCTGCCAGCTCAAACATTGCCCAAGTTTGGTGACGCAATATTCAAAGCGCAAGGGAGCCACAATCTATCGCGTTTTTAAAGATTTCTTCCATCTGACTTAGATTTACACATTATTTGCCAACCATTTCTGTACAGATTAGACAAAACTAAATGCTGACAATGTTGTTAAAATTCACTTGAGGGAACATACTCTGTTCAAATGGTTTTGTTAACTATCGCAATAATATTGTTAGTGCAGTATTCAATAATAATAATAATAATAATAAGGCATTATTATTATTATTATTATTATTATTATTATTATTATTATTGCACTTTACAAGTCTGTATTAGTTTCTCAAAGTTTCTCAAAGAGCTACACTGTAGTCATTATTTATTCACTCCATACTCGGTGGTGGTAAGCTGCTAACCCTTGGGGTAGACCAGTCTGTGCCATTGGTCCCTCTGACCACCACCAACCACTCACTCCCTACATTCATTCAGGCCTATTGTACATGTTTTTAGGGGAAACCGGATACCCGGAGGAAACCTACGCAGACACAGGGAGAACCTGCAAACTCCACACAGAAAGACCCCCTCGGTGACCGAATCCGGACCTTCTAGCTCTGAAGCCCGAGCGCTAACTGCTGTACTAAATGGTTTAGATGTGTGAAATCTCAATGACAGTGTGTTAAAGAATAACAGTACTCTAGCAGATTATTCGATTAGTAAACCACTCGACACACCACCGTTTCACTTTGTCTTGCATTGTCATTCTAAACCAATGAGACGAACTCTTCAAATCCTTTATCACTTCTACGCTGAGTTTGAGAGTGCTACTTAAAATGCTGCCACATTAACACCATTACGCATTAATCCTTATGTTGAAAACATTAGGGCTATCGCTCCTTCATCAGAGACCTATTGTTGTCCAACGACCTTTCTCTCGTGTGAGTTTATTTTTAGCATTTTATTTCAAGGTCCCTGAAGGTTCCCCAAATTCCAAATTGTAAGGCTATACTTGCAATGCATGCCGGGGAATGTCCCAGATTCGGTGTGGTGTGATTTCGCTTTTGCTCTACCTCTTCTACCTGTCAAACTGTCTTCAAATCCCACCTGCCATTGTAGCTACAGCACCAACAATATTTCCCCAACCTAACATGACTACTAATATCCCCAAAGTTTCCCAATGGACTCAGATTATTAAACTCTTAACACTTTCTTCCAAGGTCAGCAGTGCTTTCTTCACTTTTCCTACGTGTGTTTTAGTGTTCCCAGGATGTTCGCGGACAGGAGGCAGCAGCTGATATGTGGTGGGATGTAAATCACGGTGCCTCAGAGGGTTGGAACAGCTGGTAGCAGCAGTCAGACCCATAATCCAACACTAGATTCAGGTTGACAACACATCGGCACCACTCGCACAAAGAGGTGTTTACGCACTAATCCGCCATGACGCGTTTATCACACAGCACGGTCTAAACGCGGACACAATTCATCCAAGCTGTCATGGGCTCAATGAGCTGTAAAGGCCCTCCATCCAACAATAGGTGCAGGAGAGATGACACTAGCTATTATTGAATCTGTAGGAAGTTTATACCAAAGTTTCAGATGGCATACTGTATGTTGGGCACTTACAGGTGAGGTGGATCATGGTTTTGTACAGCTAACAGATGCCCCTTGCAAATCAACTGCGACTGTGGTTCAATGATATCACTTTGTTCCTTTTGATTTTGCTCTCCAGATGCCTGAATGTGTATTACTGTACCAAAGAGTGTCAGACGAAAAACTGGCCCGTTCACAAGAAAGTGTGCAAGATCCTGCGCCTGGTGGCCATCGATCGACTGATGGAGTGGCTCACGTCCCGGGGTGAGTAATGGGATCATTTGGGATTACTAAACTGGTGCAAAAAGCAGGTGCAGTTTAGATTTTTGTGCTATGGCCCTTTAAAGGAATAGGCCACTGTTTATAGATACTGAGATATGTTCAAACCTTAGCTTAGACGAGTTGATGCGTACCTGTCTGGTCTTTATGCATGCCCTCAGTCACATAAACATAGCACAGACGGCGTTAGCATATAGCCTCTCCTCCTCTCCTCTATGGATCCAAACGTTTTCCCTATTTAAATCAAAAAGGGAAACTATATTGCAAGGCGTAGTAATGTTACTATGCCTTGCAATATAGTTCCCCTTTTTATCCACTCAGAAAATCGCCATGTTTAATATTGTGTGACTATACCTGGTTCATATCCATAGAGGAGAAGAGGAGAAGCTATATGCTAACGCCGTCTGTGTTCTGTTTACGTGACTGAGGGCAGGTACGCATCAACTCGTCTAAGCTAAGGTTTGAACATATCTCAGTATCTATCAACAGTGGCCTATTCCTTTAACGTTTATGAGACACAAACTTATTTACAGTAAGGCAATCGGGTAATCGGATGTAACGTCCTATAAAATGGCATATACTAATTTGAAGTAGTACATGTAATTTAGCACCAAGTGTTATAGGCAAAATGCTAATATTTTGTGTAAACTCCAAATTGAGGGTTTCACTTTTCTTTTCTTTTTTTTTTTATTTTAAATCTCCATTGGTTTAACAGTACAGTAACTAAAGGTGCAGAGCGATGTGATGAACCAATCCTGCTTTCTGTTATAAAAAGTGTTTTTGTTCAGAAAAGAGACATGTCCTGTTAATGAGGCGTATTGAAGAAGCTGTGCAGACAACGCCCTCAGAGAATTTTGCTGTCACAAAGTTCTGCATTGATACTCCAGTGATTTTGGAAACTTTAATTAAAAGTCTCTCTTCCCCTTAATATGGGATTGATTATCTAACCTAGAAAGAACAAAATAATATGCTGTCACAATAATTAGCCTCTTCATGTGTCCTGACAGGAGACCTCCCGTTCACCACTAACGTATGGAATAAACCTGTGAGTGAGGTGAAATGCTGGGACGACTGGCTCTCCATGCAGGGCGACCTCAGCACTCGCCTGGACGGCATCATGGCCTGTCCCAACATGGAGACTCTGTGGAAGAATGCCAGCCGGCCCCGTCCCGAAGACACGGACCTTCGACAGTCCATTTGGCGCATCCAGAGTGAATTCTTATCCCGAGTTCTCACTGTGGGAATGGCAATCCAGCAGTTTCACTTGGATCCATACTCCAAACCCCTCACCATTCACATCGTAGGGGCGTCTCACAATGAGACTATGGGGGCCAGGCTGACGGACTTTGACGAGTTGAACCACATGTTCCAGAAGCACGACGGCATCGAGGTGGTGATGGTGGGGCCAGAGGTGGTGGATGGGCCCATAATGAGGCCCCCCCTGAGAGCGTTTGGTCCCAGACAGCGGGTCTTCATGAGCGCACACAAGGGTCTGTACCATCAGTTCTGGGAGGACATTGTGGAGACTCAAGAGGGAGCCAGACCGGACCTGGTGGTTGGCTTTCATCCAGGTATCCGCTCTTATTTCACACATTTGTCCTTAAGTTTGACATTTCTCACACACCACATTCACTCAGGAAGTTTGGGTGAAGTGTCTTACTAAAGGACAAGGTAACATTACGCCCTGTAGACCCCGTTCTTCAAAGGGGCAGGAAAAATCAATCCCAATAGGATAATGCAAAGATTAAGGTTAACAACCTGTCAGGGACAACCGCAAGCGCAGAGCCCGGGCTCCCGCGTCCAGACCTTGAACGTGGTAGCACTTGAAGGAAACTTACCCAGACATGGGGAGAATAAGCAAACTCCATGCAAACACTCCCACCCAGCTCAAGAATGGAACTGGGGAGCTTCCTGGTATGAGGCGAGGGTGATATTTGGAGCCAGAATTAGAGTTATGACATAATCAGTTGGTTGTGCATCTCATGCACCCTGGCTAAAAGGTCAAATATATTGAAACAGAGCCTACCTAATCAAATGAAATACTGTGAAATACAATGTCTGACTCTTGTATCTCCAGTATATTCATAACACTCAACATTTTGGTTTCCTTAACATTAAGTAGCGTATTGAAAATGGAGGCTTGGTGAATAGCCAAACCTTACAAAATACACCATAGCACACTGTTATCATGACAGTTGCCATGTCACTAACATGTCCCCCTCCCTATGGACCTTATAAAAGTATTGCTTCTCTCTTACCCCACTTAAACCCCTCTGTGGAGTTGTGCTCTGACCCGAGAAGCTGCAAAGTGGTGCTTAAGTCCTGTCCGGACTGCACTTGTAACCTCAGCTCAGCTGTCACTTAGCTCTGTGTAGGAGGCGAGGAGCTATATACTGTTTACTGGAGTGGCAATATGGCATTGAATATGTAATAAATGAAAAGTTTAACTGCTAAAGTTAATCTCCATAATTATATATTTTTTAATTCATATTCACTTTTGCAAAATGATATTATAGGTTAAAATTATATTAATTATAAAAGTTTGGATTTATGCTGTAAGACATTTCTCAGTTACTACTACCCACACTGGATGCTCTTGTTTATTTATTTCTTAATTTGTTTATTTGTTTATTTGGTCTGGACAGCGCATGTTAATAAACACATAAAACCTGCATGTACACGTGCCGGACTGTATCCATGGCCTGATTTCCATCTGTTGTCCCACACTCGCTCACACTCTCATTCATCTTGGCCAATCTGAGCCAACTGGCTCTCAAATACCAGCACCACTCACACATTATGTTTATACTCGAGGAGAGTAGGATCAGTGTCTTGCTCAATGACACAACAATATGCTCTGATTGAAGTATTGATCAAACCTTCCACTGTCACACATTTAATTTCTGTCTTAAAGGGTCAAAAACGCTCCCTCAGTCATTCAGCTGTGGATCCTATGGTAATGGAGAGTCAATACACCCAAGGCAGTTTATATATAGCTGCGCTGTGGCACTGGGGCAGCCCGTGCTAATGTGCAGAAATGTAAGAAGACATTATCAGCTGTTCAATAGAGTTCGAACTATGAGCTTATGTTGTTTTTGAAGTGTGATTAACAGAATGAATAAACCCTCAAAACAAAATGTATGCCAGGGGTTGATGAGGAGAAGACAGCTGAAGACTAATCTGAAAAGCATAAGTGATTACGTTGTTTATTAAGTGTCACTTACTGTCATGTAAAGGATAAGTGTGGTGCATAGGCCACTGCAGAGCTTTACTGCACTATATTTACTATCACTTAATCATGAGTGACATAGGCCTCGTTAATGCTGTGTTTCAATTGTTTTCCGTTTTCTTCGTACAACAGGTTTCCATGCCAACCAGGGTCTGATCGAAGGCTGGCTGCCGACACTGCTGCTCCTCAGGGACTACAATATCCCGACTTTATTCACTGTCTTCAAGTGAGTGTCTCAGGTTCAGTCCACTGTATTTATACAAGCAGGTAGAGTTGGTTCACAATCGGCTTTTAGTCGAGGTCGCAATATATCTCCACATTATCATATTCATATTATTAGGTGGTGCAATTTTCATATTGCAAAATTACTGTGGTCTTCATTTTAATTTGCCAGGATGTTGTTCAATTTGAGTCTATTTTAGACCCCCTTTTAAACCTGGTTTAGTCCCGATTAGATCTTGATCTTGGCCTAATGGTCCTTGAAAGGTTAAATGTTATAGGTGGTGTTAGGCAACTTATACGGTAAGGTTTGAGAATCACTGAACTAGAGTGAAAAGATTAGACTAGTGCTGCTTATGTTCAGCAATATGCTCAGGCGCACACAGTGATTGTACTCCCTCTAGTGGTGGTAATTAGTATAACAAAGAAACGATGGAGAACGCGTCCTTTTTCTTATTTGAATTTCTGACTTTCATTTAAGTTTGCACTAGTCGTTTGTTTGTTTATTTGCTGACTGTATTGTAACTGCCCCCCGCAGTGAGGACGAGCTGAAGTACTCCCTGCAGATCCTGCTGGAGTTGGAGATGAACATTCTGGACAGTGGAGCTAACCCGTTCAGCTCGCAGAAAGCAGAGCAGGTCCAGTCCTCTCCCAACACTCTGCCGGTCTACTGCAGCTCCCACTTTGTCCGCTTCCAGGGACTGCAGCCCAGAGAGGAGTTTGCGGAGCCACCAACAGGAGCATCGTGAGCAAAATCAGACCGACTTGAAGAATGGAAAATAATACTCATTAGTAGAAGATGAGTGATGTGAGAGTTGATCCTCGTAGTTACATGCAAATGTGAAGGCCCCAGACTCAACTGAACTTTGTTTCCAAAAGTATTTATTTGCTGAATGTAGTTTTGTTTTTTCCATTCATTTAATTTTCTTTTTTCCCCTCTTTTTCCTTAAATAAATACACATTTGCATTCCCTCAACAATATCAAGTGATTTTACAGGCTTTCAAGTCCATATTTAATGTGTCTAAATTGATTCTGGACATAGGACTATTTATTTTTTGATAATTAGTCTTGACAATTGCATTTGCATTATTCGACAATGACGGTAAATCCTTGTTCTATGTCTGATATACTGAATAAAACAATAAGACAATTGTGTGACAACATTGAGAATTTAGTATTTCTGATTCTGCCCTCTAGTGGATCAAATCCGTAATAGTGCATCTTTTTGACAGATTGTTGTCAGGCTTTCTGCTCTTTTATACCAGTCATAAATTGAATCTGATATTATACTATTGTGTTGCTTTGTAGCTTGACTGTAAGATTGCACTCTATGTGTAACCCAAGTGTCCTCAGGAAGTCTCTGGAGTAGTGGGAGTTTTCTAGAAGGAAAAGCACAGGTGTTATATATCTTTCACGAGCCCCCTGTGCTCTCATATCACAGAGGAGACAGCCACGGAAACTTGTTGGCCTACACTCAGGGTGTTCAAGAAACTGCTTCACCCTCCAAATGACGGACACACAGAAGTAAGTTCATTGTTATAAAACGGGTTCATTGTAACTTCTAACTGGGGGCTATGTGTGGTTAAAGGGGCGTGAGTGAAACACTGGCACATGCTCAAAATCAAGTGAGCTGTGGTGTCGTGCTTTCAGCCTGACTGTGTATCAGTTGCATTCATGATTCATGAACGAATGTGTTACTTGTATATTTGTCAAATCCAGGTGGTGTTGTACCCTGTATATTGAATATTTTACTATTCAATATTAAGCCCAAGTAGCTTTGCCCTTTCTTACAGCAGCTGTGCAGGGCTATTAATAGACAGAAAATAACTAGAGTGACAAAAAGCTGCCGAGCCAGAGTCAGAATACACCCTGTTTAAAGCTGAAACACTTTATTTATAATTGATTGTGATAACATGCCTCCTCTTCAACTTACTGATTGGCCTGTGATTTTGTTTGAGTAAAAAAATAACTGAATCATTCTCATTTCCAGGACAATGCCGCAGACCAAGGCTAAACCCATGGCCTTCAAGACTCAGAAGGAGATGTTTGAAAAGATGGAGGAATCCTTCAAAGTCTGTGCACAGTGTGAGAAGAGGCCATGTCAGCTGTCAAACCCCAAGGACATGAAGCGCTGTGCCAGGTACGACACAGAGCTCTTTAAGTGAATGTCTATTCCATTATCTCTAATGATAGCTGTTCATTTCATCTTGCTGTTTTAGATGTCTCAATGTGTACTACTGCTGTAAAGACTGTCAGAAACAGGACTGGTCCAAACACAAGAAGATCTGTTCTCAGCTGCGACTGGCCGCCATCGACAGGGTTGTAGAATGGCTTTTGTTCAAAGGTAAAATATGTTTATTATATGTCGTATAGGGATGGCTTTTCCATGATAACCGTGATTAAATATACTGCGATATCACGGGATACCATCAAGTTGTGCGTTACACATTGATTAACAAAAATTCAACTAAAAGGTTTTTTTATGGTACATTTCTAATTAGTTATGCATTTTTATGCTGTGAATAAAGCGGAATAAAATGAACCAATTAACAATTTATTATCCAGATGAACACTTTAAAGGAATACAATACCGCCACATACAGTGATCAATTTATATTTGGAAATAGCCTATTCAAATTGCTTGATTTCTTAAATCCACATCTTGTAGTGTGTAAACTAACTGATAAAATCAGATTATTTATTTGCATTTGTAATGTGTTTATGTTATTATTATTATTATTATTATTATTATTATTATTAGTTTATTTGATATGGACATAACAACTGCATTGGACAAACCAGATACATTGTTTTTAGTGTTATAGCAAAACTGCTAATTTGCAACACCTGTCCATAGGAGGCTACACATTTCACAAAACACAATACAATACAGTACAATATTTAAAAAGGTAAACAATTACACATCATCAGTATACATTGATACTGTGGCATTTTAATACCATGTATTCCTTTAAACTGCTTTGTTGTGTCAGCACTAATATGGTATTGGTAATAACTATTCGAGATACCCCACCTTTTTCCACATAAATGAATTCTGTTTATTCCCGGTAGGAGACCTCCCATTCTCCACAGAAAAATGGTCGAAGCCACAGTCAGAGGTAAAGTGCTGGGAGGACTGGTTGGAGATGCAGGGGGACCTCAGTGCACGTCTTGAACCCATTCTGAACGGAGCACACATGAAGGACCTGTGGACAGATGCTGAAAGGCCCCGTCCTGATGATGAAAACCTAAAGCAGTCAGTGTGGAGAGTCACCAGTGAGTTCCTGTCTCGACCATTGACAATCGCCTGGGGAATACGGCTGTTTGGGTTGAACCCATATAAAAAGCCTCTCACCATTCACCTTGTGGGAGTGGGACAGTCTGAGACACTGGGAGCCAAGCTGACAGATTACGATGAGCTGAGCAACATGTTCCCAGGACACCAGGGCATAGAGGTGGTCCTGGTGGGACCAGAGATTGTAAATGGGCCTGTAGTTAGGCCTCCTCTCAGAGCGTTTGGGCCAAAGACCAGAGTCTTCATCAGTGCATATAAAGGCATGTACCATGAGTTCTGGGAGAATGTTGTGGAGAAAGAAGAAGCGGCTAAGCCGGACTTGGTGGTTGGGTTCAATCCTGGTAAGTATTCTCGAGTATCTAGTTTTAATTGAGCAAAAGCAAAATCATTGTTATCGACTTTTCACTTCATTTATTTTTCTTTTTTCCATTGATAAGGCTTTGATGCCAGTCAAGGTCTGGACGAAGGATGGCTCCCAACACTTCTTCTTTTGAGAGACTATGAGATTCCTTCACTATTCACAACTCTCACGTAAGCTTAGAGTAATGGTACTACCCTTACTTTTGGTTTTAGTAGTGCAGTACATTGTGTAGGAACTTTGACTTGTGTGTCCACAGTGAGACAGAGATGACATACTCGCTGCAGATCCTGCAGGAGTTGGAGATGGATTTAAAAGGCAGTGGAGCAAACCCGTTCACATCCCTTAAACCTGAAGTGGTGGGCTCTTCACCGAACGGGCTTCCAGTCTTCTGCAACTCGCACTACTTCTGCTTCCAGGGCCTGCTGGAGACTGTGGAGTTTGAAGAGCCAGATGAATGAGGCGTGGGTGGTTTAGTCATTTCTTCATTTTTATTATAAATTCATTAGGATTATATTGTTTTAATGCCGTTTCATTTATGACCTGTGACATTGTATTATCAGAGTTTTTTGGCTTCCCCTTGAATGCAATTTGCATTCCTTATCAAATTCAAATGCAATGAACCGTCTTTAACGTCTTGTTAGGCTAAAGATTCCTGATACATCTTTAATTGTATTTTCTATAGAATATAAAATAAAAAATGCTAAGCCATACTTTGCATTGTAACCATAGTAGATATACAGAGCAATCATATATAAAAGGTATACAAAACAAGGTAATCGCAGCAGTATAATACAGGCTGTACATCAGGTACGTTTAAAGCCACAAATCCCCAGTAGCGTGAAAATAAGATCCAGAGTAAAAAGAATGAGATTGATGTAAGTGAAAAATGCCACCATGAACTGTATGGCCCATATACAATAGCTGGGGGGACAGTCACTAGGACGAGGGTTGCCTTTAAACATATAAATTGGATAGACGATAGCTGTAAACACATACATGATCACTGAAATGACCAGAAATATAAAAACAAAACGGTCCAAGCTGAAGGGCAAACACATCTTCAGTTTTTTCAGGATGTTTGTGGCTATGATCAGAGGGAGAATTGGAAATGGAATGATGTATAGGATCACACAAACAATGACCATTGGTTTGTCTCTGTAGCCACTCAAAGACACGAATATCATACAGCTGACAAAGGCCTCCATCACTTTAAAGAACCCTGGTAGTGCTGCCAAGTAACTACCTTTTTTCCTGTCAATAAATTTGTCCTTTATGACCTCAAGAGTGTAAAGTAGGCCACACAAGATGGCAAAAACACTCACAAGTATGCCATGGATGCAGGTCAGGCAGAAGTAGAAATTAACATAGGTGATGGCCACAGTCACAGTCATAAGTGCAGAGGACATTGCCATCCCTGTGGTGAAGTCAGGCCAGTCCATGCAGAGCTTCAGCAGGAGCTCGAGTTTGAACATCTCTATAATGGTGATGACCAGGGTGAAGAGTGGACAGAAGAACCAGGTGAACATGGCGTAGTTCCAGTACGTGTGGCTGCTGGATCCTTTCAATGCAGACAAGATAAAAGTGACAAGACACAGCAAGATTTGAGCCATGTGCAGCCCGCCTCGTCCCGATAAGAGAGTAGAGGGAGTGAAGACAGCCTGGGACATCGTATTCTTAATGTTATCTAGTATCCCCATCTCTGCTCAGCTCAAGTCTGGAGTGAATATCTCAAAAATGTACTGTGTATCCAGAGTACAGCTGAACCTGGATCCTTGTGTGATGTATGGTCTGTGGGGCACTCATTAACTGACACTGTAGTTTGCATAACATTCAAAACCCAAATGATAATCCATTCCAGTGTTTCCTCTGAAGGAGCCGTGACTGGCTGTGGCTGTGTGGGTGCTGTCCTGTGGGTGCCCAGGTGGAGGTGTGGTGTCTTTGCCACCCCTCCTATGGGGACCCTTGTGTTGGTGCCTGGATTGGCCGCGGCTGGTCTGCTGCTCCCGGGGAGGACGGCCCCTCTGATGGGGTTTCCTCACCTTGGTCATCTGTACCCAGCCTTATGTACTTGATTCTGTGTGTGAGTGTAGAGTAAAGGGTTGGGGATGTAGGTGTACGTGTGTATTGTGATAACTGTATATATTGGGAGGGTTTGTCGGGCGAGAATGTTTTAATGTCTTTTTAAATGTCAAGCACTTTGTGATGCACTTGTGTATGACAAGCGCTCTATAAATAAAGATTGATTCATTCATTCTGTTAGAAGCCAATGCTCTAAGCATGAGAAAAAACAGTGGTTTAGAATTTAAAGCTAGACAATCCGCGTTGCTTAAAAAAAACTAAAAAAACTCATAATACCAGACATTACTTTTCAACTAAAAACAAAGCTTTTTTTTCAGAATCAGCAGAATTATTTATTTTTTAAACTCTAAAAGAACCACAGACAGATGAAGTGCCATGTTTCCGGGGACCGCAAACAGAGTGCACAAACAGGAAGTTGTTGTCAAGAAGCAGCTTCAAAGCAAACCTTGGACTAAAAAAGTGTATTTTTCTTCTCTTTATGCTTTTCCCGTTCACATTTAACTCTGGAGGAAGCCGTCGCTTTGTTGGAGCTGTATTTGGTGATCATGATTATTTCATTTTCCTGGGCAATATATTTTATATTTGTCTCTAAGCCCTTGTTTGGCAAGAGCTAGCTCCTGCTAGCGATGGGTTTTTGACAGACTACAGGCGAAGAGGTGTCTTTAAACCTGTGCGGGGACTAGAGACGGCTAAAATGGATTTCTCAAAGTTTCTGGACGACGACTTTGATGTGAAGGACTGGGTGAATGGAGCTTTCAAAGTGGTGCAGAAGGATGCACCAGGGAAAGCGGACACACACGCAGCAACACTAGTCATGAAACTACAGCTGTTCATCCAGGAAGTCAACAATGCTATAGAGGGTCAGTTCTCCACAAATACATGATCCACTATAGAAGCCTGTAACTTGGAACTATTAACATCCTGATGTTTTAGCTAGGGCGGCACAATTCATCATAATAATTGAAATCGCAATCAGTACACTGCTAATGCTGCAGATTTGGGCAAAACCCTTTGAAAACAACAATGTGATCAGTCTCCATTTGGATTAATCGCATGCAAAAAAAAAACTGCTAACTCTAGATTAGACATCTTTTTAATAACACAGTGTATATCTCAGTCTAAATTCTGGCCACAGTGCACATTCTCTCTTCTGTTTATTTTTTCCACCTTCTGTTTATTTGGCAGGGACAGTACCAGAAGACATTGCTGGTGACTGATGTTATATTCATAAGGCATCTAGCCATAGGCATTATAAACATGTGCACTGTGACCTGAATCAGTTAAGATTGCAAAATAGCCATCGCAGTACCAGTCAGTAATGCCAGAAAAATACCTACCATCATGCATATTAAATCTGTCCAACCTGTGCCACATTGCCTTGTGTCAGAAAGCAGTAACCAGGCGGTGCAGAACATGCCCAGAGTGCTGCGGGACGTGGAGGCTCTGAAACAGGAGGCATCATTCCTCAAAGAGCAGATGGTTCTCGTCAAAGAGGACATCAAGAAGTGTGAGCAGGACACTGCGCAGTCTATGCAGGTAGGCACATGGAAAACACAATGGTGGCAGACAGTGATGTGCATTACCTGTTGTTAATGTTGTAACAGGTGCTGGTGGAGATTGACAAAGTGAAGGGCCGCATGCAGCTGGCAGCAGATGCACTACAGGAAGCCGATAAATGGACCACTCTCAGCGCAGACATTGAAGAGACGTTTAAAACACAGGTAACTTCTTTAAGTATATTCCCCCATACTTTTTCATGACACTGCATGTTTGTAACCAGTAAATAAATTGTGATGGTATTATTCAGTTTGTTTTAAGTGTTCTTTCCTCTCTCTAGGATTTTGCTCTCATATCATCTAAACTAACCAGCATGCAGAACAGCTTGGCCATGTTGGTTGACACGCCTGACTACTCTGAGAAGTGTGTCCATTTGGAGGCCCTCAAAAACAGACTGGAAGCTCTGGCCAGCCCACAGATAGTGGGAACCTTCAACTCCATGTCTATAGGTGCTTGATTGAGTGGATATATGTGGGTTGATAAGAGGCATTGGATAATAATTGTTACATTTAGTGTAGCCTCTGAGTCGCTAAGGAATTTTCTATTGAAGAAGAGATTTTCAAATATCATTGACTGGACCGGGTAGATTAAGTTGAGGACACTTCACCTTGTTCTTCTGAAGCTTCCTTTCACTCTTGTGCTGAAAGATAAGTCTGGGTAAAAACACACAAGCTGTAAGCCTATTTAAGAGAGTGTCAGAACTGCCATAACTCTACTTATTTCTAGTCTACACTGAACCAGTTACACCATTTCAATAATTTTGGTTCTGGGCTGGGGGAAAACTCAATTATTAGAGTGAGAAGAAGCCTCTGAAGAAACAGGTGAAACCTCCTCAACTAAATCAACACATCCCAGTCCACAATATCTGAGAATCTTTTCTACTATAATTGTTACAATATGGTTCCTGTCTGTCTTCACAGATCAAGCCAAGTTGTTTGTCAAAGTATTTACTGAGATTGACAGAATGCCACAGCTTCTTGCATATTACTATAAATGCCACAAGGTAATAACATAAAAACACTTTTATATTTTGAGATTTACATAATGGCTTTAAACTTCTCTGTGGTTATACATTTTAGGGTCAGTTGGCGACGATGTGGCAGGATATCTCTCAGAGTGAACTTAGTCTAAACCAGCAGCTGGCAGAGTTCTATGACACACTGCTTTCCACGTGGCATTCACAACTTCAGTGGACCAGCCAGGTAGTTGATAGTTTAAACAGCGTCTACATTAACTTCTAGGCATTTGTTTTCCTTCTAACTCCTGCCTGGCGTTTTTATGCAGGTTTTTAAGAATCCCTATGAGGTGGTGACTGTACTGCTGATTCAGACGCTGGGTGCCATGGTACCGTCTATCCCTGTGTGTCTCAGCTCAGCCATGGAGCGAGCGGCACTGGACCAGCGCCTCGACACTTTACTGGAATTGCATCACACGACGGCCACCTTTGGACAGAGTCTGGAGGCCACCATGCTCCCACACCTGGGTATGCTCACGACTGAGAGGCTACTATATCTAATGTCTGGTAAAAAAACGGGAAAAACATCTGTCTAATTTATACTGTAATTGGTCCACAGGGGAGACTAACCTCCTGAAGGTGAATGAGTTGGTCTGTGCCCTGTATGACCCGTATAAACCGTATCAGCTGCAGTATGGAGATCTGGAGGAGAGCCATATCCTTATTCAGATCAGTGCAGTTCCACTGGTATGTTCCACATCTGTTAGAATAAATGTTTTTTGTTTTGTTTTTGTTTTTCACCTAACTTTAACTTTTTAGGAACATGGGGAGATTATTGATTGTGTTGAGGAGATGAGCCACTCTGTCGGCAAGTTGTTTGGACTGTCGAGTGCTGCAGTGGACCGCTGCATCAAACTGACAGATGGACTGGCAGTGTGTGGACTCCTTAAAGCACTCAAAGCTCTGTTTACGAAGTAAAGTTGCTTCTAGTGTGTAATAAAGTTATTTACAATCAGTACTGTGCTTATCTTACAAGGACAATATCTGTTTGTTTTAGATATGTGTCTGACTTCTCAAGAACACTTCAGTCGATCAGGAAGAAGTGTAAACTTGAGGATGCACCCAGTTCTACTGGTTTTCAAGAAGATTGGACAGCATTTCAAAATTCTGTCAGGTAAGTATTTTTGTATTAACCTTGTGGTTTGTGACAGACTGGGGCATCGCGTATTTCTTGTAGATGTGTGTGCTGCTGATATTGGCTATCAATAGCAATCCCTTGCAAGAAACAGAAAATATTGCAATATTGTTAAGCTCTTCGACCTGATCTTCCACTGAAAAAGTGTTTGGGTTCTGATCTGTTGCAGCAAAATTCACGAGTGTTTGTCATTTGCAATGTACTGAGTAGTTATAGTCACTGTATTATTTTCTAATTAGGATTATTGCAACTTGTGGCGAGCTGCTGAGACAGTGTGGAGCCTTTGAGCAGCAGCTGTCAAACAAGTGAGTAAAGGTTTAAGTCCCTCTTCACTGTGAACACAAAAAGCAGTGTGGTACATTTCCATTTACTATTCAAATGGCCACCTAAGTTCTTGATGAATCTCTGCGATAGGATCCTGGGCACTGCAGGTAAATACTTATCGGAGTCGTACAGCCCACGCAGCCTGGCAGGTATCCAGGAGGCCAGCTCCACAGAGAGGAAGAGCAGCACCAAAAACCCCTGGCAGGAGTATAACTACCTTCAGAGAGGAAACTTAGTCGAGTACAACAGCCTCATGGAGGTCCTCTACAATTTAAAGGTGTGTTCATGTATTCCCTAATATGATCAATAGGAACACCTGTACTAATTAATCTGTAAAGAGCACAAATGCAAGTTTGGGTCTGTAAAGAATAAACCAAATGCAGATATACATGTAATTTAAGGCCAAAAAACATTTTATGATGTGCCGTTTGTAGCCCTCCTAACAAGCCCTTTCATTTTGTCTTCAGGAGAAAGGCACAGGTAACTCCAGTCTTTTAGCAGAGCCCAGAGCAGCACTGACCAGGCTGAACCAGCAGGCCAACCAGCTGGCCTTCGACTCTGTCTTCCTGCAGATCAAACACCAGCTCTGCCTCGTCTCCAAGATGGAGGTGAGGATTGAGTTTCACTCTTATTTGATTTTAAACAGTGACTGACTGAATGGGAGTTCCTGGATGTTGAATGTTTAAATCGGTTAGGAGCATTAACAATATGTGATCAGATTTGAAAACACATTTTTCCACAGAGTCGGGATGGGCCTGGTTTAGGAGAAAACTACACAGAAGATCTACCAAACTTCAGCCTCTCCCCACAAGAATACATTACAAATGTACGTAAGTCGACACTCCAGCACTGTGTACCACTTACCTTATTGTGATATCCCAGATGTACAGAGGATATCATTGTAGTCTTTGTCCACTTAGCAATGTAATAAAAATTATAATATAAAATAATAATAATTGGATATGAGTTCAATTTGGAGTTCTGCTTTTTTCAGATCGGACAGTTCCTTATGTCATTACCTCTCCACTTGGAGCCCTTCGTAACACAGGAGGACCCTGCCCTTGAGATGGCTCTACACGCAGGGAAGCTGCCTTTCCCCCCAGAGCAAGGTTACTGTCCATAACGTACAATGTGTTTTCTGTAACTCACCATTTGACACTTTCTTTTGCTCCGCTCCACTTCCAGGCGATGACCTTGGTGAGCTGGACAACACGGCGGATTACTGGTTGGGTTCCATCGCTCGGGCCGCGATGCAAACTTACTGTGATTCCATTCTGCTCATCCCCCAACTCAGTCCTCATTCAACTAAACAACTGGCCACAGATATTGGTAACGTTCAGTAGTAGAGTACATTTCCCTGTTTCGTAGTACCAGAATACAAGTAAAGAATACTGCTGTGTGATTGACAGATTATTTGAGTAACGTGATGGACGCTCTGGGACTGCAGCCGTCTCGTACACTGCAGCACATAGTGACTTTGTTGAGAGCAAAACCAGAGGAATACAGACAAACGGCTAAACTTCTTCCCCGACGCCTCAGCTCCACCATTGCTGCTCTCCGTGGAATCGACTACTGAGCCGCTAAAGATAGATGAAACAGAAATTAACTCCAATCTGAAAGTGTGGGGATGGGTTCCTTGTGATTTTTAGAAAATGAGGTCTTTGTCTTATGTAAAATATTTCCGTGGATAAAGGACGCTAGACGGCTCCTTGCTTAAAAAGGACAAACAAGAACTGGATAAAGATGTGGATGCCAGTGTACTGATCATAATTTATATTTTAATAATCGAGCATGTGCGGCCTTTGGTAATTGTCTTGACAAGCAAAGGTAAATCAGATTATCTTCATTCCAATTTTATGCAGTAACCGAGAATGTGTACACAGTATATTGTATGGATACGGTGGTTGTTACGTGTGTGGGGTCCCAAAGTATTTTAATAAACTGAGCTTCTGCATAAATATTGCTTTTTTTCCGTCCATAAATGTATTCCATAATACGAAATGTGTTAATCTGCAATACAACAAGTGAGGGAGATAGTTATTTGTACAGACTCCAACCCAGTGTATCTTCACCCAATTACTGGCACACAGGTCAGATATTACATCACTTTTATTTGTGTCTAGGGAGTGTGAACGTTTAATTCAATCACATAAATATATCACAAAGTATAATAAATGTGGGGAAATGGTTCTAAATAAGAACATTTTTCAAATAATTAACAGAAAGCTGAAATTTAAGTGTTAATTTCTATAAATATTTGGCTTAAAACACTGGACCTCGTGCCAGTCCAGTGAAAAAAGTCTGGGCATGCCCTCGATTGGGAGAACACTTGCTCTGCATTAAGAAAATTATAGCCTATTATTTTATTATATTATATTTTTCAATTGAAGAAAAGGATGGAACATAGCAGCCTAACATAAGATCATAAATAACACTAAACAAATATGGTGTTTCAGTCATGAATTATGATAGCATAAAACAATAAGATAAGGAAATTGTTTTATTGCTGAGCGTGTTTATTGCACAGATGGGTCTCACGGTGACGCTCCAATTACGCACAACACTACGCTTCATATAAATGGCATTTTCAATTCAAATCATTTAATGTGTGAAATCCTTAGAAAAAAATAATAATAATTTAAAAAAACAAAAGCATGTGCCGCTAAATGAGAATAGTCAATGGTAAGGTGTTTTCGTGCGTCTGCCTCCTGTCACGTGGGTGCGTGTGTACCTGCGCGCTCTCCGCCAACATGGAGCGTGTTTGGTCCTGACGTCAGGCGTTACCGCCCTGTGCCTGCTGCTGCCGCCGCCGCTGCTGCTGCCTGGCTGCAGTATGTGCTGTGGAGGAGACCATACGATGTGATGGAGACAGGATCCACGGCCTCGAATGCCTCCCAGCTCACCGCCGCACAACAACAACAACACCAGTGAGACGCACACCACCGCGAGCAGCTGTCGGCGATTCGGTTTGGATGAGGACATTTTCTCCCTCGCCATGAAGAGAGGTAGGAGGAAAGATGCTCACTGTCAGGCCGTGCCGAGGGAGCGGCGGCGGCGGGCTGTTTTGCTCCGCTCGAGGGATCCCACACTTTGGCACGGACCCCCGGTGTAAAGACGGGATATACCGTATCTGGCGCGTAAACAATTCTATCCTTATAACGCCAACATCAGCTCGCGCCCGATGTAAAGCCTTGAATACAATGTACAGGGTGGAGCTGCGGTTTCTTTAATAAATGATGAGGAATCCCGCCTGTCACTCTCTAATGGCTAATTGTAATCTCACTTTGATTTTGTTTCTTTGCCTCCGTTTCGCCTCCTCTTGTAATCTCTGCTTTTGACACAATTAAGTGATGCTTCTGCAGACTCCTTTCAAAGGGAATGGCTGTTGCCCCATGTTTCCAAGGCATTCATGTCTCTCCCCATCGAGGCGGCTGTTTATGCAATCCGACGCAGTGTTGCACTTCACGGCTTTGAATCCCATAATTGGGGGCCCTTTGTGTAATCGACAGAGATGTCCGCGCCTTGTGTCAAACTAAAAGAGTGAGTGTACATTTAAGGGACTTAACTTGTGACACTCGGCCTCACCATGTCCAAAGTAGTGAGTAACAAAGAGAAGAAGTCCTTCAGTAAGAAGCTCTTCCGGAGGAGCTCTGTACGCTCTGTGGGCAGCTTTATGAACAAGGTGCTCCGGACACTGTCCACTCTGTCCCACTTCAGCACAGACGAACAGAGCGAGCAGGACGACAAGGACGACTCCGCTCTCATCCCAGCCACCACAGGGGGCTCAGCCGCGTCCGATGACAGCGACTGTGGAGGCTTTCCCTTCTTTGGGGACAAAGTGCCGGGAGTAGCGGGGCTAAAGAACCATGGGAACACCTGCTTCATGAACGCCATTCTCCAGTGTCTGAGCAACACCGAGCTGTTCGCAGAGTACCTGGCCCTGGAGCAGTTCACCGGGAGTGAGACTGAGACTCCGAGCGGCAGCGACAAGCCCAAGGCCAACGGGGTCCTGGTGCAGAAGAAGGGCAGCCCGCCACAGCCGGACTCTGGGGAGGTCACGAAGCAGCTGTCCGGCCTGGTCCGTGCGCTCTGGACCTTCGAGTACACGCCGCAGCACAGCAGAGACTTCAAGGTAAGAGGCAGCCCTCAGGTTTGTTTCACTACACCTTGATTCGGCCCTATACCACAAAACACAGACAAGCCCCCTGTACTCACTACAATCAAACTGAACAGCTTTGAGATGTGCTAGCTCTTTCCTCAAACTATGCCTCATATTAAGATCGTGTGTGTTAAGCTCTGATGAAATACATTTATCCCATTTGTCCCTTTTTGTCCCACTTGACCACCACCATTATTCCTCCTTTGTGCCATCTGTTCGTGAAAAGCTTGTCCCTACCACCACGTTTCACTGTTAAAGTTAAAAATACTTCCAGGCCACACTTTGTCTTCACACCTCCAAAGTCCCAGAGTGGTGGCAGGCCTTTATTTACTTGTGTTGTATTCTCCTCCTCGTCTAATCTGACCATTGTTCACGGTCAGCACCAATGTACAAAATTACACTTACAACCTCTCGGTGCTTTCGCTGATCTTCTTCTCTCTGACTGAAATATTATTATTTTATTTTTTTAAATCTAGGACTTAACGACACAAGATAAGAACTCTACTGAAGTCCAGACAAAACATTGCTTATTATGGACCATGCTGCTATTTCTGTGCAGTTATTTCTGTCTCCGTTGGCTGCCAGAGAACAAAGTGTCTGATTGGATTAAGTTTTTCTGACAAATTGATTTAAAAATAGTAAAATCATAGACAAAGCCAACTCTTCAACAACACATAACTTTAAATATAGCATACAGACGCATTCAAGGTATGCGTCTCTACAGAATTAGTAACAAAGTGTAAGCTTCCTGTATTAGCAATAAAAATCTTATAATAAGCTAGGTGTATGAAAGTTAATTTGCTGATGTTTTGATTAGATAATACAGTTTATACAATCACAAATATGTTTCTCCATTTTCCGGCTACTTCAGTCCAGATGTATTTGTCGCTCCCAGGTTTAGTCTGAATTGCTGAGGTTATCGCCTCTTATGCCTTGAAAGTGAGCAGGGCTGTCCCGGGAGGCTGGCGGACACGGGACAGAGAGCTCGTCGCTGACCTTGTGGGACATGTGAGAAGCTCGGAGTGACTTTTATGTCTGGGATAGGTCTGCTGTCAGTTCAGTCTGTTTAAAAAGCTGCATGGGCGCGTTTTGGACCCTCAACCCTATGCTAATCACTGTGGTCTGAATATTTAATGAGAGGGTGGTGCTGATAAAATGCTTTAGTGCACTAATGTCACCTAAGAGGGATTAGCCGGTTTTGCAGTCGGTTGTGCCCATGTGACATCAGAACATTCGCTAATGTCCATAGTTTCACATTGAGGGAGGGCAGCTAAGGATATTTTTTTTTCAGAATTGTAATCATAAGCTCATAATGTGAATGTTTTGACCTGGTTCACGGTTAATATCTCTGTAATTAGCCGACATTTCCACATGATAGGGTTGAGCAATACGACTACAAAATTATAATAGTGTCCAGACCCCTGTGACGATCTTTACATTTCTCAAAACACAGACATTTTTCTTTGCATCAGCTTCGCCCCTTGTAAGAAATTCGGACACAATCGAATTCTAAAGCATAAATCTGTTAGAGGTCATAATAATAGCACTATGATTTCACATGGTGACCTCCCCCCACATCTCGACGTGTGATCTGTCCTGATGGGTTTGACCTTGTTTCTCCGTTTTTGAAGAACGTGGTGTCGAAAAGCGCCCTTCAGTTCAGAGGGAACTCGCAGCACGACGCCCAGGAGTTTCTGCTCTGGCTTCTGGACCGCGTTCACGAAGACCTCAACAACATTGTGCACCCGGACATCCAGCCACCTGTGAAGGTAAGGTGCATACGGTCGTGAAAGGACATCGCCGTTTCACATGTTTAGGTACTTAAAGGAACAGGCCACCCTTTTGCCATACTGAGATTATGTTCTTACCTGAGCTTAGACGAGTTGATGCGTACCTGTCTGGTCTTCGTGCGAGCGCTCAGTAGTCAGGCAAAGATGTTGTTAGCATCTAGCCTCTCCTCTTCTCCTCTGTGGGGCCAAACGGGGGTTGAAGTTAGAAGCAGGGCTGGACTGGCAGAATAAAATCGCCCTGGGACTTTTGGGTCAAGACCGGCCCTCTATAACATCACTGATTTTATACGTAAATTAATGTTATGAACCGCCCCGGAAACACGAGCGTAATGCAACTGTCGAGGCCATTAGCAATAGAATAAGCCCTTGAACTAAACCAGTATAAGCTACAAAACCGAGGACAATAGCTGCATGTTGTTTCAGCCGAATATGAGCCAACGCATCAGATATATTTATATATTTACTTCAATGATCAGAGCACTCACTGCTTTAATCTTCCTCTTAAGTTCCTCTCGCGACTATGACACATTTAAACTTCACAAAACCAATCAAATTATCCCACTGTAGATTTAGGTAATGAAACGGTAAAACGCACTGAGACGAGGGGCATAAGGGTGAGTCACCTGACAACTCCCAACATGCACTTCTTCGCATATATTTGTCTAAAATGTATATAAATAAATAGAGAGGCCTGAGGTTCTGTGTGTCCTGCAGGGTGTTACAATAACCTATTTTAATTTATAATGGCAAATATGATGTGAGGGGCAGGAGTAATGTTATATCCGAGAGGCCTTTCTCATTATATACGAGATTATCTGGGAACCATAACTAAAGAACGCATGCGAACGGAGGTGTATAAAAGGCATCAGATACCCCTTGTGGACATATCATGAAATTGGACCCATATAGTGAGGAGCGCGTCAATAGAATATATAGTATCTCCTGCGGGCCGGTATGGTGCCATACGGGCCTGACCTCCCATCAGGTCAGACCGGCCCAAAGTACGTCACTCTCGGTACTCCCG
Organism: Neogobius melanostomus; assembly: GCA_007210695.1. Taxonomy (NCBI): domain Eukaryota; kingdom Metazoa; phylum Chordata; class Actinopteri; order Gobiiformes; family Gobiidae; genus Neogobius; species Neogobius melanostomus. The sequence goes on from VHKM01000605.1 coordinate 312,050, forward strand.
ATGGCCAGACCAGCCCTGGTTAGAAGCGACCAAGCCCTCCAAGTTTTCCCTATTTAGATAAGGCTACATGAGCAGTTACACGATCCAAGTATAGTTACACAAAATTAAACATATCGATTTTCTAAGCGGATAAAAAGGGTACTATATTGTAAGGCGTAATAACACCTTAGGAGCACTTCGACGTCCGCGCAGTGATATCTTCACTTTACTGCGCGGACGTCGCTAAATGCTAACAACATCTTTGTTTTGTTTTTGCGTGACTGAGTGCACGCACAAAGACCAGACAGGTACGCATCAACTCGTCTAAGCTCAGGTAAGAACATATCTCAGTATGGAAAAACGGTGGCCTGTTCCTTTAAAGCCTATGCGCCGAAATATCTCCTTTTCAACAAGAAACTGCGTTACAGTTCCATCCTGTTTGTGTTTATAGCCACCAGTAGAGGAACAAAGGGCGCCAGAAGGAACTCCACTACCAGCACCTGGCTCTTTTGTACAGGAACTGTTTCAGGCACAATACAGGTGACACATTTTATTCAGAAGCTACTTTCTACTGTATGAAACTAAAGGGAAATAATAAGCAGGTGTGTTCCGAATGAGCAATAAAGCTACAAATTGGTTAAACTCAGAAGAAAAAGATAAGAAAATGAAACGGTCTCAGCCTAACTTGGTTTTGTGTAAATCATTACAGCTTGTGGAACTTGTTTTAGAGTTTAAAACTTGCAACAAAAGGACACATGAGTAATACAATGTGGAATGAACACCACTGTAACAGGACACTTTATTCTTAGCCCAAACCTGTACTGTTAGAACCAGACCAGACATGACAAGAAATCAAGTAGGATCAACTTAATACACTGCATATTAGTACCATTTTAGTGAAGCCCTGACTCAATCGTCCTAGCTTCATATCCACGTGTTATTCTTGTCTCTTGCTGTGTGTAGAGTGACTGTATATTATTCACCTGTCATCTCATCTGCGCAGGTCGTCCCTGACTTGCCCTCACTGCCAGAAACAGAGCAACACCTTTGATCCTTTCCTCTGCATCTCACTGCCAATCCCCGTCCCTCACACTCGGTAAGCACACCCCGGCGACGACAAAGTATAATCAATATTTTCAGCGAACCGAACCCAACATTAGGCAACATGTCAAATCCGGCACAAACAAACAAACACGGGGAGGTTTGACAGGAGCAAGCTAAATATAGGAAGCAGGAGCATACTTGAAACGTCAGCCTCGGGAACAGCCAATTAATGTGATTTCTGGTGACACCGCAGGCCGCTGTACGTGACAGTGGTGTACCAGGGAAAGTGCTCCAGCTGCATGAGAGTCGGGGTGGCCGCACCTTTGTCCGGCACTGTGGCCCGGCTCCGGCAAGCCGTCGCTCACGAGACCAAAATCCCTGCTCAACAGGTGAGACCTCTCTATTTGGATTACTCTGACATCTAGAACATTCCTGGAAATACATTAAATACGAAAGACTAACTAACCATTTACAGCAACCACTCCTAACTTTTCTTTCAAATGCAGGAGTGTCTTGAACTCTCCTCACCCCATTTTGTCATAAATACTGTACAACTCTCTAATCACTGCGATTTAGGGTGATCACCTGTCCAGCATTATATCTCACTTTCCAGTGTTAGTAATAGAACAGCATAAAGTTATGACATGATGTCCTCTCCTTGCATAAAATGTTTCTGAGTGAGAATATTTTGTAACCATCCCCCTAACCCTGTGTTTTAGACTAATGGACATGATTTTATTCCTGAAACTCTGTCTTTTGCCTGTTCTAGATTGTCTTGACTGAAATGTACTATGATGGCTTCCACCGCTCCTTCTGTGATGACGACGACGACCTGGAAATCATTCAGGAGAGCGACTCCATCTTTGCCTTTGAGACTCCAGAGCTTTTCAGGCCCGAACAGATCCGCTCCAAGAGATGCGGTACAGCATCCTGTTTATTCAGCTCCAATCCAAAGCCATTACAGCATTAGTAGCCTCTATTCAGTCACAAATGCAGTGACAATTGACAATCACTTATCTCCCTGAGAAGAAAATATGCCTCATTCTCTACATTATGTGTGTCTAAACAGGGGGTCCACATGTAAATCTCAATCACAACAACTTGAAGTATGGCACGGATAATAACCGGATATCGCCGCAGATTCAAGAGCCTCCTCCAAGCCCCCCTCCCAGCCCCAATAAGAACAGCGAGCAGGCTGAGAAGATAGTGCTGCTGGTGTGCAATAGAGCCTGCGCAGGACAGCAGGGGCGCAGGTAAGACATTCATCAATATAAGCATTAATGATAGAGCAAAGTTCAAAAGTCACTGTGTTCCCTCAAGGTTTGGAAATCCATTTATCTTGTACATGGAGCGAACGGTGACATGGGACACACTTCAGAAAGAGATCTTAGAGAAGATGATACACCTCATGAGGCCTGGAGTTAATGTACAGGTAAGACTTATTTATATACAGTATATAGCGTAATGATATAGTTGGATGTCGAATGAAATGCATGTTTATGTCATTAGGTGGGGCCCTTCACCTTACGTGTAGTAGGAGTGGTTGGGATTACATATCTCTTGCCTCAAGAAGAGCAACCACTCTGCCATCCTACAGTGGAGAGGTAAGAGTCCGCCACCAGGGGGCAATGTTTGTGCATGGAACCAGCAGACAATGTTTGGAATCATAAACGCTTACAAAATGCTTTGGTGTTGTTTAGTGCTCAGAAAATAGTGGAATAAAAATGAATGTGGGCATTCAGTTTAAACTTTTGTGTTGATTTTAGAGCCTTCAAGTCTTGTGGTCCAGGGGGTCCACCCCATGTCAAAATAGTTGTTGAGTGGGACAAAGAGACAAAAGACTAGTAAGTAAAATCCTGACAAATGTATAGTAATGCATATAGTGTATATTATACTGGTTGTGTTCATCTCTGTGCAGTCTGTTTAAAAAAACAGAGGATGAATACATCCCAGATGCTGAAAGTGTGCGGCAGGCCAAAGAGCAGCACCTCCAGCCTCAGACGTGTTCGCTCGCTCAGTGCTTTCAGCTCTACACCAAAGAGGAGCAGGTGATAAATCACATCAGCACTACCTACTCTATATGCTCATGGTTCATTAGTCTTACATTTACACATGGAAATGCTGTTTGTAGCTTGCCCCAGACGACGCCTGGCGCTGCCCTCACTGTAAGCAGCTGCAACAGGGCAGTATCAAGCTGAGCCTGTGGACCCTCCCGGACATCCTCATCCTCCACCTCAAGCGGTTCAGACAGGACGGCGACCGGCGGGTCAAGATGCAGAACATGGTGAAGTTTCCCCTAATCGGCATGGACATGGCACCCCATATGGTCAAACGCAGCCAGAGCAGCTGGAGCCTGCCCTCCCACTGGTCACCATGGAGACGGCCTTATGGGATGGGACGTGACCCAGAGGACTACCTGTATGACCTGTACGCTGTGTGTAATCATCATGGCACCATGCAGGGAGGCCATTACACAGGTGAGAGAGCAGGACATGCTTTACAGAACACATGCATTGTTATTTAACATTGACGGTAGTGTAGTAAGACTGTGTGTGTGTCTGCAGCGCACTGTAAGAACTCCATTGATGGGCAGTGGTACTGCTTTGACGACAGCGATGTTCATCCCATTTCTGATGATGACGTGTGTAAACAGACTGCATACATCTTGTTTTATCAAAGAAGAGCCACCATTCCTTCTTGGTCGGCCAACAGTTCTGTGGGAGGTACAGTCACTTAAAGAAATACCGTATCTTTATTGCATTAAACAGCTCAAACTTCAATTACTGAGTATATGAACTGTTGCTGAAGGGTCGACCAGCTCCTCACTCTGTGAGCACTGGATCAGTCGGCTGATGGGTAGTCGTCCTCCGAGCCAGGCCTCCTCAGGGTCCTCCAGACGCACCTCTTTGGCCTCTCTGTCGGAGTCAGCCGAGTTCACTGGGGAGAGGAGTGAAGATGATGGTGAGAAACATTTGTGCATTTCATCCATTTTAAACATGGCTTATCAGGTGAACTGTCTATAGTGATTGTATAGAAGAGGAAATGATCATCATACCCCTAATTATTTCTAACACTGGTGTTTTAGTATCTTGAAGATATGACTGAATATAGGATTGAGGCTTTTAAATTGTAATGTCCTTTTGTGTACAGGATTATCAAGTCGCCCGGCCGTCAGAGGAATACAGCGACAAACCTTCTCTTCCAGATCTTCCATTGCGAGCCCCTTAGCGCTGAGTGAAAACGGCACACCCTCCTGGTCCCACTCAGCCAAGCTCCAGCTGCGCTCCAACTCCCCCTCGCGCTTCTCCCTGGAATCCCACTCCTCCTCTCCCACTCTGGAGCGGATCGGAGAGGTGGCCGACAACATCACCTGCTTCAGCGGATCGCCCAAACTCGAGCGCCTGTCCTGCCATCACGGAGCGCGGAGACTGATAGAGCAGGTGCACTCCAGAGCTGTGGCTCAAGCTGAGCAGAGGAGCTCCATTCAGGCTGCGGATAACAACAACGCAGTCAGTCCTGCCGAGTCCGCCAGCCCGCGCCATTCGCCAGCTGTGAAAGACAAACAGAGACCTGCCGCTCAAGATGTCACCAAGAAAGGTGCGACCAAACCTGGATTGGACAATGAGCGAAGTCCGAAACGACGCGCGGCTACCTCCTCCACATCTTCCAGCTCACTCTCTCCCGCGTCTCCAGCCATTGACAAATCCCCATCTCGGAAGGGTGCTGTATCTCCCTCTAACCCGAAAGATAAGAGCGATGCCACGCCCAAAACTGCTAAAGCTGGCTCTTCAAGGTCAGCCACGCCATCCAAAAAAGCGTCTCCCCAGACACAGGATTCGCTACACCCCGATTCCCAACAGCGGAAAAGCGGTTCTCCAGGCTCTCAAAGCTCTCACGGTCAACGCAGGCCCTCACCCAGAGCCGGAGCAGAAAGGAGCGCGTCGTCAGCAAGGACTAAAGCTGCAGATAGGAACGCTAGCCGGGAATCTCCGCGGACAACTGCTGCTGCTGAGAGGAAGGCGGGTCCACCCTCATCCAAGTCGGCAGGCGCGGGTAAGGCAGAAGGCAGAGCGACCAGGCCCACCACGGACCACCGGGGTGTGGGCAGGAGCTCCAGCAGTAGTTCATCCATAACCAGTCTAAGATCTTCAAGCGTGGGGGTGTCCTCTACCGGAGCGGCCCCCCCATCCCGGGCGTGCAGGAACAGTAAGACCGAGGATAAGGGTATGTCCTTCTTTAAAACCGCCCTGAGGCCCAAGGAGGGGCGCACAGGGAGACCAGGAAGTCACGAAGATGGAGCTGGAGACGTGAAAGAGCATCAAGGAGCGAGTAAAAAACCCAGTGAAACTGCATCAAATCAGGCCAAAGACAAGGAATCTTCAAAGACCTCCGCAGCAGCTAAACCGCCATCATTGCCATCCACAAAATCCAAAACCTCTGGAGCGGAAACGACCGCGCAGGCCTCCGCTAACGCTAAAGACGGCAAAAAGGAGCCTGCCAGGAAACCAATGCAGACCAGGAAGATTCCTATCAGCTCCTCACAGAACAGCCAGAGGTCCAAGTAACGACAGGGAGTGTTCTCTCCTGGGCAGCTCTTGTTTCTTGTTTGGGACATTGTGAAACATCTGTAGGTCCTCTTGTCATTGCTGAACACCTGCTGCCATATCAAACCAGAAATTCATTTAGGAATGGATTTTAACAAAGCACTTTGTATGGATTGCATTGGTTGTGAGGAATATTACTTATACTAATGTAATGTACATAAGCATGGACTGCACATGTATTGAAATGATTGCCTTGTTCTGTCTGTAGCATAGCTGGAAGGAAACCGTCTCAGTAGGAGGGGAGTTCAGAAGTGACTTTGCACAAGATGGAAAGAAGGACTACTGAGTCACCAAATGAAGTTTACTGGTAATTCCTAACATGCTGATGCAGAGAAATTGTTCCAAAAACCTACTCTTGTACCGCTCTCTATCAGGGTTCAGAGCGATATATCAACAACGTCAGTGCCTCAGATAATCAAAGTATTTAATCTGAATTGTATAACTGCAGGTGTTGATAAATTTATATTAAATTTTAATATTTATTAAGCACTGAAAATGTAATTTCAAGTAAAACACGATTAAGCCTATTTAACCCAAACCGCTGTTTACATATGCTCCTTGGTGTAGTCATTGTGCAAACGCCTTTAAAGTATTTTTACTCAGCCAAATGATATAAAGGAGACCGGAGAGAGAAGTGCGGGATGGGACCATGTCATTGGTGTATGTATAGGTGTGGAGCGCTCCTAATGTTTATGTTTTATTTGAGTAGTAATCTGTTAGCCCTCACTAGACACCACCCTCTTCCCGCTGGACATGGGAGATGGAGCTCGTGACTGCCACACATCTCCACATTCCGCTCAGATGAACAGGGTCAGTGCAGAGATACCCCACTCACAAAACACTGCAATTCAAATCCCTAAACATTGGGCTTGTATAAACAAAGATGGACACAATGACAGCTCTGACTTGGTCTTTTGGGCCTATTTGTTCAATCAGTTTAAGTGGTTAAATAGATGATATTTTTGGAGTACAAAAAGCCGAATAGTCTAGCTAAACAGTGAATAATGTGGTATTCTAGCCAGATTCAATTTATCAAGCGGTATGTATATTTTTTATATAAACACAACAGAAACAAAAAAGGAGAAACTTTCACAATGTCAAATGTATGATTTGTACTTAAGAAAATTGTGCTATTCAGTAATGATACTGGAAACACTCTGCTGTCCGTGCGTTCATCTCCTTATATACATGCCTGTTGGATCAAACACCATACATGTACACAGCACATTATGGTGTGGCCCCGCCCATCCCCTGTCTGCACATGTGCCCTCAGCAGTGCACATGCATCAGGACAACACAAACACGGACATGGACAGAAGAGACATCCTCATTCATAAAATATATTGTTGCATGACAAACGGCTTATGCATGCACTTAACTATGCAAGCAGCCCCTTGCTAATGGCCACAGTGAGTATGTAGACGTGTGTATATATTTATAACTGTATATTTTTCCAAATGCCAGCATCAGAGAGCATGTTACGGCATCCTTTTGTTCATAAGCTTTGTTTGCACATTTCTTCAAAGTAATATACATTTTGTATGAATGATACGTACTTCTCATTCGCATTCTCAAAGTAAATCAACTCACAAATGAATGTTTCCTCGATTGTATTTCTTTGTCTTAAACTGTTCATCTCAATCCAAACTTTTGGAAAATGTAAAATATTTTATATGGATTTGGCGAAACAATTCCATGGTTTACAGGTTCAACTTTTAATAAGCACTTTTCTAATTTAAGAGGTAATTGGTAGTTCTTACGGTTCCTATAATGTTTTCTATGCGTCTATTTCTATATTTAGGCTAGACACAATATAATGCACCACTGTGACCATACTACACCTTAAAATCAACTGATGAATTATTGTGATTAACACACGGGACTGTGCAAATGTTTAGAAGATGTAAAAAAGGAGGAAACAAAGACAGATTGACAGCTATAATACGAACAAAAAAAAATGGCCATGTTTCAGGAAATATAGTTGGCCAAAGACTAAATTATTAAGAAATGCTCTAACTTTCTAATCTAATGTAAGAGATTATGACTTGGCAAAGGTATCTACTTCCAGATGTTTTTTTTTGTTTTTTTTAAATGTGTACTTTACTAAACCTGCCTTTGCACAGGGCTGTGTGATATAGCCGGGAGAACGTTTAACTACAGCAGTCATATTTTGGTGGTAATAAACATGCAGTGTCCACAGTGTAGACGTGTTTGTTAAGATAACATAAAAAGTCTTATTTTCATATATGCATGAAAACTAAGTTGTCCTTACTTTTGTGTGAGTTTCCAGATCCATCTGTTTCATAAGAAGACTGTCAGAATGCAACAATCTCACGAACTTGTTATTAAATACATGTTTTCAAAAGTGTAGTCCTGGCTCTGGCTGCCTTACTTCTTGTAGCCACGTGGTGGAGCTGGTGCTCGCGTAAAACCCCCTGGTGTAGAAAATATTGAGTTGGGCCCATTAAGGCACCTCAGACGCACCCTGGTGTCCCTGAGAAGCGCCCTTCACACCCGAACCTGCGCGATTATGAAGACGTATGGCAGCGTCAGGCCCAATGCTGTCAGAAAGAGAGATGATGTGTTATTAAACTACAGCGCCATCATTTATTTAGAGCTGATTCGATTGTGCCTTTATTAGTTTGGCCCAAGGCTGCCCATATTAAGACTTAATGCGGCCTCTTTGTCTTTCTTTTCTTGTAATTTTGTATAGCAGTTGAGGGGATTGTGTGCTCTCTCACTCCATGCGGCCACAGCAGTCCAGAAATGTGGAAAGGTGCTGCTCTCTCTCCGCGCGTGTGTCTTTCAGAAATGATTAAATCCACGCATGTGTTGATGGATCCGCGCGCAATTATCTGTGTAATTAGAACATATTCGAGATGAGAGTGTTTGGAGCCAGCCAGGCCGGTCTCGTGCGCAGATCAATAATCATTTGCCAATTGTATCGCCTCCAAGAAGAACATCGTTAGCAGACCTCAAGGAGAATATAGCCTCCTTTTATCTGGGCTTTAACTCTCAAAGTCTGTAACATTTTTATTTCCAGCCAACTCGCTGCTGCAGCAAACCACGCTCCCTGGACATGTTGGGCTTCTGCGCATTAATTTGCTTCATGCATCATAGAGAAGCAATTTAACCGTATTGATCAGTGCAACCGTGTTCTCCCTCCCAGAGCAAGTGCAGTCTTAATGTAGGCCTCTGCTCTGGGTGCAAGAGCGTGCACTTTATTGTACAGTTTAGAGGGGATCTGTTTAACATTGGAATATGAATAGTCACTTTGTATACTTTTATCGAGGGCTAGATCTGTGGACTATAAAGGCCATAAAGATAAAGATGACTAATGTTTTGTAGTTATTAGGCCCGAGCGGCCTGCCGTCTCAAGGGCCTATTGTAATCGCAACGCAGTGCGCGTAGCGCACTGTACCTAGGTGCGCGGAGCGCACGAAAACAGCGCGAAGCGCTGTCCCCATTTCAACCGTAAACTCACCTCTAGTGTGGGCCCTGTATACTTATAATTGCATGAAAATGAATGGGGGTATATGGTCATCAACCTCCGAGCCCCACAGCTGCGTGGGGGTGGTTGAGAGCTTTCCAAAAATGTATAATATGTTGTCGTCGCGAAAGCGACTATATTGTTTTTGCAAGAAATATTATTATTATTCTTTCTTCTTCTTCTTCTTTCTTTCTTCTGCTCTTTGAGCAGGAATTTCACCCCCTGAACATAGTCGAAAACTCACCAAACTTTGCCCAAAATTCAGGTCCGGTGAAAAATTAATGAAAATATGTGTTTCATATTGGGGAAATAAAAAATGGCGCGACAGCGCCACCTACAAAAGTGAAAATACATTGCGCCTATGGAGGAGGGGCCAACGTCAACTTTCGCAGAGCGACGAGATTCGGTACAGACATTTGTCATGTGAAAACAACAAAATGCTCCCATTCGCACAAACGAACTCCGATTAAAAATCGGAAATATACATTTTATTGACCTTTCACCCCCGGACGCAACAAATGTCAAAAAGTGACATTGGGCGCGAAAGCGCCCCCTCTAGGCTGAGAAGAAAAAATGCATTATGAGAAAAAAATTAGTTTCTCGGAAATGGATGAAATTCGGCACAAAAATAGTTGATGGCATCCCGGTCAAAAAAGTCAATGGGACCCATACCGTATTTTGTACGGTGTTGCCATGGTGATGCCCGGTGCCCCCCATGTTATCCTAATGGGACTGACACATAAATCTCACATTATACACAATTACAGCGCGTTAGCACCGTCTGTAAGGAGCTTGTGGATAGTGGTCATTGAAGTACGGCCCGTTAGGGCCGTCCGATGCTGCTTGTGAAATAAAAAGGATTTGGGACTCTGCAGGTTGGAGCCATTATTCACATGGAGAGGCTAAAAATGTACTTTTGATGTTTACTGACAAAGATTAATGGCACATCAGGACAATAAAATGCAGTGTGGCCGCACTAGCGCTCTCGGTAGGGTTATGGCGCGGCAATGGAGGCACTAAAGGAGGCACGGCCCGCGAGGGCCATTCGATGCCGCTTGCGGCTTTAATTGTTATTGCGATTTGTGCTGGTAAACTTTGGACTGATTTCAATGGGGTCACTGGCGTGAAATGTATTGATGTTGGCAATATTCCTAAAAGCCAGAACTCTGCGTCATTTCCCAACCATGTATAAACTCTGAGAGGTTTATCGGAAAGGGCATCTGGCTTAAGAAAGAAAGAAGGAAAGGAAGAAAGGAAATGAAGAAAGAGATCCACTCCCATGGACGGGCAGGTTATAGAGACCCAGGGCCAAAGGTGTCCCTCAGCACTGATGAGAAAGAAGCAAAGGAAGGTGGAAAGAAAGAAAGAAAGAAAGAAAGAAAGAAAGAAAGAAAGAAAGAAAGAAAGAAAGAAAGAAAGAAAGAAAGAAAGAAAGAAAGAAAGAAAGAAAGAAAGAAAGAAAGAGCTAACTGCCTCGCTACTCAATGTGCCCTCAATATACTCTTGTAGTTGTATTGAGGTCATATAGGGCAGAGCCTGACATTTACATGGGTATTAATATTACCATATCCACTCAAGATAACCCACACAGAGGTCAGTGATGTGCTGCCGCTGTTTAATACATGGTCTGAAATACCTAACAAATAATACAAATTTACAAAATATGTTTTATCAGCCTTGTAGACAGGTCACTAATAGCCTTAATGGCTTTAAAAAATAATAATCCTGTATGTGAACATTGAGAGGGAATACACAGGCGTTGTTTTCATTTGTAAAAGCCTTAACATCCCGTAATGACTGACACATTCAAGAATAACAATGCAGACTTGCCATTCATTGGGCACGGTGCAGTGCTGTTGCCATGAGGGAATGCTATCTGCATACCCGCTTTAGTGGGTATGAAATATGCCGACAGTGATCGTCTTGATAGAGAATAACAATAATTGATTAGTAAATTTGTTGTCATTTATCATAAATAGTCGAGCAGACACGATTCATCGATTAGTTGTTGCAGCCGGTTGCAGCAGTTGAGGGGATTAACGCTATATTAATGACAAAAGATTTGGGGGATTTGGTGAAATGCTGCTTTCAACTAAACCGGGCACCAGTTCTTCGACATACTTTCTTGGACATAGCCTACAAAGACATTTTGTAAAGGAATCAAATATCTAAAACATGTAAACTGTCCAGATAAACACGTGGTATCTGTACTGTAGTGATCACACACTGCACTTATTTCATGATTTTGAAAGTAGAAACCAATGCAGAATAATTTATAACTGAATATTTTTACATTTCCTCTTCTCACGTCTTTCTACATGAAGCTCACGGGTCACCTGTACACTCTTTTAAGATGCTGCGTACTGTATTTAGCTGAGGAGATTGACACTGCAGGAAAAAAAAAAAAGCAGTCTTCCAGATCATTTACGGCAGAATACAAATCAGACACGGTTATTTATAGATGCGAAACACTCCACCGTCTGTTTATTTCAAAGGTAAAAAAGGCTTTTAGGTAATTTATCACGCCTGTCTTCATCTGTGCGACACTGTCAGCATCACTAATTTGTTTCTTTTATATCAATGCTTGCCGTAGTTAAAATGTTGTTTGCTAATGATTGTTTTGGAGGAAGAATAGAGTGATGTCACAACATAGCAACAGCATGGCAACCGAAGCCAAATGGGTGGCGATTCTATGTGACTATTATTTGTATTAACACTGAGGGTACTAAATAGATTAAAAATAATGTCAGTGCAGACCCTCAATATTATAGAGGCTATAACAGTCGTTTTCCACTGTAGAAAAAGGTCCTGAACCATCATCTGTACTGGGTTGTGTTAGTGTTGATTCAAGAGGCTTCATCAGCAGCTACTGATTTCTTAGCAGCAGGTGTTTATATTGTTCTAGTTGGGAGTTCATCCGGCTCAAACAATCACTAAACAATTTAGAAAAGGACTTTATTTGTATAGCACCTTTTACAGACACGTTCACAAAGCAAAGTAAGTGACATAAGCAATCTCACCCGCACACATACACCCTAATGTACATGTTTTAGTGGTAGAGGAAACCTATGCAGACACAGAGAGAACATGCCAACTCCACACAGAACAGCCCGTCCGGCTTAGAGATCATTCATTGCTGACGACGCCTCTAGAGATGAGGTGAAACGTCCTCAAAATAAAAGACCTATACCTGATTTTTTTATTTTTTTTTATTACAAACAATGCCACTAAATTAAACTAGTTACTTGTGTCCAAACTCATTCCGAACTGTCCCATTTCTTCACAGGGACAAGTTTATAGGCACAGTTCACAATTTGCAGGGTCACTTTGCAGGGTCAATGTCACAAAAACGCTGGAAAACTAGCCTGAAACTTGATTGAAAATTGATACAAATACTATAATTATTATATATATATTATTAGATGCACAATGGTTTCCCACTAATGTCTGCGTGTATAAGATACAAAAGGAGGACAAAACAAATGTCATTCCACTACTGGAAATAAATCATGTATACAGTAGTGCCTTTAAGATGGTATTTAAAAGACTAATATGTACTGTCGTGGAATTTCTTACCACTATAAAGGAAAAACGCTTCAGAGACGCTACACACAGAGTCCAGTCTATGGTAAATTCTGGAGGGCCGAGCCTCTGATCAAGTTAATATAGACCAAGTCCCACAGCAGGGAGCAGGAGCGGTGACGCGGTGTGGGACGTCACAGCCTGGCCGCCTGGTGTGCTCAATGCAGATGAATGGCAGACACCTGGCGGGCTAAGACGATCGAGAAGCCCTTTGTTTTCCAGGACGCGTCTTTGTCCTATTGTCTTAGGTGTGATAAGGGCAATCAGCAGAGGGCCCTCGTCTGGCGAAGCAGGACGCCGGCACTCCAGTAGAAACTCAGCATGCCTTTCAGAACCATTACAGTACAGAAAATCCCATCAGACCTCTCATGCTGTACAATTAATGGCCCATGAGCCCGACTTTGGACACACCCCGTTCGAAAGCAACAGCGCTTTATGCAAAAGCCAACATCAAAGGCCTCTCTGGTGATAACAGTCCAGCTCCTAATTTGAAATGGGGTGAGCTTTCAGCACACTGAGAGGAGAAAGTGCAATTAAAGTGAGTATGTGTCCAGAGCGCGTCTCCCGTGTCATCGGCTACAAACACTATCACACAGTGTCACCGAACCCATGACGTGAGACTTTTTTTGCGCACAGCGAACGAACAACAAACTCAATAATTCAGTAGCGAGGGTGTCAATTATTTCTGTCCTACCTCATCCAGTGATGCAGTACTTTGGTTCCTCTTTAATTGGAGATGAGAAATCCTGGGAGCCGTAAGTGCAGAGGAAGGACGAGCTTTTTAGTCGATGCAATATACATGGAGCGTGTCATGTCATGTGAGACGTTAGCAAGTGGAATTACATAACCCCGAGCGAGAAACAATGTTAGCACACGAGAAATGCACTGCTCATTATAATATCCTCGCAAAAGTCACCCATTTAAATACAGGAATTAATTTTCTCTACTTTAGAAACGGCTTACTCTTTCGTTAATTCATTCATTGACATTTCAGAACACCCAGTCCTCTTTACGCCGCGGTCTTAATGTCCAACTTTATTGTGAGTGACTTTGCCAAGTTGTGAGTGACCAAAAGAAAAACGGGGGAAAACACTAGCCTTGGCATGTCTCAGATCAAGACTGAACGGTGCACTCGTAGTGAAATATATGCATCATTATTTGGAAAAATGCTCAAGATTACACCATACAACAGTAACCAATTCATAATGTTATGTTGCTGAATTCATTTTTTAATAACAATAATAATGGCTTACACTTGCGTTTTACAAGCCTGTATTACACTATAGTCATTATTCGTTCACGCCACTGATATTCTGTGCATTGTGAAGAGAAAGTTTTCCATTTTCCCGAATGACTGCGGATGAGCTGAAGGTGAACGGGCAATCGGGCATGGATGTATATTTGTGCACATGAATGTCTCACTGCCATCCATCATTAACGGGTATTGTATTGCAGCAATGGTCACGAAACTTGCTTTGTCTAAGAAATCGTGTGCTTGCAGTAACTTTTAGCCAGCAATATATATGTAGAATTAGGATTATGTACTTAAAAGTGTATTGTATTGTGTATTGTTGTGTAACTCAAACAACTCACTGCATGTCACAACTTAACAAACATTCATTACATATTATAACATGTCTTTATTTAGTTCTATTCACTTTTTATTTGTTTAAGTGTGATGAACATGTCATGTTTAAAAGACTATTTTAAACACATGTTTATAGTGTTGCTCATTCTTATGATATTTTAGTTTAGTTTAGTTTAGTTTATTTGAGCAGTTTCCATTTGTGTTTTACATTCACATCTTTGTACATTATTACAATTATTTACATTAACATTTTTGAAAAAATAAAAATAATAATAAGGATTGAAAAAGAAAAGGAACTACCTCAAAAGGAGTAGGCCGAAGCAAGAAAGCTTATAAGTGCCTACCCCTATTCAACTGCATTTATTTTCCAGCTGCAGGCGGTCCCCAATAGGGGTAATAATAACAAAGGTACGAACGATTATTAGTGTTTAAGTTTAACCATTTACAAAATACCAAGTTCGGTCATTACTTATAACAACAGGTCACCATTCTATTGATTTATTTAATTGAAGTTTATATTTCTCATTGTTTTATAATATAATATTTATAATATTTTGCATTTGCTTAGCGTAAAGGCCGTAAATGACGGCATCATAATTGTGGAAAATAATAAAAGTGATATTATCATGTTCATGGCCTATGCAAGAGGCATAAGTCAAGCAAGTCAATATTATCATGAGATCAAACGAAACTCTTCTGTAGCCTTCGACATGCAGGAGCTAATGCTGTGAAATGGGCCTCAGTAACAAGCACATTAGAACGACTGCAGCTTCAACAGCACACTGCAATATTCATGTTGTCATCAGTAAAAAATGTATTATGAATCTGCATTTTTAAATGCCTGATACTTCACAATTTATCACACAGGCCGGTGGTTCTCCTAAATGCCAGTCCACAGACTGCACATTAACTTCATAAATTCAGCTTTTGTTCTGAGACACAGCCCAACCTGGTTAGTGGCAATGCTAAAGCTATAGGGAACATTGGTCATTTAGAGTCTGCATAAATACAATCTGAGGAATGGACAAAGCCTGATGCTCCGGAAGAATCTGCAAATAGAATATGTAAATCTATTGATTTCATGATCTTCTTTCTGTGCGAAACGCAGTGGTTGTCAGAGCCACCACTTTGTAGTTAAAGTTGCTGTCTGTAATGATTCCTTTGCACTTATGTGGATATGCTATGACTTTAAAATGCCCAAAGAGAATGGTTGGTTGTTTGTAAGTGTTCGTACGCATAGCATTTCTCAGGCTTGGTTGGTTCAACCTTCTTACAAAGCCGGCTTTAGTATTACATCACGGCAGTACGAGCTGAAGGGAAAGTCAAACATATGTTTAAAAAAAAGTAGCATTTCATTGGTTGCCTGTAAATATTATGAACTTACCACTAAGGATATAGTAAAGACACTGAGCCTTGCCTGAGATTTTCACGTATTGGCTTTATATTAGCATGTTATCATATCTCACATACATGTGCATGGGATTTGGGCACAAACCACCACTTTAAATCAATACACACAAGAGCAGCTGCCGCTGGCCAATTAGAAACTGCATGTGTACAGCATTTGGCGATAATGCAAACAGACAAATGGATGATATGTATGTGGCTACAGTAATACTGGTGTATTCTGTGGATGTAAATGAGGCAGGAGGCTGGTCGGCGCTCTCCCCAGTCGGAGTCTCTCAGATTGGGTGTCAGATGCTGGAGACAGCTGCACTCATCACGCCTTTTATGAATACATTACCTTTTATGTTGATCCAAACACTAATTTATCTTCCTTGGCAAAACCAAAAAGGGACACATATTCACTCACGGCATCCAGTAAACCAATAAATAAATAACTGGAAATTACTATTTCAACATTAAATTACAAATACTCAAACCAATTATTACTATCCATTTCATTTACTTTTACTTTTAGCTATTAAAGGACATATAAAGTCTAATAAGTAAATAAATACATTTTGTGAACAGAATTCATTATTTGTTTGGGGGGCTTTCTAATTAAAGTCCAGTTGTTTTGTTTTCATTTCTACAAGATTGCATTTGTGTTTTGAGAGTCTAGAAGTGCACAATATATACAGTATGCTTTGATGTATCAATCTCCCAAACTGTTTCAGTGTAGCCTACACTTTTTCTATCCCAAATAAAACCATTCTCCAGTGACTGTAAATCCATATTTAGACATATCAGGCTGCAGCTTACTGTAGTAGCACTGATCTGCAATTGTTGTGTTGGATTGTTCTTTGTTATATTAATATGCTCCGTTATGCTGCTCACCCACTAGAGTGTTCCCTTCAAGACACGATAAAAGTAAAGTTGATCTTATCTTGCGTTTATCCTATTCATCCTTGTTTGTTTATTTATTTACTCACTCACTCACTCACTCACTCACTCACTCACTCACTCACTCACTCACTCACTCACTATATATTTACTGCGCCATGTAGCCTACCTGTCCATATTCCAGTACTATGATCAATGGCTGGCAATTTCTCCAACCTTGGGCTGATGTTTTTTGTGTCCATGTGCAGAGAGAAGTGTAAGAATTATCAAAGTGTGTTATTTGCCTCCATGAAACTAACACAACATCAAAGCCATCTCTTTTCGGTTTCTCTTCCCCTAGAGCTGGAAAGCCTATACCAACATTTTTTTTTTTTGGTACCTCCCAAGCCGCTAATGATACAAGCTCCGATATTCATGCCAACTTCAAGAGCTGAAGAAGAGACACAGTTTGGACCGGTGATTGACATCCGATGCATGTTTTGTTTTTTTCCCCTTCCTTTATTATTCCTGTGATGTTCGTCCAGACGCGTTGATGCCAGAAAAACACTATGGCCCTCGCACTTTGGCTGATGCAGCAATCTGGTGGTATGCGGTGCGCCGACTGCCAACCGCCACCTGGCTGCAAAAAAAGCATAATCGAGTCGTCCGTCAATCACGCGGGTGTGGGATGAGTGAGAGGCGGCCTGGTAGCAGACATGTTGGGCTTGAAGGAATCATGTCCAAGTGCTGACACCTCGCACCTCACAGCCTGATGAGTGGATGCTATAGGAGGGGGGGGATCCCGGACAGACAAGAGGCAGCTGGTACGATGAGAACAGCGTGCTAAGAAAGTACGCAGCCTGCAGTATCGAGAAAGTTAGGATGAAGCGCCAGGCAGTGTGGTACTTTTGGACTTTCATCCTCGTCACGTTGGATTAGTCTTATAAACTGAGAGCTTTAAGGGGATTTTGGAGATCCCTGAGTCAGGCCTTGGGGAGGAAGTGACACTGTGAGTCCTGTACACAAACGCAATAAGGCCAATGCATTCTATCCGTTTCTTGTCAATTCAATCACATAAAACACCCAGAGAAATTGAAATGGTATTACGTTCAAACTCTTGGTGCAAATGAATTCAATGACATCTCTAATGGGCTGAAACTCTTACTATACTCAGTTGGTGAAGAAAGCAAAGAAGCTGGTGTCTTTTCTTGGCCAGTGATGATGTGTGTGTGGACATGGATAGGTTCCTAGTTATGTGTACACCCAGGAACTTGGTTCGGTCACCCTCTCAGCAGCACCGTTGATTGTGAAAGGAGTGCGATGGATGCACACTCTCTGAAAGTCTACAACAATCTCCTTTGTCTTTTAGTTAGGGAGCGATTATGTGTGCGGTGCTGGGCCGGGCTGCTCACCTCACTCCTGTAGTATCTCCCGTCTCTGTTGTTGATTAGACCCACCACAGTTCTATCATCTGCAAACTCAATGAAAAGGTTTGAGCTGTGCATTGAAGTGCAGTCATGGGTCAGCAGAGTGAACAGGAGGGGGCCCAGCACGCAACCTTGTGGGAGAACCCGTGTTCAGTGTGATGACACCGGAGGCTGCTGATGCATACTGCCTGTGGTCTTCCCCGTGAGGAAGCCGTGAGCCCCAGGTGGATCAGTTTGTGTATGAGCTCCTATGGTGCCCATGGCCCCCAGGAAATAGAAAGAACCAGTAAAGTAAGAAGGGGATATAGGTATAACTGGGAGGTTGAATGTTTGAATCCCAGCTCCCGCAGGTGCATGTTTTGTTATGCAGATGGCCATGACACTTCACCCACCTATCATAGCATATTTCTAATGTGACTGTGTGGTTATTACAATACACAAATGTCGTATAACTGCTAAGATAGGCCCCATATCAAACTATACGGTATGTTTGTGTATAGTGTTTTCCATTGCTTTATTTTGTAGCTATTGGTCATAGAAAAGAGAAGTAATTCAACAACAGAAACCAATTAAATGTTTGCTATATCAAATCTTTGGTTTATATTTACTCCAAATCAAGTTTTATCTTTTTATTCGTTTTATCACTTAACCCCTCGACTCGATTTCCCAGAAAAGAACATCCTTTTGCACTTCTAATCTTGGAAAGTGTTTATCACAGCCACACGTTTTTGCAGCTTGGGGCCAACACGGTTTCATTCGTCTTCAGATGGGCCCTCTTTTGGCAACAGCAAGACACTAAGACACATCGTACTGTGTCATTCACATCTGACGTTTAGTCCTTTTCCCATTCCAGTTTAACCTGCATGTCTCACTTACTTGTGAAGTTTCCATTATATATATTTAGAAAGAAAAAAAAACTAAAATGTATTATACTTTATTGTATAATCAGCCATAAGAGCAGCAGACAGTTTCTGAGGTACTTCCAGTGATATGGTCTGGTTTAGTTGGAAATGTGAGATTGTTATTTAGCTTTGAACGTGACGCTGTAATGAGGACACATCTCCCTGGCTGACTCGCTCCTCTCTGATCACTCCACTGGACTCCACACACTGAAAACGCTCGCGCACAATCATTTTTTGGAACACGTTTACAAAATCGAAAAGCCTCCAACATGTGTCGGTATTAGGGAAGTTGAAATCCTATAATTTTGCATTTTAGTTGGGGTTCGGTCACAAGCCAGTGCACTATTTGTCGGAGTTCCAAGCCTGGATAAATGCGTTGGGCTGCTGTATAAAATGTGAAGGCAATCATAATGCAATATTGGTATGTATGTATGGTTCAAATCTTCCTGAACACACAAACATAGAAGTTTAAGATGTGGGTGACAGTCATTCTAAGCTGAGACCTAATGCATTTTGATACTGCACTGCTAAATGCTTGTAAAATGACCCTCGTGTGTGCAGCAAAAAAGAAAAAAGCTTAAGTAAATGATAAATTGTTCTAATAAAACTCCTTGGTTAATTGCTCACTTAGTCCCACTGGTCTGTGACGTGCGCCGGAGCAGCCTCTGAGAGAGTGCCACAGTTGTCAGCACTTCATTTTAATTTGGCTGCCGAGCCACTGGGACATCCTGTCGACTGCGCGGCTTAAACTATTCTGAAGCATTAGGACGGAGGAGAGAGGAGCACTGTGCCTCTGCAGTGTCAGCTACTGTCTCCTCCCAGACCCATTCTGTAGCGCCATCCTTATGTGAACCTGCCGCCATTCAGCAAACACTCCAAGTCTACTCTTCCGAAGGGTATGTCTGATCACATTGGGAAATGGTGTTGCAAGATACTCGCAATGGGTTTCTGTGTTATAAGTATATATATAAAAAAAAAAACTGCTAACCCTGACATTTTTGTATTGTATCTCACAGCGGAAAGAAAAGGACAACAATGTAAGCAGTAGAAACGAGAAGAAATAATGAGGTAAAGTCATTTCCGTGTAAATATGGTCGATGTGATTTCAATTCGATTTGGTAACAATAGTGGGCACGGCATTGAAATGACTAACAGCTTTGGAGCTTTTACAGAAGTCTGTGACCATGTGCCGTACTTCAAAGTATTATAAAATAAAACCATATAAAGAGTCAAGTTAAAGCTTTCACTGCTGACAAAATGATCTCAGGACTATTCATGATAATGATACTTGAAAGAACATGGCATAAACTCTGTTGGAAATGAACAAATTTGGACTTAACTCAAACAATGACTTGGACATCATCTGATCTCGGACCGCGGCTCAAGAAGTGGAGTCTATTTTGACACTAATAACTTGATTACAACACATTCTCAACATTTATGGGCGGGCATAGGCCTGTATAATATAAAAAAAGACATAGGCTCTAAATGTGTCCTTACTAAAAGCCATGTTTGCTCATTTGTAACCACTTCACATTGAAACGTTATAGTGGCCATCGGACCTCTGGTTACATAACACATATGAATAATAATCTGACATTTATGCTATGCCACAGGACCGCAGCATCATCTCGTCAGTACACAGGAAGAGTGAGAATAATGTTGTTAATGCAGAGGCACGGCTGTTCACTGGGGAAATAAGGGAATATTTGGGCCGATAGCAGCGCGGATATGTAAAAGGACTCGCTGTACTCACACAAGTGGAAAAGTTCCTTTCGGTCTGTGGGGAATGTGCGTCGTCGACACCTTTTTGGGTTAAAGTTCTGCTCAGAGCAATTCTGCCGCATTATGTTTTCAATCCGGGACTTGTACAGTAGGTTCTCAAGGTTTTTAGACTTCTTTTACTAATTTCTATTTAGTAAAATTATGCACTCATTACACACAGAAAATGCATTAAAATAGACATGTTTGTTCCTATTTTTTTTTTTTAATTAATATAAACAAATGGTCGTAAGTTTTAAGACCCTATAACGACAAATATAAAAATGATAATCTAGAAATAAATGGAAGATAACATGCCCAGAACTCACTACATTGGGGCTGAATAGTCTTAACAGGGTTAGGCCGGGAAATATTTTCAGAAGTGCTCATTCTTCATTGTTTTGCAGGTGGAGAACAAACGGAGCACAAGAGCTGGTGAATGTGCTTTCTCTCACGAACAGTCAAAAATAAATAGGGCCAATGAATAGGGCCTTATGCCACCCAGGTAACATGACACCCAGCTCATTAATCACACAATTCATCTGGTTGATCTTTTCAAATGTGGATAATGCACATGGTTTCTCCACCATTCCTCGCCAGTTTGTGTGCACTGCTACAGTCAGTTAAAGCTTTTGGCTCAATCTTTAACCTTTTGGATTCTCGACTAAGTTTCTGTTGTCTCCTGCCCGCCTGTCTCCCTGTCTGCCAGCCTACCTACCAACAAATACTCACCTGTCTGCTGCGTACCTTGTCCAGCTGGTCCTCTGGTCTTCACATCAAAACTTACCTGTAAAATAAAACTTGTAACCATTCACCGGCTGTGCTCAGCTTTTGGGTCCAATAGCAAACCATGACAAATACTCTCTGGTAGCCGTATATTAAAAATAAGGTTCTTTTTGATCCTTCATTTCTCATACAGACTAAGTCGACCATATGCCGAAGCTCTGGGGAGATGTTGAGTTTCGTACGATTTGGCCTATTTATTTTCACTAAACGACGCAAATGTCCCCGTGTATATTCACTTGACCCTCTGACCCCACTCACTCAGCAGAGGGGAAAGACAAACAGGAGCAATATTACTCACACTCCTGTCCTTGTGCGGCTCCAGCGCTGCCTCAGCTATGCATGAAAAGCTCAAAACCAGGGCTGTTCAACTTTGTTTTTGTGGGGGCCAGATTTGTGGGCTGGCCATTCAGTTCACAAAACACCACCACTTACTAGTGTGTATTATGTAATCCTATCTTAAAGTTATAAACAAGTAAGAATACCTTCTCTGACCACTGTAATAGACATCATTTTAGTTTACTCAACTAGTCATATTTGAGCAACTTCGATTCAAATGTATTTTGTGAGCACTCATTTATTCTAAAGTAAGTGAACTTGTTTACTTTTAGTAACATGTGATACATGTTCACCCAAATTCCCTATAAACTAATGCAATTATGTTACTTTAAAAAAAAAAATGTTATTGAGCTCGAGTGACCGGTCACTTTCCACCTCTGAGCAATTGTTTAAGCCTTAATCACCAAGAGGCTCACAGCAGTTTCAACAAATACCCATTAGGCCTAACAAGCCCCTCATTAACCGCAGCGCAAATAGGGCGCGTCATCGTCCGCAGAAAACGCGCCGGATTTAGCGATTTGCATGCCCCTTTGAGGATAATTCATATTAAAAAAAAAGAAAAGCCAAGAAACTGGAAAAGGGAAAAAGGAGAGAAGTTTTGACCTGGAAGCAATCTCCTGAGGGCCGTTCAGTAGCCGGATTCTAATCAAACTAGCTGGGGCCCGGCACTGGGGGATCGCTCCTCTCAGCCCCGCAGCCTAATTAGGACCCATGTGTACCGGCGCAGACAGGCTGCCTCTCACCGTGACGTACACGCCGCGCTGCTCACCTGTGTGCGGCATGTGGTGTGTGTGTGTGTGCGGCCTGTGGTGTATGTGCGTGTGTGTGTGTGTGCGCGCGCAGCCCAATGAGCAGGAGCGAGGGAATAAGCAGGTGCTGGTGCGGTGACAGGGCAGAGCGAGGCGAGGTGCCCGTACGCCCCCACCCGGAGGTCGCAGCGGTTTAATGAAGAAGAAGAGAGTGGAACAAGGCTGCGGGAGGAAGAGCAGACATCTGGACTGAGGAGATGGGCCTTATGAAACTCACTCCATTTATAGACAATTTGGTGACAGAAATGAAGTGAAGGTTTATGACTTTTAGGACAAAAAGAGCCTACCTTAAGTCTGCAAGCATTTACAACAACACAACTAGTTCTTCCTAGTCTCAGTTATTTTGAGCAACTTGGATTGATTGCATGCATACCCATCACACCAGCCAGGAGAGTAGTTGGAGACTAGTTGGAGACTCGAGTTGCCTCTGGTCTCCGAGACGTCCCCTGAAGATAAAGCAAATCTCCAGGTCTTGTTGAAAATGAACAGATTCAATTTCAGCAGTCTCTGCATGGTCTCCGAGAGGTCTCCAAGAGGTGTACGCGGTCTCAAGCAGTTGTGGAAACTTTGCAAACACTATTTGTTGTCCCCAACCTGTGAGACTTTTCTGTGACGTTCCTGCCATGTCTCAGAGACCTGGAGGATACCAAGGAGATCTCAAAGAGATGGATGGAGTCTCTGACTTTTACAACACAACTGCTTGAGACCACGCACACAAGAAGACTGCATGGAGACTTGAAACTTGAATGTTCGTTTTCACCGAGACTGGAAACTCGCCTTATCTCCAGGGGACGTCTCTGAGACATCTCTGTGACTGCAGCGGTCACTCGAGTCTCCAACTAGTCTCCAGGCCGGTGAGATATAGGCCCTTAAGTTGTTTTCCTCCAACCAGATTTTTGTTTCTAAAAATACCCTGAGCTGAATGACTTTATCTGTGCAGTTACTTCCTACCACGACTTTCTATATTCTGATGTCAAACCCAGGCAGCGTCAGATGAGGCAGATAAAAGTATAGACTTGAGAGGTATGCAGATCAGACAGGAGCAGTGTGTCCTACATCTGACTGCGGTTATTAATGATGTGATGGAGTAAAGAACAGCTCCCGCGGGTCACAGCGTACTCTATTATTGGTGAAGACTTGAAAACGCTGAGTCAGTGTGTTGGTGAACTCTGGAACTCGATCAGCCCGAACTTTATTTGTTTACATCTGTGCACAACAAAATTTGCTGCGGTTTATTTACTGTGTCGCGAGTCTGAGAGTGTAAGGTGGGCACTTCTACAGGAAAAGTGCAGACTGAAAGGAGCGTTGACTGGTAACTTTGTACATAGTGTATTATAAGACTGCATGATATGATTCGATACATTTAAACAAATATTGTATGCAATGTGTTTTTTGTCAAATTGTATCAAACAATACTCAAAATTGTTATAGTTCTTCCCATACTATAATATAAACTTCATATGAGGAACTGATGCCATCTATTATAGAGATGTAAAACTTAATTTGGGGTAAAAAGTTGTGAATTACAAAACTATTGTGCTTTATCTTTGGTTGATCATTTCTCATACAGGCAGAACAATTCTGAGTATAAAACTGCTTCCAAACCTTTCCATCTGAACATTTGTGCTATTGTATAAAGTGAAGCAGCTGCTTTAGCATTCAGCGCTCGCCTCCGAACGCCGAAGTTTTGACTGCAATCATGTGACACAGTTGTCCCAGAATGTGTTTGATAACCTGCCACCACGCGCCGTTCCCTCCTTTGTCTTTGAATGTGTGATTGAAATTCCTCACACCTACATCCACTCATCCACCTACAGCCAGCAGCTCCGCTCACAACACACTCCACAGAAGGCAATGCAAACTCAAAGGGGATTTTTTTTTGACTGGCAAAATCCAAACTCAAATCCAAAAATCATAATGAAATGGCACACACACACACAGCAGCTAACAAAGCTCTGACTGTAGGCCAACTTTGCAATAACGATGCAAATCGTGACCTGCGGTTCATAAAACAGTGGATACAATAGTATGGAGACTAATAATTTGTTGTTTCATACTATTATTATTATATTTATGTATTTTCAATTTTGCTCATACTTTTAGGCCCGAGCGCCGTCAGGGCTGGCGAAGGGGCTCTTGTATTCGTATAGAGTGCGCGAAGCGAAGCGGAGCACGAAGTGCCCGTCAGTGACCCAGGACCTCTACCATGAGGTAGGAATGCACAAGCGCTTTCCGAAAATATATAGTTTATGGTACCCGCGTAAGCGGGAACATTGTTTTCGTATGGGAATATTATTCTTTCTTTCTTTCTTTCTTTCTTTCTTTCTTTCTTTCGCACCGTCGCAATTTTCACCCAGTGAACATCGTCACAGATTTTGGCCCAAAATTCAAACCCAATCCGATGCAACTTTTGACTATTTCCAAATTTTGAATTTCTAAATAGTGGCGCGATAGCGCCACCTCAGTTTTATTTAACATTGCGAGATAGGACTTGGCCAAAAATGAAGTTTGTCGTAGAATCATAAAAATCGGTACAGACGTGCATCATGACAAGTTGAGCAAAAAATATTATTATGGCAATGCCGTCCGCCATATTGGGTGTCGGCCATTTTGGATGACAGCCCGCGAAGCGGGAATCCGCCTTTATTTTTCACTTCGTACAAAATCTATCTCCTCCTAGAGCGTTTATCGGAACGAGCTAATTTTGGGTGGAAAATAATCTTAAGAAGTAGAACTTTAAAAGTTATCCAAATTACTTTTCTAAGTTTTACGGTTTTTATGCGGCGAAGCCGCAAACTGTACGAAGTATTCTGAGATTTTTCGCAAACAAAAAATGGCTCCCATTCGCACATATGAAGCCCGATTTCCCTCATTTTATTATCAATTGTTAAAGTCTCAGTCCTAAACACTTTCATTTGGCAAAATTCAAATTGGGTGCGATAGCGCCCCCTATAGGAATTATATGGAGAGTACACATTTTAGTTTTACGAAAATTAAAATCATTTGGCACAAAATTCTATTTGGTCGTTCCGATCAAAAAAGTCAATTACACCCATGCCATATTTTTCACGGTGTTGCCGTAGCGATGACCAGAACGTCCCATTTTATTCTGATGGCAAAAAGTTAAACTCCATAATTCAGCGAGAAGTGAGGAACCAAAGGTTATCCAAAGTACTTGGATAACCTTTGTGGATTTTCTGCGGCGCAGCCGCAACCCAAAGTAATATGTAAAAATATGCTTCAGTTTGCCGATATAGTGTGATACAAATTCATACTAATTTTTCTCTGTATAATGTCAAAATTGAGCGCGGAGTGCGCGTTAGCGCATTCCAAAAATCATAAAACTAAGACCCTAGAAAAAAAAGTTAACAACAAACATGAAGGCAGTAGCAATACCGTAATTTTAGATTGAGGGAGACAAAAGGGCGCGAAGCGCCCCCTTGCTTTGGGCAGGGCGGTCGGCGAGGGCCGATAATAATATATTTTAAAGGATGTTTTTGTGACCAGTCACAACTCTTTAAAGATAAAGAGAGATTTAGACATTTTACATGACCATTTGGGGATCAGGGTTGAGCCTTATGAATGCCGCCTTTGGTATGCCCATCCTGTCAGACCCTGGAAGCTAAGCAGGGAAGGGCCTGGTCAGTACTTGGATGGGAGACCCTTTGGGAACGCCTGGGCGAATGTGGTGAGTGAGTTGTCGGTGGTGGTCGTAGGGCCTGATGGTTGCCTCGCTTCCGTCAGTCTATCCCAGGGCAGTTGTGGCTACAGTAGTAGCTTACAACCACCAAGTATGGAGTGAATGAATAATGCAATGTGAAGCGTCTTTGAGTGTCCAAAAAAACACTATATAAAACCGATGCATTATTATTATTGTTATTAAAATAAAATTTCCAAAAAAGACAAAATACCTCTTGAACAAGTTGTTAGTTGTGCTTCTGTTTAATGGCAGTACTTATCAAGCGTTACTGTGGACTGTAACCAAATGAACAGTGTGGACAGCCCACAGAGCAGTGCAGTGCTCGAGTGCATTTAGCTTCATGCTTTAGTGATGTGGACCTATAGAAGTGATACTCAGTTCATTGTCAGTATGGCTTTGCATTTCAGATCGCCCTGGCAGCACACAGTGTGCAGCTTAATGCTGCGCTCCCTCCAGACTTCACTGACATTTCCAAGGTCTTGTGTTCAAACCCAGCCTTGATTAGTGCAGCAGGTTTTTAAGAGGAACTAATCCCACTAGTCCCTGTGAAATTCCCTTTTTATACAGAAACCAGTCAGCAAATAGAGCCTCATGTCAGCAGAAACAGACAGCGGAAGAGAGAAATATTAAGATGTTCAAGCTGAATTGATGGCTCTATTTAGCCACACAGCGGCTGCAGATGCTGACCATAACTGACCAGACTCCTCTGTTACTGGTGTCGAACAATAACAGCTGCAAAGTGCTGAGAACTAGCTTTTCTCTGTTCACCAACATTAACTGTGCCCTTCAATTTAAAAATCTCACTCCCACTTAAAATCGTGCCCCACCATTTCATAGAAGCGGATGTTGTATGGCCTGTAGAAGTCTCGCAGTTGCTCGATGGCGTCTCTGTCGATCTGGACGTGAGTTCTGCCCTTAGATTTGCCCAAGCAGCGCGGGGAGCCGCTGCTCTCCGGCTTCTTCAGACAGGGGAAGCCTTTGGTGCGGTTAAAGTAAAAGTGTTTGTCACTCACAATACGCTTCAGACCCAAGAAGTCCTGCACCCTCTCCAGTTCCCCTGCTGGGTCTGTGATAAGCCGTTCTCCACTCACAAAGTGGATCTGAGCCAGGGGGAAGTAGCGCAGCCAATTGTCCAGGTGCAGCGCGTACAGGCCAATGCGGATGGCGTTCCAGGAAGTGTCCACTACTCCCAGAGTCTGGTTCCTGAAGGCCAGCTCCTGGAAGCTGGGCAGGTCCGGAGTTTTGGTTAAAGTCTGGGTGTAGTCGGATATTGCACGAGTGACGGGGTCCCGCACCACCACGATGAGCCGCGTGTCCCGGGACATGGCGGAGATCCTCTGCGGAGTCTCTTTGGTCACAAAGTAACTGGGTGTCTTCTCCATGGTGATCTGCGACTCCAGAGTGCGCGGCATCAGGCCCCTGAGGGAGACAGGACAGTTTACTGACTCAGTGTGATGGGCTGCTTATACACTTCAGTTCGGTACACTCACTGGACATCATTTGCTCTGTAAAAATGCAGCCTATGTAGGGCAGGATTACACAGGTGAGAATGTAAGACAGTCTGAGCTCCAGTTGTGAGGATGTAAAAGATAATAGGAGAAGAGGAGATGGTGGTAGTGGTCCGGTGTCACTGGAGACTTGTGTGAGACAGCTCCTGTTCGGTTCAGGATAATAAATCACCATGAATACAAACATGACTCTGAAAGTAGGCCACTGTGGTCTTCAGCGACACTGGACCAGCCCGGCCACAGAAATAACTTTAAATGTTGACAAAACCAATTTAGAAGAGGGTCACAACAGAGAGACACAACGCCTTGTTTTAGGGCCTTGTGTTTCTTTATGCAATTAGGGCATTTGGATTTAGAGGCACAAAAGCATACACCGACACTTTGAACTCTTTTTTATGAGTACAGGCTGCAAAGAAAATGTAATGAATAACGTAAATAAAGTTGAGCACATGGAAAACCTTTACTTTTGATTGAAAATAACCTTAATCTTATCCTTTTTACTTTTAGTTGTCAATGTTATGACACTAATTAAGGCATTTTGGGGACACGGCGGACAGGTTTATGATGGAGCTGAGAGGTAAACACTGAATTTCCAGTACGGTTTGAGGAGCCGGGAGTGACCTTTAGTGGGCGCTCTGACAGCTGACACTCTTGAGGTTAATAGGCCCCGGCTCGCCCCACACACTTGCACTGATAAAAGGCTGAGGCTGAGGAGGCCAATTAGAGGCCATACAAGCACCATTACTGGGGCTCTCGGATACTTCTGTGTTGTGGTGGGTATTGTATATCGGCTGCCACTCATTAACATGGCATTGTGCACAGGCAACAGTGTGAGAATAGTTCCTTATACTGGAACAAGTGTGGTTTGTATGGAAACAAACCTGAAGTCGGGCGGCATTGAAAAATCAGGTGGGTTTCCAAATAGCCACGTCCCCTGTTTGGTTCTGAATAGTTTTGTTTGTGAGTGGAGCTTATTTTTTTCCCATATCATTCAAATCTTACTAATTCACTGCGTAATACGTTTCAAATACACAAGCAGGTTGTATATAGCAACCTCTCTGGTCGGCCGATATCAACAGAGCTCGGGACTCGATATGAGGAAATATGTCGGTGCTTGCGAAAGCCAATCCGCGGAGTATATGAGAAGATGGTGGTCCTGCAGTGGGCTCAGAGGGGGCTGATTCAGACGGCTCAGTGGGGGGGCAGACAGCGGTTTGTCAGCTCCTCACTGAAAACTCCACTCCCCTCCGTTTGTCTGCCTTTCATTAGATACATTAGAAATCGCAGTCGTGATCAAAGCACTATCACAGAAACGCGCTTCAAAAATCAAGTGAGCAATGCTTTGGGCAGTGTCCAACCCCGGGTTTCATCAAAATATGTTAATTATGACACAAAATGGAGTGAGAAGGCACACTTATGTAATTGTGCAAAACAGCCATAGTCCAGTGCGCTTCCCCGCCACTTACAAATGTTATTTTTCTATTCATTGACATTTGAAGTGCAATATCATTATTCTGAATGGCACGTTGCCACACATTAAGGAGCAATCCAAATGAATGAATACATACACAGCTGTTATTGTAGATATTCTAGATTTATGTTACTGTTTTCATTGGTTAATATTTGAGAACATTTGAGTGCATACAACATATGGCCTATTATGTACTGTATTATAAACTTTCCCACATAGGCTACTGTAAAATGTGTGGACCTCGACTAATTTGAAGTTACTTTGTAAGAAAAATAAAACATAAAAAAGAAAAGCCTTATTGAATAGAGCACACACTATTTCTTAGAATGGAAACTATATTTTCTTGTACTCACCTAAGCTGTTAAGAACTCAAACTGGTCTATATAAATAGCAATTTAGTTGAAAAATAAAAAAAAATGAAAGGGCTCAATAATCTCTTGGCACATCCTTTTGACAAACTAAAAACTGTGGAAATAATTGGATAACCTTCTCTAATTAGTCATACACTTTACATTGATTAATCACCAACAGCGTCACGAACAGAGTAAATGTGAAAGTACAAGAAAGAATAAGTGAAGCTCTCACCTGTACCACTCCAGTCCTCTGTCATAGTTCCTGTCAAAGAAGTGCGTCTCCGTCCCAGCCGCGCGCACGTCCGGGTGGATCCTTATGAACTCCAGAACCGCCCTGGTCCCCCCCTTCTTCACCCCTACGATGATGGCTTTTGGCAACTTTTTATTCCCCAACTTCATACTGCCCAGCGGCGGACTGGGGGTGTCGTTCCTGGCCGCGTGCAGACGGGCTGGACGGGGTCTGTGCGCCTCCGCCGCGGTTCTCGGTCCTTTGGTCTGGAGCAGGCAGCATGGAGTTGGACTGACGGACTTCTGCACGAAGCTCTCCTCGGGGAACAGGACGCAGTAGCACACGTAGGTGAAGAAGATGGAAAGGAAACACAGGGATGTCCTCGTGAGCCGGTGCGAGAAGGGGGCGAGTCGAGCGAAGAGGAGCGCCCATGCCATGTCTTAAAAGGCATGATTCTCAGCGTCTACTTCTTCATCCCACAGGACCGTGATTATCCTCTGAAAACCAGTGGAGAAGAACAACATTCCCCCTTTCTCTCTCTCTGCCGACTCCCCCTTCAGCCACTTCTTGCCCTGCTCCCGCGCACTCCGGCGGTGTCATCCTCCTCGCGCAGTGTGAGGGGCATCGCGCGCGCTTGTAACTCGCGCTTTGGAAAACTTGAGCGGACTGTCAGCTCGAAGCGCACGGCGGCTGCAAAAGCCTTCAGCGAGGTGACGTCACGGTCCATGAACTATGAAGGATTTCTGAGCTTGAACTTAACTCCCACCTTAACCGAGCACATTTTCTCCAGTTTGGCTTTACCCAAATCTAAAGTCTTCTGGGAAAAGTGTCAAAATAGCGACAGAAATGAGACGTAAACGAGGATGAAAACGCCACAAAAGAGCAACAAAAAACAATGAAACGATATAACACGGCAACAATGCAAAGAAAAAGATCTGTTAAAGGGGGGGGTATTATGTAACATTTTTCAAGCTTTATATCATGTTATTATGTCATTCCCGCATTAAACAAATGCCTGGAGTGTTGCCTTGGCTCATTCACATATTTTTGAGTAATCAGTAAAAACTTAGACGGCAGCCATTTTAGGTGTAGCTATGCCTCAGTCCTCCTAGGAACGCCCCCACCTCCTGGAGACGCCTCTGGACCTTTTGTCACCAGCCAAGCCACCAACCACGGCTGCTCAGCTCAGCAGAGCCCCCTCCCTGCACAGTGTTGTTGTTTAAATGCCACAGCAGTGTGCTGAAGGGGGCGTGTCGGAAAGCTTCTTAAAGAGACAGAGGCCTATTTCAAGACGTTCAGTACAGCCATTTTGAGAGAGCAATTTTATTCAAGGCAGCTATTTTAATTTACTGCATACACAGAGCAACAGAAAGTTACGTCATCATTGTAGTATGCTATAGACTGGTGCTATGATTGAAAAAAGCATAATACCCCCTCTTTAAAGGAATAGTCCACCGTTTTTACATACTGAGATATGTTCTTACCTTAGCTTTGACGAGTTCATTTGTACCTGTCTGGTCTTCACGTGTGCCTTCAGTAACGTAAACACAGCACAGACGGCGTTAGCATTTAGCCTCTCCTCCTCTCCTCTATAGCTCCAAACGAGGTGAAGATAGAAGCTACCAAACTCTTCCACGTTTTCCATATTTAAATATGGTTATGTGAAGTGTTACACCATAAAGTATGATTACACAAAATTAAACAATGTGGATTTTCTAAGCGGATAAAAAAGCTTAGAAAATCCACATTGTTTAATTTTGTGTAATTATACTTTGTAGTGTAACACTTCACATAACCATATTTAAATAGGGAAAACGTGGACGAGTTTGGTAGCTTCTATCTTCACCTCGTTTGGAGCTATAGAGGAGACGAGAGAGGCTAAATGCTAACGCCGTCTGTGCTGTGTTTACGTTACTGAAGGCACACGTGGAGACTGGTGGAGACTGACAGGTACAAATAAGCTAAGGTAAGAACATATCTCGGTATGTAAAAACGGTGGCCAATCCTTTAAGATTTGTTTTGTAGGTCTTAGCCTTCAGATGAGATGTTACACTGGCCTGATAGGCTGTAAGCTTTTAGATTTGGGTAAAGCTGAACTGGACACTGTAAGATGTATTTGCCAGTACGTGACCCAGCAGCTTTTTGTTTTCTGCTAATGTTTGTCCATCCACAATGTTTGCTATTGTTCTATGGCAATCGATATGTTTCAAAACCATTCTCGTTCAACTCATTCAGCCTAGTCCAGCTGACAATGTTTAAAATGTTTGAGTCTACACAAAGTTGTGATCTTACCACATGGAAAGCATTGTATAATTCAGAATCAATCCATTCAGGTATTGTGACATTGCTGTGATGGTGATGAGCATATCATTAACCTCTCAGGCACTACTATTGCCTGATCCATTTGTGTAATCTTTGGAAATTTGACATGACCCTATATGGGTACATTTTTAGCATATTTCTAAATAGATAATTAGTGCCCAGAGCCACTTCAAATCCCGGGAAGTTGCTCCTCAGATAAGGAGCCATCATGAGGAGCCTGTTAGTGGGAAAACAGACATTAACCCTCAGGGCACCCTAGGGCCTTTTTGTGGCCTTTGACATTTTCATTTTATGGCATTTTTTCTGTGTTCAGTGGATGTTCCTCAAATTTCCCTCAGGATAATCATTTCTGGAGAAGTTCATTTTGGCTATTTCAGTTTTTTATATTAGCTTCCCAGAGCTGGTGCTGAAAAAAATCACACATAACACCCTAAGGCCACAAAAGTGGCCTCTACTTTCAACATCCATAAAATTTTTGTACTTTCATATTTTTTTCTACTTTAAAAACTCAGAATCATAGAACTACTTCTGCTTGACACATACATACCAAATATTTGTACATTTTTAATGATTTTTAACCCTTTATCGGCCAAAATGCACACAAAAGTTCACTGTCATGCAAGTATTTGTGATACCTAAACAGGAAAACTTTTTTAAATGCATTCCAAATTGAATGAGGTGTTTAGTTTTATTAGGCCTTGGGATGGGTCAAAGTTGAGTGGTAAAATTATTTTTTACAGGTTTTTTGTTTTTCTGTAGTGACAGATTTTTATAAAAAATCACACATAACACCCTAAGGCCACAAAAGTGGCCTCTACTTTTAACAGCCATAAAATCACTATACTTTAATATTTTTTCACACTTTAAAAACTCAGACTCATAGATCTATGTCTGCTTGACACATACATACCAAATATATGTAAATTTGTAATGATTTTTAACCCTTTATTGGCCAAAATGCACACAAAAGTCCACTGTTGTGCTGTTTGTAATGCAGAAATAATTGCATAACTTCTATAAAAATATTCCAAATTGAATGAGGTGTTTATTTTTATTAGGCCTTGGGATGGGTCAAAGTTTAGTGGTAAAATTATTTTTACAGGTTTTTTGTTTTTCTGTAGTGACAGATTTTCATAAAAAATCACACTTGGCACCCTAAGGCCACAAAAGTGGCCTCTACTTTTAACAGCCATAAAATCACTATACTTTCATATTTTTCACACTTTAAAAACTCAGACTCATAGATCTATGTCTGCTTGACACATACATACCAAATATCTGTCATATTTTTATATTTTTAACTCTTTATGAGCCAAAATGCATTCTTAACTCCTCATTTTTGCTCTTGCAGCGTCAGTAATACTTGTATAACCTTTATAAATGTGATTCAAATTGAATGAGCTTCATTTGTTCATTTGTCCTAAGGGTTGGTCACACAATGGTAGTAACCTTGTTTTTAACAGTTTTTAAATGTTTCTGTAGAGCCACACTAAAATGAACAAAATGCTGTTATCCCATTGAAAATCAATACAAATGTTCCACAGAAACTCTGTCTTCTGTGGTTTTATCTCAGGGGCAGTTTGCAAATGTGGGAACATTTTATATGAGTTGGATGACTGTGCATAAGATAAACATTTGGAGGGTGTGGGTGTGGTGAGGGGGATTTGGGGGTGTGTGGCGTCAAAAGCCTTTCCTCTTTGAAGAAACAACTAAACACAACAGCAATAACAACAGTAAGAAAATGTAAACAAAAGCGTGTAGTGTTATGGTTTTCACACAGTGTTTCACAGGTGCACTGGGCACGATCCAAAAACTTAATTTGGTCTTTGTATGTTAACTTGCAAACGATTTCTTTTAGATCAGACCAGTGTGTTTTTTTTATTCCTATATACAGTTTCTACTGGTCACTTTCTGCAGAGTTGGTCACGTTACTGTGACTTGCCTTGTCAGCTCAAAACTTCATGTGACCAACTCTGAGGAAGATTGCAGAAAGTGAGCAGTGGAAACTGTCAGGGATAAAGAAACCACACTGGTCTGATCTAAAAGAAAACTTTAGCAAGCTCTGGGCACTATATAAGAGCAGTGGGACAATGAGGAGACATTTGAAGATACATCATGAGGCTTTGGATGTGATCATGAACTCTGGGAGAGAGGATGAGGAGAAAAATATTAGACCAACGAGGATTCTGATTTAGGGAATGACCAAATGAAATTAAGCTCTGATTCAAGGGAGGGCTCATCTGAAGACCACACTGAAGATGGCAGTGTAGAGGAGATTGGGGAAGAATTGAGATGGATATCCAAAAGTGGAAGCATTGTGTGGTACTCGCTCCGGTATGTACTCGCCCCAACAGGATTGTCTCCTGGACATACAGTACTGCCTATGCTGTCACGCGAGTAAGTGATCCTTTGTCTAACATCAGGATGTTTCTAACTGATAAAATAATGAAGCATTTATTACAGCACTTCGGGCCAGATAAAGGTAGAAAAGCGCTGTATAAGTTGAGATCATTTATTGGCAATGACAAACTTGCAAACGTGAAATTGAAAACTGGCGAGATTAGGACATGTTGGAAATCTTGGCTTACGTCGGGCTTCTTTTTCTGTAGTCAGTCCAGGAGACAATCCCATTGTCCCACTGCTCTTATATAGTGCCCAGAGCTTGCTAAAGTTTTCTTTTAGATCAGACCAGTGTGGTTTCTTTATCTCTGACAGTTTCCACTGCTCACTTTCTGCAATCTTCCTCAGAGTTGGTCACATGAAGTTTTGAGCTGACAAGGCAAGTCACAGTAACGTGACCAACTCTGCAGAAAGTGAGCAGTAGAAACTGTTAGGAATAAAAAAAAAAACACTGGTCTGATCTAAAAGAAATCTTTTGCAAGTTAACACACAAAGACCAAATTAAGTTTTTTGGATCGTGCCCAGTGCACCTGTGAAACACTGTGGGAAAACCATAACACTACACGCTTTTGTTTACATTTTCTTACTGTTGTTATTGCTGTTGTGTTTAGTTGTTTCTTCAAAGAGGAAAGGCTTTTGACGCCACACACCCCCAAATCCCCCCTCACTACACCACACCAACACCCTCCAAATGTTTATCTTATGCACAGTCATCCAACTCATATAAAAATGTTCCCACATTTGCAAACTGCTCCTGAGATAAAACCACAGAAGACAGAGTTTCTGTGGAACATTTGTATTGATTTTCAATGGGATAACAGCATTTTGTTCATTTTAGTGTGGCTCTACAGAAACATTTAAAAACTGTTAAAAACAAGGTTACTACCATTGTATGACCAACCCTTAGGGCAAATGAACAAATGAAGCTCATTCAATTTGAATCACATTTATAAAGGTTATACAAGTATTACTGACGCTGCAAGAGCAGAAATGAGGAGTTAAGAATGCATTTTGGCTCATAAAGAGTTAAAAATATAAAAATATGACAAATATTTGGTATGTATGTGTCAAGCAGACATAGATCTGTGAGTCTGAGTTTTTAAAGTGTGAAAAAATATGAAAGTATAGTGATTTTATGGCTGTTAAAAGTAGAGGCCACTTTTGTGGCCTTAGGGTGTTATGTGTGATTTTTTATGAAAATCTGTCACTACAGAAAAACAAAAAACCTGTAAAAAATAATTTTACCACTCAACTTTGACCCATCCCAAGGCCTAATAAAAATAAACACCTCATTCAATTTGGAATATTTTTATAGAAGTTATGCAAGTTTTTGTGATTTCTAAACAGCACGTCAGGGAACTTTTGTGTGCATTTTGGCCAATAAAGGGTTAAAAATCATTTAAAAATTACAAATATTTGGTATGTATGTGTCAAGCAGAAGTAGTTCTATGATTCTGAGTTTTTAAAGTATGAAAAAATATGAAAGTATAGTGATTTTATGGCTGTTAAAAGTAGAGGCCACTTTTGTGGCCTTAGGGTGTTATGTGTGATTTTTTAAAGGATGCCCTGAGGGTTAAACACATCTGAGGGCATTTATTATTTAAAATCGTACGACTCTCATGTCTCTCAGCACTGGCTCTGGCTCGCTCTGGAGAACCAGCCACATGAATCTGCAGAGAACTGCTGCGCAATTCACAAACTCCCCTGCTCCTGTCCTTGTACTGCAATGGTGGCCCAAAATACACAGCATTTTTTTCAAGATACAACTAAGATATCCACTCGTAACAATATTTGTACCTAATGTGTCAACTAAATAGACACACATTTAAATCAGGCTATTTCCATTATTCAGAATGTGTCACCACAAGACATTTTTCGTATATTTATGTCAGTAAACTACAGCAGAAGATTCAAAGTGTCATCTGTACATTGTCTCGCCATAAGCTCTTATTTGAAATGAGAAATCCAGAATGAAAAATACATATTTTATCTGGAGAACATCATTTAACAACCTTTTTATTGATTCCATTCAGCTCGTGTACCCGATTTCTACAGTCTTCATCCGCAACTTGTTTGTAGCTCTCTCTGTTTACAATATTCTTTATGGTGAAAAAATGATTTCATGATATACGAGGAAAAAGTTTGCTACAAGACCTTTAAAGAAAATGACCTTCATAGCTGCAGGTACGACGCTAACCCCACAAGAGATCAGACGCTTTCCCTTTGTTATTGAGTCCACATATATAGATAAAGGACAAACAAACTACAGAGGTCTCTATTTGGTTAGAAACGCTGCAGTCAGTTACCAGCAGATGAATGGACCTAATAAGATGACCCCCAGACAGTAAGTGAGTTTTCTAATACTGCTTGTTCACTTAAGGCTAGAGAAACTGGGCTGTTACAAGTCACATGTTCTTATTGGTAAAAGATATATGTTGGAGTATTGCAAGAACAATTCTATTTGCAAGTCGTTTGTAAATGATCTAAAACTAAACCTACTTTCTGTAGGTTTGATGAGAAAACTCTCTTTGCGAAAAAACAGCCCTTACATCAAGTCACATTTATTGATAAATGTTCTCTTTGCGCACCAAATGATTGGGTTTTGAACACAATCTGCAAAATATTTAGGTACTACAGTGCAGTATTAATAGGAAAATACATTTGTTTTCTTTTTTATTATTAAAATATCCTCTTGGCTTGTTACTGTCCAGGTTGTACTTTGACTAAGCCCCATAGTAACTCAAGTATTGTAAGTACTGTAGCTCTCAGGGAAAACAACTGGAGACCCTCGAACTAAGGAATCTTATAGTGTTAAAAGGAAATAATCTCATTGATTTAACCCAGACTAATAGGGTCTTGGCTGGCCCTGTAATCAAATTAGTCTGCTTTGTTTTCCCCATTCTTCAAATTGTACTGCTAAGTGGGGCCACCTGTCATAAGAGGTGTGCCACCGCAGTGCAATATCTAGGGACCTATCTCCATACCTTGAGGGACACCATGCCCAAGGATTAGATGGAAAAACTCGGAGGAAACCCACCGCGAAAAGGCTGAGTATTGTTTATTGTGGTCCAAACTCATTCCACTCACTCCTAATGCATTTCTAACATCTCACTTCTTCACAGGGCTGACTTTCAGGGAGCAGTTATGTCAAGATAATGCACAACAACTGACCTGCTAGTTCATGATCGATAAAAAGGCCAATACAGTAAGTATATGCACAACGCATAAAGGTCTTTTTTTTCACAAATGTTTCACAGATTTACAGAGAGAACAGTAGAATTTAGCGCCTGTTGCCAATCTCTGCATTGCCACACACACACATACGCTGCCCCAGAGCGCTCCTGTGTCCTGGGATATCTCCTATCTCAACCCTCTCTTCCCCCTCGGTGTGGAGTAATCGTGGGTGTGAGCTCAGCGTGCTCGCCTGGGTCATCCCTCTTAGTTTCCGGGATGACTGATACACATGCAGACAAGCCTTAAGGTGTGAAACAGGAAAAGGAATCAAAACTCTCCCTTCGGTGGACGCGCAGGGGAGGAGCCGGGGTGTCACGCGGGCCTGCTCCCACGGGTGCCGGCGCCCCAATCTCGCCACCCCGTGATTAAAGAATGATTTATAGAGGCCCGTAGTGTAGCAATCCGTCTGCTGGATGAGATTTTCACCCAGGAAGAGGGCGGGTAAATCAAATCGAGGGGGGGAAGAGGAGGCTGCCCCGCGCGCCGATAGGACCAGTGATTAAATGTTATAATCATCTTCGCTCAGTGTAAAGCTGGTTTGTGTAGCATAGGAGATACTGCGAGGGGGAAACGGCGGCTGCAATTTATAGGGCACACACCGGGCGTCTTGTTCAGCTTTTCCTGAAGAAAAAGAGTGATGAACATTACAGAAAAGCAACACCCAAGCACTTATCTCTAAATACACATACAGCAGGGGGAGATTTATCACACAACTCATTTTGTACACAAGATTCTGCCCGTGTTTTATGGGGTGAGGGTTACTGCCCGGTGCAAAGCAACTTTTCAGTGTAGAGATGCTGACTTTGGTGCGTCCTTACAAACAATATGGAGCTGCTATAGTGTATACGGTCTCTGATTTATAATGCAGTTTGAAATACATGACAATAAAGTTTTTTTGAGGTCACTATGCCTATGCGGATTTTTAATGCAGCCAATCATTCACCAATGGGAGAAAACACACTGTATTAACCATTAACCTGTGTGGGCTTGCCCTTACTAAAAGAACAGCAAGCTTTCTGATAAGTGTCAAAAATGTATTTCTACTGTTTGTGTTGATTCAGTAAATTGCAAATCTAACATTTATTTAAAAAGTGGTTTGGTAAATGTTGAGTCGACAAGCAGCTGCTCAAGGTTCAATGGCTAACTTGACATCGCTGGACCTGGGTGGCATGTAAAGGCCTATAATTCAATATATGTATGAATGTGCGAATATAGACTTGTTAAGAGGCATTTGCACAATATATCAATATCCATATCGAAAGAAGCCACAACAGTTGTTCTAATTTAGTTCTAGTTTTTCCTTCTTTGGTCTTGTACTGTACAGTATATTCATTGTTAGCAAATAATATGTTTTACTATACAAACAAACCATTTCCACAATATAGGGGCTGTATATCACTTATATGTGAAATAAGTATTTTGTATTTTAAGTCAAGTCTGACCCACTGACTTCAGAAGAGATATAAGATTCCAGCGTAAATTAATGAACCATTACATAGTGATCTGTTCAGTAGTGCACTGAGGTTACAGCCATCTTAGTCCCATATAAAATACTTTCCTTAAGGCACCTATAGAACTTTTCACAATCTGCATTCAGAGCACTGCCACTGCACCGCTGCTTCACTCCCCTGGGGAATTTTTCTAGATGTATCCATATATAGGCCTAGTTTTATAGTGATCTGAGTAGATATGTTATTCCCAAATACTCAAAGAAAATAAAAACAAAAAGGAGGAAGTCAATGTCATTGTACCTTCGACCTTCTAGGTTTGTTGAGCCGCAGTGAGACCATACGCATAGATAGATGAGTTCAAACTGTCACCACCAGTTGAATTAAGCGTGTTTTTGTTTTGTGTTTGCTTTAATTGCGTCCATGTGAAGGTACTGCAAATACTTCTAAAAATGAAAATATTGATATACACTTGCCCATAGGCTCCAGTGTGAGAACAGCACAGTTATGAACTAAGTAGACCTACTTTAGGCAGCCATCGTGAACGCCTGACTACCTCCATCTGCTGGTGACTTTTAGAACAGCAGCAGATAAATAAACTGTGTATATCTAAGGTGAAAGTGAAACCATTCTTCAGTGCGTCGCTTCCTGTTCCGAGTAGCTCATCGTAATGGCATGCCCGAGAAACAACAAAGTAGAGAGTGTTGAAACATCTAATCCAGGTAAAAGTGTGACCATTAAAATTAAAAATATATACTATATATATATATATTCCATGTCTCGTTTCAGTCAAGCAGAAGCTGAAGAAATTCTACCCGATCGTGGCAGGGAATACAAAAGACTGCCATAAAAAAGTTGTCAAGAAACTTAAGAAATATGGAGCGAAGAAAGTGGACAGCGCTGAGAGAAGTGAAGTGGTGTTGATCTTCTGTCCCATCGTCAGTCGTTTTGAATCGGACATAAACGCTGCTCTGAGTGAACTCCAACTCAACGGTAGTGCACCAAAAACTACAAACTGACTGTCTGTGTCCTCATGTCTTCATTATTTAATCTCTCTGCTCTCAAAGAATGTACCAGGTCACCGAAACTCATCATGGTGGCCATGCATCACACACACAAGGCCGATTACACCGTACCGCCCAAAAGAAAGCACAGCCACAACGGACAGGACGTCCCGGTGGCGCACTGTCTCTTTCACGAGACCAAGGGCCTCCTTCAGTGTCCGGCCAACAAGCAGGCTGTCAAAGCTATCCGGAAAGAAGTAAGTCTAAGCAAATCCTAATCAGTTTGTTTAGAGTAGGATAAACTTAACTTAAAACAGTGTTTATTTTCAAGAGTTAAATAGGCTTAACTACAATTAACCATCAATATAAACAAACAAATAAAATAAACAAATAAATAAATAAATAACTATATAAATATGTGTACTGTATTGTGCTCTCACTTAAACTGTCAAAGTGTGGGAACTGGAATTTAAACACCCCGTAACATGTCACCCAATAAGAAGAACTTTATTCATGTAGCACCTGTAGCTGTCGTAACTACACACCTCTGCACCAACGGTCCCTCTGACCACTACCATGCATTCACACACATCATTTATCCTGGCCTATTGTACATGTTTTTAGTTGTAGAGGAAACTGGAGCACCCAGAGGAAACCTACGCAAGCACAGGGAGACCATGCAAACTCCACATACTAAGACCCCAGGTGGGAATCAGACCCCGACCTTCTAGCTGTGAAGCACGAGCGCTAACCGCTGCGCTAATGCCGCCCAAATAAGTAGAATAAAATAGAATTAGGTTACAGATGGTTTAATTGGTGAAAAATACCTAAAAAAATAATGAACTGAATCTGTAATCTAGTGAATTTAAGGTTATTTGATGTTTTAGGTTTACATGAACATGAACACAGGCATGAGGTATGTTTCATTATCTGTTCTGTGTTTTTGTTTGTACCTACCTTGCCTACCTGCAAAGACAAATTTCTCCATAAGGAGAATATGAAAAATATTATATTCTGTTACTGTAACTACAGTATGCTGTAATGTAAGCAAAGTTCCAACTCGTCTCCATGGAGATGCTACGTCAAGGGAAATTACTTTAAAATATTGTAAATGTCAGTCGATTTAAGTGATTTATGAATTTACTAGTTATATAAAAAGAACATGTAGACATTTGCAAACAACATTAAAGCTGCAGTTCTGTTTGGTTCGAGTTTGACAGTTTTCTCTTTTTACAGATGGGGATCAAAAAGTATCGACATCGATTCTTTTAATTTGTTGACACATCTGCGAAATCATTCAAGACAACTTCAGTCAAGACTGAAGAAGATGAATTTGAAAAAGGTGCCAATATTTGTCAAATGTGGCTCATAGCCCTTACCACTTTGTCTCAGGCTCACCAGGCTAAGATGATACTTTAAAGGCCCTATACCTGTATACCTTTTTTATTTATTACAATGAAAGTTTAGACTTATATTAGTAGACTGTCACTCCTCCCCATTTACGCCATTGGTCCCAACGTTCCTACCCCATTTCTAACATCCCAGTTATTCACAGGAATGAGCTTAAAAACACATTTCACAACTTTCATTGTCACTGTCACAGTAATGCTAACAAAAACATCCAGTCTTGTTTTTCACAAACCGCTGACTGCATATTCAAATACTGAAGGAGGACAATTACAGGGCCTTTAAGTGGTAGCTGTTGAAATGTTTAAATTTGCAGAAACAGAAAGCAATGGTCTAAGCTTAAAAGCAATAGTGTAAACTTTGGACAGCCTGTTCACAAGAAGTTATGTTCTGATCCATTTCTGCATAATGTAGAAATGGATTATTTTCAGTTGCCAATTTGCTTTATAATAGAGAGTCCTTCACACTTCTCAAGACTTGCTGTATTGTACTGATAGCTTTGTTAAGCATTCACAGATCTTATTTAATTTTGTGCGCCGCAGAATGTAGTGTTAGCTTCAATAGATTCACTGTCACATAACGCTGTTGTGTCTTTTGCCTTTCTGTCTGCATGTCTGGAATTAAGATGCAGTTAATGCAGTTCTGTGCTCGCTCTAATGACGTCATCCATCTCTGCTGTGTTTGTACCAGAACCTTCAACAGTCTTTACCTCTAAACACCTTCTAACCAACTCCTCCAGTCCGGTAACCCCCCTGGCTTATTAGACTCTGTTTCTGTAATGATATGCAATAATATACAAACAACACACTGTATACTTGTCATACTTGTGCTTCCCTTCTATTAAACGTTGCACTGTTGCTCTGACTGCATGCACTTCACTCCGCTGCTCACAAGATGGCACCTGAAGATGACATTTCATCACATAGAGGCCTTGTACTGTAGTGAGTACTGTACTTGCACTGTACATGTTCTGATATGTAAGGCTTTGTAAATAAATACGGCTGAAAAACGTGTGCTGTTGGAGTCACATTGTGTTTTATAGTATTAGTGTTATTTTTGATAAAAGAAAAACAGGCAAGAATAAAGTAATTTGGCAGCAAATGAGAGAAACCATGCAAGTAACTATCTAATATTACCAATGAATAATTTGCACATGAAGAAACTTACAGAGATGGATATTTTAAGATAGGCACTTCACAACTAACGCAAATACAATCATAATAATACATTTGATTTATATTTCACTTTACATTTCAAGGAAACCTTAAAGT
The DNA here is from genome assembly GCA_007210695.1 of Neogobius melanostomus. Classification (NCBI taxonomy): domain Eukaryota; kingdom Metazoa; phylum Chordata; class Actinopteri; order Gobiiformes; family Gobiidae; genus Neogobius; species Neogobius melanostomus. The sequence continues at coordinate 354,970 of VHKM01000605.1, forward strand.
GCTAGTATAGTATATACAATATAAGACCAGCGTTAACTCATCAGAGAAGTCAGTAAAAAGACATCTCCACTTAAAGTAACACCAACATACACTAAAACTGTACGTGCCTTTAATCTAGATTTTGAAGAGTTTTTTTTTCCATATTTAATTATTAAGCTTTATACACTTTACAATAAGCTTTCAGTTTTCTCATTAGGATTTTCTAAGTCCCATCTGAATATACTTACCTAATATTTGAACCCCCACAAATTTTAACCTGACACCGTTATTCAGATTTTGTTATAGTTGATTCGGGATATTTTTAGAATTACAAGGTATTAATTTTCTACTGGGAGCTCTGTGAAGCCCCCGGTAGGGTCTCCCACAGCAAACAGGTCCTAGCTGACGGGTCAGACAAAGAGCGGTTTAGAAGCCCCTTATGAGAGACCAACAGGCCCAGTTAGAACCATGAGGCCGTCCTTCTGTGGACCCACCACCTGCAGGAGGAGCCTTTGGGGGCTGCCCCGACGACCCAGCAACGGACAAGGAAAAAAAATAAATGGATGGATGGATGAAAGAAAACGTGCAATAACTTACCCCCGGTGTATTTACCGTATGTCTGTGATCTACTTGGCAAAATGTTCAAATCTATCTCCTCAGATTTATTCTTATCCCCTTTTACCTGAAGTGTAGCAAAAGTTACAAAAATAAAACACTTAACACTTGACAAACTAACTGTATTGTAGCACCAACATTGGAAGTTGCATGTAAAAAGCAGGTTATTATGAACACGTACATCTTTTACTTTCTACTTGGGCGATGTTCACGATTAACTTTGCTAAATCAGAATACTACACGATTGTCAAAACAACCAATTAGGCCTATGTCCATCTCTGCTTGGAAGCACATTTGGCTAACTGACCAGAACATGTTGCAACTGTCACACAAATGATCTTTCTTGGAAACATAAAGCAACAAGTCCCTGTACTCATGTGCCCTGATGCAGCCCGTCGATTGTGGACATACACCGCAGAGCTTGTATGTCACAGCGAATAGGCCCCCGAGAAACTGCATGGGAGAGCGTCCCGTCTTCATCCATGACACGCTGCGGCCCCCCACACATCTGCACACATGCCCCCGGCGCAGAACCACACAGACCCAAAGTGAGTCCTCGCAGACAGGAAATGATGTCAGTTCTCGTCTCCAAGGAGATGGAGGCAGTTGCTAAGATACTGTGACACTATGATTTTTCTCTCTATTTTCTCCCTTGCTCCATGTCTGTCTATAACACACACAGGGATGTCACCACAGATAACGGGAGGCTCTCTGGTGTCTCTCTCATACCCTCGCACAGATGGCCATGAGGCACCGGCCGGCCAACTCTTTTTCTTTTCTTTTTTTTTGTCAATCCGCATTTCTAAAAATAAACGTCAAAATATTGGCTTTGTTCATGTTCCTGATTGGATGCTCAGGGCAATTTAAATGCATTGCCTGAGTCGCTTCATGGACATCAAAAAAAGCTGTTCAGTTAAATGATTCTAACATGCACCCCTCATTCTTTGTTTTTTTTTTCAAATTAATATTGATAATGAAAAATCTCATAAATCCACTCACCACGAATGCTCTGTAATTTCAGTGGACAATCACTAAGGAAAAACATGGATAAAGTCGTAGAATTTCAACTTTTAGGACCAGCACAGGCCAAGAAGATGACTGTGATACAACTTTGGGATTTCAAAAGTTCCTAATTCATTTCCGTGTCCCAAACTCATATATATCATTTATCAGCAGAGAAATTGGGATTTGCCTCATTGTCCAAACCATAAATATGTTTAGACCCTACAAGACAACTAGCCCAAGCTACAGTGCCTTGCGAAAGTACTAATACACCTTGAACTTTGTCATGTTTACAACCCTAAACGTAAATGTTTTACTGAAAGTTCACACACAAGTAACAGACAACAGTGAAGTGAAAGCAAAATGATACATGATTCTGTTATTTTTCAAAAAATAGCAGAGTGAAAAGTGGGGCGTTCACAAGTATTCATACAGCATGACGTAATACTTTGTGGAACCCCCTTTTGCTGCAATAACAGCAGCAAGTCTTCTGGGGTATGACTCTACAAGGTTTGCACATCTAGAGACTGACATTTTAGCCCATTCCTCTTTACAAAACAACTCAAGCTCAATTAGAAGGAGAGCTTTTGTAAACAGCAGTTTTCAGGTCTTTCCACAGATTTTCAATAGGATTTAGGTCAGGACTGTGACTGGGTCATTCTAACACATTAATATGTTTGTTTTTAAACCATTCCATTGTAGATTTAGCTTTGTGTTTAGGGTCATTGTCCTGCTGGAAGGTGAATCTCCGCCCCAGCCTCAATTCTCTTGCTGACTCCAAAATGTCCCTGTATTTGGCTCCATCCCTCTTCCCAACTATTCTTACAATCTTCCCAGTCCCCGCTGAGGAAAAGCAGCCCCATAGCATGATGCTCATCTGACCAAAGCACCTTCTTCCACATGGTAGCTGTGTCCTCCATATGACTTCTAGCAAACTTCAAACGGGATTTTTTATGGCCTCCTTTCAATAATGGCTTTCTTCTTGCCACTCGTCCATGAAGGCCAGATTTGTGTAGAGTACGACTTATAGTTGTCCCATGTACAGATTCAGCGGCAGTACGTCGCAGCTCCTCCAGAGTTATCTTGGGGGATTTGGTTACATTTCTGACCAGTGCTCTGTTAGTTTAGGTGGACGGCCGTGTCTTGGTAAGTTCGCAGTGGTGCTATACTCTTTCCATTTCCGAATGATGGATTGAACAGTAGGGGCGACAATGGCGCAGATGGTAGAGTGGGTCGTCTCATGATCGGAAGGTCGGGGGTTCAAATCCCGCCTCCTGAAAGTGCACATTGTCGTTGTGTCCTTGGGCAAGACACTTCACCCACATTGCCTCCAGTGTCTGCGTACACTGGTAGCCCCCTAGGAGAGACCAACAGGCCCGGTTTGAACCGTGAGGCCGTCCTTCCGTGGACCCACCACCTGCAGAAGGAGCCATGGGGGCTGGTGCTATGTGATTTGGGCAGCTCCAACGGCTGCCCCCACAACCCGGCAACGGACAAGTGGAAGAAAATGAATGAATGAATGAAAAGGATTGAACAGTGCTCTGTGAGATGTTCAAATCTTGGGAAATCTTTGTATAACTTAACACTGCTTTAAACTTCTCCACAGCTTTATCCCTGACCTCTCTGGTGTGCTCCTTGGCCTTCATGATGTTGTTTAGTGACCAATACACTCTGACCATAGCTCTGAGGCCACAGAACAGCTGGAATTATACTGAGAGTAGATTACACACAGGTAGACTCTATTTAATGGTTAGGGCAAGGTATGAACATTCTGCAGTCATTAGGAATGTTATAAAGGCAATTTAATGCACCCCGAAAATGCTGTATGAATACTTATGCACGCCCCACTTTTCACTTTTCTATTTTTTGTAAAAGAAAACAGAATCATGTATCATTTTGCTTTCACTTCACAGTTGTCTGTTACTTGTGTGTGAACTTTCAGTAAAAAATTCAAAATAAAATCTTTACGTTTAGGTTTGTAAACATGACAAAATGTGCAAAGGTTCAAGGTGTATTAGTACTTTCGCAAGTAACTGTATTTCCCTAATCTGATTGTGCCTTTCTTCAGTGTTATTATGAAAGGCCATATACCTGAATGTTTTGTGCACACACAATGAAACAGGAGCGTGTCAATTTTACATATTATAATAATTATATTGAAATGGAATTTTCTGTGTATGGAACAAATATGTATGAAGCAGTTTAATCTTGTAACAAAGGACCATTCAAAATTCCCAGAATACACCATTTGAATTGTATGCAAACAGTCAAAGAACTACAGCATTATGTAACGACTGATCCAGCGTTATTGATCGGAAGAATCACTTTCAGCAATGTAACGCTTGAATGAATGCATTGCCCGAGGGGGTTCAAACCCACTCCCCGAGAAAATGAATGGGCTGCATTCTTTCTTATTTTGAAAATCAATTCTTGGTTGTGTTCATAAGGAATAGGCAGCATTCGTGTGATTGCAACATTTGAATGAGCCTATTATTTAAAATTGAAGTGGTGGAAACCTTCTATATTATCATGGTTCATTGTTATTTTTTATTTTTATTTATTTTTTGTCACCTCAAGTGATCTATGGCAGTGGTTCTCATAGTTTTCACACAAAATACCACCAGAGAAACCACCACAACTAACCCAGAGTGTATCAGGTTCAAACTTCGGTCCATTGGGTCTACACGAGGACTGAATGCGTCAAATCGAACTAAACTGTGGCTGAGGTTGTTCTCAGCCATAACACAAAGCAAGACAAAAACATGAGCAAAATTGTCTTATTACACAAAGAACTGCTCCAGGAGTTTGAGTGTTACCATACCAAGTTTAACAGCCTGTGGCTAATTTCTCATATCCACAAATGATCGCATTATTATGTGCATTTTCTTTTTGGATACAGCAGGGTTTATGCAGGTAGCTTCAAGTCAAATTTAATGCTATTCTAATGCCCTTTTTAATGCCATAAACTCAAAAGATTGACACATACAGTACTGTTTCCAAAGACTTCCAAACTTTCCGCCAGACATGGGAGTGAGGGGAATTTTGGATACTTAAAAGCAAGTTGGACGGGCAACTTAAGAACAAAACTTTGTTCTCTGGTGGGGAATTTCAGCAAACACTGTTATTACATGTATTTGATTTGGAACCAGGTCTAGGCCACACGAGTCTCCTATCCCTCATATTGTCCTGGCTAACATCCGTTCACTGGAGAATAAGATGGATTATATTCGTCTGCTATGCTTTTCCCAGAAGATGGTGAAAGACTGTTGTGGAGCGGAGGGAGCGGCACAGGAGGAAGAGGAAGGAGGAGGTGGAGCTGACCAGTGCAGGACACCACTCTCTGAAACAGGGGCAAACCCAGGAGGCTCTGCACCGTTTCAGAGGAGCACTGAAGGCAGCCAGCCAGGTTTCCTCCGGGTGCTACGGTTTCCTCTACCTCCACAAACACGCTGGTCAGGTTGGCCCACGATGGTGTTGCAGCACTTACTTAAAAAGTTGGACCATGCCTGTTGGAACCAAAATGTAATGGCCTTCATTTTGGGACATACAACTCTTTTTGTTGAAACATATTGTATCTTCGGGGGATTCTTTAAAACCTGACACAGCTAATGATGTTGCCATGGTTGTTCCTCAAAGTTTATTCCTGAACCCTCTCCCCCCCTCTCTGATTGGCCTTTAAAAGCTGTATCCCAAAACGCGCTGGTGATGGATGGACGCGAGTGAGGGGATGTGTATCGGCCTCTCCTCAGTGTGAGCTGCACCTCTCTGGCGCTATCAGCATGCCACATATGTCTAGGCACGGTCCTGTCGCTGCCAAGTTCTCCCCGCGACCACCCCCGCCCCATCCTTCTTCTCACATCCAGTGATTTTACTATTACCACCGCTCTCTCTCCCTATAGAGCCGGGTCTTTTTTTTTCTGGATTAGCACCGAACGCCTTTCCCTGTACTGATGACACAAGCACTATAGGTGTTTGTTCATTTACTGGGCACAAGCGCATGCCTCGCTTTCTGTCACTCCAGCTGCACAAGCGCTCAAGGTTGCACGTACACACACACACACACACACACACATAAGGGGTGTATCAGATCCAATGTGCAATGACACAGCGAGGACATGGAGTGGAAAGGAGAGAGAGAGCGAGAGAGAGTGGGAGAAAAGGGGGGAGTGTAGGGGGGGGGAGTGTTTGAAATGGCGCGGGGATCTGGAAAGGCAGAAAAAGGAAAGGACGCGCTTGACAAGAAAGGTATAAGGCCGGCAAGACGAGGAGAGGATGCAGTCGTCGTGGGTAGAGCGAGCCAGAAGGAGCGAAGCAAAAGGAGGAAAAGGGAAGGCAAAGAAGGCATATCCTCTGCACCACTGTGTGACTGGAAATTTAATAGAGGGACGGAGAGAGATAGAGCGAGGGGAGGAGGGGGAGAGAGGGAAAGGCAAAAAGGCACAGAGACCTCATTGCTGTGCGGCTTTCAGCAAAAAAAAAAAAAAAATAGTGGTGGTGAACAATGCTCACTACAGCATCCACACACAAGGAGTCAGGAAGGAGGAGGGGGGTTGGCTGTACTATCCAGCAGGGAGCAGAACTTGGCCTTTTTGCGTCCTTTAACCTTAGGAGCGCACAGCAATGGGCAGAGGACAGGGCCAGCGCCAAAGGGGTCAACGGTGGCTGGTGATGGGCGCGCTCTTAATGCATGTGGATGCACGCACACACACGACACAGATCGATACGAGGAGGATAACTGGCATCTGTTTACCCGCTCGAGCTTCTTTATGGGCTAATAACGTCCTCACCTCCCTCATCAGCTGATTAAAACAGGCACCGGGTGCACAGGGTGACGAGGAGAGCGGACAGGTATAGCGAGGCCTGTAGGTGTTCAAGGAGATGACACAGGAGTGCACACACTGAGACAAACACTGTCATCTGATTAAAGAATAATCTCAAACATAGACCTATAGTGTGTCTTTAACTGAAGCAAGGCATGTTTTTAGCATTACTCTACTTTGTGAAGGATTTGTGATTAAATAGACATAGCTGCAGAGTTGGAATAGAGCAGTTAACTGTCTATAGCCTAATATTACATATCTGAAAGAACAACAATAATAAAATGAAATGTAGCCTAAATGTGAGCTATACCAACACACACACACATATTCCGGATGTTGCACACAAGTAGGCATAAGGACACATAAGAGAACAATTTAAATAGGCTGGTAAACTTTGTTAAAACATGTTACTTGATCTGACAAATCTACAGACGTGGAGCAACGAAGGCCTCATTTGTGATCATAAACTTAGGAAAATGTCAGAACTTCATCTTAAAATGACTCAAATTCAATAACAAAGTGACAGTGCCGCTGACTCATAATGCCCCAAAGCACTGGGTGTCAATGTATAACACGCACCATGATCGCATCTGGCTGTATTTGGCGTTTGAAATGGCTTTAATCATCCGCAGGTACATCCATGCTCCTTCGTGTATCCTCTTCTCTGCTAGTGCCATTCACGGTGGGACATACGTTAAGTGCGTAACGCGCCGCTTCTGCTGTACGCACAGTGCTCTGCCCAGCGGGCGCCGTCGCGTTCGCTGCCTCCTCTCCAAAAGGAACGATAAGGCGCATGGATGCACTCACCCCGGACGGACCTCCTCGCTAATTGACGCGCTACTGCTTTCCCACCATTTTCCTCACCCGTATTTTCTGCGTCTGGATGGATTGCGTTTTTTCCCCCCTTCTCTTTTTCTTTCTTTCTTTTTTTTGTTTTTTTTGAAGCAGTCGCCTGTGTAGCCTTGTAGCCCCCGCGTTGCGTTGGCGCTGCGGAGAACAAGAGTCGGCTCACACAGCCGTGGAGACGAGCGGAGCGATTTGAGGGGTAAAACGCCTTAAAAGGAGACACGCGGAGAGGTCGAAGGATACCGATCAAGCGCACGGGCACAGGAAGGATTCATCCCCCTCATAAGGTATGTGTGATGGGGTGAACTGACCAGGGCAATTATTGCATCTGTTACCTAATCTGCAGTGAGGACGGCATAGACTGAATATGTAAGGATACAGGGGTCAATGTGCTGGAAAATACGTGTTGTCATGTGTTGTCTGTGTGGGTGCAGTCGTACTGAAGAGCAAGAGACGAGACACGGGGAATGGATGCAAGCCATTTTGTGATGCTGCATGTGCAGAATTAGGCCTATTCAGAATTTCAATTGAGAAGGTGCGCCGTAGTGAGCGCAGCTGCATAGATGAATAAGGCCATTCTGTTGAATTAGGAGATATGAGGCTGGGGGCGAAATGAAGAGCACGTTAAAAGGGTCTGCGCGGGATGGACACGCGGGTCAGCCTTCACTTGTGCAGCTAATGTCATGCGTTTCCAAAATGTTGGCTGTATGTGCCGTGATGGCGAGAGGCTTGATTCCCACGTCCTGCATCAATCTGCCGTTGTCATAGTTACAGTGTGATGTGGGCCCTGCAGATGCACCTGTGTGGCTCCGTGCTCAAGCCTAATGCACTGCTCTAAAGTGTAAAGCAAAGACGCGCATAACCCCCACGTGTGTGCGTCTTTAAAACATGACATTTCTGCCTCTTCATAAACATTAATGGCCGTGTCGTTTGATACAGTCAGACGATGATGTGCTCAGTTTGTAGCAATTGGTCAGCAGCTCGCAGCTAATTTGTCTTTTCACGATTGAGCGCTCTCCCGGGCTTGATCGAATAATCGATACCTACATGGCTGCAATCTGCGTCTTGAAATGGGGAAAAAAAATACAAGGTAGATTAAAAAGAGAAATACCTTTGAGCCAAAATAGAGTGGGGGATACAAAGGAATAAAACGCTCCGACATATTGTAGTGTAAGGAGTCAAGTTGTCACATGAATAGCACAGATTCATTTTCATGGAGAAGTTGATGATGCGTGGTCAAGGCAACAGGCTCCAGATTCATGTAAAGTCTAAAGGCCCTCTCCTCCAACTGTTACTATAGTTACCCAAGGCAGGCCCCGTGTAAAAGCAGCCTATTCTGTAATGAAGTCTAAATCACAAGTGGATAGTCAACAGACATAGACAGCTTGTATTTTTCATTTACATAAGTGATAAAGCACTTCACGACCCCTGGGTGGTTTCAAAATGGTGGCGGAGTGAATTAGGGGATATGATTCATGTTGATGCTTTTTACTATGAGCAGTCCCATCTGGTTAGTAATGATGTTTTGTTACATTTAGCCATGATTCATTAGATGATCATAGCAATAAACACTGTGGCATTGCGGACCAGACACACTCAAAAGTTGTTTTTGCATACATTTTTGGATGATCAGTATGGACAGGGTATCGATACCTTTGGCAGTTGGATTCAGGCCATAGCATATATGTTTGTGTGACTGTGAATGTGTGAGAGTGAGAAGAAGACAGTGGGATGTGCAGAGAGTCTGAAAAAATCTATTTTTAGCCAACATTCCCTCATGAGCGTTCTTAATGGGCGCTTTAAAAAGTTATCCTAGCCATGTTTGTGATAAAGACAGATGCAGACCACATATTAAGATCTTATAGATATTAAAATTCATGGCACTCTGGTTTTCTCCGTTGCGATGTCTGTTGTTTTGTTATACAAAACAATTTTATGCATGGGTAGATAAATGCTCCTGCCCAGTTAAATAAAAAGGGTTTTATATCTGCGTTGGCCAGGCGGAGAAAAAACAAAATCATAAATTAATTTACATTGACTGTAGCTCAGAAACTGAGGATATATTTAATAGCGAGTGCTTGGCTAAACACGGTAATGTGGAATAGAGCACTGGACAGTAAAAACACAAGATGGTGAGTGAGCAGGTTGCCACAGCAACCGTGTTTCTAGGAGCGCATGCATCGTCGCTGCATAGGAGAGGAGATGTTAAGGACTGGCATGAAACCTTAAAAAAAAGAGAAAAAAAACTCTCCTCACCTCGGCATAGACATATGAATATGGAGAACGTGTTATCAACACAGTGCAAATGTGACAAGTAACAAAGATGCTAGTATTTCATGTCAACAGACAATGCAGGCTTTGACTGCTAGCGTCATAGCCTCGTGCATATCATACTTGAGAAAATAAAACGCCTTCTCTTTGATCTTATCACAATAGAACAAAGATGATCTCTAAAATTTGTGCATCTGCTGATGCTTGCAACCATTTCTGCGTAGAAGTTGTCTCTTTTAAAGTGCAGTGTAGCACTATTTGTCAATAATACACATTTAATGACAGCATAATTCATGTTTGCATATTTGCACCATATCTTTACTCTTGTTCAAAAGTCAGTGTCATTTTCATGTTTGGTTCATCAACTAAAGTGGTGGGGTCATAATGTCTGTTGCACATTGATTGCACGCAGAATGTTCTTTGCAGTAAATTTCAGGAGTCAATAATCATGCCTTTATATCTTAATTGTAAAATGCCTGCATGTGTGCATCATTTATTATCTCATTTGTAATGCTGTGCTGCTGTCTTATGGATTGGATGAATCTCTGCATTAACCTAAGGTCCAAATCCCACTGGCAGCTGCATTTGCATCCTTGCAAAGTATCAGGAGACTGCGACTAACACAGTAGAGCTAGGTTTATAATGATAATCTCTGACTGCTTTCCGAAACTACTGCTTCAAAGTTATGGAGCCATTTCAGACCATGTCCCACATGTTGAACTCACAGGAAATGTCACCAGACAGTCCTCTGTTTAAGTCCTCCTTCAATACAGCTTGATACGTCTAAAGTCGGTTCATCTCATTTGGTACTGGTGTATTTGAATATTTTGAAACATAAATGTTGTCTTAGCAATTCTTGCATGAGTACAGAAGACCAACATACTACTGCACTGTGCACTTATTTGACCTCCTTTGTGCTTTTCTCTCTCTTTTCTCTTGTTCCTACAGTGATCTGCAACAGACTCTTCAAAGACACAGGACAACCTCCCACATGTTTTTCCATACCAGCAGTGGTGTTGAGATAAAAACGTCATACTTTTGGAAAATGGCATTTTGAAATGAACGAACCGTTTACAGTCAGAGAAGCATGAGCCAAGTAAAATAAGAATTTATAAATGGCAAATGGTGTTTAATGCAACGCTGCACCCTCTTGCTCTTAATTTTTAAAGGAGTGCTTGAAGGCATAAACAGAATCTGAGAGTGAAATATGAACGTCAAGGCGAGCATTTAAACTCCCTGTTTGGAGGTGACTTATTAACATCAAAGCTAAGGGGCGGGTCATGACTCAGTTGCCATGCGTGTTGTCATGGTGACCAGCCCCTGTGCCCCTTCCCCCTCCTTTGGTTGGTCCAGCTTCTGTTATGGTTTCACCACCATGGACCTCAGCTGACAGAGGCAGCACCCGCCTGTCCCAGCCCCTGTACCTGCTCCAATCAGGCGAGCCGAGTCATCTGCACCAGGAAGACTTTAGACCAAGTCCCAGACAACATTTCAGACAAAACAAGATACCTCAATTTACAAGAAAACACAATCCAGGTAAGGCAATGCACAATTACAGCAAATGTATTACTGTAATGTGGAGATTTCATAAGACCTTTCTGTTTTTCCCACACTAGGTGATCAAATCAGACACATTTAAGCATCTGAGGCATCTGGAAATCCTCCAGCTCTCAAAGAACCACATTCGAGAGATTGAGGTGGGAGCCTTCAATGGTCTTCCCAACCTCAATACGCTGGAGCTTTTTGACAACCGTCTCACAGTGGTGCCATCATTAGCCTTTGAGTACCTTAGCAAGCTACGAGAACTATGGCTCCGGAACAACCCTATCGAGACACTGCCGGCGTTTGCCTTTCATCGCGTCCCCTCGTTACGGCGCCTAGACTTGGGCGAACTCCGGAAGCTGGGTTTCATTTCTGAGGCAGCCTTTGAAGGCCTGGTCAACTTACGTTTTTTGAACCTGGGAATGTGTGGCTTAAAGGATATCCCAAATCTCACCCCCTTAGTAAAACTAGAGGAGCTAGAGCTCTCAGGAAACCAACTAGGAATTGTTCGACCTGGATCGTTCCAGGGCCTGGTGTCACTTCGCAAGCTGTGGCTAATGCACTCCAGGGTGTCAGTAATTGAACGCAATGCTTTTGATGACCTCAAAAATTTGGAAGAGCTGAACCTTTCCCACAATTCTCTGCATTCTCTGCCTCACGACCTCTTTACCCCTTTACATCAGTTAGAACGAGTGCATCTAAACCATAACCCATGGGTGTGCAATTGTGATGTTTTGTGGCTTAGTTGGTGGCTCAAGGAGACGGTTCCCAGTAACAGCACATGTTGTGCTCGTTGCCATGCCCTCCAGGTCTAAAAGGCAAATACATAGGGGAACTAGACCAGAGCCACTTCACCTGCTATGCCCCAGTGATAGTCGAACCACCAACTGACCTTAATGTCACAGAGGGAATGGCCGCAGAGCTGAAATGTCGCACTGGCACCTCAATGACTTCAGTGAACTGGTTCACTCCAAATGGAACCCTAATGACCCATGGATCGTACAGAGTGAGGATTTCTGTGTTACATGACGGCACGCTAAACTTCACAAACGTGACTGTGCAGGACACTGGACAGTACACCTGCATGGTAACCAACTCTGCTGGAAACACCACAGCAACTGCAGTTCTCAATGTTACTGCCCCAGATCCTGGATACAGCTATTTCACCACAGTCACTGTAGAGACTGTGGACTCACATCAAGGGGAGAAGGAGGCCAGACAGGAAATTAACGAGACTATCATTGAATTCCCAGGTCCGACTGTTAATGGAGGGGTGGTGGATGGTCGACAAGGCATTACTATACCCCCTTCGCTTTCGTCTCTGTCCTCGCTAAATCCTGGAGCCAGCAGAAACGCAAATGACGCTGTAACTGTGTCTATTATTGATGTGACAAATATCCCTGGCTTGGATGACGTTATGAAAACTACCAAGATTATCATTGGCTGCTTTGTGGCTATTACCTTTATGGCGGCTGTAATGTTGGTAGTTTTCTATAAACTCAGAAAGCAGCACCAGTTACATAAGCACCATGGCCCTGCCAGAGCAATTGAAATTGTCAATGTTGAGGATGAGCTTGGAGCAGGGGCCGGAAGTGGAATTTCCGGCGGATCCACCATGAATTCTGGCACTGGCGGAGAGGGAACCCTAAGGATACATCATCCCGAAATCGTTAACATCCCCAGCATTGGCCGAACGGATACCCTCAATCATTATTACAAGACCCACCATTTCAACAACAACGTGATGGGTCTTAGCATTGGAGATGGAATTGGTACTCTCAGTAGCAAGAACCCACCATGCCTGGATATGCCGATCTCCTGCACCTCTGTCCCCATCTCCAGCTCCAATCTGCTCACATCATCAGGAAATGGAAGCCACACCAACACCATTTCTATGTCATCACCTCTGCCAATGTCTCTGCCCATGCCCACTATGGGCCTTCACGGATCAATCAAGGGTTTTATGGGCCAGAACCAGAATCCTCAAATGGAGCCTCTTCTATTTAAGGGAACTCAAAGGAGAATGTCCAAGAGACTCAGATCTAAAAGCAGATGAGGCTAAAGGGAGAGGAAAGGTCACAGACAGAGAGGGGATTGATAGGGTTTATGCGCTGAACGATAAGACACTAGTGCATTGACATTAACCTGGAAAGAGGAAAGACTGACGCGGCAATACAAACACATAGACTTATCTGTGACAGTGTACTGAGCCAAGGATTGGACCACAATGGGCCACTTGTGTTGCAGTAACGATCTTGGCCATCGAAAGATTCTTCTATGTAAATCTGTGCCAAAGCAAATGTTTTTTTGCGATTTCTAAAAGCTAATAGAAAAAAACTAGCCTTTTAGAGGAATCAGTCTCAACATAGTGGTTGGCCAGCAGAGATGAAAGACATGCACAGCACTTACCACTCTGACGGAGGCAGTATTATAAAACAAAATTCAGTGACGTTTTTCTTCACAAAACTCAAGCCACACTGAAGTGACTCAAAAGACTCCTTCAAGGTGATAATTATGTAGGCATAAATAGATGGACAAAAAGGTACAGTGCAGTACAAACTACTGTGAAAAATCCACAAATTATATAAATATATTTTCATTTAAATATGTATCATTGCAGACTCCAATGCAGAGATATTTTGGGGCGGATGTATGAGCTGGTCAACTTTGTTTCTTTGTTAATAATCAGGGTGGCAATGGAGGAAGTTGGTTATGGTGCAGGTTTTCTGTTTGGCTACTACTCAGAAACATAAGGGCTCAATTGCAACACTCATTGTGAATCTTGAATTGGCTTTGTGACATTTAGGTTGTAGAACAGTAACTGCTGATCTCTGTTTGACAAACTTTCGTCTGTTGCTTCAGTAATAATCATTACAAACTTTTGTGTTTTGAGAGTGTATTATGTATTTTGTAAAAGCCAGCTACTTGGTATTGAATTGACAATTCTGATACTGATGCCAGCATCAAAACATGGTAAAACAGTGTTTGCCAAACATTGAGAAGTGCTGTGAAGCACTGGCCTGTCTGGGTCAAATAAAGTGTTGACAGTGTGTTATTCGAATTAGCGCAGTAGCCAGATATTTGCTTTTAGAGAAGAATTTGATACGACCTCCTTGCTCATGGTTACCATAAACATGCCATATAATGCTGTCACAAGGATGACTAGACATCTATCTGCAGCAGCATTCAAGAAGGGATTAAACTCTCATCTGTGGATGAATGGACAGAAATGTACAGTATATTAATAATAATAATATCTGGTTGTATGACAATTGTAAGATCCACATTTTTACAGTGTAACTTTCATATGTTAAATGCCATTTAAGCTTCTTGGGTTTCGACTATGTATTACTTTATTTTTGTTAGTTTGATATAATGTGTACAGTTGTCTAGCCATGTATCATTACGTGTGAAATAAATCAATCATATATTGGGTTGTGGCGGGTCAATAATGACAACCACAAAAGTGAGTAACATTTGTAAAGAGCAAGACATTATGCAGGCTTTGGTCTTTGAATGTATGGTCTGTGGTTTGGCTTGGCAGCCATTAGTCATTGTGGTAATGATAAATGCCATGTTCTCCATGTGTCCAGGAATTTTAGTCACTTTTAATTTGAGTCCTTTTAAAGAACTGCTAATGCTATGACTTATGCGGCCAAATAAGTATTTTGAATCAAAAATGAGCTTACTGATAACTATTTTCACCTTTTTTTCTCACCCTGACAGTGATGTTTGTTGCAATCGAGCAGATAGAATAAACCAGTCATTTAAGTATATGTAATTGTAACTAAGGGCAGTATTATTAGTGTTATTACCTGAGAGCAGCTGAGGAGGAACATTTCTGTGCTGTTTCACCCCTCTGTCAGTCCTGAATATTGGACACGGGCTTCTACCATAAATGGAAAAAACACATCAAGTAACTGTAATGAAAATAACACACTCAAGAGAGACAAAGAGAGTAAGCAGGTTGCAAGCTTGCAGAGGTTGATTAAAGAAAAATCCACCATTTCCAATCTAATTTGTCAACCAAATAACTAATTGTGGCCAGTTCGAATTCGAATTCGCTGCTCCTTTATCAAAGTCTGGTCCCATAGTAATCAGATTTGGTGGGCAGGGTTCAACAGTAGCCCCACTGGGACACAAATAGAATTTAAATGAAGGCTAACGACACAACATATGGCTGTTCCCTTGATGTGCTACATTCGGTGCTCCGTCGTCGGATTTCAAAGAGCATACGAGATATAGTACCTCCTTGTGCGTCGTGCGACTGTGCCGCACAGCTTGCACATATTAATGGTAGACTCGTACCTGTGTAGTCATGTAAGCAGCAAAAATGTACCTTTCAAGCCTCTGCAAAGAGTCACTGTTACAAGCAAAAGCTATGTTCACCCTAGCTTCCTTGTCATCTTGATACATTGAGCATACATCAAAGATTAAATATACTTTTGCACAAACTATACATTATTTAAAAAAGCCCAAAGCTATAAAGGTATTATAATCAACAATCAAATGAGAAAATATGTATTGTTTGTCCTTAAAAGCAAAGCTGTCTTACTTGAGAGTAAGGGGGTTAACATATTTAAAATACTTTAAGCATTATAAAGTGTTGAGCTCTACAGAAAATATCAAAATTAATTTTGTTTTGTTTTTTGATTCAATTTAAAAGTTCTTGACATGAAATGTGATTTAATGTCACCTGTATGTTTAGGTATGAAGTGTTGGAGAAAGCCTGTTTCTGATTAGGATAGAGCTGATTTTTCAAATACAGGAACTACTTTTTAGTCTGTTTTTATTCTAAAAATAATCTGAAACAACTTAATACCAAACTGAATTAACATTTAAATTTCTATAAAGAGTGCTCAGAATATTTTTTTCATTCTAGAATAAATGTGGAATTTAGAAACGCGTGTCAAATGCAGGGCCAACGTAATTCATAATATTTGCAATACTAACCTGCTGTGTAAACAAATGTGTTTAACACCTTTTTGCTGAAGCAGCAAATGAAAAATAAGAACAGACTAATGTTTGGCTTACTCGTGAACCTAACCAGATTTTCAGTGCAATATGTAACTGTGCACTCGGATTTAAATGCTGAACGTTACAATTTCATGGCAGTTAGACCTTAAATTAATTGAGTTGAGTAATTATGAAGGGCAGTGAGATTAAGTGAACAAATCCACATAGTATTACTACACGCTGTACTCACTAATGCATGGCAAATAACCAAATCAATCCGACACAATGCGATAATACATACAGTACGTTCAGTAACCCGGGGTTGCTTTGATTGCACTTAGCATGTTTGAAGCTGGTGAAACAAACAAAATAATGTGGCTTTTGTGCAGTACATTTCAGTCACATGATGAAACACTGGATTACCCATGGAGGTTTAAGTCATTCAAATTGATACTACTACAGAAAATATATATAACAGATGTAGGAGTAAAACCTGCTGTAAAATGTAATGTAAGTAAATTAAATATTACTACCTATACAAATATAAAATATTTAGGGTATGGTATTGGTATAATTATCACAATCCCCACAGGATTTATTGTACTGAATACTAAAAACACCACAACAAGGCTTGCAACCTGCAGCGCAGCATTATACTGGAGATGCCTGGGAGTCTGTTTGATTCAATTTATTTGTTTTGGAGTTAAGTCTCTTGAGATCTTAGCCCCATGAGACTTCTTGGACAATATCTTGAAGGGCCACAACTACAAGGAATTACCCCAGAGCTTAAAACTAATGCCATCAAACCAAAATGTGCTTCAGCTTGAGGTTACTGATTTCCAACTCCATCATAAGTAGGCCCTATCAGCGTTTTGCAGCTTGGGTTAATAGTAAGCATAAACATATGGCGAATGCGGCTTGCGAGTTGATTTCTCTCTTTTTTTTTCCTCCCTTATTTTGCAGCATTTGTCTAAATTTGGGTGCAGAATCGCCTAGTGTAAGCGGGGGGTGAGGGAAAAGCGCGAAAGCGTGCGAATGCGGCAGAAAAGAATAACATCAATATGCGGCGAGGAGATGAAAGTGGGAAATGCAAATGCGTTTGGGTGACTGTTACGCAAAGGTGCTTATTTGTTTTATTATTTTTTAAGGTGATGGAGACAGATGCGCCAGCCTCATGACGATTGCTTGTGGACATTATTTTAAAAGTAAAAAAAAAAAAAGAAAGAAAAAAAAGGGCCTCTTTGGAAAATATCACAAAGGGAAATTCGTTTTAAGCTGGAGTCATTTGTGGAGATGCGCTGTGCCCGCCGCCGCTCTCCTTTCCCTTCAAATTCAATAAGCTCCCAGCTGCCTGCTCTCCTCCAGGGAATCCCCCTCCGCTGCCGTGGAGCCACAGACAGACTGCGCGGCCTGTGGGGAGCTCGCCTCAACATATACTGCACTGTGAGGGCGAGGTGTCAGGCGGCGGGCTGGAGACATGACAAATGTGAAAGGATTTTTTTGTTTTGTGTTCTTCAGTTTAGGGTGAAAAACACATGCCGCATACCGCAGATGAGGCCGAGTTGGAAATGCCAAAGAGGGCACAGTGACCCAGTTTGGAATAAAGAAAAACGTCTATTACTGGCTACTACACTAACCCACTGTGTTCTAAACTTTATTTCGCAAATGTGTGATTCCAAAATTCAGAAAAAGGTACTCGCTAAAGGACTGTGTCTCAAAAAGTGTAGTAAAAGGTTGTGATTGTCCACAATTGAATCAATATTTGAGCAAAGATTCATGAAAAAAGCAATTACAAATAGACCTATAGTACTTACTGGAACTAGACCTAACAACACCCTCTTGGCTGTTATCTAAATTGTAAATACTGGAGTATTTTTAACAAACCTAACTAAGCCTCATTATCATTTATCCCACGGTATCAGTGGCATGGGCACAGCCTCAGTAACCAGACTGTTACATTTCAAAAAGGAAATGAAAAAAGGCCTGGAGTCTTGCCTGTGAAGCTGGAACCATAACTACCCACCTATCGTTCCGGCGGTAAATTTCCCATTGATTTCTTTATTGACTTCTCTCAAAACCCGGCGAGTTTAAAGGCTAACAGTGGCTAATTAGCACGAGGGGGAACATGTGAACATTAACATTTTAAGCACCACTTTAATCTGACTAATTACTAAATGGGACTGGCCGTGCCCAACTCTTATCCTCATTGGTATTATGATCTGAGGCTATTTTTTCTTCTTCTCCTTTTTCATTTATCCAGCTGTTTAAATGCCACAACCGCAAGAGAAGGGCAACATTTCCATGAGCCCTCATTGCGCTGGTTTCCTTTGTGCAATTTTGAAAAAGTTGCAGACGGTTCCTTTAATGCACTTTTAAAAGCATGCTTAGGCCTGGAGCCTAGGCGCCATTGAGGAGAGGAGAAAAACACAAAGAGAATACAGTGACCCAGTTGTATAAAGTACAACAGTATCTTTCAGAATTGCAAATGCCTCCTTTGTTTAAAGATCCTTATTTCATGTGTGCGCCCGGGTGGCTTGTACTGCCGATCTCAGCGGGATTTCTCTTACTGTATACTTTTGTTTTAAAACTATATTTAGTCACCCGTGGTATCCTTACAGCTACAAAGCACATCTCTCCCCTCCGAAACATGGCACGCAAAGATCTCAATTAATAATACACAGTGTGGAATTAGACTGGGGGAAACCTGCATTTGGTGACACCATACAACTGACTATTTTAGCAGCGACCCTGCTTTTGACGTTGATCTTAATGGGGAAATTAAGTATTAGTCTAATACTTCGTCCTTTCTATTTTATTGCATACTTTCGAGGTTGAGGTTATGGCATTTCTAGGCTATACAGTATACCAAAATATGGACCCAGTCAAGCTCATCTGACATTATTACCATAGAAGCCTCTCAAGCCAGACCCTTTCAGAGGGAAGAGGTCCTTGTTGCGCCCTGTTTTAATGCTGTGCATAGGCCAATTATGGCTCTGCAGAGCACACAATAACAAAGAAATATAAAGAAACACAATGTAATACTTAACTTACTATATTTAAATGTTTGCAGACTTAATCCTTCGGTGCACAAGGAGATAATGTATCAAGCATACAAGTTATTTCAACAATGCAGTAATCACATCGGACTAAAATTTATCATAAAGCCTTTGGAGAGCGAGTTGGAAAGGGCTCTATGGAGCTACAGGTTGGAGACCCCTGCTCTGAGATATGGGACATAGGATTTAAAACCCTTTCATAGATTGTGATGGATAGCGGTTTAGGCTGTTGCGCATTCGGTGGAACACGTGTGTTCTCAGCATTGTGTGGTTTGGAGTCCCGGCTCTGAACTGTCCAGTCACATAAAGCCTATACGGACCAGAATATCCTTTAAAAATTAAATAAAAACACCAAAGGTGAATTTTTCCTGAAAATGGGAAGTGTGTCAGAGGCCTTTTTGTTTGGTCCATGGGGTATTCAATTACAAGTAACAAAGCAGATCCTTCGCCTCTGCAACATCTCCATGAATAATACAGGGAGGGAGAGAGGAGAGAGGGAAAGGGTTTGCATGTAGACTAAAGCGACCTGGGCACTTTGTTGACCTCAGACAGTTGCTCACCTCTGCTGGGGATAAAACACTCAACCTGACCAACAAGGCATGTCATCTGGAAAAAAGGCCCTGTTTGTTTCTAGCCTCTAAACGCAGCCGCTGCAGTGTGTGTGCGAACTGATGCGCCATGTCAGCTTTCCACATGGTAGGGTTTTCTTTTTTTCCCCCACACCATCGGAGGCCCAGACCTAAGTACGAGAAAACAATCTTTATTTATTCATTTATACGCCCACTCAGGTGTTGGCTGTGTGTCGCTTCGGTTCAATATGTTTCATTTGAATCATGGGATAGTGTGTAAAAATACACACAACGTAATAAATAGATATATAGTGAATAAAACTAATGTCTAAATTTAAATACATTTCCCCAAATCAAAATCAAATTACTACTGTACCTGCCAACTCACCTGGTATTATGTACAGTTTCATTATGTTCAAATACAGCAGGGATGAACTTGCTCAACATCACGCTGAGATCTTTCAGTGTCTGTGAAATAAGGAACAGCAAAAGAAAGAGAAAAAAAAAAGATATTAGATCAAACAAATTGCTCATAAATTAGCATTACCAGTGCCATGCATGTGAATCAGTCGATGTGTATGCAAACTTGGATAACAATTCTAGCTTTAATCCAATATCTTGTGGAGAACTGTGATTATTGCCAGTCTGTATCCACGTAAAACCTGAGGGATGTAATATAATGCCATCTCTTTCTGTTTGCAGCCCAAACACTGGTCTGGTAATTACGGGCGGCTGCAGTGAAACAGACGACTCCCCACAGACACACACCTACTCACACAGCACAGACACACTTTTTAGGCACTCAGCCGATCTGCCTCCGATTAGATTATCACACTTACTCCTGTATCGATTTGCCATAGCTGCAGAGAGCAACCATCTTTTACTTTGCTGGTTAATACTGTGGCTCCTAATGGCACTTTGGGTTTATGGCAACTTTTACTTATCTCAGACACTCGCTCAACTTAAGTAGATTGCAACGAGGGAGGTTAAAGCTGCAAGGAGTATGCATGGATATGTAATGACTGTAAACCAACACAAATCACAATGTACAATTCCCCGAAAAGAACTTGGTGCCTACTGTGTTTTGCCGCCTCAGAACCAGCCAAGTGTTAGAAAACAATGTTAAAAAAATACACGTCTAACACACAGATCTCATAGACCACCAAAGGCTTTAGAACACACACAAAAAAATAGTACAAATATATTTAAAAATGTAAATCAAGCCAACAAGAAATCTAATTGATGTATGTCGGCTCTGAAGAGTGAGCGATGTATGACGAAATTTCATTATTACGTCATTGTTTTTGATTAGATTCAACAAATCTCGGTTTTGAAATCACTGCTCTTTTATGCATCTTTACTCAATCCAAACTACTTAACTCTACAATCTATTCAACCACTGCGGGTTAAGCCGCTTCAACCGCACAACATGAATTTCTTGCATGAAATCACCCAATTGCAAAGTCAATGCATTTTTTATTTGTCGCATGGCCCTTCCTCACATCTTGTTTATTCTCCTTTTGTCCTAAAGAAGGACAGTTTTGTCCCATAGGGGCTGGTAATATCGACGCGGAGAGATGAGTTATTGATTCGGAGCGAGGACAGAGCGACAGTTGACGCGCAGCAGCCTATTCTAGCAAACGGCAGGAGCATTTTTACATACGATCCCACAGACCTGTGCGGCGCAGCGCTCATTCTCGGGCCCCCCGGCTGATAAGCATCTATTGATATTTGTAAAGTAGACAAACACACGGAGGGAAGCTGTTCGCCTTCTCTCTGCCAGCCTGTTTGGAAATTGATGCAACGCTTTTGTTCTAATGCCGAGCGATGTATATGAGGAGATAATGAGATTGTGTTGGTTCTGATTGAATGCTGGGATGATGGGATGATGACATCAATATGAAATGGCTCTGGCCTTCTTACTGCGCCCGCAACAGAAGCGCATCATCTTGTGGGTCATTTGCCCCGCGTTGCCGTGGCGCTCACTGATGTCAGCCATTAAACAACCTTCAACGCAAACACATCAGACAGAGACCAACGCAAAGGGCTGAAATTGGACACTGCTCGTCTCTCAATGTCACTTTAAGAGGCAATGTTTGGTGTATCATTTGTCTGCAGGATATCCATGTCCTCAGCGGAATCACACAGCGCACACGTTCCCACCGGCCATTATGTAAATGTGACATGTCCGCGGCCACACGCTAGCGTCGGTTAGCACCAGGCCTTTCTTCTTATTCCTCTTCATCCTGTATCCACCCCACCGACACCATCTCCTCCTATCAACCCCCCTCCCCCTCCCCCCCCCCCAGCCTGCGTCCTCTCGCTCCGGCTCTCCGCTGCGGTGTTGCCATAGCGACGGAGAAATGTGGGAATACCTCCGTCCTTCAGAGCCGCGAGAGGAGTGTGTGAGAGGATGGGAGACGGTGGGGTAGAGGAAGACGACAAGGGGACGGAGAAGGAAAGTATCGAGGAGCCTGTTAATTGAAAGACACAGGCACAAAATGGCAGTGACTCACGGACTGAATTTGCTGTCATTTCCTGCCACTTAGCCCCGTGCCCTCCCACCCCACCCCCATCGCCAAAAAAGAAAACAGACTCTTCAATTGATATTCAGTCTGGGGCATCAGGAAGCTGAACAGTGTTATCAGTTGGCGAAGAGGCGTGCCTTGGGTGCCCCTTTTTTTTTTTTTTCATGTGGGTGGGTTTTGGTGACTGAGCCGGAGTCGCATGCTCCTATATGGCATTTGTTTGAGAATCCATGTGTTCAGGATGTCTCCATTTGTAGTGAGGCTGCAGTTTCCATGGCGACGGCCACGACTAAAATAGCACCCCCGCTTCCCTCACTTTTTTCTTGCCTCCATCTTTTTTCTCAAGGTTTTTTTTTTTCTCCTCCTCACACACATTCAGTTCATCTCTAATCAGGGGCCTTTTTTTTTCTCCTTAAACCGAGACGTCCCATCCGCTTCATCTTGGCGCATCACATGACTTCAAGTAAACACCCTCTATATCACCTCTACTCGCTCTCCGCCCACCTCTTATCTCCCGTTTTCAGTCTCCCGGTCGCCGCGGCAACAGATTCTGTCAACATGCATCAGCCTCCGCGTTGCCATGGTGATGGTCTCGGGGAAAAAAACAAAACAAAAAAGAAAAGCCGCAGTTATTTTGACAAAAGATGCTAAAACGGCACGGCCACATGGGGACCTGGAGGAGGTTTGAGTGCCCCTGTCCCGATGTGTGCACTGGTGACAGGAGCAGTGAGGGATGCCTGTTTAGTGACCCCTCCATGAACCGAACTGTATCACAACAGCGATCCTTCCTCCAGCCAAAGGGCCAAACATGTTGTGCTGGGAGAATTTTTTTTTTTTTTTTTTACAAAGAGCAAAGCCCTTGAACTCAGTTATAAAATAAACACATGGTTAATGTGACATAAAAGTACCAACTATAAACTATTGCAATATTAAAAGAAAGCTAACTAGCAAGCTCAGATTAAATCAGTAATGTATGTCATCGGTATTACTGTCTTAAACTTAGCTGGTTAGTTAGCTTTGGAAAATTAAGCAATTTGTGCCCAGTTTTTTCTAAGTAATCCAAGTTAACTTTTTTTTACCACCAGTGCCGCAGTCACATAGCAGCTGTGCACATACAAGATGACCGCCACGTGTGGAGCAGCACTGTCCTTGCGTCAAGCGGAAGATTCGGCCTTCAGGGATTACAGTCAATGGAGTTTTTGCGTAGATTTATGGTTCTGAAAGTGAGATTTCCATTCCTCTTCTATACTCTACTTTGTATATTTAATAGGCTTCTACATTTGCTAAACAACTGTTTGAGGATGTTATGAGACAAATGTGCCCCTTCGTACAGGCTTGATTTTTAGCCTAAATTTAGGCAATGTGGGGGCACAATAGTTTAGCCTCACAACAGGAAGTTCCTGAGTGCAATTCCCAGATTGTGGTTTCTTATACCTTCAAAAACATGCACATTGGCCCATAGTGATGCAGTGTACAGCTGCAGTGACTCATGATTAACCTTGTATCTTCTCTAATTCCTTTGTACAACTTGCAGCATGTACCATGACAAATAATGTGCTTTCCCTTATATTATATATTTATATATTGAAAGAACATCTTGAAATCGCTCCGAGTTGTCCATACATATCGAGGCAGTGCTTCTATCTAGGTTAGAGTTATTACAGACATATTTCATCCTGCTCACCACTACCAATGTCACAACATACTGTCCTCCAAGTCAAAGAAAGACATTCTGATTGCTGACAGCAGGGAAGGTTCTTTGTTGAGCCAACCAAATGTTTTCCTATATGTTTGTGTTTTTGGAAACCTAAAAGCCAATGTGCTGAGTTTTATTTGGGTCTAGTTTCGTCATACCCAATTATACAATGTTAGATACTTTAGTTGGCCAAGTCCAGGTTATATTGCCTGCAGTTTCTCAGGTGAAATACGTACAAGTCACTGCTCATTTACCCTTTTTTTAAAACAAAAATTCCAATAAGATTCACGCTCATCACTGACTGCTCCATATCAACACTCCGTATCTACTGTACAAAATTCAATCAGTGCACACTTCACAGAGCCCAGTCAGAAGTGTCCATAACATATTGATAAAGTACGCACTTATACTAACCACTAATGTGTGCAACTTTGGTTTGACCATAGCCAGGTTTTAGATATTGAAAGAATTATATGGACTCAGATTCTCTGAGTGTTAATGGTAGACAATTCCCCTGGTTCCCAAACTGCTGGTGGCGCATGTGGGGTGTGATCGGATCACCTCTGCAACTCATAACAAAACTGAACAAATACAGATGAGTAAATAATTGTAAATACATTGGCTTAACTATATATTGTCCAGTACATTAGCATATTCCCAGTTTTGAGAAATGAGCTGGGGTAATACACTGCCTGACCCCCTAAAAAATGCTATGCTCTATAGCCTATTCCGACCGACTTTAGCTCTGATTACAGCACACATTCGCTGGGGCATTGTTTCAACAAGCTTCTGCAATGTCAAAAGAGCCAGTGTTGCCTTTAATATTTCACCAAGATCTCGTATTGATGATGGGAGAGTGTGACTACTACGCAAAGCCTTCTCCAGCACATCTCAAAGGTTCTCAGTGGGGTTAAGATCTGGACTCTGTGGTGGCCAATCCATGTGTGAAAATGATGTTTCATGCTCCCTGAACCACTCAGTGTGAGCCTGACGAATCCTGGCATTATCATCTTGGAATATGCCCGTGCCATCAGGGAAGCAGAAATCCATTAATGGAGTAACCTAGTAACAACAACTGAATATACTGTTGTTTATTTCACATTTCCTGCCTATTTGCACACCCTGAGTGTTTCTAAGAGCTGAATGTAACAAGTACATTTCTCCATTGTGAGATCAATAAAGGCTATCTTATCTTATCTTATCTTATATACATAAAGACTGTGTGTACATGACAATCGGATTAACTCAATGATGCAGAACATGGATTCATCATCTTCAGTTCTGATTTTCTGACACATAATTAGCTGTGTGAAAAAGCTTGTCTGGCTTTTGTTAACAGTGAGAAGGGGAACTGGGGGAATGCTTTGTCCTAATGAACACGGTCACATAAAAGTCTGTTTGTCTGCCTTTTATTTAATCTTCAAACGTCTATGATTCTCTGACAAGACACTATGAATTATGTATATCACAATAGATCATTATCTCCCGCTCATCAAAATGTGTTGTCAATGCCGCGCCGCTCCACATTTTTCACACTGGCTAATCCCATTGTAGCCGTAAAGCCGCTTTGATACTAACAGATACTTACATGTGTGCCAAGTCAGGGAAAAGACTGCGGGCGGTGTCATTTTGGGGCCAAAGCTGCGGCAGATGACATAGCAACTTATAATGAGTGTTTTGTGGCCCCTGGGCTGCTGTGCGCGAGTATGGAGGAGGGCTATATGTGCGCTGTAAAATCCGACGAGTAATCTCAACTCAAATGTTTAAGTAAAAGGCAAAAGCGACTAGCTGCGTTTGGGGGCGCAAAGTTATTGTTACTGATGCACACGCACGCACACAGCTGCTAATGCTACAGCTAAAACGCTAAAACTGTGTGGTGATAAAAGCTCTAATAATCAAAAAGTTTACGTTTTTGAGTATCAATTTTGTCTTTATAGTGGAAGTCAAACTTGGAATAGCCTTGTTGAACAACGTAAATTAGAGGATTTATTTTATGCAACCAGCTTTGGGACCCAAGTGTCTTTTTACAGGCATCACTATTGTTTTAATTCACACTACATGCTACACTGAGCCAACGTTAACAAAACTAAATATACATTATGAAAAGCTGACATTCAATACGCAATCCATTTGAAAATCTTCACATAATGAGATTCATTCGTTGTGTAATACTTCTACAATTCCGAAGAATCTTTGGAAATAGTTTAAATCTGCATCACACATGTATAGTTTACATGTTACTGTCATTAAAATAGACATTTTGTTCCTCATGAATAGAGCAAGTAGTTTTGAGTATTACCTGGCCCATACTAAACGACCTCTTTCTAGTGAAAACGAAATAGATCTTTCTAAATATATATTTTCAGAGTACAGATATGACATACTGCAGAGGAGGAGCAGAGGGACACATCAGGGCAGGCAGGAGGCACAGTATAAAAGCATCGTCCCACACTGGAGCGGGCCCTTGCAGTCACAGGGCTCCAGATCTGACATGTCCAGAGTGAAATGTGCAGACGAGACACAATGAGGTAAGGATTTCATTAGAAGAACTATTGAGCTTTTGAGATTGGTATTGATTTTTCTGAAAAATATCAAACTAACATTTACGGTGAAAAAAATAAATGACGTAAAATTAAAAAAAATAACAGTGATATTGGAGGGGACAGCTAGTCAAGCCTAGATGTGGGGTTTAAACTAATCGTTACAAAAAAAGTGCCTAACATGGTCTCCCTGTTATTAAACGCTACTAATGTTTAAACAGCTGGTCTTGTTTATCTCAGACCGATGTACAGTATGTAGTTTAATTGGAAAGCCCAGATCATAATGAACAAAAGTATAGGACAAAGCCTGTGTTTGTGTACACTACACCAGTGTGGGACATACTGCTGTGGCATTAATAAAAGATGCTACATGACTATTCTGCCTTTTAATGACAACATATATATTTCATGTAAACCATTTGACGCAGGATTTCCTCTGTTGACTTGCTTATATGGGGCTGATAGATAATGCATTAGATGGACTTCTTGATTTACATTATTTAACATTTGAGAACATTAGGCTCTTTGGGACCTAATGTTATTCAATTCAGGTCCAATTGTTGTCTTTTGTACAGGGACATTGCACATAGGCATTACTGTAAATGTGCTGTGGTGTTTGTACTGCATAATATGGCACATTTGTGAATCCCGAAACACAACAAGGTTCAACATTATGTTTATTTCCTTTTATATATCCTCCTCAAAAACATGAAAGCTCCCCCTGCCCTCCATCTGAGATTATAACACCAGGTTGTAAAATGCCGTGAACTCAAATGACATTGTTACTTTGCATCAGGAGACGACTGTGAAGCCAAGGACCATGGAAGTCTACCAGTCAGTGCTGCTGTCCTTCCTCTGCCTCCTCTCCATCTCCGAGAGCCGCGTGCTCAAGTTCGTCGTGGCTGTGAGTCTATAGCCTCTTATTGCAAACACTACCCGGTTACATCATGTGCACTGTCAGTACTTGTGTTAAACACTGCTTACTCCCTCGCTGGAGACATATTACCGCATGTCTTTAGCGATTACGCGATTTTCTTGAATGTGCGTTATAATATCCAGCCTGTTATAAGGTGATAAAGTATTTCTATGTCAACAGTGTCGGAGATATCTCCTCTCCACACATTACAGCTTTATTTATAAACCTCTTTGCATATTTTGCCTTCCATGCTACAGTTTAGTGGTATACAGATGACAATTGGAAGACCATGATGAAAGATATCAGCGAAGTGTTTTATAGTATAATGATCTCTTACTCTTAGCCAGCTTATCAGGCGCTCACAAGTCAAACCAATGACTATAAGCTGCAATAATGTCTACCATACATTTTGTGGAGACTGTTTCGTACTGTGTGTAAGCAATGTGGATTACAGTAAGCACTGGCAATTGAAATGGGTAAAATTCAAATATTCTTACAATCATTTCTAATGTTACCTACTTAGCGCCTGTTAATGGACATTATGCTTGTTTATCCATCCATCCATCCATCTTCTTCCACTTGTCCATTGCTGGGTCGTGGGGGCAGCTGTTGGAGCTGCCCAAAACACATGCTTGTTTAAAGTATGTTAATATGTTGACCTTACATAAAAACATACCTGCAGTAGTTTTTGCTTGATCCTGTTTTACTTTGGTCTTTTCTTTTTCTACTGCTTAAGCGCACCAATCTGTATTTCCTGGACTTTAACGTGCAACAGATAGAATCCGCAAGTGTTCTCCACATTTCTAAACTCCATAAGCCATCACCGAACCTGTTCTGCACTCAAACTGTGTTTATAGCGGCACCATCAACTTGTTAGCATGTCATTAGTTTTTAGCTTTTTAATCCTTCCTGTTGCCAACATTTAAGACTCAAACCAACACAGCCCTTTGCGATAGAGTCTCATTCCCAAACACAGAAATGATTTAAAGTTATATTGTGTAAAATATGACTCGTGGTGCCCAAAAGCAGGTTTATAAGCCACAATTATAGGTCCACGGTAATAAAAATAAATAAATAAAACACTCGGCAGTGGCAAATCATGTGCCAGTCTGCCCCTTTACAACTACTGCCAAACACTCACACATGCTAGAGTCACCCAGGGAAGGTGTCTATGTCACGATAGATACGCATTTGCCCTAACAACTGAGTAAAGATTTCATGTTACGCATGTCATGCAAGTCAAATACCTACAACTATATACACTTGTATACAGAAGCATCAGCTGTTACTGCTAAAACAGGTAGTTTCATTACACTGATGGGATTATTACATATACGCCACTAGAGTACCTCTCATCAATAACAGAGTCCGAGTTTCAGGTGCTTTCCTGTACAGGTCAATATTTATAATGGAAAGCGTTTAAGCTACTTGCTAATAATTTGATAACAGTAAATATGCCGAAAAGCTAATCTTGACTTTGCTGACTTGCACTCGTGGTCTGTTTATGCACCCAACCGCGACGCTCATAATCCTGTTTAACCAAGGGATGCTCAGTAATAATAATAAACATATGGCAAGACAGGAATGACGGCACTCCGCCTCACGTCAACTGTCCAAAAAAAACAGAAAAGAAAAACAGCTTTTGATGAGGGATTGTGGTTACTGTGGGCTGACGCAGCACAAGTGTCATCCGAACCCATTTGATGTCATGTTTTTATTTCTGTTTTCTTTCAAGGTGTTTCGACACGGGGATCGCTCACCCATAGAGTCCTATCCCAGAGACCCACACGGGGAGGAGGTGTGGGCGCAGGGCTTCGGGCAGCTCACAGAGGTAAATGTATAGCCGTAAAGAATAATCTAACTAAGTGTTATGACATATGCCTTATTGACTTTACGTTGTTTCGTTATAAAATCACAGTTAAATTAGATTTTAGTTGCGCAGGTGAGAAGAGGCCTTGCTCATACTTTTAATTAAATCTACCCCACTGTGACCTTCTTCTGCTCTCTGGCAATTAACCGCTTTACAGTGAAGGAACACATTATGTTTGGCACTAGGAGGCCCCCGTCCAGGAGCCTGAATCTGTTATTTTATGTAAATAAGATAGGGCTGACCTTAAACACTCCATATCTTCAAGAAAAGGTCAAATGAAACAAAGAACATAAAAATTACAACATAACTTTCCTTTCAGCTGGGCATGAAACAGCAGTTTGAACTGGGCAGGTTTTTGCGGAGGAGATATGGCAACTTTCTGAGTGATGACTACAACAACAAAGAGGTACAGTATGCCAACGTCTTTACTCACAGCCCCTTCGGTCCAGAACAAACAAATCTCTGACTTTATCTCCAAAATATCTACTGATGCACTTCCTATAGAGCAGATAACTCTCGATCATCCAGTCCTGGGGCATGCCCAGAGGGGGCGCCCGGAGTACCACGGGCCACTCCTGGAATTTTTCTCTGAAAATCATACCAAATAAGGGAAATGGCTATGTAATAAAGCTCAGACACTGCCCGACCAAAAACAAAGTCACCATAACTATGAACCTACTACTTACTACTATACTAACCAAAAAGTAATCTTGAAATAAGTACATTTGTCCTTGATTTGATAGAAACAGCTGTCCATGGGGGAAGATATTTACCGGTAGACTTGAATTAAGATAAAAATAAATCACCATACTCAAAACTAGATTAAAAAAATATCTAAATTTACTTGAAATAAAACTGTTGAAGTTGTTTTATATTAATTTACGTGTTATTATCTTGCCCCATGGACAGATTCCTTGAAGTTAGAGTCTCAAATCAAAGACAAATTCACTTATGTCAAGACTGAGATCAGCCGACGACCTGAGCATCCTGAATGACCAGGTTACTCCATTGATGGATTTCTTCTTCCTTGATGGCACCGGCATATCCCAAGATAACAATACCATACAATACAATACTTTAGACATTGAAGCTAAAGGGGGTCCAACGAAACATTAGAGCGTGTTTTTGTGGCGACCAGGAAGTGTAATTTAACTTTCTTTATTTCAGATAGGACAGGACTGGGACTCTTGACTCAAATTATGATCAAACCCTTTAATACCCGTCTTTGCGCCACCATGGACTAGTGCCTTTCCAGGGAAAAGTCTGGGCCCTCAGACCACGCGGTTGCTCTGATGTCTCTTCTGTCTGTTAATCAGCTGTCTCCTCTCCGCTCACATGTGTCTGCGATGACTGTAACCTCACACACTAAACTAATGAGCTGAGTCACGGAGCTGATATGGCTGCCGCGCTGCTCTGCGAGACGTTTGAACATGTGCAGTAATGTGGCCCCTGGGCTCGGGCTCCCCACATTTCACTGCTGCAGCACCAGAGGCGATCCACACTCCCATTATGCCAAGATAGTGCTTCAGTCTTTCTCCGCTCTCTATTCTCTGTGTGGCTTCACGCTTTTATTATCTGCCCTTTCTGTGAGGAGTTTGCATGTTCTGTGCCTGGGTGGGATTTCTGGTTTCCGATGCAGCTATCATAATATTACTGGATTATTAGCTAACTAATAATCCAGTATGCAACAAAAGCTAGTTAGTATTTATTTATTTACAACTACTGCGACGATAACCAAGGTTGCGTTCGCCTCTCAACGCTATTGTGCGACTGAGTGGTTACATAAGAATAAATCTGGAAGAAAAAAAAGTTCAAGAATATGTTAATTTGCCATAAAAGGCAAGAACTCCTGTCTGCCTCCTCCTTCACCACGTCCTGTCGCTGACAATTTATCAGAAAGGTCTCACTCAATTCCCGTACCTTCCTCTCGCGCCTGCACGTCTATTTGAATCCCACAAAGCTCAGGGAGTAAAAAAAAAAAAAAAAAGACGACGCACTCTTCGGCAAGAATATCCAACCTCATCAGCGTGATTTAGTGAGCGCGCAGAGCTGACACGGCCTGACAGACACGAATAAACGAAGCAAGTCGCAAATGTCAGAAGCCATCACAACCTTCACCGGAGTTCATGTTTAAGGGAATACCTGCAATAGACATGCCCATAGTAATAACGGCTGTGTCTATATTCAACCATGGCACAAGCCGCTTTATGCAAATGCACTGCTTCTGGCTGCCTTCTTATGAAAACAAACTCGAGGTGCCACGAGAGGACATGCAGTACACATCGTAAAGACATAAATGCGTTATGTTATGCTGAGGTTTTGTTGGCCACATTGCAGGGCCACAGACTGGTGGTCAGTGCAGTGAAACATTCAACTGGGGGCATTTAGCAGCAGTTTTGAGTGACCACAATTATTAAACTGGCCATAAAAAGCACCATCTCTGGCATATTGTGTCATTTTACATAATTGTACACTCATAGAAGTATATATAATCTGATATACTGTTAATGTTTAAAGTAAAAGTTCATTTTAAAGGGATATTTCAGGATTTTTGACATAGGGCCTCATTTACTAGTTATCCAGAGTGTTTAGAGGCGCTAGGCTAGTGCTAGGCTAGCACATTTCTACGGTACAAGCTAGCCTGCATTAAAAACAGTCTGACCCACTCCACAGTGCACCTGAGGCAAATCATATGTAACAGAATACCAATATAAATGTCTGTGTCGATAGAATCATTTTAAACATTTTGCATTTAAAATAACTTATATTTGAGCAGCATCAGCTTCGTGGTGTCAGCTACACAGCGGCGGAGTGATCTGCTAGAAAATAGTCCCTCAAAATACGTAAATTCATGTGATGCAAGGTCAGTTACTGTGGAGTGGGTCCTAGATCCATGACTGGGTCAGACTGTTTTTTTAATGCAGGCTAGCTGTTACCGTAGAAATGCGCTAGCCTAGCACTAGCCTAGCGCCACTAAACTCTTCAAATATAAGGACTGCATGAATTAAAATATATATATATCTCCGGAAATCAACAACACTCTGGATAACTAGGAAATGAGGCCTTATGTCAAAAATCCTGAAATATCCCTTTAATGTCTCAACTCATCTGTATTGACTCCTGCAGATCTATGTCAGGAGCACAGATTATGAGCGCACCCTGATGAGCGCTCAGTCTTGTCTGGCCGGGATGTTTCCTCCGACCAGGCGCCCCCCTCCCATCACAAAGCAGTTATTGTGGAGGCCCATCCCTGTGCACACCGTCCCCCGTGCCCAGGACAAGGTGAGCAGATGAACTTATATTAGCAAACAGAATCTGATCTTTACCAGCCCAGTTTGGTGTGAATGTGTTGAGTGAGCCTGTAATGTGTTTGACATTTTACCATGTTATATTATTAGTCAGTAAATACAGTTTAAACTGACTAAGGCTAGTTTGGTAAAGATGAAGCGAGCCTTTCCTACTTTCACGATCCCAGCATCAGTCTCCGATCAAGTCCTAATGAGTGTAGGCCTCTGTTTATAGCTCAGTGACTGTACTCCGCTATAAACTAGCTATAGTTTATAGCTCAGTCACAGTCACTATAAACAGTCACTGAGTTATAAACAGAGGTGTAGGCCTCTGTTTATAGCTCAGTGACTGTACTGTACTGGTGGTTCTTGGCTTTCAAATGAGGAATTTCATGTTCACACACTGTATAGTGAAGCTTCAGCTTGAGTCCTCTTCGGCAGCTTAAGGAAACCCAAGTTCAGGTGTTGTGCCTTTTTTAAAACCACTAAAAGTACCTTTAACTATGTTCTGGAGAAATGGGTGGCCCGACTTCAACCTGTGATATGCACTTTCACTTAATCTTTAGTATTCACAGGCTGAGAACAAATAGCTACAATAGGCCTCTAATATACCTGATTCAAAATGGATCAAAATTGCTAAATGTATAAATACTGCACATTAAACGTATTCACTCTTAAATTGTCACGTTTAGCTGCTTAGATCTCCCGGGAAAGACTGTCCACGTTTCCGCACTTTGATGACAGAAACATTTGAGAGCGTGCCTTACCAGCGGTTCCTCCAGGCTCATCAGGTACTGCACTCGATCATGCATTCGCTCCAAAAATACTTCTGTCTCAACACTCCTGCTCTGATGCTGTCTCCCTGCAACAACAGCCTGTGTCAAATTAACACATTCTTTTTTCTTTTCTTTTTTAAGCACTTCCACTTCTGCTAAATTTCATAATCTCTCCGGACAATACAATGTACCAAATTGGGGACAAAAGATAATTATCTATTCTAGATCACTGTATCTGGTGCCAGCGACATCAGCACCTCCATTGGCCGTGTTAGTGATGCTGCAGATGTGGTGTCCTGGCATTTTTCTCAAGCACGGTTCATCCCGGTGCCTTGAAGAAAAAATCTGTAGTGTGCCATTTCTCACACGCGCTAATTAACAGTCGGATTGAATTAGATTAAGAATTACAATAGGCTTTTAATTAAACTTGGTCCCATACGCAGCCTGTTACAGTGGAAAAGGCTGAAGCCTCTGTGTTGAATTTTAACACCCTCTGCTGGCTACCTGATAGGCCCATGCCAGACATGACAGAGTGCCATTTTTCACTCAATGGGGCGGCGGAGCGGGTGAAGACATTAATATTTTAATCAAGGCAGTATGAAGCGGTGGAGTAACTGACTCTTCAGCTGTTATTCTTAACTTGCAGTACTTTGTGGAGGGGCTTTCCAATCACACCGGGTATCCTGTGTCCAAGCTGGTCGGCAAGAAAATATGGAGGGTATATGACACGCTCAACTGTCAGGTAAATGACATCATTGTGGACGTCATTTGATTGCATCCAGAGTGACAATTATTGATGTTGTTTGCCTCATGGTAGGAGTTGCCTCATGGTAGGAGTTGTTTTTGTTTCAATCTGCTCTCCAACTACAACAACAAAGCTCCTTCTGTCTATGTCACCTATTCTCCCCAAAGCCTTGAAATGTGACCTTTAATGATGAGTATGCTGTGAGGCTAACAATGTGTAATTTACTGTAGAAATAGCTAGAGTTAACTCCCTTGGGCCTTAATGAGACATTATAGCACAGGGATAGCATTGTATGTAATATTTGTAAGAACATCAAATTCAGTACTAATCCTTGCACTTCATCGTATATGTAAAAAGTTTGTGATGAGTTAGTAGGTTGCTAATCGATTACACAACCAACCATTTCTTTTTTAATCGGTAGCACGCAAAAACATTATTGTCAAAGGAAATATATTCTACTCTATTGTATACATGTTACACAAGGAGCCAACTCCAGAGGAAGCCCCTGGTGCATAATAGCAAATGAACATCTGTTATGTATCACAACTATAAATAGGCGCCACAGAAACCGAGTAACGCAAACGCCTTTGTTGGCCTTCTTTCTGCCTAATGCTGTAACGTGCTCCTTAATCCGCTGCAGAGGATCCACAATTTGACTCTCCCACGCTGGGTGACCCGGGACGTCCTGGACACGCTCAAGAGGATCGCGTCCTTTGAGGTCACGTACAGCATCCTGAGTCACAAGAGGAAGGAGAAGGCCAGGCTCTCTGGAGGTGGGCCAGCGCCGTGCACATGATCATGGACAAGTGCTTCCCATGTTTGGACACGGGATTATTAGTGCATAATTAGCTGTTCAATTAAATGTGTCTTGTACTGTGTGCTTGTTTACCAGGAGTCTTGCTAAATGCCATCTTGAGAAATTTCTCCAAAGCCGCGGAGCAAGGCAGCACGCTCAAGTTCATTATGTACTCAGCTGTAAGTTAACTGCAGCGGTTGCAATTTGCTCCCAGCTGTTAACTTATATTACACAGATACAGAATAAATCCTTATAATGAGGCCTTATCTACGCTTAAAATGCATAGAAACTGAAATGCTTCACTGTATTTTTATTACTCTGGGTGCTAAATACCATTTTATAAGTGAGTATAAAGATTATCATTAAGCTAAAGCTTTAAGAGCAATTATTGCTTACGGGGCAGAGGTTGGGTCGCTTCAGGAGGAATTTGCATGTTTAGTCTTGAGTATTGTAAATCAGCATATTAAACATACCGGCAGTAATCTGGAGAATCTAAGAACATTTTGGCTCGTTGTTCAGGCAGGGGGTTGGCTGGACTCTGATGACGAGCTCTATCATAAAAGTGCAAATCAAAGTCAGTAAAACTTGAGCGGCAATTGTACGGTAACTAAAAGTGTAATCATGAAACAAGATTGTAAATTGAAAGGAAACTAAAGGAAATTAAAAGATAACATTTTGCAGAAAGGAAATACATCTGTGCCTGAGAACTGCTAACTGCCCATACACGACTGGTAGCCATTACACCAAATGAACATACGCTAATCTAATAGGTTAGAGTGGATATCTGTGCAGGCTGTGGAGACTTGCATGTGACATCTGCGCTGCTCTTTCCCCTCTCCGCAGCACGACTCTACACTCATCACCCTCCAGGCGGCTCTGGACGTCTACAACGGCCTGCTGCCTCCTTACGCTGCCTGTCAACTCTTCGAATTCTACCAGGAGTACGATGGGTAATGACTGCGCTCCAGCACTTTCCCTTTGAATCTAGGTCAGACAAGGGAGGGAAACGAAAACATTATTTAACACATTGCCCTCGACACCCTTTAAAGAGCTGTTTTCTGTAATAACAGCGGGCTATGTAATAACAGTTCAAAGTCGTAGTTAATGTTCTCTTCATTGGGTAATTGGTGTGACAGTTTTGCAATAACGTATTAATGAAATGCAACACAATTCGTGGCGTCAGGTTATTATAAATGCTCACTGACTTATGCGCCTTTATTTCGTCTTTTCATGACACTGGCAGTGATCCAGTACCACAATGGCCAAATTAGCACAAACTATTAACATAAAGCTTAGCACAAACACGTTGTCATCTCATCTTGCGTTAACCCTATGCTATAATAATTCCCCAGATCCTATTCGCTGGAGCTGTATTACCGCAACGACTCGTCGCGCCCGCCCTACCCCAACCCGGTCCCGGGATGCAACAGGCTCAACCCTTGCCCTGTGACGCTGTTTAACGACCTGGCGCGGGACGTTTTGGTGGACAACTGGGAGGCAGAGTGCGGATTGTCGATCAAATGGTCGAGCACAGGTCTGTATAGGTGACCCAGCTGCTGCCGATTCAGTCCCGCTGTTACGATCCGTAAAATGTGCTCTGGTGTCTCCCACAGGTGTCATCACGGCCCTGGCAGTGGCGTTGGGGATTCTGGCGGTGGCGCTCTTGCTCAGCATAGGCGTGTTGATGCTCAAAAGACGGGCTCACTACTCCAGGGAGGTGTGATCTGGCGTGATCTCTTTTACCTTATGCCAAAAAAATATCCCAATGTATGTTATTTTTCCTTTAAATGAATTACCTCTTGATGGTTTATAAACAATTGTGTCTTAATAAGAATAAAGAAATGTTTATGGTTAGGCATCACAGTATTTTATTTGATATGATTATGATGCCACTGTGTATGATGATATTTGCTGTCTGCTTGGCTATTAATTTTGCTGATTTCCAGTTTGCGCTTTCAATCCTTGGGCGCCTCTGTAAACGCTGTGAAAGAAAAATAAAGAAAAGAGTGTAAACCATTTGCTGCAACCAAATCCTTACCCTCATTAGAGATTGTATAATGCAAAATGCTTCACTTTATCCCTAGTCACTGTGCTACATCCTATTACCATGTTATAATCTTTGTAGTTAAAACTGTCTTGTCTGTGCTGTGAAGACTGTTCTCACCTTGGACATTCAGTTTGCATTCCACCTCGTCCTGGCCCAGCTCGTTGATGGCCCGACACATGTACACGCCTCCGTCGAAAGTGCTTGGCTTGCGGATTCTAAGGGTCAGCACTCCTTGGTTGTTCACCATCAGGTATTTGGGGTTGTCATCGATAATCATTTTGTTCTTCATCCAGATGATTTTAGGCTAAAAGAAAAACGCACACCCGATATGAGACACACGACGCATCAAAGCTGATGCGATTACATTTGAGTATCGATGTGTCGTGCAGCTGTCTTTGACTTTCACCAAGAAGCGTTCGATTACTGAAATGCCTGGGCACATCTATCTCAGTGATAATAATCTGAACAACACCGGCCTTCTCATTTTCAGCCAAATTTAACGAGCATTACCTTAGGGAAGGCTCTGACAGAACAGGAGATGGCTGTGCTGTACCCGGCAACAACACTTCTGTCCACTAGGGGCTGAGTAAACTTGGGCATGCAGGACATGTCTTGCTCCTTGTAGGTGGCTTTCTTCATCTCAAGACCTACACAGAGAACGCAATAATGCTATTATTCTCATGGTAATACTAATATGTGACAACAGGCCTACATACTGTATCCACATTGTTTACAAGTTTACAGAGTACTTTACAGCACAGTAATAGCATGGTAATAGAAAACAGCATTGCACATAATGGCGTACACGCATCTTTCTTTCTATATTCATTACAAGGTTGTATCATTAATCATAAACCTGATCTTTACCCAATATGAAGACATTTCCAGAAAACATATTGGTAATAATGTGGAAAGAGGCTGCAAAATGCATTATTCCATCATATTACTATGTTATTACCGTGCTGTTTAAAACATACATAGTTCCACCACTCAGAATATGTGCTTCATATCACCTATACATATCACCCCTAATTCTCCACTGTCAAGAAGAGACGCCAAACATGAGAGTGTAGATCACACCTGTCTTAGCGATGACAGCAGTGTTCTTGCTGACGCGCGGCTCCTCACTCAGGCCGCACAGGTTTTCACTGTACACACGGAACTGGTAGGTGTTTCCCATGATCAGGTCTGAGACCGTGCAGTTTGTCCTCCTGTTGTGCTCATAAACGGTGAACCACTCCTATGGGAACAAATGTTTATAATGGTGTAAGATTAATGTTACATACTGAATAACATCAATATCATAAATAGGATAAAAACAACCACACTGAATCAGAGCAGTGCCATTAATACATAGACCTCTACAAACATATCCGAAAACCCATGTGATGTAAGTAATTAGTTTAGCAGTTGATATTTCCATCTTCTCTCAAGTGATAGTGCTCCTGGGTCTGTTCAAAATGTGCGCTGTGAACTGAATCAAGTTTTAAAACATAAATTGCACATCTTTTCCTGTAAGAAACATTGTTATTCGATATTTCTTTTTCCTATATCATTCAGCCCTACCTCCCACGACTGAAAATGTCATACCTTAGTTTTCTGATCGGCTTTCTGGATGGTGTAGCCAGTGATCTCACAGTTCCCGTCATCTGTCGGAGGGTCCCACTCCAGAGCGGCATTGAAGCCCCACACATCTGTCACCCTCACGTTGACTGGAGGCCCGGGCCTTTCTGGATGTATAGAGCCACACCAGCACTATGTCACTGCCGCTCTCTCTCTCTCTCTCTCTCTCTCTCTCGGCTATAATAAAGTACAGCCTTGACCAGCTTACCCACTACCCGCATGATGACGGTGGCCCTGTCCTCCATGTTCTCAATCTTCAGCACCAGCTCGTACGTGCCGGAATGCTCCCTCTCTGCCGCACGGATGAACAAGATGGTGTCCACGTTGGAACTACGAACATTGACCATCTTGGGGTCAACGGGCTGACCGT
Organism: Neogobius melanostomus; assembly: GCA_007210695.1. NCBI lineage: Eukaryota > Metazoa > Chordata > Actinopteri > Gobiiformes > Gobiidae > Neogobius > Neogobius melanostomus. Next base: position 393,820 of record VHKM01000605.1, read on the forward strand.
CCTTGTACCAGATGGCAACAGGGCGTGGCTTACCCTTAAAAAAAGACACCATTCAGATATTATTATCCTGCAGCAAATACCATTTGCATTGACAGAGTTTACATCTGCAATTTAGGGAATGTATTAGTTCTTCTTTTACATTTTTAGCCGTTATTCATACGCACATTGTCCATTGTAAAGAAGGTTTTCGAGTAGTCACCTGTACTGGGTTATATCTAATTTAATACATTTTGCTTCTCAGCTAAGAAGCTTAACAGTTCAACAGTTTTTCTGGTTTCAAACAGGGTCTTTATATCCCACTAGAAGCCAGTGACATAGACTTGTCATTGGCTCCACCTTGTTTACCATAAAACTCTCCTCTCACCTTGTCAAATGGCCTAAATGCTCTGCCAGGTAAGGGTAACGCCTACACCCGTGTTTACCCTGAACTGGTATTATTCTGGTTAACTAGCTATTGTCTTGATCTGAGGTCCCTCACAGTCTCATCATCATCATCATTATTCTCATTTTGCTTTGGTTTTTAATTCAGGTCAAAGGAGGTTAGAGGGCAGATTCAATCTTGGGCCTCCATTTCTGTTCCTCGACAGGTTCTCTCTTCACAATCTCTTCTCTCTTACTCCTCTTAAACAATCTTTCATCCATGGATTTGTTTTTTATAAATAGCATTAATATTCCAACAGCGTCATTTGTTTCCAAACCGCATATCAGTTTGCAGTCACTGACAGCGTTTGGCACTAAATTCAATATATATATTTTTTTACCTGGAAAGGGATGACCAAGTTGATTTTCTCTCCCACTTTCCTGATATACTTGGTTCTCAGCGCACGCGGAAGGCGGATCTTGGGGTGCTCTGAACAGGAGAGAACCCACAAATGACACAATTCCTCATCAAAGCTACATCAAACGCACAACAGCGTTGTGAATAATGTGCTCGCCTGACCCATGATCTCGCGGATAGTGACGGGCTGACCCAAAAGCGCGGGGGGACTTCTGCCGGCGATGTTCACGGCCACCACCCTGAAGTTGATCTTCTCACCCACCGGGAGACCGCGCACCACAAATCCTTGCCTCTCACAAAGCTCCTGGTTTGCCACCACCCACTCAGTGTCTGACATGAGACATCAATAATGCACGAATTGAAGTAGGAATTTCATCTTTCATCTTTTTATATTATTACAATGTTTAATATTTTACTAAACCTATTAACTATGCAGTGGTATTGATATGAGGAATAGCATAAGGGTGATTATAGGTATTGGGTTATTTAAAGAGATCCATGGATTTAGAAATGATCCTTTTTGGGGGATAGTGTAACAAGTATGTAATAGGAGCTGTTCAGTCACCTCCTTCTTTGCAATACTCGATAACATAGCCATCCAGGCCTCCAGCTCCGATCTTCTCTGGAGCGAGCCACTTGAGACTGCACGTGCTGTCCGTCACATCGTGCACGCTTAGACGAGTGGGCTCACTGGTCGGTGCTGTGCAGAAACCACAGTGTGACACAAGTTCGCAAAAACATACCGTATTTTCCGGACTATAAGTCACTCCGGAGTATAAGTCGCACCAGCCTCGGCCACTACGTGGGAATGGAGCCGTAAATGCAGGAGTAGCCGATACTGGTACACAAGCCTACAGTGCCCTCTAGTGGCTGTCAGTGTGAAAATAACAAACATGTGAAATTATATATTTTGATATATAAGTCGCACCTGAGTATAAGTCGCACCCCCTGGAAAACTATGAAAAAAAGTGTGACTTATAGTCCAGAAAATACGGTACACGTTGATTTAAAGGAGCGCAGGAACTCACCGATGGGCATGAAGGGTTTAGAGGTGAGACTGGGTGGAGACAGGCCGATGCTGTTCACGGCAAAGACCCTCATCTCGTACAGAATGCCCTCAATCATCCTCTTTGCCTCATAAGTGGTGTCGGGGTAGACGTCAAAGTTCAGTTTAGTCCATCTGGAGGAGCCTTTCTTTTTCCTCTCCATGAGATAACCTGGAATAATGAGAGTTGTTTGAGAATCTAGGGTTATTTCAAACCAATACTTGTAATGAGTTTTTGACAATACCATGGATTTTCCAAGTATAAGTGAGCACTAATTCACCAATATCTGGCAGCATGCGGACTATTTCTTCTTCTACTGTATGTTCTTCTTCTCTTTGTTTTCTTGTGTGGATAATGCTAATGCTATCACTTAGAGCAGCTCTGCAGGATCGAAAAACCCTAGCAATCAAGATTCATGTTACCTGTTACCTGTTTTAGGCATTTACATTCTTTACAGGACTTAGCTTAGTGTACGGAAATAGCCATGTGCTCTTGGGTTTGGTCTTTAATCTCTTAACCCCCGCCTCAACCGAGCACATTTTTGTGGCAAAAAAATGCGACAAAGAAGCAGCACAAGAGCAACAAAAACATGCTGGAAAAGCAACAATAACGCAATGAAAAAGTGACAAAAACATAACAAAAAAAGCGTCAAAAAGCAAAGGAAAAAAAGCGATGAAGAAAGCAACAAGAATCTTTTAGATTTGGGTAAAGCGTAAGGCCTTGCTGTTGCTTTTATTCACACCTGGTGACACTTCTGCCTAAGTATAAGTATCGGATCGGATTGACAGAAATTGTATAGGAAAATCCCTATTATAAACATTACCTTTGACAGGCGCTCCTCCGTCATACTTTGGCGGATCCCAAATCATTGAAGCAGTGTCTTCTCCCACACCGGTGCATTTCACATTCTCCGGGGGGTCGGGCACGTCTGCGGTTACACAGATGCACGAACTTTAAGAGGCCTCATTTTTTTCAGTGGGTTCAAATAATATAAGTTAACGCCACTTGCCCACAATCTTGATGAACAGGTTAGCCTTATCCTCTCCGGCCGGGTTGGTGACGCAGATGGTGTAGTTGCCCTCGTCTTCTCTCTCCGCTCCCTCTATGACGAAGCAGCTCAGGTCTTTCCTGGACTCTACACGGATGCGTCCCTCGGTCTCTGTGACGATCTGAAGAAGCGTCAAAGGAAATGCCCAGTGTGAGATGCTAAGGGTTAGCTGCAAAATTCCATGCACAGAGCCTATTAAGTTTCCAAATGATGTGAAGTCAAGCCTGGATTCGCTAAAATTTCAACTTAGGGGCAATTTGTTCTGGTGAGGCAGCATTAACTCGAGTCCAAGAGAGGGCAAAGGCACAGCACAGGAGCCACTTTTACACTATTACACTCCACAGATTCAGCTTATCTATCTCAAAAAAGAACAGAAAATACTGCGACCCTGACTTCAGAAATACAAATGATAATGTTTGAATTGGACCTTCTCTCCCTTTGTCCAGACGACAGTTGGCGCTGGTTCTCCCGTGATCTCCACATCTAGACGCAGCTTATTTCCAGCCACAACAATGATGGTGTTCTGAGAAACCATGTTGCCAGTGGTGTCCAGGTGGATCTTGGGTGGATCTTCAAATTCAAAGTAAAACAAAGTGTAAGTTTTCCAAGTCTAAGAAACCCCGTCTTTACTTGTTTTTTTTTTTTATTCATTTAGGAGTGAGATTTCGGTCCAAGCGTGCTTACCTTGTCTGGGCACATAGTCGATCTTGATTTCTGTTTAGGACAGAGACAGCGTTATAGAGACAGCAGGTGGTACGTTCAGCACTTTTTTAATCACTCTGTCTTGCCTCACCGAGGAAGTTGAGTTTGGCAGAAAGCGACAGGGCGTATCCATCAGGAACAAACGTGTAGTCTCCAGCATCCTCTGGCTTCACATCATCAATAACCAGCTTGTGAAATCTGGAAACAGGAGACGTCCCCCCCCCCGGTAATCTGTTTGCTCTGTTTGTCTCTGTTTGATCAAGTTCTGAGGCAGACTTTATATATGCTTATTTTATTATACGGCTAATATTCAGGCAACCATAGACCTTCGACAATTTAGATTCTGCTCTCCATTTGTTTAGGCTAGTCTTTTGACATGTCATATCTCTGTGGAGATGTTGACTAAATGCAGCCAAACATGAGATTTAAATAGGTTATGTCCTCGTCCAAATCCATTGTGTGATTACCCACTGCAAAAATATACTTTTCTGTGTCTAGCTGGTCAGTAGAAGCTCTGTACAATTGGCAACAGTAGAATTCAAACTATTACGCAGTGTACCTTTAAGTAAAATGTGTATCTGAAGTAAATCAAAGATTGCAGAGAGCACTGATTGCTACTGTGTCGCCCATTATGAAATGAGCTTCTATTGACGTCTACCAAGTCGTTATGGAATGTTTACTCTGAATGAGAATATTTGATCTTTATGCCATATCTTACTCTTCAGAGGAACAAACTATGTCTTTGTTTGTGTACCTTCCAACGTGCGTCATTTTAATGCGGTCGCTTGGCAGGACTTCGACTCCATCTTTGAACCACTTCCCTGTAACCTTGTCATCAGACACTTCACACTTGAACACGGCCTGATCGGTTGCCTTCACTGTCAGATCTGCAATGTCCTGCAACACCTCCAGCTGTTTTTCTGGGCAAAGACACAGTAACCCACAAGAGAGAGGATCAGCAAAGATAAAAGGCCATATGAAGTGAATGAGAGAGGGAGGGTAGGTTCATAATGGCAACAGCTTGACACCGACTGCCATGAGTGGTTAGTTTGTTGTTTATAAAAAGAGCAGCGAGGCCCTTGGGCGAGTGGATAAATTCAGCTGCATCCATAGCAGACCATGTGAACTACATAAATGCAAACAGTCCAAAGAAACAGGCCTAGTATGTAGAGAAAGAAAAAAAAGCCACACTTCATTACTATCTACCTTACTGTACAGTATATGCATTATGTATATGAATTATTTAATATTATTAGCTTTTATGTTTTTTCATCGTATTAAAGATGAAAAAAGTTAACTGAAAAATGTCTCTAATAGTACCTTCTACTTCCAGCTCTCCTTTGGTGTGACCCCCGTTAGTCCAGGCATGGTACATGCCAATGTCCTCCAGTGTTGCTTCAGGGATAATCAGTGTGTGCTTCCTCCCATCTTTCTTAAAACGAAATTTTGAATCTTTATCTTTGTGGAGCTCCACGTCTTCAAAGAACCTATAGAATAAAATCTATTAGACATGTCTAAAAATCTCAAGGTAGTATAAAATAAAGTTTAACCCGGTTATTCGTGTCCTCACAATGCCACCCTAACATGGTGGAGAGGTTTAAGTGCCTCAGTTATCCTAGGAGCTCTATTGTCAGGGGCTTTGTGCTCCTGGTAGGGTCTCCCACGGCCACAGATGAGAGATAGGCAAGGACGGTTATGTCGCCCGGATTGGCAGCGCTTGGTGACACCGTAAGGTATAAATGGAACAATATGGATGGATTGATGTATAGAAAATGCATAGAAATTGTTCAAGAATATCTTTATTAATAATTAAAACAAATGTTTTTTGTTTGTTTTTTACATTTCTGTAAAAAAAATGGTACATTTTCAGATCAGAAAAGGGTATTAAAGTCGCCAATGTGCCTACTGGTAAAACTGGGTGTCAATGAGAGAAAAAGGCTGGGAAGAGCACTTTATTGTATTGTACTTACCACATGACGTGGGCCCCCTCCTCTGAAACCTCAATCTCAAACTCCACTCTTTCCCCAACCACTACGTGATAGTCATCCATCAGTTTGGTGATGGTCACTGGGGGCTCTGTGTGGGGTAAAGAGCAGAGTAAACACTCATTATGACAAATGATGATAAATGAGGTCAGATTAAAAGCTGCTAATTTATTTCAGGATGTGGCAGTACCTTTGACAAACACTTCAGTGAAAGACTTGTCTTCTCCGACCACGCATTCATATGCAGCATCATCAGCCAATGTGGTCCTGTTGATGGTGAGAGTCCTGATGTTCCCATTGGCCTCCATCACATACCTTTAGGACACGCAAAAGCGTTACACGTCAACATTGTGTCAAAAGCTGTTTTCATCAAACAACCAACACAAACTGACTTGCTAAAAAGAGCTTATTCAAAGAGCATATGACAGTTTAAACTACCTATTTCATAAAATATAGTTAACACTATTATTATTAAGATTGGGATGTTTTTATAATACTTATTAATTGGATATGGGCACAGGGTGTGACATAAAAAGAGGAATTCTAAAACTAAATTTAAAATGGGACCTATTTCAGTAACATAATCTATCTAAATGAAATCATCAATCTACTCGACCCTTTCCGAAGGTTCCAACAATCCAAGCTTGTAAATGGCTACACAAGCATTGCCAAAGAACTCTTTTGTATTCTCAGGAAGCAGTACATTTAAAACAGCTGGTATTTTAGAATAATTAACATGTCTAGTAGTAGCACAAAATAAGACTGTTTGTTTGAGCGTGCTCTTTTTTTAACCCAGAGCTGAGACGCCTTTGTCCCAGCGGGGCATTACAGTAGACTGCAGGAGGTGTAAGGTGTCTTGGCAGTTAGACTTAGACTAATCCCACTGGGAGGTAACTCATGACAAGCCTAAAAATAAAACCTGTTGACGGGATCATCGTTCCATGCTATGAATTTGTGACACTGATAATTCTGGCTTGATATTAATACAACACTGCCTATCATGTCCATGTCTACTTCATTCATTTGATATGGCCTTACATGGCTAATTAAGCAAAAGTGCAAAGGCTAATGTGGTTATGTACTTTGCCGATGGTTTGATCTCCTGGCCATTCTTCAGCCATTTGACCTGAACGTTGGGGTCGACCACTTCGCAGGTCAGTACGATCTTCTTGCCTTTGTCGACGGAGTAGCAGGAATCGAGCTTCTTCAGGAAAGCTGCACAATAAACGGAGGAAAGCCTGTCAATTCGTTGTTCACAAGGGTCTCTGGGTCATGTCAAATCCCCCTTGTTCTAACGTCACATCTGGTCCTGCCTGCTGTCCTTGTCTTTCATTTGGCTCTCCCCTCGAGTAACATCTCATGTCACATTGTCTCTACCTTATCCTACTTACCCTCAGTGTGCTTGGGCTCCGGCGCGTGCATCTTCTTCAGACGCTTCAGCATGCCCCTCAGGTCAGTGATGCCATACTTGAAGGCAATTTTCTCGTATTCGCTTGGATGAGCACTCTTCAGCAACTCCCACACGTCAATCTCAGGCTGCTCCTCCTGCCTTTTCTTCCTGTCAGTCAAAAAAAATAATGTTTCACTGTCGTATAGTGCGGCCAAACAATAGAAGACATGTGGTTAATGATACGGGGGGGGAACGTACTTCTTTGTCGCCTTAAGCAAAGCACTGAAATCCAGGTCTCCGTCATCCTCTCCAGCATCTCTGTGTAGAATGAAGTCATGTAACTAATGTGCTTTCTTCTATAAAATATGAAATTACATGATTACATCTTTTACACCAGCAAAAATGTTTCAGAACACAACAAAAGTGGATAATCTAAATACCTACTAAATAAAGCACAACATAATGGAATGGAAGTCACCACCATGAATTCACTCATACACACAGACATAATATCCTGGCCTGTTGTAGGTGGTAGGGGAAACCTATGCAGAGACAGGAAGAACATGCAAACTCCACACAGAAAGGCCCCGTCCGGCCGTGGGACCTGGGACCTTCATGCGGTGAAGAACAAGTGCTAACTGCTGCGCCACCGCAGACTTTGATCTAACTTAAATGGCTTGGCAAAAAATGTTAAAGGCACTAGATGGAAGTTTACATTTGAATACTCACTACTGCCACCTCAGGTTTTACGTGTAACTGCAGTTTCTATATTACGCTCGTGCATGACAGCAATTCAGACCGAATGAACACCTTTTTGAAAGACAGTGCAGGATTTTAGCGGCAGTTGTGGTGAATAGGTCTGGGCTCATTCTATACATTGGGAGCAAGTAGGGGGAGGAAAATACATCATTTTAACATTTTTAAACTCTCTCTAGTCCCTTTAAAGAAAATAAATAATTAAAAAAACATTTATGTTAGTTTTATCTAGAGTAAAATGTAGTTGTAGAATGTATGTATATTCTATATTTGGATGAATTTTAGGAACAATAGTAACTACAGATTAGATTTGAATTCTTTATAAATCTATAAACTAAAAAGAAAAGGTAAATATGACAAACAAGAGCATATAGAGATACGTGTTTTAAAACACACAACACTGTGCATGCCCCTTTGAAGTAACTGTATGTGACCTATGTGAGACTCACGCTCTTTTGAAGGCAGACAAAATATCGGCCTTCTCCTCCTGTTGAGCGACTGTAAGAGGAGAAGTTGCAGAGGGAGCACATTATGGCTGGATCAGATCAAAATGAGTGCGTGTGGAACGTGAAGCTGCTCCACTCACCCTCCACAGTGATCTCAAAAGTGCAGCTATCACACTTGTCTTTAGCTGTGACCTCACATCTGTAGCCACCGGCATCGCCTGCTACCACTTTAATGATCTTCATTTCGTATGTATAAATCTATAGAATAAATGTGTACAATATTTGTTAAGATTGAGGGATTAAATGGCACACATTTGAAATGAGTGACATTGTATCTCAGTCACAGCCCCACCTTGGTATTTCTGTCATAAGTTTCTTTGAACTGCATGTGTTTTCCAGCCTTGCTGCCAAGATCCATCCATTTGCCCTTCAGCCACTTCATGACTGGTTTCCTTGTAAGGGAAGTTGAGTCAACCTTGGCTATGAGGGTCACGTCACTTCCTGCATTCACAAACACCAGTGAGATATACACATATAGGCCAGATTATTTGTACAGTCTATGGCCAGATCTTGTGGTTCATAGCGCAGGCTGTAGAGCAGACGAGTGCGCAGACGCGTGGCGCTCCTTGCAATCTTCAGTGTCGTACCTGGCGCAAAAAGTGGGCAGGACAGTGGGTGGACAGACCGCTAGTGCGCAAGGCGGTGGGTTGCGGGAGGTGTAGTTTGTTCTGTAAACGCTTAATAACCTGCACATGCAGCGCGCTATGTTTAATAAAGACGAAAGAAATAAAACTGTCCCTCCGCTGTGTGCCAAGATGAGCGGGCGGGGAATGAAAGGCAACAGCCTCGGTGTTGGACACCGTCAGAATGCGCAAAGTGACCAAATGTAAGGATTTCATTGATCAGAAACCGTCATATTGGCTGCAGAGGAGTTGCAGAGTTATGCAGTAGTTGCAAGAAAATTGTAGCTTACTGGAACATTGAGCTACAGCTGCATCAGCTGCATGATTCTTGGAGCGGCTGAATTGTGTTGATCTACTGTACCCAAGTAAGCCCGTGCGCACGCTCAAGCAGACTTTTCAAAGTAATTTCGCTTTTGTTTTCAATTTGACATGATACATCGAGTGTAAAGGAAGATTACAAGGTAGCGCGATGTCAAGAGGAAAATAATGTGAAGGTTGCCACAGAAGAGCAGCGCCCCGAGTGCTGCTTGTAATGAACCACGCCTCAGTCGGCCTCTTCTTCTTAAATAACGCCCTCTCCCTTTAGCGCAAAACCTGCGCCACATGCAAGATCGCGCGTGTACCACTTTGCATTTAGAGTTGCGTATGGACTGCGCCAGGCACAAGATCTGGCCCCCTGTGTCCAAATAATACTTAAATGTAACTGTCATTTTTCAGTCTGACCTGCATTAGCAACAACACCCTCCGGAGGTTTCTCCACAAACAGCCCAGACAGCTCAGTGCTTCCTCCCTCTGAAATAAAAGATAAATAAAAACAAGGCATTTCGTTCAAAACAAGCTCTAATAGCTCATCAGGCAAATGTCCCATGTGTCCAAGCATGTCATATATCAAAATATGATGACATCAACCAGGGAAAGTGCACAGGAAAAAACACAGACATAGAACACGACACATACTCACAAACTGTACATGGAGATATTTGTGCAAACACACATAACTTTATTCATTCTTTATTACTCTTTTTTTTTTTTTCCGTTTAGGATATTATTCAGTGTCACATTCATTATGTAACACTGAAGCTTTTTAATATGACAAAATGACATTGTTGTAGCAAATGATTCCACCATGAGAGCACTGCAATACTCCTGCAGTCCCCATAACAAAGTTCATCGGATACATAATCGCTCTAATGAACTGTACTAAGTATAAGACTTTAACAAGCCCGCATCTGTTGGTGGCCGTGCATCAGCACTTTCTAGGCCTATCAAGCCTTGAGTTTGAAAGGTGTGAATTTATTCCCTGTGGACCATATTCCATTTAGATCAGAGCCATAAATATGCCACATGAGAACACATATGCAGATGTATGCACAGACACATCCATCTGCATTTCATAACAGCATATTAGCATGCACGAGGTGATCACAGTCCTGCATGGACTCGTCTGCTCCCTCCGCAGCGCTCTCTTCTCCAGGGAAACACACCGCTGTGGTTAACATATGGAAGTATAACCTCTGTCGGTATACTGTGCCATAAGTCTGAGTGAACTCTGGGTTATTCTGTGGAATTATTGCATTAATACGACAGAGAAGTGCAGTCACCGCAGGTCTGTTTTAAACACATGGTACAGACCATGACTGTTAGGACGTAATCAAATGACATGATTACTGCACCAAAGGCAGATGGATTGTTTCAAGAAATCACTTTGATTACTTCTTTTGAAGGATGTTTGTAGTGTTGAAGCAATGACTTAGCCTCATGCTGTGAGTCTCTACCCCGGGCTGTCCGAGCAAACCATTGAAGTGTGTGACTTGAAAGAAATATGTTTAAACATACACTTTTTTATTATTAATATGTAAAAACAATCATTTGCCCCAGAGTAAGTGGGCTATCTTTGCACATTTCCACTCACTAACACAAACTTCAAAGCAAGCCTTGTCGACTTTGCAAAAACTTCTTCAGACTTTTGAGTAAAACTTCAAATGGCTTCCAAATATCTATATGTTTTTTAAAAATTGGCAATAACCTCGCACTAATTTCCATTTGTAACATTGGCGCAAGTGGCCAAGAACAAGCTGCGTTTGGCCAAGTGATGATAATCCCCACGCACACTCTATACCCCTGTGGGTAGAAACAGCCTTGGTAAGATGATAAGCACCTCCCACACAGGATTCAACTCCAGCACGCAGACGGGAAACTCAGAGCGCTGGAATACCCACTTCAGAGAGAGGGGAGCAGACCAGAGAAAAGAGGGGAACCTTCACCACACAATTATTTGCAATTACACAGCCACAAAAGGGATTCTCCAGCTCCACCTAGAGATACAGGTGCAAGCCAGCCCTGCGTTTAGTAATGCTGAGTAAACAGAGAACATGATGGCTCTCAAACATGCAACGTCCAACAGAAGTTTGGACCAACTGTTCTCTGTGGGTTTAGAAAGAGCCACTACAGAGGAAATCATTTAAGTTGACAACTGATTTTGAAGAACAAAAACATGGGTTCTACCAACACACTTCAAGGTTTGCAGTCTGCCTGATATTATACAGACAAAAAGTGCCTATTCATCACAGACTCTATGAACATTTACGCACAAATCTGAGCCAAGGTGAGTGCAACTGAAACACCAAGTAGAAAGTGAACGGGCCAGTGAAGCTAATTCCACCTTCCCACCTGCTCCCACCTTTACTTCAGCACCTAACGGAGATATGTCTGCAATGCTTTGGCAAGTCCATTCAAATTACCCACACTATGAGGTATGATCACAATCCGCTACATGCCATATCTATTCTTGGGGCCCTGACAAAGGATTAGAGAAACTATATAATTTCCCGACGACTCGACGGCTCGGGCAGCACAAAGAGTTTCCAGAGCAACTTCACTTGTGGAGCTCCTATAAAAGTGTCATCGAGCCATATGACCCTTGGTATGTTTAGTAGCAGCTGCCATTGTTTCTGGAGCACTTTCACACACCAACCCCAGCTGTGTTTACCCTCTCATTGTTTAAAATGCCAGAGGAAAGAAGCCGGTATCATAACACATGAGTCGGGTACAGCAGTCTTTAAATAGGAAAACAAAAATATTGAAGTTTGTTTGGTACAATTGTAGAAGACCTTTTGAAAATGACACAACAGGTGACATGGACAAGGATAGATCCGATGAATATAAAACATCTGATCTATCCTTTGGAAACATCCAAACATGGCCAAGCTAAGTTTTCTTGCCAGGACATAACAAAGTCTCAGAGGGGATCTCAGTTACATCCGCCTTGCATACGCTGCATTAGGCTACATATTCACAGTATATACGAGATAATAATCTTTAACAAAATAAACACTAAAATTTAACAGTCTAGCTATGAACAAGTGTGATTGACAGGGTGAAGTATGTAGTATGTAGTCAAAAGAAACCTTCAAAGTGATTGCTTTTTCTAAATGGACATAGAACATATATTATGTGACTCTTTGTAACACCTGCACATAATATGAACATGTCTAACAGACACCACATTGACATACCTTTTGGGAAAACAAATGTCAAATACCATAAATTATCATAAACATTCTCTTTTGCCTTACCACCACCATCATCTGAATCTGTTGTATGGACAAGGAAGCAAATCATGATGAATGCAGCAAAAAAGCAAATGCACAACACATGACTTACAAATGCAGCAAACATTCAGGCAGAGACATTAGAAGAACAGGCTCAGACAGTGGACATGGCACCGTTCTACTGTTTGGAAGTGAGGGATTCACATAAGGCTAAGGGAGAAAAGGGGGTATTTGGTTGGGGTTCAGGTATTTTCCATTTAGAGAGCAGTCTCTAAATGGCCTTGAATATTAGCAGGTGAAGTAATTTAGCTCAGATCAATTCATTTTCTCTTTGTTTTAGTGAGAGGTCATAATGAAATGTTAACACTTAGTCCATCAGTAAAAATGTTGAAGCAGTTTTACTTAAGCTCTTGCCAAACCTGGAAATTTTGGCCAACAAGTTATCCACTCGTGAAATACACTATATTCTCCCAAAACAGTCACGTAAGTTGTCTAAGTAGTAGTACGTTCCTCGTTTGTGAGGATGAAAGGTAGTGTTTATGGAAAGGTGGGTCTCCCATTAGTGCCATATCCCTGCCCATTGTTTTTTCTCGGAGCATTTATCATGATGCAAGGACACACAAATGCATTTACACAGACACAAATGTAGTGAAGAGGATGATATGAAAAGAAATTCCTTCCCAGGAAATATATCATCGGCCGAATATGTTGAAAAACGCATAATCCACGTCTAGAGCTCCTCTGAACATTTCATGCCCCATTACAGCCTCCAATGGCTCCACCATTATTCACTATATTCTACAGAGTCAAAGGCAAGGAATGAGTCATGCTGTTTCTTTCCTTAGCACACAGTGTGCTGCATGTATACACTCAGATCTGTGAATACATTAGCTGGATTTGGTCAAATGTATCAAGCCACAGACCAAATTATGCCTTACCTCCATCTGCAGGGGGTAACTCTAAGAAGAAGGGATGGGAATTAGCACGCTAATAATGTGAAACCCCTATGAATGCTGATTAGAATAGAACACCTTTATGTTTTTAGTGTAAAGCATCCATTTTGTTAACTCTTCAAAAACACATTTTCTTCTTATTGTAAGACAAGTTACGCTTGGAGACGCTATTGCTGTCTCCAAACATGCTTATAACAACGCACACCATCCAAGGACAATGTTCAGGAGAAAACACAGATGAGATGATGCTGAACAATCGAATATATTATCACTGACAGCATACAGAACAAACGGAAAGTATACATGAACACGCAGTATTACAACACAAATCAGTGGACGCGGTTCCCCTCACCATCAGGATGTGTCTCTTCTGGGGCTAAAATGAGCGTTGGACATAGTCAGTGAGGTCTAGATTAAACGAATGACTGTTACTGTGTGTGAATGTAACTGGGTCTAAAACTACAAAACCAAACGGACAAATAAATGCAGCTTTAAAATGATGGAGATCTGACAGAGGTGGTTTAGTTTTGGCGCTGACACTTGACAGAATATGTGAGCAAAAGTGAAAACGTGAGAGGCAGTTGTCAAGTCGGTGAGTGCTTGTGGGAGAGACTAAAAGGTCAAAGGCTGTGGTGCAAGTTCACTTACCACCCCCCTCCGGTTTATCTGCGGACAGAAACACAACACACAGACGATTAGAGGCGTCACTATTACCTCAAAATAAATTAGCCTCATCAGAATCATGACAATGTGTCATTTTAGCCGTGCCAAACATTTCGTACACTTTTATGAAAACAGTCTGGATCTGCAGCTCCTAGTCTTTCCTATTAATAATAATAGGCAGAAACACTGGCCTTATTTGGTCTGGCCGGACGTTTGGACACTTGTGCTCTCCCCTTTTATTCACTGAGGAGCACCGGTCTAATTGTTACCGACTAAAAGTGGTTGAAGTGAATTGAAGTGGTGTTGGTGGTTCCTGTGGGGTCAGCACTGTGGAGGCTAAAGGCCAGGAGGAGTATCTGATGACTTCCCTGAAGGCGAGCCACATTCTCCCATAACGAATTCTGTTTCCTTTAATAGTCACAACGCCTCGACCTTTCCCACCTAAAACATTCTCTTTTTGAAAGGGAAAAAATAAAATAAAATTTAAAAAAAATTTAAAATACATATCATTTATAATCAAAATCTAATTGCAATGAGAACATGGTAATTAGGTCTTTTTCTAATGCAGCCCTAATTTTGATAAAGATTTGGATTTTTTACAATTAATATTTCATGACTTCAATCTTATGTTTCGTATACGTTTGTTGTGCATCATACACAATAACAATATCATGAATATATCGATATTTCTGATATATATTTATTTATTTTTTTGCCTAGGTTGCCATAGGTTTTATTCTTGGTTGTTTAGTACTGTGTTTTTTAATGCTTTACGGTTTGGCAGCTGCTGCGTCTGAAAACTGTGGACATATGGAAAGGGTTTAGGTGACGCGACCTGGTTGCCACCACCTCTGCATATCTCGCATGCCTCTGGTTTCATACATGCCAAAATGGACACACAGGATATGCACCCGCTCGTACTACCCTATCCATTTGTTTCAAGTTTTACAGCAATTTATGTTCACCGTTGTTTTATTTCACTCAGTCAGAAGTGATTTACAACACTGTCCATAAAGCGCACTATTTTTTGCATAAAACATGAATAAATAAATATTCGCCGCAGATCCAGTGACGGCCATTTTGAATTGATTTACAGACGGTGCTGTGCTCTCATAGTGTTTCATAGAGTCATCATGATGAAATGAATTACGAGCGTGAATCATACCGTCCCCTCAAACCAGGGGCGGTCATGGCTGCCACAAAGAACATGCCAGCGACTTCATATTGAGCCAAGAGAGCTGAGCCACAGTGAACTTCGCTGACGCATTACATAAGGATTTATTTTACAACATAACCCGATACACAGGGGTGTGTCCGACTCAATGAACTTAAGAGGAAGAAAAATCACTGAGGAGTATATTTAGCATCTTAGGAGGCAAGAACATGGTCGAGCCAATTTTCACTAATTGTTACTTTAATTTGTGGTGGGTTGTGCCTTTGTACATAACAGAAAGATTACTAGAGATTATTGTGTTTGTATTCGGAAAAGCCCTGGCACACGTAAAGCGATGACACCAGTTCACAGGCCCACCCTATTACTGTCAGCTTTAGAGAGCTTCCCAATGGAAGTCCCGCTCGGATTCATATGACAGTTCAGATGTCTATATTGTCAATCTTTACAGAAGACTCCACGGACTTTTAAACGAGAGATGTGATTCCTGGCATCGTGCTTAAATCACAAGAGTTGGAATTTGATAAAAGAAATCTGCAGGCTGACCATGTCTCAAAGTCATATTGTAAGAGTTATGAGCAAAGTCCTGCCATCGTGCAACCTGTACGATTGGAGGATGGGGAGTCACAGAAGTCATGCCCAGTGTGGAGCTTATGCGGGTGATGTCACAGCATAGAAACAGCACAGCAACAGAAGTTAAATGAGTGTCATCCTGCGTTTTTTTTTTTAATCTGATTTGACACTCAGTTCAGAACGTATTGGTTCTGTGTAGAATGAAAATGATGTGCATGCATACCATCTAACATTATTGTCTTTTTCTGACCGATAATAGAGATGATAATGACTAATATGTTCAAAATGCAGTCTGAATATTTTGTTGTTGTTGTTTATAATATGTATTTATGCATATTTTTAGTTTGTATATGTGTCAATGTTTTGTTTATTTTATTTTCAACTTTTGTCTATTTTATATTTGGCTGTAAGTTTAAAGTAAGTCCCATATACATTTCATAGAATGTGTTGTGTGTTTGTTTTGCGTGTTTTTGTTTTGTTTGGATATGCCTTCTCGATGTCTATTGTCTTGTCCTTTCATGTATGTTTTTAGGTTGAAATAAATAAATAAAATATATATTAAAAAAAAGCTTAAAAAGCACTGAAAATGGTTGTCAGTGAGATGAAGAAAGGATGTGATAATCTTTCTCTTCGTTGACATCAATAATGCTTAGACATTATGTAGATTTGATCGGTCTAAGCGGGAAATATTGACTATCGAGACGTTTTTATACCTTGTTTGAAAGTTTCGATTCTTCACAGTTCAATGGTTTGAATCTTTTATAGAATGAGCCCTTGAGCAAGATTACTTGAAAAGAGTTCCTCATCATAGAGCAGCACTAGCACTTGATGATGATGCACATTGGTTATGAGCGTAATATTAAAGTTGTTGGCCTTTTATCGCTAATCTCTGTGTAAAGCTTTTACATTTATAAATAAAACCACTTTGATCTAGACCAAAGAGTTCAAAAGCTTATATGAAAATGTTCTTCCGATTGGGCCGTGTTATTAGCTGAATAACATATTTATCCGTATCATAGAAAGTGTTATATGTAAAAATGTCTTTGTTCTCGTCATACTGACAGGCACTACTTGTCACATAATATAATAATTTAGATTTGTTTTGTTTGCATCATCGACCCCTTGCATATCACTTGCTCACAGCCTGAAACATGAGACTGTATCTACACGTAGCACACTTATAGCCTTTGGCAGGGTTTTCTTATGAATCTGCAACTGGTGTACACTGACCCCGTCCTGATGATGTCAGAGCAGCTGGCCATGTGACTATTTCAGGCCACTCATGTAGTTTATAGGCAAATAGGAGACAAAAGACTGGACACCGAGCGTTTTACGAGATCCTCTGTGTCTTTGACTGGGCCATAAAACCCTTGGCATGTTTGGTTTAGGATATTAACCTCTTAACGCCCACCTTAACCAAGCACATTTTCAAATGCAACAAAAGAGCAATGAAAATGTGAGGAAAAAATTGATGAAAAGGTACCAAAAAAGAGTGACAGAAAAGTGACAGAAAAGCAATGGGAAAAAAATGGTTAAAAAAGTGACGACAACGTAAAACAAAACAAAATAAAAAAGATTCATTTAGACGACTTAAAGCTTCTAGATTTAGGTAAAGCCAAACTGGATGAAATGTGCTGGTTCAGGCGGTTCAATACTCAAAATCTGCCACTGATTCCACTATCATCAAGGATTCACCTGAAGAAAGTATCAGATTTTTTTTTTCCTTTCAGTAAAGCTACAGACACATCATTTTACAATCTATCTTTGTTTAACTCGACAATTACTTTTACAATTAGCAGTTGCACAACTCAAACTGAAGAAGGAGCGGCCAAATAACAGAGCCATCTCCTTCATCCCCTGCAATACTCATCTGTAAAGCAAACATATTCTCCACTAAAACCTAAATCCCAACCTCCTCAAAGCGCTCCCCAGACTAATTACATACCTTTGGGGACGGGCTCGGGCATGGTTAATTCCGTATTTCTCCGCCGGGTTGCTTGAAGACTGGGGGGTACTTGGGGGTCCTAATTCCTTTTATTTCAGCTCCTCTCTCTGGTGTTATTCGAGGCGCTCCTGGCATTCAAGTCTCAGCCCCCCCCCCACCCTACCCCCACCTCCCAGTGAGCGAGCTCCTCTGACGACTACCCAAGAGTTCACAGGAGGGACCCTCTCCGAGTTGGCCCGCGTTAAGGCGTCAGGACACAGGGGGCTCAAACTGGCAAAACACATTCATAAAGGATTAACTAACTGTACACACACGGTGATCTCTCAGGTTTACCGCACGAATAAAAACCCATCCACTTCGAGCATTTTCTGACACTTTATCCGGTACGGTGTCTCCTCTCCTCGTGTCTTGTGATTATCGCGGTGTTAATGTTTGGATCAAACTGCATTTGCGGATGATTTCTGTGGTTGCTTTGGTTTCACTGGACACTTCAGGGGCTGTGTTAGGACTAAATTAAGAGGTTCATTACAATATTATGTAGCGGTGCCAGTTGTGTGGGATGATATTAATAGGCTTAAAGAGTGAATTAGATCAAAATGGTCACTGAATGCAGACAACGCCACATTGTATGATACTGTATTACTGTATAATGGTCAAGCACTTACTGTCACTTGGTCTTCCTGTAAAATCTGGTGTGCGTTTCTTTTTTTTTGTCTTCTAGGATTTGTTTGACTTGACTGGGACTGTGTTCCAAGTATCAACTCATCTGCACCACTGACGCAAAGAGCCGCAATGAAGCCAAAATCCCCGAATCAAAACAATGAGTTGTGTTCACTTCAGCTCTTTAATACGAATAGATGCTTTTCTTTCAATCGCTCAAAAACATGTCTTAAAAATAAGGCAAAAAATACTTGATGTATTTGGATTAATGCCCTTTTAATGGTACTTTTTCATTTAGACCGTGAGGAGAGTTGCACTTTGGTGTGGGGCAGGGGGTGGTAGGTGAGGGATGGAAGCACAGGAAGGGCAGGGAAGGGAGGGAGCCTTGTGAATAAAACTGTTCTTCAGTCGTTTGCATATGCACGGCAGCTCTACTACTACTACTAAGAGACACACACACACACATATATATACATACTGTATATATATATATATATATATATTTAGCACAAGGCCAAACTTAAGGTCAAATGTCAGAGAACACAAGTGTCTCCCCAGCTTCCCACACTGAAGATGTCTGCAGACTTCTTGCTCCAGGGCTCCAGATTCATCTTTCAGCAGCATTTGTCAACAACCACAGTCACCCCAGAGACAAGTGCCCCGTCCGCTGCTGAGCTGAAAGTGTGGAGTACATTTCATAAAACTACAGAGGTTATCTTGGAGAGATGGTTGACATTCTTTTCAAAACATACAGCCAAAAAGGACACAGAAGGACGGCCTCATGGTTCTATCCGGGCCTGTTGGTCTCTCATAAGGGGCTTCTGAACCGCTCTTTGTCTGACCCGTCACCTAGGACCTGTTTGCCATGGGAGACCCTACTAAGGGGACGAAGCCCCCACAACAGAGCTCTTAGGATCATTCAGGCTCAAACCCCTCCACCATGTTAAGGTGGCGGTTCCAGGAGGGGTAAATTAATATGTAAATATGAAAATTTGCTTTATGTGAGAAAAATGTATATTTTAACACATCAGGAGAACTTTAGAGAAGACTGATATATGAACTGTTAAACTAATACATTTCAGAGAACTATTGTAGACGTCTAAACTGGTAAACACTGATTATTTTGTTGTTTGCAAACTACAAAATTGTATAACCTAAATACAATTTGCAAAATTGCAACCATTACACTTTGCAGTTTGGATTGATTGCAATCAGTCTTGCAGTCCTAAATGTGAGCATACAGTATCAAATTAATGAGATAAACAGAGGGAGTTTACATTTCTGTGGGAATACACAGAGCTTTAGCTCCAGTGATTAGTGAAACGGCGGCAGAATGAAGGCTCTTGGCAACATGAAAATAACTCTCCTGTATCTAATGTGATTAGTCAGTGATTAGTCCAGAATCTGTGAAGATTTGCTCTAAAGGAGACTCTACTCCTACAGATTTCAACTGAATTTGAATGAAAATTGAGGCAGCATGGAAATAGACCCAGCTGATGTTGTATGTTCAAAAGACTGTCAGAATCATAAAAGGCATAATACAGGGGAATGCCTCACTTGCATTGTTTGTTTATATTGAGGCAATTACATATTCTGTAGCTGTTTCCTTCTTAGCTTCTTATTGTATTATTTATTATTCATCTTAGTCATTAATCATGCAAACATCTCGGGACCCCATCCCAAAAAGTAAATGCTACATGGAATAATTTCAAGCCGCAAACCATTTTAAACTCAAGTTTAAAATAAGTATTTAAATAGTTTGTTTTGTTTCACCTCAACTCACCTACTGTTTTGACTGAAAAATATATAATTTACATCATCAATAATTCAATGATATACAGTGCCTCGCGAAAGTACTAATACACCTTGAACTTTTGCACATTTTGTCATGTTTACAACCCTAAACGTAAAGATTTTATTTAGAATTTACTGAAAGTTCACACACAAGTAACAGACAACTGTGAAGTGAAAGCAAAATGATACATGATTCTATTTTTCAAAAAATAGAAAAGTGAAAAGTGGGGCGTGCATAAGTATTCATACAGCATTTTCGGAGTGCATTAAATTGCCTTTATAACATTCCTAATGACTGCAGAAAGTTCACACTTTGCCCTAACCATTAAATAGAGGCCACCTGTGTGTAATCTACTCTCAGTATAATTACTGCTGTTCTGTGAGGGCCTCAGAGCTATGGTCAGAGTGTATTGGTCACTAAACAACATCATGAAGGCCAAGGAGCACACCAGAGAGGTCAGGGATAAAGTTGGGGAGAAGTTAAAAGCAGCGTTAAGTTATACAAAAATTTCCCAAGATTTGAACATCTCACGGAGCAATAGCACTGTTCAATCCATCATTCGGAAATGGATGGAAAGAGTATAGCACCACTGCGAACTTACAAAGACACGGCCGTCCACCTAAACTAACAGACCGAACAAGGAGAGCACTGGTCAGAAATGCAACAAAGTGCCCCAAGATAACTCTGGAGGAGCTGCAACGTACTGCCGCTGAGCTGGGGGAATCTGTACATGGGACAACTATAAGTCGTACTCTACACAAATCTGGCCTTCATGGACGAGTGGCAAGAAGAAAGCCATTATTGAAAGGAGGCCATAAGAAATCCCGTTTGAAGTTTGCTAGAAGTCATATGGAGGACACAGCTACCATGTGGAAGAAGGTGCTTTTTGGCCCAAATGCAAAACGTTCTGTATGGCGCAAACCTAACACTGCTCATCGTCCTGAGCGTCAAATACGGTGGGGGGAGCATCATGCTATGGGGCTGCTTTTCCTCAGCGGGAACTGGGAAGATTGTAAGAATAATTGAGAAGATGGATGGAGCCAAATATAGAGACATTTTGGAGGAAAACCTGCTGGAGTCAGCAAGAGAATTGAGGCTGGGGCGGAGATTCACCTTCCAGCAGGACAATGACCCTAAACACAAAGCTAAATCTACAATGGAATGGTTTAAAAACAAACATATTAATGTGTTAGAATGGCCCAGTCAAAGTCCTGACCTAAATCCTATTGAAAATCTGTGGAAAGACCTGAAAACTGCTGTTCACAAACGCTCTCCTTCTAATTTGACAGAGCTTGAGTTGTTTTGTAAAGAGGAAAGGGCTAAAATGTCAGTCTCTTGTAGTCATACCCCAAAAGACTTGCTGCTGTTATTGCAGAAAAAGGGGGTTCCACAAAGTATTAAGTCATGCTGTATGAATAGTTGTGAACGCCCCACTTTTCGGTTTTCTATTTTTTGAAAAATAACAGAATCATGTATCATTTTGCTTTCACTTCACAGTTGTCTGTTACTTGTGTGTGAACTTTCAATAAAAAAATTCAAAGTAAAATCTTTATGTTTAGGGTTGTAAACATGACAAAATGTGCAAAAGTTCAAAGTGTATTAGTACTTTCCCAAGGCACTGTAATTGTTGCTGCTATATCTTACATCATGTTTTCAGATCAGCTCGATTGTTTTGGTGCATCTTTTGCATTGGTACCATTGGCTGTGTTGTTGGTGTCATAATGAATTGCATTTTAAAGTCTTCTCCAGAAAAAGCTCTATAATCTGGCGGGGGATGAGCCTAGGCTCCAGTTACAAATATCAGGGGACTGTTGATAGCAAACTTATCGGTGACGGTAAATTGTGGCATTTGTTTCCCAGTAGAAAACAGAATCTTTCACATCTGCAATCATCACAACCATATATTACTGTCTGTGTTTAGCTTTGTAAGTGCATGAACAAAAGCACTCTCCACACTTAAAGCTAAATATGTGAAGGAGTGCTGCAAAGACACATTTTTTAAACTGAAAAGAGGGAGAGAGAGAGGGACGAGAGCTCTGGGACTCAGTCATTACATCTGCAATTAGAGGCCTTAATTAAAGAAGGAAACCCAGCTCCAGTGTTTGCTTACACTGCAACAACTTGTAACTTTACACCAATTACTGTGCAGCGTGAGAGTTAACTTGTGTTCCTCAAATACTGAATGACTGATGCATGAAATCATTTCTTTGACAGTATGACGATATTTCATTACTTGACATGATCCAATTCATAAATAATGTGTCACATATTTTTTTGCCAAATAATAAAGAGTAACACACATAACACTTCTGACAAAGGGTTTGGAGATTCTTTTTGTTCAAATGGGCTTCTATACAGACCTACATTTTTCCTTAAAGAAAATAGCTGTAAATCCTATTGGGGAAAATGCTGAACTAAGGCTTTTGAAATACTCCTAATAGTCTCTGTTCATACAGTGTAAAATACAATAGCTCCCTCATGTGGTAAGATTTTGACCATGCACATTATTAGACCTGCAGCCAACAGGTGCAAATACAACACAAAAAGCACATCAGTGAGCTTGATTTACATTTTACACATGTAATATAGTTTCTTTCTTACTTTTTTTTATTAATCCAAATTATCTCTAATTGAGATTGTTAAAATTAGTTTGGTTTTCCCAGTTGAAGATAGTGCCGTATGTTCAGGATTTTTTAGTAATGAAATTGAATTGGACTTTGAGCCCTCAGCTGTGGGAACCACTGGTTATTGGGCTGCAGTCGGCTCCAGGAACAGCTTTAATGTGGTTCAAGGATCACTCAGTGTCTTGACGGACACTGAGCCAGTCGGATCCTCTGGCTCAGTGCTGGTGACATTTTTTGGGGTTTTCCACTTAACTTAACCCTCAGGATCTTTTAAGACATTCAAAATGACTGTACCTGTATGTCTCACCTCAGCAGCAATAGCACACTGCGAGAGGCTCTACTTATGCAGCTCAACAACCCAAACACGCTCAATTTTTTAAATTATTTTTGCCTTTGGCATCAGGACGTCATGACGTGTGAGTGTATAATTCTAACATATGTTCTTTGTTATTTATTTGTTTGACAGGGTACAGACTTTTACATCATGCAGACTTTGACAAACCCTCGGCCGAGGATATGCTTCTGTTCTGTCCTAAATACTGTATATGGAACTCAATTGTGTCTGTACTGAGTAAAGAATGAATGAAAACAGACATAGTTACAAAAGAAAGTTTGCAACACACAACGAATAGCTAGTGCTCATTCTCAACTCCTTTCCCTGGTTGGGCCTTTCAACACAAGTTATTAACAATGCATTTCGATGTCATTCATTCTTCCACTCTCATAATACAGGTCTGCAGCTTTCTCAAACCCACACACAATTACAGTATGGGCAACAAAATCCAAAACGTAATATTAATTCACTCACTTACTTATTCACAGTGATATTTACAAATGTATTATATGTATATGTAAATGTATTATAATTATATTATATATATAATGTATTATATCAAGTGTGATCATACTTTAGTCATGTGTTTATAAGTTGTTTTGGTTTATCATTTTAACATTACCCTTGATACATTGTACCTGCCAAATTTAGTACAATGTAATGTGCTCTGTAACAATGTGTAACTTGTACCTACAGTGGGCAAAAAACGTATTTGGCCAAAATCCAATAGAAAGTCTCTGGGAAACTGACCAAATACTTTTTTTCCCCACTGTATGTGTATTATTCCATCATTACAAACACAATGGAATAATATGTATTTGTAGTTTGGAAGAGCATAATGTAACACGTTATTCCATTGTGTATGTACTACATAGAGGTGGGTAGAGTATCCATAATATTTACTGAAGAATAACGTTACTTTAAAATAATTTTACTCGAGTTGAAGTCAAAAAGGTAAAAAAGTATTTGGAGAAAATTTTACTTGAATAGTGTGAATACTGAGTAACTGTTTGAGCGTAATAGTTTGATTTATGTTTCAGTAGTGACATAAATTATGAGAAACAAAACATGAAATAATGTGAAATTGTAATTAGATAAATAGATTTGTCATTTAAAGAGTTACTTTTTGTTTTATTTGGGACCATTTATGTAGTATCATTTGTGACTTTTGTTTGTGACGCTCGTGTCCACAGTGAGGATAATGTCCCAGCATGTGACACATCCCAGAAATCCTCAGGGAGTCCCTTTTCTTTATGTCAAATTTGAAATTTGTGTGAAGTTTTCCAAAATGTGAGTCACAATTTTGTTGGGGTTGACAGAGAACAGGTTTTTGGGGTTTTGTTTGGTAATTTAGGACAGGCTGTTTGGTAATTTGGGACACTGTTGTTTCCTATGAGATTTGATAGGTAAAACAATGTTACCTATTTACGCAGTTCAGTTCCGCTAAATTGTTGTTTTAAAGTCTCCAAAAAGGACTGAACCAGATGTACATTTAGTCTATTAACTTTACAATGATCCAAATATAGCCTATTAATCCTAAGGTCATGTCATAAAGTCAGTCTGAATAAGAATATAATTTGGACAACAAACAACAATTTGAGAGCACCATTCAGTCGAAGACCCAGTAAATATTTTTTTCACATGTTTTGTGAAACATAATCAGTAAACAATTGTTAATTGTCATTTTGACTCTTTTAAAAGACAGCCACTATAGTATCCTCCACAGCACAATTACCGTTCAGATTGATAAAATGACTTTCTTGATCATGAACTTATATTTATTATATGAATATCCATGGTGAAAAACATAATTCTATTCTACTGTTCCAAATTACCTGAAATATGCTGTATGCACCCCTTCTGGAACCGCCACCATAACGTGATGGAGGGGTTTGAGCACTCGAATGATCCTGGAGCTCTGTTGTCGGGGGCTTCATGCCCCTGGTAGGGTCTCCCATGGCAAACAGGTCCTAGGTGAAGGGTCAGACAAAGAGCGGTTTAGAAGCCCCTTATGAGAGACCAACAGGCCCGGTTAGAACCATGAGGCCGTCCTTCTGTGGACCCACCACCTGCAGGAGGAGCCATAGGGGCTGGTGCAATGTGATTTGGGCAGCTCCAACAGCTGCCCCCACAACCCGGCAACGGACAAGTGGAAGAAAATGGATGGATGGATGGATGGATGGATGCTGTATGCAGCATTTACAAGTGTTACAAGTAAAAATATACACAGAATTTTGAAACAATTAACGTAACTTTTTATTATTATTAATAGTTTTTTAAATATTTCTTATTAAAGAAATAAGAAATATGTTGTACACACACATATATACATATATATATATATATATATATATATATATATATATAAACAGTGGGGGAAAATGTATTTAGTCAGCCAACAATTGTGCAAGTTCTCCCACTTAAAAAGATGAGAGAGGCCTGTAATTTTCATCATAGGTATACCTCAACTATGAGAGACAAAATGAGAAAACAAATCCAGAAAATCACATTGTCTGATTTTTAATGAATTCATTTGCAAATTATGGTGGAAAATAAGTATTTGGTCAATAACAAACAAGCAAGCTTTCTGTCTCTCACAGACCTGTAACTTCTTCTTTAAGAGGCTCCTCTGTCCTCCACTTGTTACCTGTATTAATGGCCCCTGTTTGAACTTGTTATCAGTATAAAAGACACCTGTCCACAACCTCAAACAGTCACACTCCAAACTCCACTTTGGTCAAGACCAAAGAGCTGTCCAAAGACACCAGAAACAAAATTGTAGACCTGCACCAGGCTGGGAGGACTGAATCTGCAATTGGTAAGCAGCTTGGTGTGAAGAAATCAACTGTGGAAGCAATTATTAGAAAATGGAAGACATGCAAGACCACTGATAATCTCACTCGATCTGGGGCTCCATGCAAGATCTCACCCTATGGGGTCAAAATGATCACAATAACGGTGAGCAAAAATCCCAGAACCACACGGGGGGACCTAGTGAATGACCTGCAGAGAGCTGGGACCAAAGTAACAAAGGCTACCGTCAGTAACACACTACGCCGCCAGGGACTCAATTCCTGCAGTGCCAGACGTGTCCCCCTGCTTAAGCCAGTACATGTCCGGGCCCGTCTGAAGTTTGCTAGAGAGCATCTGGATGATCCAGAAGAGGACTGGGAGAATGTCATATGGTCAGATGAAACCAAAATGGAACTTTTTGGTAAAAACTCAACTCATCGTGTTTGGAGGAGAAAGAATGCTGAGTTGCATCCAAAGAACACCATACCTACTGTGAAGCATGGGAGTGGAAACATCATGCTTTGGGGCTGTTTTTCTGCAAAGGGACCAGGACGACTGATCCGTGTAAAGGAAAGAATGAATGGGGCCATGTATCGTGAGATTTTGAATGAAAACCTCCTTCCATCAGCACGGGCATTGAAAATTAAACGTGGCTGGGTCTTACAGCATGACAATGATCCCAAACACATCGCCCGGGCAACGAAGGAATGGCTTCGTAAGAAGCATTTCAATGTCCTGGAGTGGCCTAGCCAGTCTCCAGATCTCAACCCCATAGAAAATCTTTGGAGGGAGTTGAAAGTCCGTGTTGCCCGGCGCCTGCCCCAAAACATCACTGCTATAGAGATCTGCATGGAGGAATGGGCCAAAATACCAGCAACAGTGTGTGAAAACCTTGTGAAGACTTACAGGAAACGTTTGACCTCTGTCATTGCCAACAAACGGTATATAACAAAGTATTGAGATGAACTTTTGTTATTGACCAAATACTTATTTTCCACCATAATTTGCAAATAAATTCATTAAAAATCAGACAATGTGATTTTCTGAATTTGTTTTTCTCATTTTGTCTCTCATAGTTGAGGTTTACCTATGATGAAAATTACAGGCCTCTCTCATCTTTTTAAAGGGGGGGTATTATGTAAAATCGATTTTTTCAAGCTTTATATCATGTTTTTTTTTCAACGAAGGTACTTGAGTCATCTTCTGTACTTGGTAGTTGAGGTCTCCAAACGTTTCGCCTCTCATCCAAAAGGCTTCGTCAGTGAACAAGGTTTCCCTCAGCAAGCAGCGTAGATAAAGACCAGTTGGGAGGAGTTGGCTCCTCCCCTCTTTATATCATGTTATTATGTCATTCCCTCATTAAACACATGCCTGGAGTGTTGCCTTGGCTCATTCACATATTTTTGAGTAATCAGTAAAAACTTAGACGGCAGCCATTTTAGGTGTAGCTATGCCTCAGTCCTCCTAGGAACGCCCCCACCTCCTGGAGACGCCTCTGGACCTTTTGTCACCAGCCAAGCCACCAACCACTGCTCCTCAGCTCAGCAGAGCCCCCTCCCTGCACAGTAGTGTTGTTTAAATGCCACAGCAGTGTGCTGAGGGGGCGTGTCGGAAAGCTTCTTAAAGAGACAGAGGCCTATTTCAAGACGTTCAGTACAGCCATTTTGAGAGAGCAATTTTATTCAAGGCAGGTATTTTAATTTACTGCATATACAGAGCAACAGAAGGTTACGTCATCATTGTAGTATGCTATAGACTGGTGCTATGATTGAAAAAAGCATAATCTTTAAGTAGGAGAACTTGCACAATTGTTGGTTGACTAAATACTTTTTTCCTCACTGTATATATATATATATACATTCACCCACATTCATCCGGGGGATGGGGGGGAGGGGGTACAAAGTTTGCAATAATACACGAGGTGGGTCACTGTCAGGTGACTGTGAAATATATAATTCATGATATAATTGCATCAACCCAGTCCAGGGTTGCCAGGGCCGCGCGGTTAAACCGCGGAATTGGGCGTTTTTTACGCGTTTTTTTGTCTTGCTGTTTTCAAAGTAAAATTGGCTATTTCTATCTTATTTTTTGATCAAAATCACTATTTCTAATGACAAAATCTCAAAGCCAAGGCTCTTAGAGCTGCTTTTTCTAAGAGAGGGAGACAGGGGCGGTTTCTCATCATCGCGGGAGCACATACATGGGCTCTGTTTACTGGTAAACAATATATTGTTTACCAGTAATATATATTGAACTGGAATGTTCAATATATATTGAACATTCCAGCCGCGCCGTATGTCCGCGGGTTTTCCGCGGTTTTTCAGATATATCTTTGGGCGGGTTTGGATGCCCAGACCTGACAACCCTGACCCAGTCTCTTCAGAAAAACGTACCCAAGGTACGCTTTTACAATATGGAATTACGTACCAGTAATACGTATTTTTGCAAAATTAAGTTGGTTATTTACGTTTTACAAATTCATTCAAATAACACATGGCGCGTTCACGCGAAGCCATACGGAGCTTGCCGAGTGTTTTCCGAAATCTCCGACAACATTTCTCTGCAAAAATACTTTTACTAAAGCCTTGTTTTTACCTTTCGCTGTCTTCGTGGGGCGAGTACCCCATTACGTCCCACAAATGTGCAGTTCCTGCTCTGCCATGCTCTTGTTTGAGTGCATGATCCGATAAACTCCTGCCGGGTCTTTGCGGAGCTTGTAGCGGGGGAAAGTGCCTCCTCTTCAGGCTAGCTTAGCGCCACAGCCCGCTGGAGTCCCATGGAGGCTCGTCCCGCATCTTCCCGCATCTTCTCGCTTCTTCCGTAGTAGTCCTTTGGGTGAAAGTGATGCCAAGCGTCCACGATGATATAAATGTCCTTAGGTTTGCCTCGCTCAGCCATTTAAGCTTAAAAACAAGCATTTATTGATCATAATTTTGACATAGGTGCGTAATGACCAGCTGTTTTGATTGACATCCGCGTCAACCAATGACACGCGTTCAAAATTGTGACATCACTAAGAAGGCGGTCAGAACTATGGTCAGAACACGTAAACTTGTACTCCTGATTGGCTGTGTCAATTTATTTTTGTATTGTAAAATATTAATATTAGTCTTATTTAATTATTTATTTAATAGTATGTTTTATTAAGTTATTAGTATTGTTTTCTTTCCTTACAGTATGTCCATGAAAAAATATATATTATTGAAACAAATAATATTATCTTAATGCATTTTTATGTGACGAATGTTTCTTAACATGAGTAAAATTAAGGATAAAACAATGGAATGGATACATGAATACACTCACCTAAAGGATTATTAGGAACGCCTGTTCAATTTCACATTAATGCAATTATCTAAACAACCAGTCACATGACAGTTGCTTCAATGCATTTGGGGGTGTGGTCCTGGTCAAGACAATCTCCTGAACTCCAAACTGAATGTCAGAATGGGAAAGAAAGGTGATTTAAGCCATTTTGAGCGTGGCATGGTTGTTGGTGCCAGACGGGCCGGTCTGAGTATTTCACAATCTGCTCAGTTACTGGGATTTTCACGCACAACCATTTCTAGGGTTTACAAAGAATGGTGTGAAAAGGGAAAAACATCCAGTATGCGGCAGTCCTGTGGGCCAAAATGCCTTGTTGATGCTAGAGGTCAGAGGAGAATGGGCCGACTGATTCAAGCTGATAGAAGAGCAACTTTGACTGAAATAACCACTCATTACAACCGAGGTATGGAGCAAAGCATTTGTGAAGCCACAACACGCACAACCTTGAGGCGGATGGGCTACAACAGCAGAAGACCCCACCGGGTACCACTCATCTCCACTACAAATAGGAAAAAGAGGCTACAATTTGCACGAGCTCACCAAAATTGGACAGTTGAAGACTGGAAAAATGTTGCCTGGTCTGATGAGTCTCGATTTCTGTTGAGACATTCAGATGGTAGAGTCAGAATTTGGCGTAAACAGAATGAGAACATGGATCCATCATGCCTTGTTACCACTGTGCAGGCTGGTGGTGGTGGTGTAATGGTGTGGGGGATGTTTTCTTGGCACACTTTAGGCCCCTTAGTGCCAATTGGGCATCGTTTAAATGCCACGGACTACCTGAGCATTGTTTCTGACCATGTCCATCCCTTTATGACCACCATGTACCCATCCTCGGATGGCTACCTCCAGCAGGATAATGCACCATGTCACAAAGCTCGAATCATTTCAAATTGGTTTCTTAAACATGACAATGAGTTCACTGTACTACAATGGCCCCCACAGTCACCAGATCTCAACCCAATAGAGCATCTTTGGGATGTGGTGGAACGGGAGCTTCGTGCCCTGGATGTGCATCCCACAAATCTCCATCAACTGCAAGATGCTATCCTATCAATATGGGCCAACATTTCTAAAGAATGCTTTCAGCACCTTGAATCAATGCCACGTAAAATTAAGGCAGTTCTGAA
This sequence comes from Neogobius melanostomus, assembly GCA_007210695.1. Classification (NCBI taxonomy): domain Eukaryota; kingdom Metazoa; phylum Chordata; class Actinopteri; order Gobiiformes; family Gobiidae; genus Neogobius; species Neogobius melanostomus. Next base: position 424,173 of record VHKM01000605.1, read on the forward strand.
GGCGAAAGGGGGTCAAACACAGTATTAGTATGGTGTTCCTAATTTGACAGTTCTTGCTTATGTTTGGACATAATCAATATAAAATATAGATTTCAAAATAGAATATAAAGTTTAAAAAAAGCCTCTAGACAAATTACTATCTGTATATCCAATGTAAAGAAATATAAAATAATTGTATTTAAATTATAGATGCAAAAATGAGCAAAGTCCAGCGCCTTGTCCTCAATAAAGCTTGTCAATAAAGCTAATGCCACATCAGAGTAGATTCTGCAGGTGACAGTAGCACAGTATATTTCATAATGTAGCCTAAACAAACCCATCACATTTAATTACAAACCTCTCATTGTGCATGAACCTTTTGGGGTATGCCAGTGTGATCACTTACGGTGATAGCAGCAGAGCAACCCCGAAATATAGCCGCAAAGCGGCAATTATCGTCCCTCGCCGACCGCCATGCCCAAAGCCAGGGGGCGCTTCGCGCCCTTTTGTCTCCCTCAGTCTAAAATTACGGTATTGCTACTGCCTTTATGTTTGTTTTTGAAGATGACTCAAGTACCTTCATTGAAGATGGACAACTCCTGTACGACTGAGAACTTACACAGATATAGTGTATAGTGTGAATTTGTACATTATATCTGCAAACTGAAGCATATTCTTACATTTTACTTATATGCTGCGGCTGTGCCGCAGAAAATCCACAAAGGTTATCCAAGTACTGTGGATAACCTTTGGTTCCTCACTTCTCACTGAATTATGGAGTTTAACATTTTTCCATCAGAATAAAATGGGACGTTCTGGTCATCGCTACGGCAACACAGTGAAAAATATGGCATACGTGTAATTGACTTTTCTGATCGGAACGACCAAATAGAATTTTGTGCCAAATTATTAAAATGTTCGTAAAACTAAAATGTGTACTCTCCATATAATTCCTATAGGGGGCGCTATCGCGGCCAATTTGAATTTTGCCAAATGAAAGTGTTTAGGACTGTGACTTTAACTACTGATAACAAAATGAGTTAAATCTGGCTTCATATGTGCGAATGGGAGCCATTTTTTGTTTGCGAAAAATCTCAAAATACTACAGTTTGCGGCTTCGCCGCATAAAAACCGTAAAACTTAGAAAAGTAGCTTTTAAAGTTCTATTTCTCAAGATTATTTTCCACCCAAAATTAGCTTGTTCCGATAAACGCTCTAGGAGGAGATAGATTTTGTACGAAGTGAAAAATAAAGGCGGATTGCCGCTTCGCGGCCTTTCATCCAAAATGGCCGACACCCAATATGGCGGACGGCGTTGCCGTAATAATATTTTTTGCTTAACACGTCTGTACCAATTTTTATGATTCTATGACAAACTTCATTTTTGGCCAAATCCTATTTCTCGCAATGTTAAAAAAAACCCGAGATGGCGCTATCGCGCCACTATTTTGAAATTCAAAATTTGGAAATAGTCAAAAGTTGTGTCGGGTTTGAATTTTGGGCCAAAATCTGTGACTTTTCGTCAATGTTCACTGGGTGAAAATTGCGACGGTGCGAAAGAAAGAAAGAAAGAAAGAAAGAAAGAAAGAAAGAAGGAAAGAAAGAAGGAAAGAAAGAAAGAAAGAAAGAAAGAAAGAATAATATTCCCATACGAAAACAATGTTCCCGCTTACGCTGGTACCATAAACTATATATTTTCGGAAATCGCTCGCGCATTCCTACCTCATGGTAGAGGGTCCTGGGTCATTGACGGGCTCTCAGTCGCCCATTGACTTTTATGGGCTCTGTACAATTACAATGTTCGTTTTCTGATACATGTGCATGTGCACGGAACGTGCACGACGAGAGGAGTGCGTTAGTGAGTGTTTGAGAGGAGGCGAGCGCTTCGCGCTCGTTTTGTGCACTCCGCGCACTTTGGGGGAGTGCGCGGAGCGAAGCGAAGCGCCAGTGAGTTAGCATCAGAGGTTCCTATCAGCGTTGCCAGGTGGGAAATGTAGGATTATCGTACCAGAGACTCAAAATTATCATATTTTGAAAGAAATTATCGTACAAATGTCGAAAACAAAATGACAAGGCTACAAGAGAGCTATAGTCAAATAAAATCACTCTGGAGATCGTGTCCTATGGGTTCTTAGAGTTTTGTGGCACTAGTTGTGTAGACCAATGTGTCCCCCACAAACAAATACATAGGAACTAACTATTGAGCATCAGAATCATGGGGGCGGGCGCAACTGAGCATCCCACCAATCATGCTCCTTGTTCTGAAACATACACATAAACGTCACTCCCTTCATATCCTCTCACTCCGAGCAAAGCACGGGGTTTAAAAAGAAAAGAAAAAAAAAACTCAGTCTCCGGCAGTTGCAAAATATACATTTGGCCAAATTATCGTACATTAGACATTATTGATCGTACATCGTACATAGGGCAAAATTATCGTACAAATACCATAATTATCGTACACCTGGCAACGCTGGTTCCTATGCTAAAGTGGCTATGATAGTTAGCATACAGACCACTTTCCCTAACTCCTTCCTAACGACAACCCGGACGCTTCTTATCATGGCGGACTCTGACGCACATCCGGTTTGGCGTAAGACCTCTTACCAATTTACTCAAAAGTTCACTAACTGCATGTGGAACAGGATTAGGTGCTAGTGCTAGAGGCTATAATTTAAGGGTTCGGAATCACCCCCAGATTCCACATTCCCCGTGCTCGCTCCGTTCCACTCCGTTCCACTCCGCCCCGACCGCCGCAGCAAATACGTTGCTATTTTGAACGTTCAGAAACATTCCACATCGTCCACTCCGCTCCGAGGGCCAACGTCGCCGCTCCGCCTCTCCGCCTTGGCACGATAAAAATACGGACCAACTCTATTTTCAGCTACGTCTGCGCCCCGTCAGCTCCGTCCGTATCAAGCTCAACAGTTCAGAACGCACCAGAAGACAGGAAAGAGAACGGAAACAACATCCGGATTTTCGAAATAAAATGTAGAGATATAAATACAGAACGTTTCGAACATATAAAGTATTTTTATACGTATATTTACATTAAAGCTGTGCTATATATAATATATTTTAAATCGTACACTACTTGTAAATCACAAAATTACATTACAATATATTTTTAAAATACATCAATGAGTCACTTTCTTTGATAAATAAATATAATTGCATTGAGCCTGTAATAATACTGAATAAACTATTTACACACTGTTAACTCTGTCCTACGTGCATTTTTGTACACATTTTATCGCGTGATCTCGTACGTCTTGCGCATGCTCTCCTCAGCTCCGCGGTTGGGCGGAGTGGAGCCCAGACGGAGCAAGACGTGTGCAGTGGGCGTTTGATTTCGGAATCCTTCGGAGGCGGCCCGCGGCGGGCTGGAGCGGGGCGGTGACGTGAGATGTGGAATCCCGGTGTCAGCCCTGGTTTAGGATGGGGCAACCTTATATTTACTTTAATGGGGCAACGGGGGCAACAGACTTATCCTGGACAGGAGGATGACGTAAAGTCTTTGTAGAAAGCGCAGAACTGAAGTTGGTGAAACGATTTCTTCCACTATCTGGTAAACATTATTATTGCCTATTACTATTTCGATAAATAGGGGGGAGCCGGGGGGAGATAGATTTTGTACGAAGTGAAAAATAAAGGCGGATTGCCGCTTCGCGGCCTTTCATCCAAAATGGCCGACACCCAATATGGCGGACGGCGTTGCCGTAATAATATTTTTTGCTTAACTTGTCATGATGCACGTCTGTACCGAGTTTTATGATTCTATGACAAACTTCATTTTTGGCCAAATCCTATCTCGCAATGTTAAAAAAAACTGAGATGGCGCTATCGCGCCACTATTTTGAAATTCAAAGCAAAGCGAAGCGTCAGTGAGTTAGCATCAGAGGTTCCTATGCTAAAGTGGCTATGATAGTTAGCATATGTAATGGTGTTATTATAGACAGGTTAAAATCCTGGTAATGGGTTTTGAGCGCCACGGTGTGGCAGGGTGTGGGAGTGCCCCCGAGTAAATGTTACTCGGGGCTGTGTATATTTTGTCCCACCTTTTTGGTTACATGGTTGTTTTATGTACCTGGTTGAGTGTGCGTTAGTCGTCTTGTGTATTTTATTTGTTGGTCCAACGATGAGAACATCCGGTCTGGGAGAATATAAGGATGGCTCCTCCCTTTTCTCCCCCTCTGATATCTGTGTCTTGAGACAAGGTGAGCGGGTTTAAGGCATCAGTAGCCATCACATTGTTAAAATACATATCCATAGCTTTTAACTTGTCTTTTATGTTGTTTATATTGTTTTATCATTAGTCATGTCGATATTTGTTACTTACGTGTATTTTGTTCTGTTTTATCCCGAAGACCACGTTGGGTCAACCCCATATGCTAATGGGCTAACGCCATTCATTTGATTTCTATCACCAGGTATAGTTATATTCTTTTATGTTTCGCTCTGATATCTGTGTCTTGAGACAAGACCACGTTGGGTCAACCCCATATGCTAATGGGCTAACGCCATTCATTTGATTTCTATCACCAGAAATAAATGGGCTTGGAGCGTTGCTCCCCCCAACTACAGCCTGGTCTCTCTGGTGGTGTCAGAGCACTACAACACAACGCAGACAATATAATATAGGTCACATTGGTGCCGTGACTCCGTTCGAACCGGACCAGACGTTGCTGGGTCCACGGGTTCTCGTAATTGGGCTACAGGACGGTTCTCCTGTGCCATCGTCGCCTCGCCGCTGGGAGCCGCCATCGCCACACGAGGGGCTGTTCGCGCTCAGACCAACGGGGCGGGACCATACATCATCCACGTCTACATCTTCTTCACGTCGCGGGAATGGAGCCGGAGGAGCTGCACACACCCGCCATGGCCGGCAGAGGGCGCGGAGCCCTAGTGTCACCTCTTCCTTTTCCCTTGAGTGATGTGGGTGGTAGTGTGGCTCGGGGCAGAGCTATGCCTCGTGCTATGAACAATGTGAGTTTTGATCTGCCTAAGTGCAGTACGGGACATGTGTTTAATGATGAAACTGTGGGGGGTATGAGCCAAATGAATGACATGATGCAGCAGATAGGTCACATGCTGGCGGATAATATTGTGTCCAGGTTAAATTCGTCCAGCTCATCCACCGAGTCTCCCAGGGCTCCAGTTACGCCTCCGCAGGCTAATGACTCCGTGAATAGTCACAGCTTAAACTTGTCGAATGTCACATTTGTCGAAAAAGGGGCCAAAGAGCCACCAGTGTATAAGGGGGATGGCTCCGATGTCCTAGCCATCGACGAGTGGGAGGATTTGATGAAGGTTTACTTAAGGAAAAGCAATATCCCCGTTGAATGCAGAACGGAGGAAATACTTGTACATTTGAGGGGCAAAGCCAGAAATGTCGCTAAGCTGGGTATAAAAAATGGCGGGCTGGATTCCACGCAAGGGCCCGAGGCCATTTTCGGTCTCCTGCGTAAACATTTTGGTGCGGGTTTGTGCTCCTCGGTCCCTCTGGCTGACTTTTATTCCATCCGGCCCACAGCTAATGAGGACCCGTATGATTTTTGGTTACGGTTAAACAATGCTGCGGACACTGCTATTAGCTGCCTTGCGGGGTTGGGGAAATTCTCCGAGGTTCCAGGGGAGGATGTCACGCGGTTGTTCATAAGACATTGCCCAAACAAAGAGCTGTCTTACACATTCCGGTCTAAGACCATTGATAAGTGGACGGCTCGTGAGGTACAGGAGGTGCTGGACGAGTACCACTTAGAAAATAGCTCTAGAAAGACAGGGGTGATGAATATGGTTTCTGTGAATAAAGGTGATATTCCCGCTGTCGTAGCCCCCACTGTTAACGTGCCCGACCACTCCGCATTCGAGGAGCTGGCCGCCATGTTGAAAAAGGTTTTGTCGCAGTCCCAAGATGGCGCCCAGGTTACGCATAGGCCGCGTCGTGACACGCGGTTTCCCAGAGCAGGCGGGTTAAACAGCATGCCGTGCGCGATCTGTAGAGATGTGTCCCACACCACGTACACACATTGTAGGAAGCATAAACTGTGTTTTCGGTGCCATGAACAGGGCCACATTAGCAATGCGTGTCCCCAGGGCGTTGACACTTCTCCCTCCGGGCCGCAGGGAAACTAATCAGTCTACGTATAGGGAGAACAGCGTAGATGGGAATTCGTCACCTCCCACAATGGACAGTGCGGTACATCTTGGTCCCGGGCGTGCAGCTTACAGCGACAAAGTGCCGCTGGGCAAGACACCAGTTGTACAAGTATTACAAAGACTTTCTGAAACTGACTCGTTATTCCACACGGACGTTATCATGGACAATGGCCATGTCATCAAGGCCTTAGTGGACAGTGGATCTATGGCGTGCACTATTAACGGTGAGATTGATTCGATGATGAAGAGGGATTATCCGGAGATTGACAGGAAGCGTGCGGATGAGTATGTCATCGTGGGCTGCGGAGGTCAACAGGTAATGCCCACTGCTTTGTATGACCTCTCTGTTTTAGTGTACGGTATCAGAGTTGTCGTCCCGGTCCTAGTGGTGCCCGGCCAGTCTGACAGCATGATACTGGGGAGTAACGTCTTGAAGTGGCTCATGAGGCGGATCGAAAATGGAGAAATAGACTCAAATAAGATGGGCGCTTTCGGTAATGAGTTACCCCGGCTACTATCACTGTTGTCCCATACAGTGCATCGTACGGACACGTCTTCGCTGGATTTTGGGACTGCAAAATTAAAAAGGAGTGTCACGCTGCAGCCCTTGACTGAACATTTGGTGTGGGCTAAATTACCATCCGTGGACGCTTCGGCAGTGGGGAGCTCTGTCATCGTGGAGCCCACTCGATCTAAAACAAGACCAGCGCAGATCTTGGTGGGGAGAGTCGTCACCACTCTGTATGGGACGGATGGGTTCCCGTTAAAATAGTGAACCCAACGGAGAAAGCACTCACACTGAAGAAAAATGCCAAGCTAGTGGATGTTTCGCCCAGTTCGTCAGTGCAAGATCTACCGGAGCCACAGCGAGTTCAGTCAAATATCCAGCGCGCGACGGAGACCCCAATTTTGAAAACTGAGGACGAGATTAATAAGGCTCTTATCGACATGGGACTCTCAGAAGTTGACATCACGTCGTGTGAGGTGTCCTTGGAGTGGAAAAACAAGCTACTCAACCTGGTCGAGCGATACGACTCCACGTTCTCCAGGCATAAGATGGATTGTGGAGAGGCGAAAGACTTGTGCACAGGATACGGTTGATGGATGACAAGCCGTTCAGACTACCATACCGGCGTGTCCCTCCGTGTCATTATGAGAAATTGAGGACAGCCTTGAACGAGATGGAGGAAGTCGGGATTATCAAAAAGTCCCAGAGCGAATACGCGTCTCCACTAGTCCTCGTCGTGAAACCCAATGGTGACTTACGCATCTGTAACGACTTTCGGTGGCTTAATGCAAGAACTATTAAAGATGCACACCCCTTGCCCCACCAGACTGATGCGCTCGCGGCGCTTGGGGCAATGTGTTCTTCTCCACCATGGATCTCACCTCGGGGTTTTACAACGTCCCGCTACACGAGGATGACAAACGATACACCGCCTTCTCCTCCCCGTTCGGGCTGCACGAGTATAACAGGATGCCCCAAGGACTGACCAACAGCCCCGCGACGTTCATGCGCATGATGATGTCGATCTTCGGTGATAAAAACTTCACCAGCCTGTTGTGTTACTTGGACGATTTGATGGTGTTTGCGCCGTCAGAACAGATTGCGCTAGAGCGTTTGGAGATGGTATTTTCGCGGTTAGCTGCAAACAATCTTAAGCTTTCCCCCAAGAAATGTCATTTCCTCCGGCGTTCTGTAAAGTTTTTGGGCCACATCGTCTGCGAAGAAGGCATGAAAACCGACCCCAGTAAGGTCCAAGCCATCGGGGACATTAGGGAAACAGACCTCATGGAGGCAGACGGTAAAACCCCCTGTGCTAAAAGATTAGGTCCTTTTTAGGCATGGCCCTGTATTACCACCATTTTATTGAAGGCTGTTCAGCCAAGGCTAGGCCCCTGTTTAGTCTCGTGTCAGAACCCTCCACTTCCAAGAAAAAGGGTAGACCTCCCAAGCCTAAGTTCAAGAAAGGTTTAGTGAGACTGACCCCCACTGACTGGACTGACGACTGTAGGGTAGCTTTCGAGACCCTCAAACATGATTTGATACACAGTGTGACGTTGGCTCATCCAGATTTTGACGCTCCTTTTATCCTCGCCGTAGACGCTTCTTTCGACGGGATAGGCGCTGTTCTTTCGCAATTGCCACCTGGTAGTAAGATCGCCAGACCTGTGGCTTTTGCCAGTAAAACTTTGTCTCAAGCCCAGTTGAATTATCCAGCTCACCGCCTGGAGTTTTTAGCTCTTAAGTGGGCTGTGTGCGACAAATTTGGCCACTGGTTAAAGGGACGGACCTTCTCTGTTTGGACTGACAATAATCCACTGACGTATATATTGACTAAGCCCAAACTTGACGCTTGCGAACAGAGGTGGGTGGCGAAGTTAGCGGCGTATAGCTTCGATCTTAACTATGTCCCGGGTCCTAAGAACATAGTTGCTGACGCACTTAGTAGGGAGCCATTTGTTAAGTCCTGCGTAGCCCACCGTCTAGTCTCTGAACCGTACTCTCACCTGCTCGCCCAAGTTAGTGAGTTAGCGGACCAGAGAGTCCAAGACGCGTTTAGGTGCACAAACAACTGCCAACGCGTAGACGAGTCTGGGGACTCCGCCAATTCGCTTTCCCCGCAGCCATCTCTGTCCCTCGACGAAGTCCAAGCGGTGTTAGGCGCCCAGAGTGAAGGGGGCGCCAGTCCGTTGCGTGTCACTTGTGCTGATGTCCCGCAACTAGCGTGTATCACCGACAGTGCTTCGCTCCCGCTGAGCCAGCTTGTGTCCATGCAAGAACAGGACGGCACCCTGAATCGAGTCTTCTATTACGTGCAAAGGCGAAAAAGACCCACCAAGCGTGAGCGCGCACGTGAACCAGGTGGTGTGAAGAACCTTCTCAAACACTGGGCGAAGTTGTCCATCAGGGACGGGTTGTTGTTCCGGTCGAAAAGAGACAGTAAGATGAACGTGACGCTCCATCAGTTTGTGGTACCGAGCGCCTTGAAACAACAAGTCCTCACTGGCCTCCACGATTCAGCGGGTCACCAGGGCCAAGCGCGGACGCTATCTCTGGCCAGGCAAAGGTTTTTCTGGATAGGGATGGAAAGGGACGTCATCAACCACGTCAGGAAGTGCTTCAGATGCATCGTGGGTAAAACACCTGAACCACACGGACGTGCTCCCTTGGAAAGCATCCAAACCTCGGAGCCAATGGAGTTGGTTTGCATCGACTTCTGGACTGCTGAACAGACGGACAAAAAATGCGTCGATGTCTTGGTCGTCACTGACCATTTTTCGAAAATGGCACACGCATTTCCCTGCAAGAACCAATCGGCTAAACAAGTCGCCCGCCGATTGTGGAATGACTTTTTCTGTGTGTATGGCTTCCCAAAGCGCATCCACTCAGACCAAGGGGCAAATTTCGAGAGCAGTCTTATGAAAGAACTTTTGACGCTGTCTGGGGTCCAGAAATCGCACACGACGCCATACCATCCTATGGGGAATGGCATCACGGAACGGTTCAACAGGACTCTGGGGAACATGATCCGTGCGTTGCCCCCGCAGTCGAAAGCAAGATGGCCCCAGATGTTGCAGATGCTGACTTTTTGTTACAATTGCACTGAACATGAAACTACGGGATTTGCGCCCTTTTATCTTATGTTTGGGAGGGTCCCACGGTTGCCTGTCGATATCGTTTTCCAGCATGTGCTCGAGGGTACACCTGTCGTTGACCACCATGAGTTTATTGCAGCTTTGAGGCGGGATTTAGCTGAGGCATCGCGCATTGCTCTTCAGAACAGTAGGACAGCTCAGGCCCGTCAGACGGAAAACTACAATCGTAAGGCAAAAGGCGCGGCCCTCGTCGTGGGTGACCAAGTTTTACTCGCCAATCGAGGAGAGAGAGGGAAGCGGAAAGTTGCGGACAAATGGGTTTCGACAGTGTTTGAAGTTGTCTCCGTGAGACCGGGCGTAAATGTCTATTCTATCAAAGACCCTGACACCCAGAAAGTCAAAACGGTACATAGAAATCTTCTACTCCCTGTCAGTTTCCTCTCGTCGAATGTAGAGAGCCCATGTGCGTCTAATTGCTCCTCATTAGCGAACGACGAACCAGAAATTCCTGTTGAGACACAGGACAGTGAGACTAGGACGATTAATTGGCTTTTGAACACTGAAAATGGTTCTCACCAGAGTGTAGAAGCGAGTCTAGTCGACGAAGAGACCGTGTCTGATCCGTTTGCTGAGTCTGATGTGGATTCTGTGGCGTTGAGTCCGTGTGATAGCGCTTCTATCTGTGCTGAATCTGATGGCGCGCTCTCTCAATTGCCAATTAGCGTGGGTGACCACACCACACCTGAGAACCAATCAGAGCTAGCCCCTGCAGAAGTGGTGACGTGTGACGCAGTAGCTGACGCGCAACTGTTACCTGTGCGTACCAGAGCAGGCAGATTGGTTAACCCCCCCGCTCGGTTAATTTGTGAAATGAATGAACAAAATGTGGAGTTAGGGGGACCCTCTATGCCTGCGAGATTTGTTATCTCTTTTGTAAATAGTATGTTCACGCAAGGGAAGGCTTACCAGCTTCCATTGGTTTTGTGTTAGGGAGGTTTTGTAATTCCCATTGAGAGGAAGAGGTGTAAAAAATTTTTTCATGAGTATCACTGCAGAACGAGGGGTGTAAACGGCACTCTTCATACCCGCGTGGAGTAGGGCTCTACTCTGTGCGATCCTTTGGGGATGGACTATTCCGGTTTTTAAGGTTACTCTTGTATATATTTTTTTCTCCTCTTTCTGTGTTTTTGGTTATGCACCCCGATTACTCAGGATTTTGGGGGGGTGTATGTAATGGTGTTATTATAGACAGGTTAAAATCCTGGTAATGGGTTTGAGCGCCACGGTGTGGCAGGGTGTGGGAGTGCCCCCGAGTAAATGTTACTCGGGGCTGTGTATATTTTGTCCCACCTTTTTGGTTACATGGTTGTTTTATGTACCTGGTTGAGTGTGCGTTAGTCGTCTTGTGTATTTTATTTTGTTGGTCCAACGATGAGAACATCCGGTCTGGGAGAATATAAGGATGGCTCCTCCCTTTTCTCCCCCTCTGATATCTGTGTCTTGAGACAAGGTGAGCGGGTTTAAGGCATCAGTAGCCATCACATTGTTAAAATACATATCCATAGCTTTTAACTTGTCTTTTATGTTGTTTATATTGTTTTATCATTAGTCATGTCGATATTTGTTACTTACGTGTATTTTGTTCTGTTTTATCCCGAAGACCACGTTGGGTCAACCCCATATGCTAATGGGCTAACGCCATTCATTGATTTCTATCACCAGGTATAGTTATATTCTTTTATGTTTCGCTCTGATATCTGTGTCTTGAGACAAGACCACGTTGGGTCAACCCCATATGCTAATGGGCTAACGCCATTCATTTGATTTCTATCACCAGAAATAAATGGGCTTGGAGCGTTGCTCCCCCCAACTACAGCCTGGTCTCTCTGGTGGTGTCAGAGCACTACAACACAACGCAGACAATATAATATAGGTCACACATACAGACCACTTTCCCTTTTTTTTTTTTTTTTTTTAATTGAAAATTGCACAAGCACTTTATAATAAACACAAGAGGTAAATTGTGCAAATACAACAAACTTGCCAGGGGGAAGGGAAATTAAAAAAAATATATATATAATCTACATATATTGTGACCAGATTTCAATGGACCACTTTCCCTAACTCCTTCCTAACACAACCATACATCCATGAACACAACCCGGACGCTTCTTATCATGGCGGACGCTGACGCACATCCGGTTTGGCGTAAGACCTCTTACCAATTTACTCAAAAGTTCACTAACTGCATATGGAACAGGATTAGTTGCTAGTGCTAGAGGCTATAATTTAAGTGTTTCGGAATCAGCCCTGGTGTAGGATGGGGCAACCTTATATTTACTTTAATGGGGCAACGGTGGCAACAGACTTATCCTGGACAGGAGGATGAGGTAAAGTCTTTGTAGGAAGCGCAGAACTGAAGTTGGTGAAACGATTTCTTCCACTATCTGGTAAACATTATTATTGCCGTCTTGACTTGTGCAGACACTGCAGAGAGTAGACAGAGCCACGAGAGGGAGACAGAGTCAAACCATAGACATAATATTGATATCATTTCCACCAGTTCCTCAAACTTGACTTCAAAAATATGTGTAGGTGTTGCTTTGACATAGGCCTATATTATTTATTTAACACTATTTTTTTATTGCTCTTGTATTCTCACTATCCAGATGACTTAAAATGGTTTACTCTCCTGTTTAATTAAATGGGCTTAACACTGAAGAAAGACATTACTGTGTTTGTTTTAAAATTGTTGTCCATTATTCCACTGTATTCTGTTGAAGTCAGATCACATTACCTAAATCAGTCAGCAACTGTAAAAATAAAATAACCACAGATGTTTGCGGAAACTCTTTTAAATTCAACATATAGGCAATTTTTTTTTTTTTTAAGATCTAGTTTCTGTCCTAATCATTGACTGTATGCCCATGCTGTCGTATCTGTCTCATTTGTGAGCTCACAGGCGTATGATCTTGTTTATTACTTCTCAGGACACGCTCTCATGTCATCATAATCCTCTGGCTGGGACTCAGGGCACTAACTGGCCGAGGTGAAGAAGGAAAGATCCAAAACAGCTGAAGCGAACGTAGGTGCTACTCATGACTGTCACAGATTGATGATCCTCCTGTGTTGCAAGTCTGTAGGCTATTTACAAAGCCTGATCTAGAGCTTAAGGGGCTCTAACCTGCTTAATCTGTTCCAAGTACCATTCATTTTATTCTGGATTATTCGACGAGTTGTCTATTCCTAAACTTTATTTTCATTATGTCTAGCATTTCATGTGATAAAGCAATTGATTTGGATGAAGAGTTCATACAACTTTGTACAAATATAAAAATCATACATGTTTTCACACATCATATATTGTGAGCTATAAGTTGAATGTTCTTACAAATCTATAGTCTAAATTTTCTAAAATATTTCACAATACTGCTTTTCATGCAGAATAAGAGGAAAACAAACCCATTATTTTGTCAAAAACATAACGGCAGAATACATGCAAAAGCATTGTGTGAACTTTACAAAGTGCCTGAAATAATGGCAAATTCTTGCACAGATTTGTTTTGGAAATGTTGGAGTATTGAAATTCACACTGTTTATCTATTCATCTTTCTTCAACATCACACATGATGACTTCTGACCCACCCAAAAGCCTGGGAACATTTTTCCCCGAAAAGAGCTCTTAATCTGGTACAGGCGTAGCACCTCCTTTGTCACACCACTGTCTTCTGCCTCACACACGTCTTGAACTGCATAGAAGTTAATTATTCCAGCCGGATGGTCCAGATAAACACCAAGAACTGAAGCCTGAGGCATGTCCCATATGTCTGTGTTCACTCCATTAAACCACACTTGATAGTGTGACCCGCCCCAGCCCAAACACCAAGAGTCCTCGTTTTCCCCCATGCCACAGGGTCCGCCGCTTCCGCGCCTCGCTGCTGCTTCGTATGAGACTCCCACCACCACCCAGCCGCTGTACTTCACCTCCCAGTACGCTCGGAAGCCCTCGATTCCTTCTTTGCACAAAATCTAAAAAAAACAAAGAAGGTAAGTCAGATATAAATCATTTGTATTTCAAAAAGCTCAGTGACTACAGTTTTAAACCTGCCTGTGGAACATATTCGTATCGGTCTGGTGTGTCTAAAACAGGGCACGTAAGGTCATCAGTCTTTCGTTCCACTTTAGAGCCATCACCTGCGACCCACAGGAACTTATTCGCCGTTTTGGCATTGAGAGAAATGTTTATCCAGTCTGTGGTAAAAGAACACACCACAATTATACAAAGGAAAGATAATCGTGAAAATAGCCAGCAGAGTAAGCCTTACGTTTTAGCAGTTCAGATCTGCATGTGGGCTCTGGCAGATTGGGATCATAGGCTGGAACATCATCTGAAAATCATCATCAAAAAAGAGGTGACATTTTTTTTCCAGATGATAATCTTCTCTAAAGTACTTATTTCAAACTCACCTGCTGGTGAAGCAGCGTTGTTAGATTTTGATCCTAAAATATTACATTACTTATTAAAACATATTTTGAATCAGAGGCAGTTAATACATCATTACTTTGGGAGGAAAACCTGAAGGTAATCGTTCCAATTTCCTAAAGCATATTTCAAAAAGCTGTGGGTCTTACCAGATCGTCCTGTTGCAGGCATGATTCTCTGATTAGGAGAGCTGGTTGGCATATTTATCGCTTATTGCTCTGTTGAGCTTCGCAGAATGTTTCGTCTGTCAGCATATACTACAGCAATGATGCAAATGGTTTCTTTATATACACCAATGGAAAGGCTATTAAAGGTTTTGGGAGGCCCTAGAGGCTACCGATGAGAAATTTTAGGTAAGGTATGTTAAGATAATGAGCTCACTAATGGGCGTGCCTTGATGCTTGCCAAAGCAAGATACGCTCTGAGTGCCAAATTGTGCCTGACCTCTTGACCCATATCATAGCACTTTGTCCTCACAATTATCCTGTCATCTCTTTGTAATCAAATGCTCATCTTGGAAATTGATCTGTTTACCGTCATCTGGTCATTCCATACAGAACAGTAGTGTTGCATAAGAGAGGATTGACTTAGCTTAACTGCCTCAAGGTGGCCGAATACAGTTGAGTTGAGTTCATATGACTTTATGTTATATTTAACATTGAGCAGGCAGCTGTAGAATATGATGTGGATGGATTAGACCATCTGTACAGCTTTGTGCAAATATGTCTTGAATAGGGTTATGTTGCTCTCTAGTTTACACTTCGTGGTCATTGCAGATCTTAGTAAACAGATTTATTTCCTTATGACCTTGCTGTACCTCAGAGCATACCATCTGAACACGTCTGATGTAAAACCGAAAGAGGCAGGCCATGTCCTGGTTGAAACATTTCTTGACATACTCATCACTGCTTTAGATCTATGCTCCATGTTTAACTAATGTCTAACTATACAGCTAAGACAGAGGTATAGTCCTGTCATTTTTGATGAGATTACCCATTTCACTACTCTTATTTAACAGACCAGCTGCTGCTTTAAAATGACTTCACTACATTAAAGGCCAATTCAGAGGACTCAGTCACAGAAGACCATTCTTTTTGCCTCTTTAATTTAAATAAATTCCTCTGAAAGGACTGGTCCTATTTTCTGGTCCAACTGTAATTTCTGGCATGCCCGTTTAGTATGTCAGTTCTTCTACAGTCCGTGCCGTAGTCAGTCAACTGTGCAGCAGCAGGAACACTAGAAGGACAACACAGCCTTGACTGGGGTCCTGGATCCTTGCCCTCCCCGTAAACACCTCAGTGGAACCTCCTGCTGTGCAGGGAACATCACAAGAAAGGGTTTACGAGCAGTCACATAGCTTTTTCACTCCCACAGCCATGTGTGCGGAGGGTTTGTGATGGTAACTGTTGGATGTGCTAATGCAGGTCAAGAGCGTAACTAAGCTTTATATAACAAACTAAGCAGCCTTTTGGCTTGTGACTCCCAAATGTTTTATCATTTAGGCTAATGTTGACCTCATTAAACCTGTTTAAACTGTGGTGTAAATGTCCTGTTTATGAGCTTTTTTATCGGCAGCACATATAGACTAGTGGATCTTGTGTGAGGCGGTCTGGCCATGTTATGGAACATGAATCATGAAGTATCATGAAAGGCTTGCTTCTTTGTGCAGACAGCCATCGGGTTCTTTTACCCTGTTAATTACACTGCTCCTTACGGGTTGCCTCAGCGGCATCGAAGGATGGGTTAAATGCAGAGGACAAATTTCCCTACGGGGACAATAAAGTATACAAACAAACAAACATTAATTTATTAAGGAGGATCCATAGTTTAGAATTAGGACTGTCAAAGTTAACAAGATAATTATAATGAATCATGGATAAATGAATGGCATCATATGTTTTATCCATCCATCCATCCATTTTCTTCCGCTTTATCCGGGGCCGGGTCGCGGAGGCAGCAGTCTCAGCAGAGATGCCCAGACTTCCCGATCCACGCACACCTCCTCCAGCTGTTCTGGGGGACCCCGAGGCGACACCAGGCCAGCTCGGAGACATAGTCCCACCAGTGTGTCCTGGGCCTTCCACGAGGCCTCCTCCCAATAGGACATGCCTGGAGCACCTCCCGAGGGAGGCGACCAGGAGGCATCCGGAACAGATGCCCTAGCCACCTCAGCTGGCTCCTTTCGACGTGAAGGAGCAGCGACTCTACACCGAGATCCTCCCGGGTAACTGAGCTCCTCACCCGATCTCGGAGGGTGCGCCCAGCCACCCTGCGAAGGAAACTCATTTCGGCCGCTTGTATTCGCGATCTTGTCCTTTCGGTCATTACCCAGATCTCATGACCATAGGTGAGGGTGGGAACGTAGATCGATCGGTAAATCGAGAGCTTTGCCCCCCGACTCAGCTCCCTCTTCACCACAACAGTCCGATACAGCGACCGCATCACTGCTGACGCTGCACCGATCCGTCTATCGATCTCACGCTCCATCCGTCCCTCACTCGTGAACAAGACCCCGAGATACTTGAACTCCTCCACTTGAGGCAAGGACTCCCCACCGACCTGAAGAGGGGAAACCACCTTTTTCCAACTGTGAAGCACTTTGAATTGCCTTGTGTATGAATTGTGCTCTACAAATAAACTTGCCTTGCCTTGCCTTGCCTTTCCGGTGGAGAACCATGGCCTCGGATTTGGAGGTGCTGATCCTCATCCCGGCCGCTTCACAGTCGGCTGCAAACCGCCCCAGTGCGCGCTGGAGGTCCTGATTTGATGAAGCCAACATAACATATATTTTTATTTTTTTAATAATTGATTGACAGCATTATTCAGCATACAGTATAGAAAGTGCAAACTAATAGATTTATGGTTTAAAACTTGGTTTGTGAGAATTCAAATTTTGATTATGAAGAGATTTGTTTTATTTATTTTTTACATTTTAGGTGAAAAAGTGAACATTGTATATGATAAATACAGATGCACAAATCCTTTGGATTGCGGTTACTATTTGTTTGCAAGTCGGAAGTATCCCTTTCCCTTGTTGCTTTTGCACCTGTTGGACTTTCTTGTCTTTGCAGCTGCATGCAGTGTGTTGTGCATCTGAATGTGTGCACGCCCATGCATGTGGAGGAGGGGGATTGTCTGTTTTACTAATATCAATCATCGCACAGACCATTCATGCTATGTCAACATGTCTAAAAAAGTAGGCGGGGATGTTACACTTCTAGGAGGCGTCTAAAAACACAACCAAGCACCCTCTTAACCTTTTTAAGGAAAAACATACAGTACATCCTGTGCTCCAATGATAGGCGACTGTCCTCCCCCGGTCCTATTGGCAACTGTCCTGTGCCACATGTGTTTAGGCCTGCAGTCCCTAAACCTCTGTAGTGTCTATAAGGTATATAAGACTGTCATAAGACTGTCTCACTGTGGAGCCAACTGCCATTCTTTACAGCATCAGCATCAACAACGGGTTAAATAAGCCTTTATTTGAGCTGCAACGGTCCAACCAAGATGCCCACGACCAACAGACTTATTTCTGACTCCACCAAGTCTGTCAAAGGTAATGTTACGTATTTTGCACACAGATCTGTCATGTGCTCAATAACACATCTTTGTGCCATTGGAAGGGCTGAGCGCATCATTGATGGAAACCAGACTCACCGCTGCACCAGAATAATTCCCCTCTGTATAAAAAAAAATACAGAGGGGGATCAGTCTGGTAGTGCCTGGCTAGTGTGCATATAACTTTAAGCGCTTTATGAGATCATTGTTTCAGCAGTACAATGACTCTTGTGTGCATCAAAGTCTTTCAGCATCACCTTATCTAGATTTATGTACTCATTTGTTCTTTTTATGCATGTGCCATATAGCTAATGGTTATGTGGAACTAACTCTTAACTTTTTTGTTTTCTAGATGCAGACTGATTGATTTCTTAAACAATTGTTTTTTTGTTTTTTTTAAATCAAGCTTATGGCTCATAACCGGCCACATCCGCAGGGGCCTCTGGTGAGGCTCCCTGCAGCTAAAAGGCTTTTCGGTATCAGCTTGTAATGAGTCTAGACAAAGTGGTTATTTTCATCACCTTGTTCTAAATCCAGACAGGTGGCTTAACATTCTCTGTCAGTCAGAGATAAATATCAGCTCATTTGGAAAGGTCTTACATTGTGCATAGCAAACAAAGGCATTTGTATTGAAAAATTGTGATAATGATGACAAGTAGATTTAGGGGACAGGTGCAAGTATGCTGCCTCACCTTGATCTCTGCTCCTCCCTCTTATGATGGAAGATGGTTATTTGTGACATATGGAGATGCTTTTAGGATGAAAACACATTACTTATGTCCGCCGACATTGACATCTTAATGCTTTGGGATCAGCCATGTGATGCTCCAGTATTAGTTACAGAAAATAGGCAAGGCAAAGCTAACTGTAGATCAGAAAAATGTGTTGTTATCGTATCACACACAGCTATGTTTATTTGAGGAATATTCAATAAAATAATCTGTCAAATTTCAAAGGACGCTTCTCCCGAAAGTAATTTTAGTCAATGCAACCCAGCGCTAACAAATCTTATACATTCAGACTGACTGCGTCCTCACCCGATAAAGTGTGTGCTTGTCCGTGCTGCGATGTCCTGTCACGCTAATAGAGTGAGTGACTGAAGCCAATGCTGCAACATGTGAAGTGTCTCGGTAATTCCAACCTCTTGGCATGAATCAGCCATTGGCCCCAGAAAGTATGTGGTGATGATCTGACAGAAGCAGATGGTTTTCCAAGTATACCTCGTTTTGCTGAAGCTCACTTCATCACCTGACACACAGTATTGCCTGTAGTAGCTCTGCGTGCTTTCTTTTTTATTGGGTATCTTTGTGCATCAAAATTAACACTTTTTTATTTTTTATTTTTTTACAGGCAGAAAGTCAAAATCTGGAAACACAGCAGCAGGTGAAATTACAATATAAAATGTTACAAAGCCTAAATGCTAATAGTTATTTCATGAATGCAAATGGAAGTTAGCTTGTTCGTCACACCATTCGAGTCCTCTGACCTTCACTTTGTGTCAACCCCTAGAGAAGACACCACCCTATGAACCGAACATCCCTGAGCCAAAATGCAGAGCAGACCTCATCAAATGTACATAAACTCTCAAATAATCCTCATATTTACCTTTGCTTTGCTTAATATGGCCTAAACTGTTGTGTAAAATATTTTTTTCCGATTGACTAATTCAGACTGGCATAACCTCACCCTTGATGACAAGACAGCAAATAAGACTCTGTGGATCACAGAAGGAGGTGTGAAAGTCGCTCGTAAAACTGATGATGTCACATGTCCTGTTTTGGATCGACCAGAGAGATATGAGTATGCTCCACAGGTATTTGAACTTGTCATGATGTCCTCACAAGTATAGTTTGTTATAGCTTGATACTGTCCATTATTTTGTATCGTGTATCATCTTTTATCCTTAGTGTGAGTGCAAGGGTTAGACGCTAACATGCCATAGTTGGCTGGTTTTGATCTGACTATAAACCTGTAAATCCATACAGGCGGCAGTCTTGGTGTTTGTTTTAAACTAAAAAGCTTGGCATTGCAACACTGACAAAGTCGAGCTGCTTTGAATTCTTCTTGGTGACTGGGGTAATAAATCATGGGGTGTGTTAGATCGCCTCTAAATAACTCTGTCATCTTAATACAGGTTCTGTGTAAGGAGGGAATCCTGGGCTTCCGAGGGTACTGGGAGGTGGAGTTTTCCGGATGGGTTGTGGTCGGGGTGGCCTATGAGCGAGCCGGACGAAGGAATACAGATGGACCCTGTGGATTCGGAGAGAACGAGGAGTCCTGGGGTCTGGGCTGGAATGGCTCCAGTTATCATGCTTGGCATAAAGGTCAGAGCAAAGAGATTGTAGATATTCCCAAGAGCTCTACAATCGGTGTCTACATCGACCAGCCTGCTGGAATCCTCAACTTTTATGCTGTGGAAGAAGTGAAAGAGGGAGAGGAGCGCACAGGAGCCAGGGAGGTCACACTACTGCAGCAAGTCACAAGCACCTTCACTGAGAAAATGCTGCCAGGCTTTTGGGTGGGAACACAGTCTCACTGTTTAATTCTGAAGAATGAAGAATGATGGACCTGGTGTAAAACACCAGGTCCATCCATACCATTTTGATCACCATCAACACTGAAATGCATTTCCACTAATGAGCTTATTCCATTCAGTTACGTCGATTTTTGTATCTTTAGTATACAATATATAAAGATTCCACTTACATGCTATACCACATATAAATGAAGGGAACAGTGCAGTGCAGCAGTTTTATGTGTCAGGTTTTTGGACTTTCCTGAATTGATATTTAATGTATACTCTATTCATGATGCTCAATAAAATGGTAAACATTGCAAGATATGCTCAGTCCATTCTTGAGTTGAGGCGCCAGTGAGTTTTATTTATACAGTGGCGTAAGTCGTCAAGAACACTGTGTGAAGGTGGGACCACAGCTGTAGCCAGTCATTGATGAATTGTTATTTTGGTAACACTTTATTTTACTCTACCCTTGATACATACTGTAGTACCTGCCAAACTTAGTACAATGTAATGGGCTCTGTAACAATGTGTAATAACTTGTATCTGTGGGTTAGATACACAATGGAATAAGCTGTATTTGTAGTTTGGAGGTACTTAATGTAATAAAACCCAAACTCTAATCCTAACCTTAAACCATAACCATAATCCAAATTACCAATACACATCATTCCTTTGTGTATGTACTACATACAGTGCCTTGCGAAAGTATTCGGCCCCCTTGAACTTTTTTGACCTTTTGCCAGGCTTCAAACATAAAGATATAAAACTGTAATTTTTTGTGAAGAATCAACAACAAGTGGGACACAATCATGAAGTGAAACGAAATTTATTGGATATTTCAAACATTTTTAACAAATAAAAAACTGAAAAATTGGGCGTGCAAAATTATTCAGCCCCCTTAAGTTAATACTTTGTAGCGCCACCTTTTGCTGCGATTACTGCTGTAAGTCGCTTGGGGTATGTATCAGTTTTGCACATTGAGAGACTGAAATATTTGCCCATTCCTCCTTGCAAAACAGCTCGAGCTCAGTGAAGTTGGATGGACAGCGTTTGTGAACAGCAGTTTTCAGTTCTTTCCACAGATTCTCGATTGGATTCAGGTCTGGACTTTGACTTGGCCATTCTAACACCTGGATATGTTTATTTGTGAACCACTCCATTGTAGATTTTATGTTTTGGATCATTGTCTTGTTGGAAGACAAATCTCCGTCCCAGTCTCTGGTCTTTTGCAGACTCCATCAGGTTTTGTTCCAGAATGGTCCTGTATTTGGCTCCATCCATCTTCCCATCAATTTTAACCATCTTCCCTGTCCCTGCTGAAGAAAAGCAGGCCCAAACCATGATGCTGCCACCACCATGTTTGACAGTGGGGATGGTGTGTTCAGGGTGATGAGCTGTGTTGCTTTTACGCCAAACATAACGTTTTGCATTGTTGCCAAAAAGTTCGATTTTGGTTTCATCTGACCAGAGCACCTTCTTCCACATGTTTGGTGTGTCTCCCAGGTGGCTTGTGGCAAACTTTAAACGACACTTTTTATGGATATCTTTAAGAAATGGCTTTCTTCTTGCCACTCTTCCATAAAGGCCAGAGTTGTGCAGTATACGACTGATTGTTGTCCTATGGACAGAGTCTCCCACCTCAGCTGTACATTTCTGCAGTTCATCCAGAGTGATCATGGGCCTCTTGGCAGCATCTCTGATCAGTTTTCTCCTTGTATGAGCTGAAAGTTTAGAGGGACGGCCGGGTCTTTGTAGATTTGCAGTGGTCCGATACTCCTTCCATTTCAATATTATCGCTTGCACAGTGCTCCTTGGGATGTTTAAAGCTTGGGAAATCTTTTTGTATCCAAATCCGGCTTTAAACTTCTCCACAACAGTATCTCGGACCTGCCTGGTGTGTTCCTTGTTCTTCATGATGCTCTCTGCGCTTTAAACTGACCTCTGAGACTATCACAGAGCAGGTGCATTTATACGGAGACTTGCTTACGCACATGTGGATTCTGTGTATCATCATTAGTCATTTAGGTCAACATTGGATCATTCAGAGATCCTCACTGAACTTCTGGAGAGAGTTTGCTGCACTGAAAGTAAAGGGGCTGAATAATTTTGTACGGCCAATTTTTCAGTTTTTTATTTGTTAAAAAAGTTTGAAATATCCAATAAATTTCGTTCCACTTCATGATTGTGTCCCACTTGTTGTTGATTCTTCTCAAAAAATTACACTTTTATATCTTTATGTTTGATGCCTGAAATGTGGCAAAAGGTCGAAAAGTTCAAGGGGGCCGAATACTTTCGCAAGGCACTGTAGGTACAAGTTATTACAGATTGTTACAAAGCAGATTGCATTGTACTAAATTTAGTTAGTTATCAAGGTTGTGCAAAATAAAGTGTGACCATTATTTTTCCTAACGCTGTAAATAAAAGCTTTATGAGATCATTGTTATGAAACAAAAGTTGTGTGCATTTAATTTAAGAACAAATGACTTATATTTCTAAGGCACTGAAACAAGTCTGGTAATGAAAAACACTGCTATGTAAAGAATTATTCGAACTTGCGTTGAGGTTTTTTTCCGATGGCACTTACTGTATCTGCTTTTGCAAGTGGGCTATCCATGTGTACACGTATTCATTTATTTATTTTTACTTTATCTATTTATTTATTTTTTGCTGAGATCCACGGGGTAATTGTTTGTTAGTCTTTAATGCAAAAATAATAAAAAAGATTATTATATAAACAAAGAAAAGGAACGCTACTACTTCCCATAGAAATATCACGATCCTTGTCTTACGAATAGTCCGTCTGTACAGTTGAGCTGTAATGTGGAGGCCAAGTAAGCACCCTTGCTAATTAACATTCAAAGATATCTAGCAGGCTGTCACACTTTTAGCCACATGGTGAAACATCGGATGTGTTTCTGCTTACTCTTGTGCCAGTGTTAACAACAGTGACGACATCAGTTTCAGCACGGTTTTCTTCCACCCTTCCACTTTTTTAAACAGACTTCTTGAGTTTCCCCAGTGTCAGGTATCGGCTCTTGCCTAAGTATAGCCATATGTCAAAGTGAAGTACGTTCCTACACTCCTTCCCCTGCTGATCACCCAATTCGTCTGACCTCAAGCCCGCCTTGGGTTGCTCGTCACATTTTGACTAAAGGTATAAAAGTCACAGTGGGCAAGAACAGTCCCTAGTTTGCATTCTGAAATGTTTAGGAAGCCTCAGTAAGTACGCTGTTATCGTAAAGCCTCAAGATGCTTACATCCACTAAAGCACTTTCGGCAAACGGAAAACCAGGTATGTCGTGTGGGTCTTTGTCTTTACAAGTAATTAACTCAGTCTGCGTGTTCTCACGGACCTGTCCCTTTTTAAGTCCAGATTAAAGACTCATCTTTTTAAACTTGCTTTTAATACTTAGGGCACACTGAATTGTGTCTTGGTTGTATTCATTTTGTGTTTTAAATTGTTTTAATCTTTCTGTGAAGCACTTTGGTCCTCCTGGTGTTGTTGTAAAGTGCTATACAAATAAACTTTGATTGAAACTTTGAACTAATCTCAGAACAAACTACGTTAGTCTTTGAGTTTGCTTTATTTGTAATCTTATAAATGTTTTGTGTTCACACTGTATATAGGTAAAAAATCAAAGTCAAGCAACATAACAGGTAATTTCTCAACGGTTTTGCAGTTGAAACTTTTCTCTTTGCGGTGTACAAACAGTACTGCTGTTTTGATCTTGCAGAAAATGTCCCAGTTTATGTCCCAAATGTCCCTGAACCAACCTGCAGAGCTGAACTCACAAAGTGTATGTAACTAATTTTACAGATAGTTACAATTCTATTTTTGTTTTGGCATTCCAAAACAACACTTTTTTTCTTTCAGACTGGATATCTCTAACGCTGGATGACAAAACAGCCAACAGCATGCTGTGGATTTCGGACGGTGGCTCTAAAGTTTGCAGAAGGACAAAAGAAATGTGTCCGGTTCTGGATAGACCTGAGAGATATGACTTTTTTCCACAGGTTAAACAAAAGGACTGAATAATGCTACGTGGAGACAGGTCATCAGAAGACTTACTTTTCACAATCCATGTCTTTAAAGGTGCTGTGCAAAGAGGGCATTTGGAATATGAGGGGGTATTGGGAAGTGGAGTTCTCCGGCTGGGTCGTCATCGGAGCCACTTATGAAGGAGCGGCGCGGAAGGCAGACTCTGGGCCTAGTGGACTCGGTGAAAATGAAGAATCCTGGGGTCTGTGTTGGTCCGGATCATATTACGAGGTCTGGTTTAACAGCATAAACAAACAATTAAAAAATGTCCCCTTTTCCTCGATTACTGGGGTCTATATTGACCAGCCCGCAGGTATTATATGCTTTTATAGAGTGAGCGGAGAAGGGGAAGAAAAGGAGGCCACCCTTCTGTACAGATTTCAGACCACAATTGAAAAGAGGATCCTCCCAGGTTTCTGGATAGGGATTCAGTCAGCTTGTACACTCCTCAAAAAAGCATAAGCATTTCTTAATAGGCTCAGGTTATTTAAAGTTCTGCCAAGTTTAACATAATCTTCTTCTGTTTTTCTATTGAAATGTTTAATTGTGTAAGCGTATGCAATTTTTTCTATAGTTGTATCCATTATTTCTATTTCTCAATCTTTAATAAAAACTATTTTTCCTTAATTACAGGTCTGTTCATTATGTACTTTTGAACTACAGTGCCTTGCGAAAGTACTAATACACCATGAACCTTTGCACATTTTGTCATGTTTACAACCCTAAACGTAAAGATTTTATTTTGAATTTTTTACTGAAGGTTCACAGACAAGTAACAGACAACTGTGAAGTGAAAGCAAAATGATACATGATTCTGTTATTTTTCAAAAAATAGAAAAGTGAAAAGTGGGGCGTGCATAAGTATTCATATAACTTAATACTTTGTGAACCCCTTTTGCTGCAATAACAGCAGCAAGTCTTTTGGGGTATGACTACAAGGTTTGCACATCTAGAGACTGACATTTTAGCCCATTCCTCTTTACAAAACAACTCAAGCTCTGTCAAATTAGAAGGAGAGCGTTTGTGAACAGCAGTTTTCAGGTCTTTCCACAGATTCTCAATAGGATTTAGGTCAGGACTTTGACTGGGCCATTCTAACACATTAATATGTTTGTTTTTAAACCATTCCATTGTAGATTTAGCTTTGTGTTTAGGGTCATTGTCCTGCTGGAAGGTGAATCTCCGCCCCAGCCTCAATTCTCTTGCTGACTCCAGCAGATTTTCCTCCAAAATGTCCCTGTATTTGGCTCCATCCATCTTCTCAATTATTCTTACAATCTTCCCAGTCCCCGCTGAGGAAAAGCAGCCCCATAGCATAGCGTGTTAGGTTTGCGCCATACATAACGTTTTGCATTTGGGCCAAAAAGTTAAATTTTTGTCTCATTTGACCAAAGCACCTTCTTCCACATGGTAGCTGTGTCCTCCATATGACTTCTAGCAAACTTCAAACTTATAGTTGTCCCATGTACAGATTCCCCCAGCTCAGCGGCAGTACGTCGCAGCTCCTCCAGAGTTATCTTGGGGCACTTGGTTGCATTTCTGACCAGTGCTCTCCTTGTTCGGTCTGTTAGTTTAGGTGGACGGCCGTGTCTTGGTAAGTTTGCAGTGGTGCTATACTCTTTCCATTTCCGAATGATGGATTGAACAGTGCTCCGTGAGATGTTTAAATCTTGGGAAATTTTTGTATAACTTAAAGCTGCTTTAAACTTCTCCACAGCTTTATCCCTGACCTCTCTGGTGTGCTCCTTGGCCTTCATGATGTTGCTTAGTGACCAATACACTCCAACCATAGCTCTGAGGCCCTCACAGAACAGCTGTAAATATAGCCGCAAAGCGGCAATTATCGGCCCTCGCCGACCGCCCTGCCCAAAGCGCCCTTTTGTCTCCCTCAGTCTAAAATTACGGTATTGCTACTGCCTTTACGTTTGTTTTTAACTTTTTTCCCAAGGGTCTTAGTTTTAGGATTTTTGGAATGTGCTAACGCGCACTCCGCGCTCAATTTTGACATTATACAGAGTAAAATTTGTATGAATTTGTATCACACATATCTGCAAACTGAAGCATATTTTTACATTTTAACTTAGGGCTGCGGCTGTGCCGCAGAACATCCACAAAGGTTATCCAAGTACTTTGGATAACCTTTGGTTCCTCACTTCTCGCTGAATTATGGAGTTTAACATTTTTCCATCAGAATAAAATGGGACGTTCTGGTCATCGCTACGGCAACACCGTGAAAAATATGGCATGAGTGTGATTGACTTTTCTGATCGGAACGACCAAATAGAATTTTGTGCCAAATTATATTAATTTTCGTAAAACTAAAATTTGTACTCTCCATATAATTCCTATAGGGGGCGCTATTGCGCCAAATTTGAATTTTGCCAATTGAAAGTGTTTAGGACTGTGACTTTAACAACTGATAACAAAATGAGCGAAATCGGGCTTCATATGTGCGAATGGGAAACATGTTTTGTTTGCGAAAAATATCTCAAATCTCAAAATACTTCGTACAGTTTGCGGCTTCGCCGCATAAAAACCGTAAAACTTAGAAAAGTAATTTGGATGACTTTTAAAGTTCTACTTCTCAAGATTATTTTCCACCCAAAATTAGCTCGTTCCGATAAACGCTCTAGGAGGAGATAGATTTTGTACGAAGTGAAAAATAAAGGCGGATTCCCGCTTCGCGGGCTGTCATCCAAAATGGCCGACACCCAATATGGCGGACGGCGTTGCCGTAATAATATTTTTTGCTCAACATGTCATGATGCACGTCTGTACCGATTTTTATGATTCTACGACAAACTTCATTTTTGGCCAAGTCCTATCTCGCAATGTTAAAATAAAACTGAGGTGGCGCTATCGCGCCACTATTTTGAAATTCAAAATTTGGAAATAGTCAAAAGTTGCGTCGGATCGGGTTTGAATTTTTCGTCGATGTTCACTAGGTGAAAATTGCGACGGTGCGAAAGAAAGAAAGAAAGAAACCTCATGGTAGAGGTCCAGGGCTCTCAGTCGCCCATTGACTTTTATGGGCTCTGTACAATTACAATGTTGATTTTTGCATTATATATGTATGTGCACGACGAGAAGAGTGCGTTAGTGAGTGTTTGAGAGGAGGGGAGCGCTTCGTGCTCGTTTTGTGGACTCTATACGATAACAAGAGCCTCTTCGCCAGCCCTGATGGCGCTCGGGCCTAATTACACACAGGTGGCCTCTATTTAATGGTTAGGGCAAGGTGTGAACTTTCTGCAGTCATTAGGAATGTTATAAAGGCAATTTAATGCACTTATGCACGCCCCACTTTTCACTTTTCTATTTTTTGAAAATGAACAAAATCATGTATCATTTTGCATTCACTTCACAGTTGTCTGTTACTTGTGTGTGAACTTTCAGTAAAAAATTCCAAATAAAATCTTTATGTTTATGGTTTAAACATGACAAAATGTGCAAAAGTATGCTCATTAATACTTTTTCAAGGCACTGTATATATACTCTTCCTCCCTCCTCCAAGCTTGGGTCCTCCCTGGGAGCTTGAGGGTTCTGTGCAGTATCTTTGCTGTTCCTTGACAGAGATGTCTGATGTATTTTCTGGGATTTGCTGCTCAAACTGGAGTAATCTCTAGAATAATTAGACCTTTGCCATCCTAGTGACAGATTACAGCACAAGCTCCGATGTCAAGTGCTCGAGCATTGATCCCCCTTGGATTTGCCTGAGTGGGAATCACTCCCCTGTGGTTTAGGGGCCAACTTTGATGTGTGAGAGGCACCAGGCTAGAGATCACTTTCATTCTTTGACAGGTGGGCCTCAACTTCTTCACACCTAAAGCTGAAGCTTTACAAGACCTAAAAGTGGGCCAAGCGGACATATACAAAGCAGCCATCCTGTTGGAGGCCCAGTGTTACACGCAGTCCCTTTTAAGTGGCAGAAGCTGCAGGAATAAACAACACACATGATTCATGGTGTTTATTCACATTAACAACATCATTTGTCTCTTCTGTCCACACACTATCATGGAGGTCATTTCTGGAACTGACTGGGGCCCAACAGAACTTAAGAAATGACCAAATGTTATTCATATATTGTGTGAATGCTGTATATAATTTAGTGTTGACTAATAGAGTATCATTATTCTGCAAACTTGGAATCATTTATTTGAATATATTAAACAGGTCGAACTGAGTTGATCTACACGAAGAGTGTAGACCACATTATTGTAACAAATTGTCATAATTAAAATAAAAGGTCGACTGGATGCTTTGAAGTCGTAATTCATGCATGCTTTCCTCTGTGAGTACTATTAGTCTCAATTTAGCGACTTGCTTAAGCTTCTGACATATTACGATCTAATGCCGAGCAAAGAAAACAGAACGAAGCTATGATCCAACAATAATCTGCGCCGTGACCCACATGTCTGTATGGACATGTGTGACGTTATGCCAGGTACATATGTGGATGAGTGGTAACCATAGGCGCGCGCCTGGGCCATGGCGATATTCGCTTTAAGTGACACGTATGGCATACCGGCTGCGAGAAGAAGGCGGGGCACGGCGGCTCATATTATATTTTGGTGGGCAGATTCGTGAACCAAGTTGATACTATTTCGACTCACCTTTTTACTCCTCCTGGTAACCTTACATGACGCAGCGGTGAAACCAAAGATCACTTTTTCATTCTATCCACAGGTTCTCACAACGGAAAATTTATGAGCCTCGTGTGAATAGTTGTTCAACAGCTTGGTGACTTGTGTTCAGAGGGTACTTCTAAATTACACCGTCGTATGATGCTATTCCCATCTGCTGCTGGGACGTCCTATTGATGATATTCGACTCTCATTCTCACTCTCAGAATACATTTTATTCTGTCACTATTGGTCCCAGCAGATTTACCGCGTGTAGTTACTGGCACACGTTCAAGAAGTCTGCGGTCCCGGGCAGCCTGATGAAGGCAAGGCAACTTTATTTACAACTTCAACTTCATTTCGTATACAAGGCAACTCAATGCGCCTAGGGGTAGAAAGGGTTTGGTTTCACATCTTTGTTTGGGAAAGCCCACTCCTACACAGGAAATTATTCTAAGTTTCGCATAATGATGGTTTAGGATTCAGATAATCATTTTATTGAATGAGACAAATGAAAACGATCCTTTCTTTTACAAACAACACCGCCATCTTATGTATGGACGATGGTATTACAGTACTGAGTGGCAAGACGTCAATGTTATTCAATCATTTATTTCCATATTTTTTTAATTTACTTTTGTGGTTTTATACATAGCCTAAATGTTTTATGTATTTAAGTATTAAATTGTAAATGTTTCTTGATGCCTCTCTCTTTCCCACTAAAGAGCGCCCTCTACTGCCTCGTTGTAGGAACGTGTTTGAGCAGCAGGATCAGCCAGAGCCTTGAATGCAACTGAAGAACCCGTGTTTATTTTAAGTGGCTTAATTGTATGATGTGCATGTTGTTATTGTGTTCTGATCTGACAAACCTGACTAACACCAGAATATGAGACAACCAATTGCAAATCTCTATTCTTTTTGCAAATGCAGCCTATTTTTCCTATTTTCCTGTCTTTCTGATCAATCATAACATTATTTTATTATGACATATTTATGTCTAAAGTATTTTGGTAAAAGTAAGTGTGTAGACACAGCTGCTGTAGTATTTTGTTTGCAACTTGTGCACAGTGTGATATAGAATATAAAGAGATAATTCATCCTGACCTGCCTTTGTTTTCTTAGGAAAGTATTTGCCAAAAAACTTCAAGTCCCGTAAGCCCTGAGTGCCTGCACTGTCACACTGCCCGCACTGTAACAGGAGAAGTAACTCCACCTGTCTGTCAACAGGCTGATTGTGTCCCGGACTAAAAGTGAAGTCCTTAAAGCTCAGCAGCTTCACTGTGAGAATGGGCTGATCTCTTAGACTAGGGTCACAACCCCTGTCCTTAACAAACGGCCTGGACACGTGAGGGGCTAATTATAAAATGGCATGGTTAGCATTCAAGAGCTAAGCATAGGCCTGGTATTTCTGTATTGGGAGCAAGAGAAGACCAGAATATTGGCAACACATAAAATATCTTGCACCAGATATCAGTCAATATTTTATCTCATGGACCGTGGCTCCCAATTATTGACTTGACCTTTTATTTTCATTTTGTATGTATTTCTTAGCTTGTTGCTGTGTTTTACATCAACTTAATAATAATTCCTTTTTGGGATCAGCCACTCAAAGTTCGTCCGTCATGCACCTCGGGTTTATCAAAGCACTTAAAATATTTGTAATACTTTACAGCTGTGATGGCAGCTCTCAGGCCTCTGCACATTCTTACCTTCCCTTTTCTGCTTTGATACTTTTCCCACAGCTTTCTTTATCCTGGATTAGGTGATCTTTGTAGATGTGCTCAACTTTTGAAAGTGTTTTTATTACGAGCATATGGAGTAGACGCCGAGTCAGTGGAGCCCAAATTCCTGAATATGTGTACTGACTGACTTTGTTGGTTCAGTGGAGTCTTTTAGTCCCAGTCAAGGCAGCAGTGGCTCTGTGGTTAGAGCATTTGTCACTGAGGGATGCTGGTTCGATCCCACCTCCAACTAGTGATTGTTGTGTCCGTACTTCAGCAGTACCTATAGTGTGGCGTGTGAGTGTTATGTGGTGACTGTAGGGGACTGAGGTTGTGAGGACATATTGTCCACTGACACTGAAACAAATTATTATGATTTTTTTTTACATTTCATGATATTGAATAGTATTAAATTCAGTAACTAGCGTTCCAGATTGTTTGCCCTGTTGTTTAGTGTAGTGTGCATTTTTATTGATTTGATCTTTACTTAAGAAGCCCCTTATGAGAGACCAACAGGCCCGGTTAGAACCATGAGGCCGTCCTTCTGTGGACCCACTACCTGCAGGAGGAGCCATAGGGGCTGGTGCAATGTGATTTGGGCAGCTCCAACAACTGCCCCCACGACCTGGCAACGGACAAGTGGAAGAAAATGGATGGATGGATAGATCTTTACTTAACAAGAAATGTTCCTCTGAGATTTCAAAATCTCTTTTTCAGGGTACTCCAGGACCCACGGGAGACCCTATTGTACATGTTTTAAATTAACTTTGAGTTAAGTTATATTTTATTCATTCCCGTAGGGAAATTCATTCTCTGCATTTGACCCATCCTCAATGCTGCTGGGGTGACCTGGAGGAGCAGTGGGCGGCCAGTGTGAGCCGGCTCTCGGGGACACATGGAGGATTGGATAGATAGATAGATAGATAGATAGATAGATAGATAGAGAACATACATACATACATACAAACATACAAGCAAGCAAACAAACAAGCAACCAACCAGGGCAGGTACACACAAAAAACACACAACAGACAATGACAAACATACATTGAAACCACACATACCTGTGGCAGAGTTCATGTAAAGCTAAAGCATAACTTTAGTAGATTACAGATTCTGTTACTTTATTGCTGTAGCAAGAGCTCTGAACATTATGCCACTGAGCATACAGTTCTTTAATTCCAAGTACGTCTATTTTATGGAGTGCCATTAAGTTTGATATGCATTACTCAAATGGCAACATGATGAAGCCAGAATCAGCAAATGAGAAGATGTCAAGGGTGAGAGGGAGGGCCGCTGGAGGAGGAAGAAGGAGCTCAGTGTGTAAAGATACAGGCAAAGTGAGGCATAGTGACTGAGCGGTGGACACAGATCTTCAAACTAACGCTTTCCCTCAGAAGAGACCAGAGGAAAAAAGAGAACGAACAGTCTGTTTTTGGACCATTTGCTGTGCCGTTGGAAAATATGCTGAGCGGACTCATGCCAAAGGATGGAGCATGATACCACTACCAGCAGGAGGGCACCATTGGTCAGGTACGGACAATATGGCACCCTCATTTTTATTTTTAGACACATTTGTTTTGTTTATATCCATTTTAGGGGTTTAAAGGAGCCAAACAGTACAGCGTTTTTAGTTTATTTGGAAATGTTTCTCTTGAAATGTGTCATTTTGATTCAATAAAAAGAAGGGACTTTTATTTTGCAAATTGTAGGCTATTATCTACAACCAACAGTAACCATCCAATGATGGGTTTTTGCCGTGTTACACTATAAGCTAAGCCATGAATATCTTAATTATGATACGTCTTATCATAATTAGGAAAATCCTTTATAATTGTATTATGAATTACTATTAATTATGAAAATATTATATTTATAAAACAATAGACAGTTTTACTGCTAAAATATATGACATCAACTTGGGGTCAAGCAAACGGCACATTATTGTTCCAAATAAATAAAATCAGCAAGAATAAAGGAGACTTGCCAAAGTGTTTGCAAAGGTAGTCTTTATCCCGTGTTGATGAATTCAACATACTTGCTGAGCATGATGCAGTCCTTAGGAGCCACAAAGCGCACTCTGTGTGGCGCACAGACCCACTGTTTGTCCTCCCTTCTTCACTCTTTAGCATTTTAAGTCCACTCCGCCCCAAAGCCACTGATTAGAAGAAGGAGATTTTCTAAATATTTCACAACGCCCACATAACCCCAGGCGGCTGTGAGGATGTTGTCTCTGCTCTCTTCACTCACAAAGTGCTGATTGTGAGTTACGGGACTGTGGTGGAGGCTAACAAAGACTGGTGCATGTCAAAGGTCTGGGTCACCCACGAGTGCATGTAAAATCTCACTATCAGGCCATTCTTGTGAATTCATATCTTCGTCAGGATTACTCTAGCTGAGTTACAACAATAACTGTACAGTGTCAGTGTAAACAGACAATGAACTGAGTCCCTTTTATCTGACAAAAAAACTGTTTGTTTTGTCCGTTAAAAAGGCAACACAGTAAAGTCACTTGTCATGATCTGTTTTTCCTCTGTTTTGTTTCTTTTCTTTTCTTTGTCTTTTGTCTCGTCCTCTGTTTTATTTTGACTTGTGTGTTCTGAGCTTGTGATTTTGCTTTACTTCCCCTGTGTTAATTGCCTACCCCGCCCTGATGTTACACCTGTGTCCCGTTTCCTCATGTATTTATACCCCTGTGTGTCCCATGTACTTTGTCGGTTCATTGTCAGTGTCAGCCCTGGTTCCTTTGAGTTTTTGTCTCACCAGTTTGTAATTTTATCTAGTTTTTGTTGCAGTCCTGCCTTTTGGGTTTATTTTCCTCATTCCACCATCAAAACCATGACATTACTTTTTCAAATCAGAATTTTAAAAACTTCCATAAACTAAATATCATCAGACCGTGAGCTTTAAATACAACACTAAGCAGAGACCTTTTCTAGTAGCTTTATTTGGTTCAAACTAACTCTTCTCGCTGTTAAACTATACCTACTCTCCTTTATGTCTATTAATCATATGATTTGAAAAGGTTGGTCGATTAGCAAAATAATCAGTAGCTGTTCAGTTTGCTCGTTATAATTATCTATTTAAATTACCAAGGTTTTGTTTTTCCCACCGGCCTTCACTTCCTGTCTGTGCAGGTGGGCAAACATGTGATGCAGCACCACATTTGCTTGTAAATTCTTTGGATTGCCATGTGTTTCTGTAGATCACGCCCTTTCCACCCAGTACACCACGTCTGTATTTCCAGTATTCATGTAGTCTCAACTTTGTTTTTTGTTTGTTTTGTTTTCTCCCTTGTCCTCCTTTAGGTTTGTAGCTATAAGACACATTTTTAAATCTCGTCTCGCATATAGCCCTTCCCTGCTGCTACCATATTGGTTTTTACCCACACACACTTCTTGTTGGCCCCTCCTTGCCACCATGGCGACGCAGCTGTCACCTGTCAGTTTGGGGCAGGGGGGGGGGTATGCTCCAGCCTGTTTATGGCTCAGAATAGCATGGTTCCTAGAGTTGAACTGGGACAGTGGAGGACCAAGGCCTGTAAAGAAATTAAACATCAGCTACAATGTTTGGGAAAATGGACAAGTGCAGATAGGCAATATTGGCGAACGGGTGACTACAGTTACAGAGAGGGACCAGACTGGTAAGGCCTTCTTACTGAGTGCACACACTATCAGCTTGATGTTATTCTAAAAAATGTAATTAATCTATGAAGTTGTTGTTCATATTTGCATGTTATTTGGAATCTGTTAATAATATGCGTTGAAGTTTAAGAAATAAAAGACCAGTATTTCTCAGTGGGATAGTTGTACGTACTTACAATTAGAAGGAAAACGGTTACATTTTAGGTTTATGGTATATCAGCAATAAGTGACCTGCTAATGCTGTATAACAGTCTTTACATTAATACAGCTTTGCATTTGTTACTTAATAATGTATGGCACAATTGTGAGGAACAGTACATACTTACTGAATATGACTCTGGAATTTGTGACACGTGTGACGGCTGGCTATTGACCAAATTTTCTTTTAAAGAATGGAGGACCAGGACAGAGTGAGCCAAGCATCCAGTGTGGCTACTATTTCATACTTCCCAGTCAGAAAGGTTGGTCTGATATTCGCTCAAAAACAAAAGGAACATTTTTGCGTTGCAATATTGATCATTTTGATATTCGACAGGACAACGATGGAAAAGTGCAAACATTTGGTAAACGATGCCACTCTGCTAAAAGAGATCCCAATTGCCCCGTGGTGATCAGGGGATGGCTGTACAAGAAGGTAAGTCGGATGAGCAGCGGAAAAGACACTGATGGACTGATGAAAGGTCAATAGTAATGAATGTTTGCCTTGCAGGATAGCTCAGGTCTTAAACTGTGGAAGAGGAGATGGTTTGTCCTCTCCAACTACTGTCTCTTTTACTATAAAGGTAAATGTGAGCGCTGCAGTGACTGTTTTGTTTGTTGATAATTTTGTAGTCATTTAATATATTGCAACTTCTAAATATTTCAGACAGTAGAGAAGAATCTGTACTGGGCAGTATCCCACTGCCCAGCTATAAAATACTCTTTTGCACACCACGAGAATGCAAGAACAGAAAGTTCACATTCAAGGTAATTACTGCTTTTATATTATAAGAACAACTTGACTTGTATTATACTTTGGCCATGCTAAATAATGTTTTACAGCTAATTCAAAATACATGAACCATGTATGCAGATAAACACATTTATAGCATTTAACACCATGTTTTTCTGAACACAATGATGAATACCCTATGCCTGAACTTTAGGTGGTGCACCAGGGCATGCGCTCTTACTTCTTTAGCGCTGACACTCAGGAGGACATGCTGGGCTGGGTCCGAGCCCTCAGTCAGTCTGCAGCCATGGAGCCCGGCAGCACAATGAACAGGTATCATAACAATGAAGATGATGATGATGATGATGAGCTTTTCACTTCTCAAAGCGATATACTATAGGCATTATTCATTCACTCCATACGCAGTGCATTGGTCAGGGGTAAACTGACAAAGGTTCTGTGCCGTCAGCCTCTTTGACCACCACCGTGCTCTCACACGCTACATTGTTTGTAATCAAAGTGTCAATCTTCCAATTATAAGACGATCCTCTCTTTCATCGAGTCACGGTCACACAAAGTGATTACATAACACACAATAAATAAATAAAAATGACATGAATTGCCTTTGCTGTCTTTTCAGACGTTGCTCTAGTTATCAGGACTTCACTCACATAGGTGGCAGCAGTGAGTCTGTGGACATGCCCCAGTCCCCATCAGATGGAGAAGGTCCATCACAAAAGCACCATCACGTCACCAGGACCCTGAGTGAACCCAGTCACCTGAGCGGTGGCAGGATGGGGGCGCCTCACTCAGAGCAGAGGGGAAGGCGGAGTGTGCGACACAGAAACAGCAGGTCAGTGACAGGACACACATTTTATGATGTGTAAAATGTCACTGCGTTACCTTTCTGTTTACACAGCCCTACAGCTCGTACCCCCAGCCCTCTAAGCCGCTGCCGTAGACGAGCTCCAATCCAGGACGACTCTATGTTCTATGTCCCCGTGGACAGCATCCTCCACACTCCGGTGGACATTATGGGAACAGGTTCTGTACCCCCCAGGGCTCCGTTGGGATCACGACCCCACACACCAGTGGGACGTGTAGACATTCGTCCTCAGGATGACCCTGCTATCCTCCCTCAAACATTATTCTACGCACCTGCCTCACCAAAACTGGAGTTCAAATCCACCCCTACTACACCAGTGACGGAGAGGTGGCAAAAGGTACAGTATGTAATGCAGCAACGCTCAAGTGTTTTATTTTTTGTTCTTCTTCTTCATTGTTCTTATTTTGGGTGTATTATTGCAGCCTACATCAACGTATGGGTCAGTTCATCAGATCCCAAATGGAAGGAGACTTTTGGGAAAGGTAAGCATGTTCACAATAATCAACAAACAGTATGCACGTGATTAAAACTCGCACAGGGGAGGCTTATGTGCTGCTCTTAGTTATATAAATGCTTTTTCTGCCTTCAGAGCTACTCCACAGGGGCTAATGCAGACTTACTGCCTCCATTGCCTCCATCATCAAGGGCAGCGCATGTGTCGCAACCACAACATCACCACCACCATCACCACCATCACCGCAACCATTTATCTCTTTGTGTGCTGCCGCCGGCAACGGTACAGGCTGCTCCGCTGTGCGCTTTAACATACTATTTGCACATTTTAGTGGAATGTGTTGATGTTTCTCATTAAAAATTCTCTAATGCAATCTGAAATTTCAACAGCAAACAAATACTTTAATAGCCTAACCTCACTGGACAGCTCACGAGTGAAAAGTCTTGCAAATGTTCTTTAAACTGTTATATACTGTATATGTTTTCAAAAATACAAGGCCAGGCAACTTTATTTATACCACGCATTTCATACACAAGGCAACTCAATGCGCCCCGATGCACCGAAACGTGTTAGATCACCTTTTCCCTCCATTACGACTTTGATATACAGATATAAATGATGTTTTTGCTTTGACTTTGTTTTCAGCCCTCTAAGCCGGAGTTGAGGGAGTGTCAGCCAATCAGAGCTCTGGACAGTGATGCCGATGTAAGTGTTGAAACTGAGTATGTTCTGAATGTCATGTGTTGCAGTCCTTCGCATTCACCTCCTACTATATCTTCAGGTGGTGTTGACACGGCTGTGCGGGTGTGACAAGCTGCTTCACTCGCTGTCAATGGAACTGGCTCAATTACAAATAGATAAGGTCAGCCATCGTGTGACGTCCCCTTCAGTTTATTCCGGTGAAGAGTTGCATAATGTTCCTCTGATCTTGTCGTTTTACAGGACAGCGTCCACTGTGCGTTAGAAGTGTCCCGACTGCAACTGGAGGAATGGAAGCACCAGGGACCCCAGGTGTACGAGGATATCATTTCCCAGAAGGCTTTGCTGCAGGAAGACTTGGTCACCATACGGGCAAGAATGTGTGATGTGTCTCTGGTGCGTAGCAAATTCAAAATGTCACCAAACCCCTCACAAACGCTAAGCACATGTGGATGTTGTAGGAAATGGAGAAAGTCTGGATCCAGTATGAGAGAATGGAGAGTGAACTGTCTGTGATCCGCTCACACCTTCAGCATATCTGCAACTTTGGAATGCCAGAGGTTTGTGTTACAAATATTTACAACTCCTCTTAAGTCAGACTTAAGCCCTTTGTTCATGTACAGACATAGTGCGACATCACATCAAACTTTTTTTCCCCACCCGTCAGGAACAATCTCACGCCCAAAGAGAGCTGTGGATGATGGAGGATATTCTGTCAGGACTCAAAACCAACAGAGAACACTTCCGCTTCCTTTTGGGAGTGCAGAGGCATCACAGTAAATCTTGTTTCATTATTATAGTGTTTACATACATTTCTACTTTTTGTAGTCAATTACTTACTTACACATTATCTCTCGGGCAGTGATTCAAAACTGTGGTACAGTATATAGGTAATATATTGTATCATAATAAGACAAAGTCTGCAGTAAGAAGAAGAGGATAGTGCTCAGTGTACCGTACTTCCCACAGCAGTGTTTCTCCTAGGGCCGCTTTACTTCAGGCTGTGGGTTAGAGCAGCCTGAAGTAAAGCTTATGACTAAAATGCTTATTGTGGTGAGTCTTTTTAATGGTTATAGATAAATTAATATTATATTGTCTATATTTGCAAAGTTATTTTATTATTCAGTTCTCAGATTTTAAAAAAATAAATAAAAAAGATTTAATGAAAAAGAATAGATTCTGTTTGATGTGTGCTGCATCCAGACACATAGGTTTTCAAGTCCGTCACAGTAGGGGGTATGCAACTGCTCATCCAAAACGATAGGGGGTACACTAAACCAAAGGGTTTGGAAACTGCTGTAGAGGCCAACAATCTTTGATTGATCACACACATTGATTTACCATTTATTCGTATGTGGTGTCTTATTGTTAGTGTTCCAGCCGGCCTCACCACACCCGGGCTCTCCTGCGTCTCCGACTGAAAGGCCACTGAGCGCGATGCCAATGGTAAGAATCATGTCTTCTGCCATTTAAACATATATAGTCTAGTGTCAATTCCTAGTTTCAAATGTTACATCAAATGTTATTGTTTAGGATTTTGATCAAGAGCCTCCAGCACGGCCTCCATTACCTCAGGAGCTGATCAGGGATCAGGGCTGGACTGAGCATCCCTATGAGGTACAGCATAGATCAGTGACAAGGGTTTCCTGTAAAACACACAAGTGCATTGTACAGAACTGCATTGGCAAAGAACTGACTGTGTTATACAACATTCAGGCCCTAATTTCAATGCTAACAAAACGTTTGGACTATCTCTGCAGGCCAAACATTTAAATAATGCTAAAAAAAATAAAAATAATTAAAAACGCTAGCTGCCAGCTATGTAGTAGCAGAAAATTATTTATCATGGAGGTAATTTGAGTGCTGAAATTGTTCTAATGAGTTTGATGGAGCTGTATGAACTTTTCAAAAAGGAGCATCACCTTATGGATGTAGAACAAAATATTTTGAGCACTTGGATCAACTGGATATGCAAGATCACTTATTAAACATGCATCAACGAAACACATCTCCAAGTAGCAGTTGAAAGTGTGGGACGTTAAAGATCATATTAAACACTTGCTTCGCTATTTTATTCATTTCACATTCACAATTTCATTTGTAAGTTCAACAACAGGTCCATAATCCTGGGTCAGTCTTATGCACAAGCCACAACTATTTCCCCTCAGTTCAGACTTAACTGTGCTTTGTGGTCCTGTGCTTTTTCTGTCCACAAGGCGCCAAGGGCCCTGTCAGTGTCATATGACAAAAACACATTCACAATACTTACTCTCACCAATGTCGGGGTTACAGGGAGTTTACAACCACAATGAACCGGCTCCAAGGCGAGGAAACAGTCAGCCTGATCTACTCAATGTGAATTCACACGGTGAGGCATCTGGTTAGTATTCAAACCCAAAACTACACTATGATTCAATTAAAAAGTATTACTGTGGTACTCTTCACTGTCCATTTGCATTGCATCCAATTTCTTAGACTCTAATACCTCTTCTAAGTGGACCACAACAGACACCAGCAACCATTCAACCAAGGTAAGAAGTTTGTACCTGTTTAGAAAAACGTTTTTTCTTTTTGCCAACACGGCCCAAATCTGAAATTCTGTGATCTTTTTTTGCAATTGGGGCATATTGCAGTTTGTTTTATGCACAGTAGGGGAGGCAGAGACTAGTGTCTTGATCTTTGTGATCTCGTGGTTACCACCCACCACCCCTTTTTTCCTCTCATACATTACACAATGCTGTATAGGTGCAAACGGGAGCAAGTACTTTTAGAAATACAGTACATACATCTCAGCACAGACATGCAAACACTATGTTAGTCACTATTTTTAATTCACATCTCAGTAATGCAGAGATGACTCACTGCTAATGATTTTTTCTCATAGAAAATTAGGATGAGTGAAGAGGAGCAGATTGACAAAATGAAGATGAACCAGCAGAAAATTATAAATAAAAAGAAGATGCACGGTCTGATGACAGATGTCCAAAACCACGAACAAACTTCACAAACACAAGACGAGGTTAGAAATGATTATTGGATTAAAGTAAGTCCAAGTGAGGATATGAATAGATGAATGCACTGAGCTCCAATATAGAAGGTTGTGTGTTTTTAAGACTGTTTTTCTCAAACATTATGAATCAGTATATTATATTACAGTCATGTTTTTTGATTCATTTCTCTGTAATTGTTTTGCCAATCCACTTGAAACAAAAACTGGCACATTCATTGTCCTCCAGGTGACACATTTTTCACAACAGTCTCAAAACATAATAGATTTGTATTTAGGCATTATCCCTCCCATTGCTTTTTATAGACACCTGCCCTCCATCTGTCATTTTGACCTGATCAAATTCTAGAGCATTAACTAATGTGAATAGAATTTAGAATTTGAAATAATTACATTTACAGTATATATTCCCAAATAGATGTTTACATATTTGCCACCATTTTAAAGTAACATGACATTCTGACACCTTCTCAGACACCTTTTCCTTTGAGAGTTACGCGTGTGGTCACAGCTGTCCTGCCGTCGTCGCTTGTGGCTCGAAAAGTGTCTGTGGAAGACCCCCCACCTGAACTGGATGTGCCGTTGCTGGAACAAATCCCACAAGAGCTGCAGCACAGTGAACAGAACAGGGAGCTCCCACTCAGAAACACAAGCAGGCAGCAACAGCAGGAAGTCTTCAACCCATCAGTGCAGGAGACAGAAGCTGCAAGAGCCAGACCTGCTGAGGATGCAAAAAGCCAAGGCCGAGACCAAGGAGGGTGTGAAAACCGTAGTCTTGAAAACAGGGTAAGTGTGAAATGTGATCTGTTAGAAGCACAATCTGTTAAGTATTGATGTAATATGTATTCCTCTGGGAACAGGAGGAGCGATGCAGTGCCCTCTTCACCTCTGAAGCACACCCAGACCTCTGCCTGACCCCGGAGCAGCGCGAGGCTAAACTGAGACGAGTAGAGCGCATTCGGGAGAGAGTCATACGGAGGTGAGACCCTTCTGTTCCTCCTCTGTTTTTAAAGTACATTGCATCATTCTTACACTTTGTGTTGTTTACGGGTATCTTAAATTCATCTCTCTATGCGATAATTATGGATTCATATCTGTATGTCAGCAACTAAAATGTTTTACTTGGGCTGGGTACCATTAACAAGGTCATCAGTTTACACCTGTTTGCAGAAAACTGACACTGGTAATCTTTAGACGCAAAGTTTAGTTGACTCATGAGACAGCTCAAGGTACAGAAATATGTATCATTCAGGCACTGTGGCCAGACCGCCTTTACTCTGCCTGATCCCGTCAGACCTCAGAAGCTAAGCCGGGTAGGGCTTGGTTGGTACTTGGATGGGAGACTGTTTGGGAACACCAGGCAGCCTGGGTTAATGTAGTGAGTGAGTGAGTGGTTGATGGTGGTCGGAGGGGCTGATGGCGCAGACTGGCAGCCTCGCTTCGGTCAGTCTACCCCATGGCAGCTGTGGCTACAATAGTAGCTTACCATCACCAAGTATTGAGTGAATGAATAATGCGATGTAAAGCATCTTTGAGTGTCCAGAAAAGCGCTATATAAAAGTAATGCATTTCTGTTATTACCGGTAC
Organism: Neogobius melanostomus; assembly: GCA_007210695.1. Lineage (NCBI taxonomy): Eukaryota > Metazoa > Chordata > Actinopteri > Gobiiformes > Gobiidae > Neogobius > Neogobius melanostomus. Next base: position 466,060 of record VHKM01000605.1, read on the forward strand.
CATAGACCAAGCACGATGGACTAAGTGAGAGTGGCTTTCCCCATGGCGTTCAGGCTAACTGAAGCCATCCATGCTAACAATTTGGCTGGGTTTTTGGAGCCAGCTCCTAAATTAAGAATAGGGTTAAACTAAAAATTAGAAAAAGAGAAAAAAATAATAAGATGATGGGCGTGTTAAGACAAACACAGAATGACAAGCCTGCCAATAATGACTTCAAGAGGGGTAAAAAAGTTTCAATGGAAAGTTCATTACACCAAGGAACTTCCGGAGCCTGCCCCCATTTCCTATTAGGCTTCAGCAGCTGTATTAGCCATGCTATGTCCATGTTCACAAGTATCGGTCTCACAAAGCGCTTTCTTGGCCAATCAAAGATGTTTATAGAGCATTCATACTCAGTGGTGAGCTACTATTGTAGTCACAGCTGCGCAAGGGTAGACACATGGAAGCAAGGATGCAAATCTGTGCCATACAACCACCACCAACCGCTTACTTACATACCACATTCACACTGGCAAGGTGGGTAACTCGCCCAAGGGCACAGTGACAGTCTGTAACTGTGGGAGCTGGGATTTGAACTGTCAATCTTTCCACTTTCGCGCCAGTGGCTCAGAAGTTCAAGCTACTGTATGTCTGTTAAAGTAAACTTCCATAGATACAATGAAATCAAATAGCTCATCTACACAAAAAAGAGTTTTTGGCAAACTTTACTTGGATTGGTTGATTTTCTATCTATCCATCTATCAGTGCAGTCAGAGAGAGTTCATCCAATCAACTTCCAACGCTGTGGAGAGAGGGCCAGGACGCTTCCCAGGGGAACCTTGAAAGCGCAAAGAAGCAGAGGCAAACAAAAGGTAGCTGCACCTGCATCTGTATTGTGATTAGTAATCTCTTTAAAAGGGGAATCACTCATTTCAAACTTGTGTGTGTTTCAGGCCGTGATTCTGATGACAAAACCAAGAGTGCTAAATGTTACAAACAAGTAGCTGCAAGTCAGGGCGCAGATGAAGTGCATCCATGCAAAAGCAAAAGTCCTTGTGGGGACAAAACACAACCCAAAGAGTACGGCAGACGAAGGGGAGTCGCCAAGACTAAAATCAGACGTCCAGCCTCACCGTATCATATCTCATCTCTGACTGTCCACCAGAAAAATGGAAGCGAGGACTGTGCGAGTAGCAAAAATAAAGAGGAGCAAAAGCTTGAAGATGCAGCCACCGACAATAATGAAAGTAATTTTTCATCCACTGATGTGAGAGCCAAGTGGTTCCTCTCTAGCAGCCAGTGGCAAGGCTTCACTCCACTGCAGATCCTTGAAACAGAGGCAGGGGGCAATGAGGAAGCAGTGGCAGATGGAGACAACCAAGGGGCAGGTTTGGAAGAGTCCAATGAGATGTCTCCTGAAGTCAGCGAAAGCTTAGAGAAGATGAAGGAAACCACTCGTTGTTTTATAAGATTGCGTGTGATATAAGCATTTCAGATTCTGACATTACAAGGAATGATGGGAGCTCAAGTATGCAGACTATAATGGAGGAACTGTTGATCACTGAAGACGGGGAGAGTGCACAGGCATCACCTCCACAATGTAAGGAACAAAACTCCACAAAAGACGCTGTACAATGTGAAGAAAATGCTCAGACTATTAAAAGAACAGAAAAGCAGGTCCAAGATAAAGAAGGCCACAATGTAGAAATGAAGGGGTGTTCAGAGATGGGGAAAGATACAACCAGTTACCAGGAAGAGAGGGTAAATGAAGATGAAGTTGGAGAGCTAAAGAAAACCGGGAGTTTGTGTGATGCAAAAAGTGAAGGCAGCAACGGTGAGTTTACGACTGAACACATAAACGGTGGTAGCCTGAATCGCAGTGCCTCATTTGGAAAAACGAGAGTAACAGTGCTGAGGACAAGTTTGTAAAATAAGGTGATGCGGGGGTGTACTGAAGGGTGGCCAGATGGTAAAAGCCAGCCCCAGGTACCACTCCAGTCCACGCAGAGGGGCTGCAGCAGTATGTGGGGCGGGCAAATACAAGTTCAACTTCTTTTTACTTATAATACATGACCAAGCATTATCAGATATTTTGAAAATGCCATAAATGAGCATAAACCTATGGATGCAAGTTTACCAGAATTTTGAAATCCAAGTTTTGAATTCTCAATTAAAATTTAGCCTGAAGCTTTACAGGCATGGGCCGGCCCCGCTGCCACCCTCGAATAACAAAATGCCACCCACCACCTAAACTGTCTGAACTCACCTCTGAGGTAATGAATATTTCTATAATGTGCTCTATTTGGTTAAGATATTAAGATGATTAATATGAGTACAATTGATTTTGATTTGGCTTTTACAATTTGTCAACTAATGCTTCATCTCTGATTGAATAACAGAGTATTCTTCATAAATGATGACAGTCACCAGGCACGCTCATTTGACCACTGTCTATGTATTGTTCATTAGACATGAGCTTGTTTGGGAGTGGAGTCAGCAGGACATGATTAGAGATGATTGCTCCTGTCTGCTTCTCCAAACTCCACTGACAAACGCTGACACCCGACAAGTACCCACAGAAGAATGTAAGTGCAGAATTGTTGAAACAAGAAGTCACATGCTTTGTTATTTAAAAATACATTTCAGACAAACTCTCCTCAGTCACTAGTACTGCAACATTACCATTAATATGAAGTTATACACTGACAAAGTCTTATGAATATTTATAGAAAACATAAACTATGCACTGTCTTACAGTAAAACTGAGTATTTGTAATTAACCCTTTCATTCCTTGTATTGTATGAATCTAATATGAAATCAACTGTGTAAATGTTAAATGGTAATTTATGGATAACATGTGAGTGTTTTGTATTTTGTCATTCATGAATAAACAGAAATGCTAATAGCATCTCTTTTTTTTGTCCTTATTCTCTGCTGCTCTATAAAGGTCCCTTGGGTGATGGAGCACTGTACTGTTTTCTGACTCAATTTCGCTGCAAAACTCAAAGGCCTTTGTCACTTTAAATCCTCGCCGTGTCTGAGTGGATGACATCATTGTCTGAGAGCACATTACATCATCCCTTCCCAGGCCTCTCTCTCTTAAAGACAGCACCACCTTATGTTGGCTGGCCCTCCTGCACTACCTGGGTTATATTTGCAGATGGGAAAACAATACCCACATGCATATTAATAGCAGTCTCGCACAAAAGAAATTGTTTACATGCATGATTGTGTTCATGCACGTTGTGTGGGCGTAATTACCTCTTACTACGCACCCAGCATATTTAAAACACTATAATGCTGTTGCAAGCTGACAGTTAAATGCTTTGATGTTGTTCCATATTGTATATAAAATGTAGGCTATAATAAATTACATGTAATAATTTGTTATTCAGCATATGAATAATGCATAAGTATGACAAAGCTAGAGGTATGATTTGTGAACTTTATTTGCAAAATTCTAACCCCAAATAAATGAGGAGTGGTGAAACAATATCAATTAGCCTATATTAAATACATTATGTTTATACTACATTATTACTAACATATTTTAATAGTAGCACATATAGGCGACCAGTGCATACTTATTTGCTAGCATACTACTAACTAAACTATTCCAACGTATCCTCTTTGAATTTCAGTACCGCATAGAAATGACTTATTCTTCTCAAAGTAATCCAGAAATGAAGCATCTTATCTGGGGCTAATGATGGGCCAGTCTAGAGTTATTATTGAGGTTAATTTATCAGCTTTTGATTGGCCTGTACGTGAACGCGCCGGCGTGCGTAAATCACAGAGCTGCGGAGGACGCTGAGAGAATGTTTCTTTAAGACCCATTACCTTCCAATCCGACAGAGGGGGGAGTCCGTCCGTGCTAAGGTGGCGTATCGTCTCTTCGCGTTTTACCTCCCCCCCCACCACCCCCCCACCCTCCTTATGCCGTTTACATGTGGAGACGAGGGACGGGGCGCAAAAAAATAAAAAATAGACAACAACCAACGCGGTTCGGGAGAGACGCGCGGATGGACGAACCGCCGAGATGGGCCCTGGGAATATTTAACATCAAACATGGACACTACAGGCTCCCTGCGATGACTGTGGTAAGGATGCAACTTCACACCGCCCCTTCCCATATGCAACCCAGTTTCCCCGTTGCAAATAAAGTCGCGCGCCGCCAGGAAAACGGTGCGTGCCCAAGTGATGCTGCTGCCGCTGCTGCTGCCGCCTCGACCGCACAGGCTGTGGCGCTTAACGGGGGCTTCTTACCGTGGTGTTGTCAAGGTTCGAGGAGGCACGGGTGGCGGTGTACAGTGCATGTGTGTGAATGAGAAAGGAGGGAGGGGGGGGGCAGATTATATGGAATAGACTCGGGCTTTTGGCAGGTGCGTGTTGGTAACATTTATTTGGGGCGCGCTTTCTCGCTTCTTGTTCAGTTTGCTGAGGTGAGAGAAGAGGGCAGCGGAGGGAGGGGAGTCCTCGTGAGCAGGAGGGAAAATGATGATGATGGTGATGATGATGCCACTCTACATTGGCCTACTATGTGTTGCTTGTAATTAATCATGGCTGTAACTAAGCCTTTGCCGTCGGGAGCTTTTCAGATCAAGCCTCCCAGTCCGCTGTCACACGGGGGCCTCACTGTGGAGCTACTACGCGGGCCTATTAACAGACATTATCGCCACCCTGTGCTCCGTCTTGACCACCGAGGTGCATTTTCATTTTAACACATTAGGGCTTTACTATGAGAATGTAAATATGCGCGTGCACGTGTGCTCGCTCACTCGCGGACCTCTCCTCCATACATTACGGTTATCGGGGTATACAGGCATGTGCGCGTCGTCATTTGGCCATCAACCCCAAAATGTGCTCCGTGGACTCTGATTCCCCTCGACCCAGCAACCGATCGATGTGTTTCTTGCCGGGGGTGTACCGTTTGGTATTAGGGGGGAGGGGAGGGGGCCGCGTTCATCTGTGGATAGGCTATATGCTTCTACTTTATAATAAGCAAGGTGCATACATCATCCTTTTTCTGCTGGAAATGCCTTTGAATGCAAAAGCAAATACCTTTGTCGCTTTTGTTGCTGTTGGAAGCCTGCAAATCCTCTCTTCCCACTGTCTAGTAAAGAGACTAAGATACTCATGTACATGTGTACATGAGTATCAAATGTGGGTATCATTTGGTAATGCGTAACGGGAGCCTGGCATTGGACATTTACAGAGTAAAATAGCCACAGTGTTGAGTCTGGAGTAGGCGGCTTCTGGACTTGATGATGTTGATAATCAAAACACCCACATGTGCAGACACAACACATAGAAGTGTGGACACCAGTGGAAATGCTGAAGTCAGTCTGTTTCAGCTGAAGCTGGTATTAAGGAAAACACTCATCTTGTTACATTCTCCTAGCCGTGTCAATGAAGCCAAAGAAAACCATGATGTAACCCTGTCCGTACACAGATGTTTTTAGTGCTCCATCTGGTTTATTGTAGTCTTAGTTCAGACCTGGGTTAGAACTATTCAGATTTGGTTAGTTTGAGTTTAGTCAATTTTGACAGAGTTTTTCATGATTAGGATTTAATCAGACTAATGATAATAAAAATAATGCATTGGTTTTATATAGTGCTTTTCGGGCCACTCAAAGACGCTTTAGATTGCATAATTCATTCACTCCATACTTGGTGGTGGTAAGCTACTAGCCACAGATGCCCTGGGGTAGATTGATGGATGAGGCTGGACGATGGCGAGGCTGCCAACCCTTGGCCCCTTCGACCACCACCAACCACTCACTCACTACATTCACCCAGGCTTGTTCCCAAATGGTCTCCCATCCAGGTACCAGCCAGGCCCTTCCCTGCTTAGTTCCTGAGATGTGACGGGATCGGGCAGAGCAAAGGCGGTATGGCCATAACTGTCTGACTGTCTGATTTAATCCTGGTATAGAACATCTTATAGGTTTGGACCTGATTTATTCTTAGACTTGTAAAAACTAGTCCTGTTTATCCTCAGCATTCTAGTCCTAAGTATTGTTTGTCTCAGATGAACAGCTGCCTGTGCTAGTCTTATTAAATACAGTATGATAGAGCTCAAATTCAATTTGGTTCATTTGTAAACCTCAAAATAAATTGTTATCACTGTAGTGACAATGCAATAGCGTTGCATACTCTATATCGGAGTCCCCCATCAGCTGAGGAGACATAAAGACGGGACTGTTATAATAATATCATTCGATTCTTCAACGACAACCAAACAACTCAGTGAAATGAATGTATGTATAATTGGGCATTATCTGTTTAAAAGCATTATTTACAAATACAAATGTAAATTATAATGAAGCAAATGGCACTAAAAGGTCAAACAGATGTTGCCAAAACAACAACAACAGACTACAAGTCAACAACATGCACAAACAATCTGAGAGTTTGGTCTCAATTTTAACCATTTTTATCATTTTGACAAATCTATAAAATAGTTGGTGAATCCCTGGCACTATGCTGCTCAGAGATACTGTAAGTAGCTATTGAAACCATTCTGAAGAAATGAAAGATTAAGTATGCATCAGCACCAATGTATTCCTTTATTCCTAGTAAGTGGGGATTTAACTTTAACTTTAGCCTGTTCTGTAATTTAAAGCCAAAAGCCTAATGTACATGAATCTTGCTACATGTAGCTAAATCCATCCTCTCTATAATCAACACTTTCCCTTAGTGGGACACTTGATGATGCCAAGTGCTTGAGCCAGTTCAGCAACACAGCACAAGGAACTACTAATCAGGACTTCAAACACCAGCGATGTGCTGTCCTAGTCAGGCCTGCATCCATGTACCAATGGACTTCAAGCAGGTTCTTCAGTAACAGGTTTGATTCACAGAATGGAGGATTCTGGTTGGATAAAGCATTTCTTTATAGTTCAGCCCATTCTCACTGATGTACCCGAGCCTGCATGGGGCTCTAAATCAGTCCAAAGCACTTAAAAGTATAAAGGCCAGTGTGCGCCCCGGAGTACAGTCGACTAGACAGTGAAGAATATGGAAGAGAAGAGAGGCGCGCTATAATAATGTTGATTGCCTGAATGTATATGGCCCTGGCACACAGTTTGGAGGAGAGCCAGAAGCTCTGTCTAGTAAGAAAAAAGGTGATTTAGAAGATTTACCATCGGAAAAACATTTTTAGTGTGGAAAAAGTACAAAGTACAATATTAGCAAACTGTGACAATACACTGGTATTTAAAGACAGCATTGTTCTCTAGAACAAAAAAGTTTACTTTGTTAACTGCTCTAGATTTTGGTCTAGATCATAGCAGTCAGAATAAAAACAAGCACATACATTTTTCAGAGTGGAGAACTCTACAATGCCCTATTGCCCTATTGCCCTAAGCAGTACAATATATGCAGTCTATGCTGTTCATGTGAAATGAATTAAATAGCCAGAGCTTTCAATCTTTATTTAATCATGTCAATTCATTTATTTTTTCAACTTTAAAAATGTATTTACAACATTTGCATTTTCACGTTTCATAACTTAAATTATCCCTCTTTCAACTCTAATTTCTGAGCATACAAAAACTCATCCTTGCATCATAGATGTTGATCTAAAACATTTAGATAAAGCTTAGGCAAATAGCTGAAATTTAGATCATCAACAGGTGGAGGGCAAATGTTGAGACAGACTGAAAATGTGAAACGTGCATAAAAGAAACAAAACGCATGTATTTGATGAGGAAACGAATTCTCAGTAAATGCACAAAAAGTCCTAACGTCTGTTCTTTCCTTGTGTTTTTGTTTTGCAGCTCCCTCCGATGGTGCACTGAGGAGCTCTGTGGACACAATAGAGTAGCACCCACCCTCCTCTGTCCCCCCTTGCTCCTATCACCCCCTCCCTGTTTCTCCTGTGCCAGTCCCAGCCACCCACTCCCCATAGAGCAGCCCTATACTTATGTAACATATAGAAACACAGCTGCCGGCTCGGGCCTGTAACTAAGAACGTATAAAAGACTTTCGGCAATAAGACCACAATGCGGACACGACCAAAGGAATGCTATTTTATCACACAATGTAAATATTTATATTTTGTACTGTAAAAAGAACAAAGGAACGACATTTGCACGCACAATCCCCGCGCAAGTCTCCTAAGTCACAAGTGAACCCAAACGCCACGGTCTCATGATGATGTGCGAAGTGATGCCCACCATTTCCGAGGATGGCGCAGCGGGACAGGCGGCGGGCCCACCTCTCCGGGCGGGCCTGGGGTCGGCGTGGGTCCCGGGGCACCATGGGGGTAGCGGGGGCTTCAGCGGCCGGGACCCCAGAGGCGGCGGCGGCGGCGGAGGAGCGGGTGGCGGCGGGGACGAAGGAGGGAGCACCGGCAACCTGGAGTCCCTGATGGTCAACATGCTGACGGAGAGAGAACGCCTGCTGGAGAACCTGAGGGAGACGCAGGACAGTCTGGGGACGGCGCAGCTCCGCCTCCGGGACCTGGGACACGAGAAGGAGTCTCTACAGAGGCAGCTGTCCATCGCACTGCCACAGGTACGCACTCTCTGGTGGAGGCTATTTCTGTCGCTGTGAGCCATTCAGGTGCAAAGCTTGGACTCTGTCAGCAACTTTCAGGCCAAGAGGAGCCCGGACAGCCAGCCCTATTCTAATAGCACTACTAATGGATTCAGGGAGGTTTCTTTGAATGCAATTGCAGAGGGATACAACAAATTAGACAGGGATGCAGTGCCACCATATGCTGAATAGCTTGGTACAGTATCTGCTACAAGAAAGGGCAGATATTGAGGATAAGATGAGGTTAATCAACTGTAGCTCCTAATGCCATATTAATACACCCTGTAAACAGAGCAAAATACAAGCATTCATTTAATCGCAGGTGTTTTTATTGGAGCTACTGTACCTAAAAGAAATGCATCCATACTGTGAGTGGGCTTGAGTGTCCTCAGACCCGAACTAGTAACTTTGTTCGGTGCGGGATTCCCTACTGCTTTGCTCTGAATACCAACAGGCTTTTTTTCCCCCAAATGTTTTATTTTGATAAACAGCGGCAAACATACAGTAGCATGGTGCGTGTTAGGGGTATATACTGTATGTGCGTTCTAAAAGATGTCTCAATAGTGAGAGAATATTATGCAGAGAATAAGAGGAAATGGAAAGCATGCCAGACCGGTGTGAATATTTTACATTTTCATGAAGGATTTGAATTGGATGCAGCCGTCTTGAGCGTCACTCGCACTCTTTCGTGTTCCTGAGCGGTTTTTGCGTGCACTGTGGGGAAGTGGGCTGATGAGACAGTAAGCTTCAGCAGCGACAGTTCATACAGAGACTCGGTCAAAGTGGATGTTAAATACTTCCTGCTCTATGTCTTCAGACATTTTATCACTAATGCTGCTCTTACTAATGCAGTGGGTGCACATGTCTCTTCCTGCAGCTTTTCTTTCTTTTTAATTTGAATTTGTCGTATGGAAAAAGCCCTTTTTGTTGAAGATGACATAAAGCTCTAGTGTTTGAATGGAAATGCTGATGTTGTTGCCTGTTTTCATACTTATTTTTCTTCTAAAAAAAAAAAGAATAAATGAATAATGAGGCAACAACAAAACAATAGAACGATTTCAGGAATATGTTTTTATATGGGCAACAGAAATTGATTAAAGATTTCATTTTTAAAATAACTTAGCATGCCAAAATTTTAATCAGAGCACGGTATTTTCATATACATATACATACATACATACATACATACATACATACATATCATATACATTTTGTTTTTAAGAGGAGAACCGGAGAATTCAAAATATTGGGGAGTTGAAAAGGGACACTAACTGTGACACAGACCTCAATCCAAATTATAAACCAATCCCAGAAGGCCAAGAGCCAATAGGCCCACTGTGTCACCATCTGTATACAGTGATTTCCAGCGCTCGTTTCCATCTTCTAATGACATATCGTACATTTAAGTACGTCTGGCTGAACTGAAAAAATAACAATAATAACAAAACATTGACAACTGGTGCAGAAGATGTTGTGTTAGCCTTAGCATGTTTGAGTCAGTTGCTTTGAACTCCTATGGCGATGTGGATGATGGTCCTGTGTTGAGCGGGGCCATTGTGTAACACTGTGATGCAATCCGTCCACAAGTGCTCACACACACGGATGAGCAGGAGGAGAAAGTGTGTCAGCGATTTGCATGATTATTATAATGTTTTGCATCATATATGCCATGTGTCTCTGGTCTCAGTCGTTTCATTTCAACTGGAAAGAGAAGGATTAGACTAAGACTATATTTTTAAGAAAGATTGGGATTTCATCTATTTGATAACGACATAGAAATGATGATTTAGGTTTCATCATGTTCTTGTGCAATTTCAGGCGTTTTTCAGCATGGTCAAACTTCTATCTATCTCCATTTTTGACACCACAGTAGTCTGGTGCTAGCTGCTATAATTTCCAGTGGGCGCTGATGCCGGCTGAAGCGGTCAGAAAAATATGAATTGTGCAGTAGCTGTTCATAATCTTGAGAATGTGACTGTAGTTTACTTCCAAATCCATTTAGTTGCTGTGGATTTGTCAATCCAGATGCAAAAGATCAACCCAACTATTTATACTGGACACGCTGCATTGCTGAGTGACCGGAATGTGCCACAGGAAATCAAACATCGTAATGAATGATAAAATCAAATTGAATAAGAATAAGCAGTAGGTAATAAGCACGATATGAACCAATATAGGATTTGTAGCCGCTATGTACGCAATTGTATTCAAATGAGGGGACATCATCTAACAGTGGAGCATTGAATGGCGCATGAATGAGTGTATTGAGTATGGTATGAAAGTGCTCCGGTAAAGTTCCTGCTGTTGTCTGGCAGTCTAATATCCTCACCTCTTGGCTCTGGAGGGTGATGGGCCTAGTGTCCTTCATAACGTAAGATGTCATAGCAACCCGATGGGATGGGCTTCTTTGGTAGTGGTTCTACACTATGCAGGAGATTTTCGACAGCGTCAGTATCTTCTCCTGCTTCAGACTCAAGTTCAATTCTGAATTCTCACACTTGAAATGATCACCTGCATTTATGAAGATTCCTCATCAATTACATTTTACACTTTAACTCCAGGGGGCCATGACACCCATTCCCATAGAAGTTTTGTCCAGGCCTAAAACGCAGTGTGTCTTTCCCGCAGGAGTTTGCAGTTTTGACAAAGGAGCTGAACGTTTGTCGGGAGCAGCTTCTGGAGAGGGAGGAGGAGATCGCCGAGCTTAAGGCGGAGAGAAACAACACACGTGTAAGATGTTTAGCCGCCATTTTGCTTATTAGCACTTTAACAGACTCGGTGTTAGCTTCTATCTTCACCCACTGCGGTGGTGTGGGAGCGACACTCTCTCCTCTGTTTCTTAGAGTTTTGTCTCTTCCCTGTATCCTCATTTTCTCTCTCATCACTGGTTCATTGAGGACTGCCTCTTCTGCCCAGTCACTTTTTTGCTATTTGTTTCACAGTTTTAAAACCATATTTTCCTCCATAAGCGGTGGTTCTCAAACTGTCCTCACCAGGTACCGCCTAAGGAAATATTTGGATTCAATTCCGGCCAGTCTAAGAACCAAGGCTGAACAGTTCAAAACAAGAACCAGTGGCCCGAGCACCACAGTTTGAGAAACACTCAAACTGTTCTCTATGAATTGAATGTTATTGAAGAAATCCGACATTTATATGGTAATGTTTATTATTAAGTTCATAATGTAATACCAATACAAACATTAAATAAACTCCGTCTTAGTAACATCTAACTAATGGTTTGTAAGCAGCTTGTTAACATTTATAATGTATAATGCATCTACAAGCAGTTAACTAATGCCTATTAATACTGTTCCATATAAATGCTTTGTAACTGAAGCGTTACTCATTGTTCAATACCAATCCCAAACTTTATAGTCAATGATATTAGATTTTAGTCCTAGGCTAAATTTGACATAGAATTATATAAATCCGCTTCTAAATGTTCTCCTTACTTTATATGAAAGACTTTCTCCCTCGTGTTTAGCTGTTGCTGGAGCACCTGGAGTGTCTGGTGTCCCGTCACGAGCGCAGTCTAAGGATGACCGTGGTCAAGCGCCAAGCCCAATCTCCAGCAGGGGTCAGCAGTGAGGTGGAAGTTCTGAAGGCGCTCAAATCCCTGTTTGAGCACCACAAAGCCCTAGATGAAAAGGTGTGCCCAAGTCCCAAAACACGGTGACATCTAGCAACAACAGCAACTCTCAGTTTACACTGTATCACAGAAATAGAATAGCATAGCATAGAATAGAATAGCATAGAATAGAATAGAATAGAATAGAATAGAATAGAATAGAATAGAATAGAATAGAATAGAATAGAATATTTATTGTCTCGTTACGGAAAAATTTGTTTTGGACAACCAGGGCAGGTACAAACAAAAAACTGAGAAACACAGAAATAGAACTGTAGATCCTTGTACATTAACCACAATCTGCTCAGATGGATTTATGAAACATATTATCTTACCTGCCTAATTTGATCAAATGATTAGATTTACCAAAAAGAATTGTCACAAAAAACATTTGTTGCTGTGTTACTCAAACATATATTGATTTCTTAATGTAGAAATCATTGAATAGAATATTTTCTGTCTTCATTGTGGTACAAAAGGTCAAAAATAAGTAACACAAACATAAAAAGTCAGATTAACCCGTCTGACTTCTGTTCAATGCGACTTGCAGGTCCGAGAGCGACTGCGTGTAGCCCTCGAGCGAGTGTCCATGTTAGAAGATCAACTCGCAGCGTCTTCTCAAGAGGTAATAGCCCTTTATAAGTTCACTTGCACCTGTGGGTCTATTTCTGTATGTGAAAGCAGTGCATTAATAAATATGCTCTGTGTTGTTTTGTTTTGCAGGTAATCTCTTTAAGAGACCAAATTAAAAGACGTCAACAAGGGGTGGACGGCGGGAAAGATGTAAGGGAGGGCTCCATGCATGTTGGCTCCAGTTGTTTGTGTATTGTGTTAGCGTCCACACAGTCAGTAGAGCAGTAGATGTGGGTATCATGGTGTGTCAGTGTGCTTCTAAATATACTCACTGTTCACGTGGAAGCTCAGCTGATTCTAACCGATTATTTCTCTTTATCGCTCTGATTTCATTGTGGGTTGTCATCACTTCAGCGCCTTCCCAACGGCCCCTCCTCCAGCCTGGAGGATGGAGAGCTGGAGCGGCAGAGAGAGGGAGAGATAGAGAGGCAGAGAGCTGAGCTGTCCCAGCTCCGTGAGAGGCTGGCCCTCATGTGCCGACAGGTGAGTCCCCATTTGTACCTGAGGTTTGGGGACCCGAAAAAAGGCCTCATTGACCATTATCTTTGCAGTACAAAATCCATATCTTATTTTAAACAATGAAAATGCAACTTACACGTTGTTGCATATTCAGAATTCGTCATTAAATGCTTTCTGTATAGGAGATGTTGCTCATACATTGAACTACAAACAATAGCCCTCCCTCTTGTGGCTAGTTCGATTACTACAGTTACCATTACACAATTTAGGCAGTGCAAAAAGAAGGGGCTAATTGAATGATACAAATATTTTCCCTTATTATGCCCAAAATTCCTTAAAAAGCAAGAGATTCTTTTCCTGATGAAGTGTTTGGAGTTCTGTACTGCATTCGTCTTCTTCCAGCCCAATAACAATAGATTTACCACAGGGGTCTTTGTAATCACTCACTGTTACATCTGTGTTTACACTACGACAACACTGACTCATACATTCTCAATCACTGCTGTCTTGTGTCCCTTCGTGGCGTCCCGTTAGGTTGGCGAAATAGAGGAACAGCTTGCGGCCGCCAGGAGGGAGGTGACGAAGACAGAGGAGGCCAATCAGAAGCTGCAAAGGGAAGTCAAGGAGGTCTGTCGAGCCACTCTGTCTTTTTACTGCCAAAAACCCTGGCTTTTGCAATGAGTGGGCCATACTGTGCACCATTTGTTGAATACATATCTCATATCTTTCCAATTCGTGTACTTGTACATACATAGACCTCAGTAGAACCCTGCATAAAACAAATAATTAGAGTAAATAGTTAGACTACAGTATATATATATGATATTTATGTGCAAAGGGGTGCATAGTGTTACATTTTTGTGTCTGTGGCTTCCAGGCTCTGTGCCAAAGAGAGGACATGGAAGAAAGAATCACGACACTAGAACGCAGGTACAATTTCTGTTTTGATTTTTGAAAAACAGCCACATTTTTCTGAAACCTCTTACCCCCCTCCTGAACCGAGCACATTTTCTCCAGTTTGGCTTTACCCAAATCTAAACGCTTAAAAAAAATAAAAATAAACAAAAGTGACAAAAAAGCAACAAAAATGTGCCGAAAAAGCAATGAAAAACGCGCTGACAATGTGACCACAAAGTTACTATCACTTTCGTAGGTCTTTCAAATGAGGCATTACACTGTTGCTTTTAGATTGGGGCAATGCCGAACTGGAGAAAATGCTCTCGGTTCAGGCAAGAGGTTAAACAATGAATGGACTTAACTAAGCTAGAGCAAAAATGTTTCTTGTACACATAGTGAGAAATAAATGTGTAATATAAAAGCCAGTGCAGTCTATAAAACAGTGTCTGGTGCAGGTACCTCAGTGCCCAGAGGGAGGCGACTTCTCTCCATGATATCAAAGATAAGCTGGAAAATGAGCTGGCCAGCAAAGAGTCCTTGCACAGACAGGTAAGGTTCATTTCACTGGTATAAGTGAGTTGATGTGTGTCAGTTTTCATATTTATAAAGTGTTGATTCTGTTTCTAAAATGTGCAAATAGAAATATATTTATTATGATATGTTGTTTTCTAAAGAAGTCTCTGAAACTAAATGTTAAAGCTGATCATTTATGCACATGTATTTTCTGAGAAGGGAAGGATTCCGACACATTTATCCAACAACTCAACGTACCAGCATTTCATTCATTCTTGAGTATCCTAGAATATTGTGACGTCGTCTAAATGTCTGCTGTATTCTTACAATGGTAAAGCGGTTGTATCTATGCACACTCAGAGTGAAGAGAAGAACCGGCAGCTCCAGGAGCGTCTGGATGAGGCAAAGCAGAAGCTGCAGCAGACTCTACAGAGGGCAGAGACACTGCCTGAGATTGAGGCGCAGCTCGCACAGAGAGTGGCAGCTCTAAACAAGGTACAACCACCACAGATTCAGAGGACTCACAATTTGACAATTCACAATTTTCTCAATGTCACGATATGTTTTTGATTTGTATTCTTATTTAGGCAGAGGAGCGGCACGGAAACTTTGAGGAGAGACTTCGACAAATGGAGGCCCAGCTAGAGGAGAAGAACCAGGAGCTTCAGAGGGTAAAAAATGATCTGTCTTTAGTGTCAGTCTAAGGTGTTTCTTTCCTTTACTCAGTATCTACATGTACATGTTCTTTGTGTTCTCAGGCGAGGCAGAGGGAGAAGATGAATGATGAACACAACAAGCGTCTGTCAGACACAGTGGACAAACTCCTGTCAGAGTCTAATGAGAGACTGCAGCTGCACCTCAAAGAGAGAATGGCTGCCCTAGAGGAGAAGGTACTTCTCATTCAGGCTGTTTAGTTTAGTTGAATTTATTGAGAATCCCATTAACTATGTACCAGCTCAGGAGCTATTCTGCCTGTGGTCTCTTCCAAATTCATTACTAATGATTTTACTATCAAGCTGTCTTTGATCACGATATGACAACTAACATGGGTTTTCACTTCATGCACAGAATGCACTTTCAGAAGAACTGTCAAACATGAAAAAGATTCAGGATGATCTTCTTGCAAATAAGGTCTTTGAACTTTTCCTTAATTTAACGTCATTTTAATTTTAATTTTTAACAGCATTTTAAAACATCCCCTGTATTGTTCTGTATCTAAAGAGGCTTATGAGAGGTTTGTGCTGATAGCTTTTGTGTGTGCTTTAGGAACAGCTCCTGGCTGAACTGGAGCGCATCCAACTGGAGCTGGACCAGCTGAGGGGCAGGCCTGGCTCCACTTACTCCAGGTTAGTGCTGACACTCTGAGGGAATGTTATCCTGCAGCATGTCACCCCCAAACAAGCACAATTATGAGACTAATGTGTGCGAATGAATAGTGATGGTTCGAGGGTCTGTGGGTGCAGATGCGTACCTCTGTCAGTCTACCCCAGGAGAAACTGTAGCTTCATGTGTAGCTTTCCACAACCATGTGTGGAGTGATGTAAGAAAAATCCCAGACTCTTTGTGAAGTGCTTTGAGTGACGTGTGTCATGTGAAAAGAACTGTACAAATAAGCTTCCATTCCACTAATCTGTCACTTTTTATCATATCCTTCACTGCTGTGTTCAAAATATGCACTGCTGTAGTGATTATGTGCCAAAAATGTGATATTTATAACTTGCTTGGAAACAAATAATTTAGCCTGTAATGACACGTAAGTGTTAACCATTTGCAACAGCTGTTACATAACTTCTATCTGTCCTCTCAGGGCAGGCAGTGTAAGCTCACTACCTCCACCCTTTTTCGGAGATCCCTTCCTGGCAGCTCTTCCGAGCTCCGGTATCCCCAGGGAGGAGGCTCCCTGCCTTCAGGCTATAGCAACTCCTCTGGTGGTGTGGTGGTCAGGAGGACACACCGGGGCCGCTGGGGCAACAGGGATGATAGTAATAAGGTGATACGGTCAAAGACTATTCTATTAAAAGAAAGTGTTATTTTGTTGTGTGTAAAGGAGGTAACACACTATGCATGTTTGTATGTCAGTATGGGGAGTGGGAGGGCAGCGGTATGCTGGCTCCAGGATTTGAAGGCGGTGTGGAGGGAGGCTGCTCTGATGATGAGGACGACAGGGAGACCCTGTTTGGCTCAGAGCTGCTGTCTCCCAGTGGACAGACAGATGTTCAGACACTGGCCATCATGCTCCAGGAGCAACTGGAGGCTATCAATAAAGAGATTAAGTACGTACATTAAAATAGTAGTACTTTTATATTGAACAAAAAAGTTGACCTCCACTTTCCTGCTTCCAGATTGATCCAGGAGGAGAAGGAGAGCACAGAAATGAGAGCAGAGGAAATCGAGAGCCGTGTGAGCAGTGTGGCTCTGGACGCCCCTGCTCTCCCACCTTCGTCTCTGGGTGGCAGGGGCTACATCACTCCATCCATAACCTCCTCCACCTTAGCCTCTCCCTCGCCCCCAGCTCAGGACATTCTACCCCTCGCCTACCCCATTCTCCGGCCAGAGAGACCGAAAGACAGGTACAAATCTATACCAACTACATGGCATACTGCTACAAGCAAAACAATGTCCATCACTAAACTGCTGTGCATTACCCTTATAGAATAGCAAAGAGGGTGAGGAATGTCGAGCTCTTGCTCTGATAGACTCCACCCCTCCACCCGTTCCTCGAGCTCTGCGATTGGACAGGATGACGCACACCCATCCAGGCGCGGGACTTGACGACCTCCGAGAATTTCGCAGGTAAATAAATATTTGAAAAGTATTTGTTCGTACTTAATGAATAAAAAAAAAAAACATAAACATCAGATTTGTTCAAACCATTGATCTTGTTTGTGTGCAGCCTCTCTGCTGATGGTGCCACAACTGCTAGTCAAGATTCCCTGCACAAAGCCAGCAAAAAGAAAAGCATTAAGTCATCCATTGGACGGCTTTTTGGGAAAAAGGAAAAAGGAAGAATGGGGGCACCTGGTCGAGAATCAGCCTCGCTAGGTTTGTGGAAAAACATTCATTTCAAATTTGATAAAAGTGAAATGTTGAAATCATGAATACATTATTTCAATTGTTTTGTTTGTTTTAGCTTCTACTCCGTCTGATGACCTGGGATCAGCGGACCCCTTAGGTTTAGCCAAACTGGGGACAGGAACAGTGGAAAAAGATCGCAGAAGCAAAAAGAAGTAAGATCTGCTGTAGTTCTGCCTTATTTTCACATTGATAAACTTATTATTGTGCATGAATGAACATGGCCGACAAATGCCATTGTCTTTAGCAGCTAATGCACCTTGTGAGTTCCTATTTATAAAAGCAGGGGTGAGATATTACAGCTTGATCTCTTAAAGTAATCTGTCAAACTTGGCTTTCCACTCACTGTGCCAGACATGATCTGCTGGAGGAGGCCTGTCGTCAGGGTCTGCCTTTCGCCTCGTGGGACGGTCCCACTGTAGTTACATGGCTCGAGGTACGACCTGGCGCTGTCCTAATAGACCACGTGGTTAATTTAAATACCATTACTAGAATGACTCGCTTTTATAACCGTGCACTGCTTCCTGTCTCCTAGTTGTGGGTTGGGATGCCGGCCTGGTATGTGGCAGCGTGCCGCGCCAACGTGAAGAGTGGCGCCATCATGGCCAACCTTTCAGATACTGAGATCCAGAGAGAGATCGGCATAAGCAACCCACTGCACAGACTCAAACTGCGATTGGCCATCCAGGAAATGGTGTCGCTTACTAGCCCGTCTGCCCCAGCAAGCACGCGCTCTGTAAGACTAAACACCATAAAAAATAAAATAAACACAGCGTCACTAAAGACATCGTTCACATTTACGTCAATGCAGAATCTAAAGACGTGTCTGTGTTCTGTCCCTGCAGTCAACAAGTAATATTTGGATGACACATGCTGAGATGGAGTCTCTCGCTGCTGCTACGAAGCCAGTAAGAGTCAAAACGCACATTTCCTGGTCATGGTGATAACCTTTCGTATTTGGTCAAAGCATTCTGTTATGTAAATACAGTCATTCAATGCGACTATTTTTACCATTTATTTATTTTCCATTTTGATATTTGATTACATTTTTTCTGTTTCTATGTCTTTGATTAGGCGTGTTTGGCTACACCTTTCCCTTGCTATTCCCCCAGTTTCTGTTTTGATGTAGAGTTTCTCCGTCTCACTCGACTAACAAAACTTCTCCGTCTGCTCCCCTTGCTTCTTACATTGTGCCCTGACACCCCTTTCCCGCCACAACACTGTCCCTCTGGCGATCCTTGCTTCTCTTTGCGACTCTTTGTCCCTTTCTCTCGCTCTTCCGCTCCGCCTCGACCACCAGGAGCAGAAGGAGTTCAGCTGGGACCAGGTTAGTTGTTCACACACAGCGTGACTGATTCATCAATGTCATTATGCCGAACACGACAAAAAGTGAACACCATCATGGGCTTAGATGAAGTGAATTGAGGAAATGTATCTTGTTTTGAGCGGTTTTCACTCATTTAGACTTTTTTTCCTGATCTGACCAAGTTTACTTGTGCTTGTTTGATGACAGACTGGTTTTAAGGTCATCTCACTTGAAATAAGAAACTAAAACTATCATTGGGGCAAGACCCATTCTCTTAGCCCATTGGCAAAGAAATGACCTGAAATGGAGATGAAATGTATTGAAACGAGTCAGAAATATCTCAGAACAAGTGAAATAATCTAGGTCAAATGCCCACTACATCTTGACTAGTCAAAACAACTCAAATGTTGATTATTACGCTCAAATTGAGACATTTAAACTAATCTAGTCAATTACTATTTGCATTGAAGCCTGATACTGAAAATGTAGTTGGCTCTGCAGTTGTAGTGTCCTCCATTCATAAAAAATGAGAAAATCTACATGTATTTCAAAAACAATAAAAAAAAAAAAGTGTATCTAATTTTAGTGTCAAATAGCTACAAAATCAAATAGGAATAATTGCAAAGAGTTCTGTAAAGTTTCCAAACCCACATCGCGTGTGTTTTCTGGGGCCTCTGTTGCCTCGTAAAACAAATATTTATAAAATGTTAAGTGTCACATGCTTCAAACGCGGGGCTTCATTCATCTCGAGTGGTGTATATGAGTCACCGAATAACAGGAACGGGAGGGAGGGAGGGAGACTAGGAGCGGGAAAGACAGGCCGTTCGAATCGTCACATAATCTCCCCCTATGTTGTGTCCTCAGATCCTGGCCTATGGAGACATGAACCATGAATGGGTCGGAAACGAATGGCTGCCCAGTCTGGGTCTACCGCAGTATCGCTCCTACTTCATGGAGTCTTTAGTGGATGCCCGCATGCTCGATCACCTGACAAAGAAGGAATTGAGAGGACAGCTCAAAATGGTGGACAGTTTCCACAGGTCAGAATGAAAAAAAGTTTTCAATACATCACTTTGTCTTCTGTGGCCATTTATTTGCTGTCTTTCTTTGATAACTTGTAAAATAGTGACTTTTTGTTTTTCACCTCTCTCTCACTTACAGAGTGAGTCTCCATTATGGCATCATGTGTCTGAAACGCTTGAACTATGACCGAAAGGAGCTGGAGAGAAAGCGGGATGAGAGCCAGCACGAGAACCAAGGTCTCCATTTTGTGAAAAGCACATACAGAATACGTTCACTACTGTTGCTGTAGTAACCTCTCTGGTCCTGCTCTCCCTCAGATGTGATGGTGTGGTCCAATGAGCGAGTGATGTGCTGGGTCCAGTTAATTGGGCTGAAAGAGTTTGCGGATAACCTGTTAGAAAGTGGGGTCCACGGGGCGCTGCTGGCCTTAGACGACACCTTTGACTACACTGATCTGGCACTTTTGCTACAGATACCAAATCAAAATACACAGGTATGATAGTTAAAGTAAGAATGAAATAGAAATATTAATATTAATTAGCCTCCGCATAGTTAATGGTCTGTAAACTATATGTATTATACTATATACTGTATACAATAATAATACTTTCTGTATATTTTTCAGGCAAGGCAACTCCTAGAAAAGAGTACAATGCTCTCATCTCCATGGGAACTGAGAGGCGGCCCGATGAGGTACAACAACGTGAACAATTGGGACTGTATTGAATATTACCAACAATATAACAGTGGAGACTATGGACATACATTGTTGCTATGAGTCGTGCTATTACTTAGTGGCCAAATTGGTTCAGCTGTGTTTACACTTCACCAATTAGTTGCAGGCGGCTGGGGATAAACTGCGCCGCTGTCACAACATGTCTTTACTTTGTCAAACAGTACTAATTAATATAAACCCCATTATTAACCAGCTGGTATCACATGATTTTCTCTGCAGGATGGCACAAAAACATTTACACGGTCTCCCTCTTGGAGGAAGATGTTCAGAGAGAAGGACCTTCGCGGAGTAACTGCAGACTCCGCTGAGACGTTACCTGCCAATTTCCGTGCCTCGGCCATTGCTACCCCGTCAGTCACTCTGAGGAAAGTCCAGAGTGAAGGTGAGGCTTTCTGGACCAGCACGACACACCCCATTTAGACCTTTGATATGCATTACATCATCAATACCATTCATGTATATCATTTTCTTTCTGTCAGCCAACTCTGGTCCTAGAGCAGAGTCCGGGTCCGTCAGAACATATTCCTGTTAAAAGATAAGCACAGCAGGTCGGAAGCCCTTTCAGAAGTTATTATAATGCTCACAACACAATCTCATCTTTTTCTATGTGTGCTTTTGTTCTAGAAACCCATTCCCAATGGTACCCAAAGGAACAAAAGAAGAAGAAAAAAATAACAAAGACTCCAAAACTAAATGGACTCCAGAAGATGACCAACCTATTTCGAGCATCGTCTTGAAGAACCATAGACAATGAGTGGACGACTCCTGTATAGATGAGAAGTGTGAATGTTTTTCCATCTGTTTCTCTCCATTTGACCCATAGTTGTGGCATGACACTGTTTGACTCTGTAGAAAGTGGACTGTAGAAAGTGACCATCGCCTATTGTGATTTCATTTCTATTTTTGAGTGTGAGGTGGCTGTATTGATTCAATGACTTTATAGTTTTTATAAACCAAGAGAAATGCATTCCTGTTGAGAAGTTGACAAAGGGTAATGTGGTACACAACCTTTCAGGTGAACTTGTTATGTTTTGGACTAAAAAGAACATACTTCTAGAAACATCTCGGTACTACTATACAGTCGGGGAAGGAGTGGTTTACAAAGAAGAAAGTGCACATGGGGAGGGATAGGGATTGTATGTTCTTAAGCCATAACAGAAAGAGATGCACAAATGTGAATAGGACAGACAATGAGACCAGTAGCAAGTGCTTTATATAAAAGTGATGAAAAAAATAAAGACTCAAGCATCTGTATTAATATGCATGCCAAAATGAACATTTTAGACAAAACATCATGATATCAGTCATCCTATGATGTGCAAGCTTGAGTAAGGAATTTGTAAAATGTCTGTATTTTATTTTTATCATTTTTCTATTGTATGTATGTACAGTACGTATGTGTGTGGGTGTGTGTGTGCGTGCGTGTTAAAACAGTATGTTCATTTCATACTTAGTTTTAAGACTGTAATTTCATTTTAGATTCAAAAATGAAATATGTTTTAAAAATATGGACATTTGAGATATGCTACTTGTATGTGTACATTTTGACAACAAATGGTGTTGATTTAAATTCATATTATTGGAGAGTAGTGATAAATGAATATTATATGACAACTATAATGATAATGATTGTAAAGCTGTAATTAAAATATACTGTAAAATGTCTCTTGAGTTTTATTATACACGTTAGAACTGGTCTAAGTGGCAGGACGTGAGTTTTATGTTGCACTAATGCAGGGATTCCTCAAGCGGGGGTTGAGAGCCTCCGGGGGCCGCAAAGCACTGAGCTGTGGGTCCCAATAAGATTTTGGATATATAGGCTAATAAATTAGTAGCACTGTGTTTAATATTATTTTTAGTTTAAGAAAATTATGTTTGCAAATTGAGGACACATGTCAAAATAAACGGCCCCCAAAAGAAACCAAGACGAAACCAATTAAATGTTTTGCTACAAAAAAAATCGTAAGTACTTAAACAACTATTGTTGTACGGTCAGTTTGCCCGTGCGGTGCCGCGCTATCTGCCGCTGTGTGCATGATGCTATGCTAAATTATTACCACACGACACAAATCAGCATGAAATCGACTACTTTTGATGCTAAAACCTAGCCTGGCTAACGCCAGACTAAAATCACAAGTTCGAAAAGATTCGAGCGCACACAGCAGTCTGGCGTTAGCCAGGCTAGCTAAAACCAAGTTTGTGGTGTGGAAATAAAATGTTATTTCAGGGTAAGTGACATACATATAGATGAATTGGCACAATTTGCCTTTGCTAATGTTAATTAGCCTCAGATAGTTAGGTATTGTTATTAGCATGTTTGTAAATGAACTTGCGGTTTTCCACCGCGGTGAAGTTGGTTTCACGTTGGACGTTAGAGACCGTCTATGAATTACTCTCTTTGTAAAAAAAGTGTTGGTTTAAAAAATTTAGTTTAGGTGTGAATCAATAATATGATACAAAAAAAATAATAATTTAATGAAAGGAGATAGACTAAATGTAATCTGTATGTGTATTTTCTACCACATTTAATTTAATTTTTCAAAAATTTTCAATAAGCAAATATTCGGAATTATGTGAACCAGCAAAATCAATAATATTTATAAAAAATACTCCTAGTCCACCACACGTTTTTGTTCTTTCTTTGCTTCTTTCTTTGCTTCTTTCTTTCTTTCTTTCTTTCTTTCTTTCTTTCTTTCTTTCTTTCTTTCTTTCTTTCTTTCTTTCTTTCTTTTCTTTGTTCTTTCTTTCTTTCTTTCTTTGCTTCTGTCTTTGCTTTCTTTGCTTCTTTGCTTTTTTTCAATTAACATAACTTTATTTTATCCAAAAGAGACTGGAAAGAGATCACCCGATCACCTTCCCTTGGGGGACTCACTTGGCCGCTCTTGCTCTTTGGAACAGGTAGGCTGAGCCCTTTTCTAAAGATAAAAAAAAGATTGCCTGTCCAAAATTAGATTCAAACTTGTAGTAATTAAAGAATAAAGTGAATTTGCATTTGTATGTACTACTTACATAGTGCAGTCCTCATTCAAAATCATTCCCACACATACCCACACAGGTGAAAAAACACAGTGTTTGCTAATGTGTGAGTTTTGAAAGTGATGCCTTTGGAAACTCCACAGCTGCATTCTAGTAAACAGAGGTCGCCTACTTCCATTTCCACATGCACAAAGCCCCTCGTAATGTTTATATTAGTAAATGTTTTATTTATTTGAATGGTGACGCAAAAAAGAATGCTGGTGTTTTAACATTTATTGTGGAGTTTAAAAGAAACATGGTTTACTGTAAGTATATGTGCTCCTTTCTACATTTCGGGATAATACCACTTTGGATTAGCCTGGCTAACGCCAGACTGCTGTGTGCGCTCGAATCTTTTCGAACTTCACAACAGCCTGGGGACCATGGCCGACATTTTTCCATGGATTTGGGCACCAATCACAGAACGAGGAGGGACGGTAAGACGATGACGCGCTATTTGACATAAAGCTTGTAGTTTGTTTAGGGATAAAAAAATAAAAAAAATATTTACGGATCCGCAGCAGACGCGAAGCCATCTTTCGATCAAGCTTTAGAACGTGTTCTAAATAGTTTAGCTCAAAAGTTTACAGCAGGTACGTCATACGTCATCTGACACCATGATACGATTGGCTATGGCAACGTGCAGACGCATGAGAGACATTCGTAGCGCCCAATAAACGGCTATGAACAATCGTAAACCACACCTCTCCTACGAGAAAATGAATTGGTGGTCCCCAGACTAAATATCACTTGTGATTTTAGTCTGGCGTTAGCCAGGCTAACTTTGGATAGTAATTTTTTAGATTAGTTTATAGTCAGTCATATCAAAGCAGTATGTTTTTTTCTTACAATGCACCGTAGTCTAATACATGATTATTATTGTGTTAAGTCCCACCAAATAGCTTCCAAATGAGAAAACTCGACAAGTATCTCTTGGACCGGATACAGTCCATACATAGAGTGCGGAAAAAGTTGTAAATCTTGTTTCATTTATGTACAAAAGTCTGACTCATGTAGAAGGAGGGCCTCTGAATCCTTTAAAAGGGTGCATGCCTCAGTTAGTGTTTTAGATTTCACAACAAACTTGTGCCGTTTTTAGCCATTTCTTTGCAGCTAACTAATTTATCTCTTATAATTGTTTATTTATTTATTCCTTAAAGTGTAATTTACAAATGTTTTTCAACCAATTTTCTATTATGGTTTTTCTCTTACTTGTTTTAATGCCTTGTAATCAGTCATTGTACATCCCTAACTCGAACCCACTTTTAGCTTTTGGTAACCAAGTGAGAGAAACTCATCTATACACGGGTAATTCATAATGGTATTTTTTTAATCCTACGTTGTATCACCAAAAGCAAGGAATTTAACTGTTCACCTGTTGTAGACAATCACAGAAGAGGAATGTATCTGCAAATGACGCTGGATGGACAAGTATCAGGAAGTGATATCCAAACTCCATACAGTAAGTGGCTGAACAGAAAAGTTGTCTTTTTTTAAATTGCTTATTTGTTTTAATTTAGGTTTGTATATAGTGTATATGCATATTTGACGTGTCATACAGTATCTTAAGATAAAATGCAACTTTATTATTCATTTTCTTTTTAACCAGGTGTGCTAGAACTTAAATCTGTTAAAACCGGAGAGGTTGTCATCAGGGGACGAAGGTCATCACTATTTCTGTGCATTGACAGTAGAGGACATCTAAGGGGCCAGGTAAGCAAAGATAACCTCTATATGGCTAGTGCTGCCTTCACATCCTTTTACATGTGATTACTTAACATCATCTTCCCCCAGAGTCACTACACTGAAGCAGACTGCACCTTCAGAGAGATCCTTCTGGCTGATGGGTACACACGTTTGTTTCTTCCCATTATGGACTTCCTGTTTCTTTGGCACCTAAACATTCCCAAGATTGGGATGCCATCTCCTTCACGCGATTTCTGCCTCTTAGGAACACGCTGTCTGAGGCGGCTGCCACTGCAGAACCAGCCATGAGACAACAGTATGTAAACTTGGACTCTCATGACCCATTTGGAATGGAAAGCGCTGTAATTAGTCCACAAGTAATATAATGTAATGTTGCTTATTTAATATTTATGGTAAGGTATGTTAGTAAGAATTTTTTAATTCCGCTGCGGTTTATTTAAATTATTTATTTATTTAACAATAGCATGTTTGCACACTTTGAAAATGTATTTACATTTTGTTTTTTTGTCTGGAATTTGTAATTTGCTGTTGTAGCCAGTTGAAGGTGACGTGATATTCATTGATTTAATATTCAAAGATTTAATTTCTTTGTGCGTTTCTTATATAAGGGGATATCGGGGCAGGAATTGCAGCTGGTGTTGTTACAGTATCAGTATGTAACTGAAGTGCTGCTCTCTAGTGGTAAAATATGAAAAAACAGAAAGCTTGATCATAAAAAAGGAAAGACATTTTCACTGGATTTATACTGTATAGCACTTTAAAGTAAGTAATGATTGAGGATTGTTATCACGTATTTTATTTATTTAATTATTGAAGAGTACTTTTGTGAAATATATGTTTCCATCGACAATAATTTAAATTAAAATTTTCGTTAAAAATTTGTATTTGTATTTAATTATTCTTTCACATTTAAAGTCATGTAGAAGAATACTGTTTTGTGGCTAGGTTTTGTTGTGTACAAACTTTTCACAAAAATTAATAAAATATAATCTTTATTAAAAACAGGCATTGGATTTAATAGATCATTGCAGCACAGATCTCTCAAGTAAAATGCTGGTCGGTTACTCAGGTTTTGGCCAAGAGAGCACCAGACTATTTGTCAATGCAACTATTAACCTCTTGGTATTTTCAGAGACAGAGACAGAGAAGGAAAATGAGGACAGTGAAAATACTGGACAAAAAGTGGAGGGGTTTCAGTGCAGTATATTTTGTCCACCTTTTTTTGAAGATAATGAATTAAAATGTGTGATTTTTGTTTGTGAGCTGTACAATATTCAGTTTCATTTACTAAGACATTAGAGTTTGAAAGCAGTTGTAACACAAGAAATGATAACACAGCATTCATAGCACAACCCTGAGAATGTAAAACTTGTACACTGACATACAGCTGCTTCAAAAAGTTTTCAGACCTCTTTTAAATGTTTATATGTAGATGTTTGACACTAAAATTATCAGTATAATTATTTACCTTTTAATTGTCTTAAAACCAGGTAAATACAAACAAAAACGTATAAGTATCCAAACTCTAAACAAAACAACTACAGACCTATTGAATTGCAGATGTGTTGCTTGAACATTTATAAAAGTTTAAGTTTGGAAATTTCCATTCATTGCCCATAATACAGAGAAGCACAGCCTCTGTTGAAGCCTGAGTGTGGACCTTTTCAGTATCAAACTTCAACATAACATAATGAGAGGGGTATGAATACTTCTCGAAACCACTGTATTTGCAACTTCTGAACAGTATTTCAACAAAGTTTATCACCATGTGCATTTCCTTATACATAACGTACTCCCTACACTTGAGTGACCAGTGGTTCTCTCATGCACGTGTTTGCTTCCTTATACTCTGTACCATGCGCTGGACACGGTCTGTCCAGCAGAGCGTGGTTAACAGGAGTATATCTGCCCTCAATGGCATAGTACTCCGCCTCTGGATCCTGATCTTCTTCCTGCTTTTGTTCTTCCTCTGGTTCTTCATCTTCCCACAGTGACGTCATTACATGATTGTACGCCGTTTGATCTTCACACTCAGTCTCACGGTGGTAGAAGTAACTGAAGTTGGATACTATTACAGGCACAGGCAGCGAAATGGTCAGCACACCGGCAATGGCGCACATTGATCCGACTAGTTTCCCCCAGACTGTCCCCGGGCACATATCACCGTACCCCACTGTGGTCATGGTAACCACAGCCCACCAGAAAGTATGCGGGATGCTGATAAAAGCTGTGTTTTTGTGGTCAGCTTCTGCAAAGTATATGGCGCTGGAAAAGAGAATGACGCCAATGAAGAGGAAGAAAATGAGCAGACCCAATTCACGCATACTGGCTCTGAGGGTCTGCCCCAGGATCTGCAGCCCTTTGGAGTGACGGGACAGCTTGAAGATTCGGAAGACTCTCACCAGCCGGATGACCCTTATAATAGCCAAGGATGTGGCTGGAGTGGCATCATTGTCCTTTGCTAACTCCGTGCCCAAAGTAACAAAGTATGGCAGGATGGCAGTGAAATCTATAATATTCATGACATCCTTGAAGAAGTATGTTTTACTGGGAGAGCAGGCAAACCGCATTAAGAGCTCAAAAGAGAACCAACATATGCACATTGTCTCCACCAAAAAAAAAGGATCCTGGAAGATGCCAGGTGGGGGTGGTTTGTTCTCTGAGATATTCTTGGGAAGGGAGTGAGACTTGCCCTAAGAGAAGGGAAAAAAAGGATTTAAAAAAAAGTTAGTGTTTATAAAAGTTCATGCTATCTACCAAGTTTCCTTGTCAGGTTTCTATGTGTCAGGCTTTAGAACACTTCTCTTAACGTCTTTCAAATAGTTTTAAAGCCTACATATTGCATAGACATAGTCATGGTTGAAGGCTAGAAGTTCTCAAATTCCACTTGAATAAACTAAATTTGAAATGAACAGTACTGAGTTCCACTGCATGGGTCTCTACTTTTGATACAGCATCATAAAAGTGTCTGATATTTGCAGCTTTACATTTCAGGCATAGTTGTCCTAATCTCCCTTTCAGTCCACCTGTTTCTCCATCTTCCATGTCAGGTTAGACTTACAGCAAGCTGAAGATAGTACTGTACTCCCCAGGTTCATAGTATCATTTGTCACATCTAAATCATGGAAACAGAGTACGTGGATTAGTTGAATCTGTTATAAGGTGTTGTGAGTTATATAAAGTTACAATTTAATCTCTGAGACAACATTGCGCATGGCTTTCGGTAGCAGGTCAGTCACAGTGTTGATTACTAATGGTGGATGTGTATTTGTTGATCTTTACCAAGGTCTCTCCTAAGACTATATTTAGCCATGAGATCTTCGAAGAGAAACATGAGAGTGTCTCAGAGCATCTATGACCACCTTCATTCCTATTCCATATACTGAGCTGTGGCAGCAGTAAAACAGTCACTATGCTTCAGTGGATACTCCACTCAACAGACTCGGATACAGGCTACAGTGGTTTCCTGGCAGTGCTCTTGTGCAAAGGCAGCTTAGCCAGCAGAGCAGCCTGGGAGGAATGTGTTAACATGACCCAATGTATGCAGCTCACTCTGTGAGACCTTTTAGTCTTCACTGCTAAGCCTGCATAAGGCATTGGCTCATCTTTTTCCATGTGTTTGGTCACTTGGTTGACCTTTTTGTACTACACCTACCTGCAGCTGTATTTTTTCTCACTCATTTGTATTCCACTTCCCTTCATATGATTCCCTCTACTTTTTTGTACCTCCTGAATCCAAGTGTATCAAATTTAACAGTTGACTAAAATAATCCCAGCATTAGCTTTCCCTCACACTCGGGCTAGCTTGAAGACATGTTGGTCAGTATTTGTCCTTGTGTGAGAGGTTTCACTTTTGTCATGATGTACTCGCCAACAGTGTTTACATAAGCACCCACTGTCCTGGAGACATTTGACTCCATTGCTTGCATCCCTTTGAGGAGTGGGAATTATTACTGAAGTGAGTGGTAATGTTTGTTTGAATGCTGTTGATACCAGAACTAAGCCCAGACTGTTTCCTGATGCTAGTAATAGCACCGGAAATGGCATTTTTGCATTAGGGAAAGACATGTGAATACAATAAATGGTAAATAGTTTGGTGTACAGGCAAATTTGTAGTGTTGCTGATTTTGATTGACAGCTTTTGTTGGATAATGTTACTTTGATCATTCATTTCTATTTTGTGATGGAAATGTTTATAGATGGTAGTAGTATTATCCAGCATTTTAATGTTTTGTTAGTAGTAAGTCATCTTTGACTTGCCTCTTGTGTCTCTTTGTCCATCCTGAACTCAGGAAGCGTCTCCAAGCAGAAGATGAGAATGGACACCACAATAACCATCACACTGACAATGGCGATGATTCGTGCTCCTGATGAAGACTCCGGATACTCGAACAGCTTCCACACTTTCTTCTGGATTTCATTGCTTGGCAGAGCTCTCTCCTCTTCCTTTGGAAAACCTTCATCCTCCTTGAACCGATCAATGACATCCTCTCCCAGCTCATAGAACAATAGCTCATCCATGAATATGTCCAGTGGTATGTTGGTGGGCCTTCGAAGTCTACCACCAGACTGGTAAAAGTACAGAATAGCATCAAAGCATGCCCGGTTTCGGTCCAAGAAGAGTTCATTTCGCAGAGGGTCAAAATATCGAGACCTCCGCTTGGGATCACCAAGCAGAGAGTCAGGGAATTGGGCAAGTGTACGAAGCTGAGTCTCATATCGCATCCCTGAGACATTAATTGCAAGTCTTTCACTTAGTGCCCACCCACTCCTCCACAATGTTCCCGATCTACCATCCTTTGTTCTCTCTTTGTCGTTTTCTTGGAGCTCAATTACTCCTTTCTCCTCACAGTTAAGCTGCTCTTTCAACTGTTTGTCTTTCTCTCCATCACAGTCTTTCTTTCCCCCTCCTTTTTCATCATCGCTGCTTTCCATGACTTGTGGTTCCAAATGCTACCAACTTATTAGCCACCGTAATTTTAAGATGGTCTTAACAATTAGTACCTGGAATGAGAGTTATAATTTTATTAGTCTATTATTATCCTTTTCTCCTTTTATTAACAAATACTTCTACTGTACTTAAACATAAAAACAGTAAACCCCAAATTGTATGTTTTCTTTTTGTTTGTTTTGAAACCAAACCATATTTTACTTAAGAGTATCACGTGCAACATTTCACAGATGTGCCTCTTTACTCACTTTGCAAATGCTGTTGACAGAGCTCAAGGACAGGTTGAGAAATTACATTGTTTGTGTCCCATAGTACTTCAGGTTGCTCGGCTGTCTCTCTGTCATCTTTCCCCTCACTTGTGATTGTTCTGATAGTCCACACTTTGAGGCACACTCTTCCTCTGCCAATTGGGTTAAAGTCCTATAAAGGTGCGCACAAACTTTGCTGCCACTTGTTTTCTCCAGCAACATACAGAAGCTTGTTCGTTCACTTGCCATCTCATGTTGGCTGTCTTGAATTTTTTGAGGGGGAATGCTGTCCTGTTGAAATTTAATCTCAGCTGGACCCCAAGCACAAACCCCTCCCAGTCCTCTCCCCTTCATTTCAGCATTAGGCCAACACAGACTTTAACCTCCTCTCAAATGCCCGGCACTGGTGTCACCCTCGCTTATAAACATGGGGCTTTGGCATATGGCTGATGCATCACTGCCATTCTGAGATAGAACCATCAAGCCCACAAACGAAATATGGCAGTTATTGACTTTAGCTGTATAGTAATATGTTTCATGTATTCTAAATGTACAATGACAGGAAAAACTGTAGCAAATGCAATGAAGCAATCGTTCAAAAATGCTATTGTCTGCTTAGTCTGTACATTTATCAATGATTTTTCTCTTCATTGTGGATAATACCTTTTTGTTTTGCACAGTTATTGCAGCTTCTCACCACCAGAGGGAGTGGATGTTTTTCCACACTGCAGATAAAACTGGCAGAGGGCTCAGCCGACATTTCCTCAGAGCTGCTCCCTGTACTATCTCATCTACACTGCCGCAATTACCGTCTCATCATGAATACGATACAGTTTATGCCAGTATAACTACTTAAAGCAGTCTTCATATCATCGGAATCTGATGAGAATTATTCTGCGGTTATTGTTTATTGGAGGAAAAAGGCAGTTCAATATATACATCTTTGACGTGATGCCCTCTATAATGCATTTATATGATGAGCATGATGCATGGTACAGTACATGTAGCTATAGGTGATTGTGATGCTGTGAAAGGGCTCTAAATCCCTTAAGCAGCTCTATGCAGCAATCATGAGATGTGACTCCCAGGAGATGGCAGCCATGCTACCCCATGTCTCATTACCATGCTGAACACCTCGAGATTGTTGGCAGCCACAAGTCGAAAAAATTAGTCCATCACCTCATATTATCATTTCTCATCACGCCCAAGCTAATTTGAAAATACCTTAATGTATTTAGATAACTGATTAATCCTCTCGGTTAATATAGTTTCAATTAGGACTGCACAATATATCGCCAAATAATAGTTATCGCAATGCTAGGTGAAGCAATATCCATATCGCAAGAGGTACAATACATCATGGAGACAGTGTTATTTTTTTCTCATATACTACAGTCCTACTTTCAATGTTCATTTAAATGCCTTTGCTTCAAGCAAAAATAATGTATATCACTGTTTAACAAAACTAACATGTAAATTCAACTATACCCATTCACTGGGCTGGCAGTTCCCCAAATCTGTTGATGTTATATATAGTTAGGAGAAGACATCTTTTCTAGCATATAATGAGATTTAACAAGTTGTTAACTTATCTCTCAAATCCAAATGTAGTTTTTATAATTGACCAAAACACTACATTTTAAAGTAGATTTTGTTTAAAGAATGGTGTTTCAATATCACGGATTGGTATTGGAACATACAGTCAGTTTCTGCTTGTAGATATTATATTACAGTTACTTGATCATGAGCAGTATGGGAAAAATTACCTCAATATTCTCAGATATCATGACTCAGTTACATTCAATTTTGGAAACACAGGCTATTATTTTACAGGTCTTCAGTTTGGAAGCTGTGAAGCACAATTATAACTTATTGGAAATACACAGCCACTTAAATCATTTGTGTTTGTATTCCAATTTGAAGGCCCGTACTTGATTGTCACTCTATTTTCAAGTCACATGAGATCAGTGTCTGTGCTGTGGCGGCGGTTCATTCTTGACAGGCGGAGGCAGCACATCAAATAAAATCTTAGCGCAAGCAAATAATGAGTTACAAATTCGAAACCAACACCATTCATGTCACTTTTGATTTATTTTTTTACGTTCATTTCAAGGATTTAAATTTTTAAGGTCTCTGAAAAAGCATCTCACAACTGTTAGTTATTCGTTCAAGCTGCTATGGAGATTGGTTCACATTAGATCGCATTGACATTCATACATTTTTAAGTCTCAGCAGTAGAAATATGTTCAATTATGACACTTTATTGATATGTTTCTATTTTATCTTCAAAATATAAAAAGATAAATCATGAACATTCCGTTGAAATACACTTTATACACTTCTTAATAACTTTGTTTTTTGTGTTGTCTGACATTTCAAAAATAAATTCCAGCAGAAGTTGCAACCAGATATTCCAGTGACCACCTTCTCTTCCCATTTACTCTCCTACCAAGATCGCAGTACAGTGGACTACTCCTTAAGTCTGTTTTAAATCCTTGTATGGCAAGTAAAATTAATCTTTGGAATGCCTACAGGTGAATATTATGTGTACTACGAGAGACGTGTAGTAATATTATATATCACATTATCATTTCTAGGTTGAATATACAGTATTAAACTCTATTTAGAATAATAGCATTTCCTCTAAAACAATTCTTCTCTTATCACCTTGTTAAAATAGTCATTTTTGATTGCTAAATTACTCTATGGAAAGCCATTAAGCCACTACATGTTTTTGACTGATGACAAAGCGCCTGTTTCTCAGGGAGCATACAGTTTGTGTCAATCAGTGGCATTGTGGTGCAGATTGCATACAGTGTCCGCTTGAACAAAACAAAACATCACAACAGAAATAAGCACATAAATAAAATTCATATGAAAAAGCATTTTCCCAGGGCAGTGCCATACGTTTTAGACACATCATACCTTGATATGTTGCATTGGCAGTATTTAACATGTAAAGCATTGCTTCTTTTGGTTATGTAACATAAAATGGCCACATATTGATCATATTTCAAAAATAAAACAGACTTGGCGATCCCAACATTGTAACTCATTCTGACAAAATAAAATGGCAGTATTATGCAATAGTTAAAGAAAGACATCCATTGAGTCTCAAGATGTTGAGACAAGAAAATACAAAAGGAACTGTAAAAACAGTAGTGACAAAAATACCTCTGCAAGTTTCTGCAAGTTGTGCACACTATTACTAGAAGTTTTCCTTTAAAATATAGATGAACCTCTTTGTGGCTATTCAAATAAAGGTTCCCTAATGCCTTCCAAAATGGGAACTGATATTGAAAATCCCATTGATCGTTTTTGCAAATTGTGAAAAATCTAGACCCTGTTAATACCAGTTTAGACTGGAATAGTGATCTCTGTGATCTATGTTGCCCTGTTAAGTCTCGAACAGATGAGCCTCATCTGCAAAGTAATAAGAATGGACAACCATTCAGCTGCCAGAGCTGAACCCTGGACCAGCAGGGCCAAAACTCATGAGAAAACCCAACTGTGGATTAGAGGAGCACTCGACAAGGAGAAACAATGTAATTTTGTAATTTTCATTCTTGGTGGACACTGCTGCCTCATCCTCTCTCTTGAATAGACTAAACTGACATCATTTGGAAGCTCTGGGTCTCTTTGATTGGTGCTATGACTGTGTCATGTGCTGTTATGAGCTGCCTACAAACCAGCTGGATGACGCCATGAATAATGATGCAAGACCTGACCATCTACAACAAAGACAAGCTACCGCTACACACTCATGCTGACACTGTGAGTGTGAGTAGTTCCAGTTGCCTCTCAAAGGAAGACATTGCTCTACACCACGGCACAGTGTTTCAAAGATATAAGGACTGGGTTCATGACATAAAATGGTAGGAGCCTAAGGGATATTTCAAGACTCGACTCCCCTCTTGAGAGATCAAGTCATAACGCATGCGTTTTACACATCACTGTGAGGTGTTCACATTATTGTTGTCTATATACTAGAATTTACTGTATTATGTTGGAAATAAAATAGAAATACACCTACATCCACACATACACACACACGCTTCCTTTACCCACATAGACTTACTTTGGAATG
Source organism: Neogobius melanostomus (assembly GCA_007210695.1). NCBI lineage: Eukaryota > Metazoa > Chordata > Actinopteri > Gobiiformes > Gobiidae > Neogobius > Neogobius melanostomus. The sequence goes on from VHKM01000605.1 coordinate 500,856, forward strand.
GCAGCTATATGCTAAAATCTTTTTGCTTTCACTTTCCGATCAAGCTGACATGTGAAGCAGAACTGCCTATCCAAAGAAGATCCTTTACTGGGACATTCTAAACCTGTATACATTTCTTAATACTGAGGCATTGATGATATGAAATCCAAAGGCGCTCCATTTGCCCTGCTACAGCTATGGAATTACTTTAATTATTGCCAAAAAAAGAAAACTATGACCATAATCAAGCAAATAATGGAGAGCCGTTTGTTTGTTGCTACAATAGCTGTGCAAATTAATTATAAAAATATAATGAAATTAAACAATTGTCCTTTAGAGAAACTCATGAAACAAAAAAGTGGCTAGAAACACTAAAATGACATGTACAGTATGTGGGCAGTACTAGCAGAAAGATTTTTCAAAACTAAACATATTTCAAGGTTTACTTCGCAAACATACATATTTCATTATTCACATTTTCACTTTTCAAAACAAAATATAGCTCTTCTCTTTCATTAGAATTTTTTTAAACATTAATTGCATATAACTTTTTTTAATTCCTTTTATAGTATATACTTTTTTGTTTCTCTAGCACCCTTGTCTTCAACTAAGGGCTTGCAGAAAAGACAGTCATGCAAAGTAGTCATGCTGGTAAACAAAGTTACAAAATGCATTATCTTTTTTCTTTTCTTTTGTTTTATATCAGTGGCCATCCTTTTCATCCACACATTTTAGCCTTGAGTCTCGCATCGCTCAGTCTTTTAAAATATATTTCTCCTCTGTGTGTGGGCTTAACATTTTCCATTTTACGTTGCCATATTTGCATTGTTTTCTCCTCTTCCACTGCAGGCTTATTTTCTGATTGAAAACTTGCTCCATAGCCACATATAGACGATTTGTTTATCAAAATATAGATTTGTTCTCTTTGTACATGTCCATGCTCACATCCATTCTTCTTGGGCTCCTCAAACGGACCATCATGATCTCGACACCTACTTGCCCATGAAGTAGTCGTTGACAGCAAGAGGGACAAGAAATAGCTGGGGCAGTATGCGTCTGGGGATTCTTGTGCCTAATTGGCAGTGTTGGTCTTCAGGTTGAGTGTGGGTTATATTATTGGTCCCTTTGAGAATGATTATTTCCAGCTAGCAAAGTTTCATGTTGAGTGAAAATTCTTGTGGATGGGTTGTCCTTTTTTCTAATACATTGTTTTTTCCGCAACTTTTTTTTTTTTTTTAGCAATAAAAGGCCATTTGTCCTCCTTGTGACCCCAGCACACTTGCTTCAGTGTGCAAGCATAGGAGGAGAGGTTAGTGGCAGTTAAAAGGAGTTGATTTCATCAGAGTAATAACATTTCCCAAAATGTTACCCCACTTTATAGTATACATTACGAGTCATTCCGCAAGTGCATGCCACAGGACGAAGAACGTCCAAGTGGATCTTAGAAAAAACCCAGTACATGAGAGATAAAGAAGTCTCTACCACCAAATAACTTTGGTGAAGACTAAATGTGCAGTTTGAGCCAATGCTACATGTGCTTGATTTAGACCACTTGTGCTCCTTTTGAATTGGCAATGGGCAGGGCAGTGTTATACTGATAGAGGTGAATGGAAGACATGATCAATGGCAATAATAACATACTTTTAGTGCTTAGGGGCTCTAAAGGATCAAATACCTTTAAATTTAGTGCATCTATGTTTTTCTATTTGGAATGTATCATTTTAATAGACTAGTACTTTGTCTCTCATGTACGTTTCATTTCTTTTCATTGGAAAGGAACGTAAGAGTTAAATGACATCGAAAAGATCTCTTGAATGCATAATTTCTTCTCTGCTCTACCAATAATGAGTTAAGTCAAGTTAGGTCCCAGCCTACAAATGCTACAGTATGTTAGCAGAGATGCTACATTTTACAGTCGGTCCTTTGTGAAGACGATTGTAGTTGAGTTGCTCAGTAGATGATTCCGAGTTGATCATTGTACAAGATGGTCGATATGATGTTACCGTTGTGGTCATCTGGAATGTGTAAACAGGAGTCTCTGTCTCCCAAACTGTGTCAGTGCAATGCTCAGTCAATTTGCAGGGAAAAAAAGTCAGACTGTGGTCCAAAGTGGCGTCGGAGTTCCAAGAGGCTGCTTGGTAACAATTGAGGAGCTGACCATATAACTTTATATTCACCATTAACCTCTGGCCTCTCTCTTGTCACCCCAGAGATCCATCCATGTCACGTGTGTTGCTTACAGGGCTCCCGTTGCAAATTTGTGTTTACCAGTTAGCGACTCCTCATAAGAGAGAAGGCGAATGCTAGAAACTTAACACTGCAAAGACAAGAGCAGAAAGCCATTACTAGTCAGGAGAGGAAGAATGCACATTTGTATGATGATGCTAAAATCAATAAAGAGCACGATAGTGTGTAATCCATGTGTTGAGTGCAACTACTGTGTACAAAAGGGATTACCATTACCTGCACTGCTGCTTAATGCATGGCGAAATAAAGTGCACAATTACAGTATGTAAAACGGACATTAAGCACAGCTCTACTTGAAGCACAGTGTCTCAATCGTTAAAAAAAAGTCTTCCGATACATTGATACACGAGACACAACTTTACACTGATAAACATTGAATAACAAATATATAATGTAAATATACACTGCAGTTGAAATGACCTTATCCAAAAAATACAGTGGTGATTTGGTTGTTGTATTAAGGTATTCAGCTCGTTTTCTTCTTTTTAAGATATTTTTAGCAACTCTCTTTTTCTTTTTTTTATTCATCAGTGAGATTTCAAGATGGTCAAATAATCACTGTTTTGTACAGTATTGGATCATAAATGGCTTTAATGTCATGGTGTGTATGTTTACATTTATGTACATGACCCAAACGCATTACTGAAAGAGTAGCTAGTTAAATCTAGCTGTTTGCATTAATCTCTACATGACATTGAAGTCAAGATAGTCCTCATAGAGGCACTTAGTTACTGTCCATTTTATAATTTAAACAATGTTTACATTAGAGAAGATCCTTGATGATTTACACAAGTACTTAATACAGGACTGTTTTGCTGTTAGTTTTACACAGTACAAAAAACAAAAAGAAAACATGAATATTAGTTTGTGAAATGTCCATCATATGTCTCTGTCTGCGTTGATGCATTGTCTTTCTCCGGGTTGTCTCACAGGGTGTCTTGCTTTCTGTACATCCAAACTTGCACAAAATATTTTCCAGAGAAAAATTCATCATAACATCTTATAGACTTAAAAAGTAATCTGTGGATAATACAATAAGACGTCACTGACAAAAAGCTCAGCATGAAGAACTCAAATGAAAAAGTTAATAGTGCTTAAAATAATTACACACAATGGATTCCTAAAACGTTTTTTTTTTTTTAATTAAATAGTGTACCTTTTTTAATACCTTTTTTTTTTAATCTTGAGGTCTCAACCTTTGAAGTTGGAAGCACATAGATATTGTTAAAAGCCTTGTAATTAGGACCATGGACAGTGACAATTGAACGTCCACAGAAGTTACATTTGTAGCTGTAGGTCTCTGTTAAAAATACATAAATCTGTTTTGATCTTTTAGATTTAAAGACCATTTACGGAACATATTCTTGTTACACTGAAACAAATATAACAATGAACAAACTTGACCAATCAGAAACCACAACACTATTTCAAAACAGAAAGTGAAATAACACACAGACTGAAAGGTGGACAAGTGGCTTGTGTTTTCGTACTGTACATGTTCATAAACAGATCACTGAGAAACGTGCATATGTACATTAACGTAACCTCCTGTATCGCACTCGTATTATTGCATATGTGAATGTAATATGTTTACCAAAGTAAATTAAGACAATAATAGCTATTTGCAGTGTTTCATTTAGATGTATAATCCATACATTAAATCAATTAAATCAAATTTTAAGTAAGTTTGTTATCTTTAGGAGTTATGGCACAATAGTATTGTGTTTCTTGCTTACATTTAATGTTTAAGTCTGGTTTAAAAACTAAATTTGACTCCCTATAGATTGGCAATTTCTATATCTACTTCAGTATCAATGTCATAAAGTAATAACACAAAAATGCACATTTTAGTCTATTTTCAATCGCGCGATAGGCTACTATCAGCGTCACATTTTTATTAATCTTTTTACCTTTATTTAACCAGGGAAGTCCCTCTGAGATTAAGAATCTCTTTACAGGGGGTCCTGGCCCCAGAGGGGAACCTATTGTACATATTTTTGTCTACTTTGACTTGTCTATGCAATGGCGACGTGGTTTCATTTAACTGGTTGCGTAGTTATCATTAAATTAAGTATATAACACTTTAATTTGACACTACTTTTTTGACCTTTTGGTAGAAAGTGCAAGTGACAAGGCATGTACATAAATAAAACGTATATTTCTTTTTACAGAAGTGTCAAAACCATGCTCTCTACACATTGCACAATAATAACATATCACAGAATAGAGATTTTTTTTTTCTCTTCTACTTGAAGTTTTGTTTGGTCATATTTTCTACAATGATGTGGATAACTTTTTTTTTTTTTAGTTATTGAGGTCGATCCTTTTTCTTAAATGCTTGGGCATCTCTTATTAACAGTTAATAATGTATTACTATCTACTGACTTATATTTACAATAAAGCAAATCATTTAATGCAACGTCTTTTTAAAGCTAAATTTGGACCTAGAATACCACTAAACCTTAGCATGCATTACTGTAGTCACAAGAGGGCGTGCTGTGTTTTCTTCATGACCCTATTGTCATTATTGCTATCATCTTTGCACAGATCAGGACAGAAACCTGCTTGTGCTATTTGTCTTTAGTTAACCCCAGCATCTTTTGATGAGCTTCATGTTGCTACAAAATGGAAGGGATAGGCGAGCGACAGCGGCGCAGTGGAACTGGGGTTTCAAACGCTTCAAAATGCGGGCTGGCAATGGGAGCGAGCCGCAGTGATGACCCCGCCATTCCTGATATGTTACTGAGGCTATGAGATTTGTCATCGCCTGATGCTGCATGAGTTGCAGTAAATTACAGAAAGTAAGCAATTGAAGAATCAAAATAAATAAATACATTGGTATTAAACCAATCAAATATGATGTAATGACAAATGCCATAATTAGCAGGGTTGTAAATAAAAATCAAAGCATTAAAATAAACATTGGCATTTAATAAGTTGAAAAGTAAAGTAAAGAAGCACATAGGTGAGGAGAATTGGGAAAGAAAAGGGTCGAATTATAACCAAAGACAAGGACACAGAAAGACAGACAAGACAGGACAAGACAAAACAAGAAAATGAGAGTTATGATGTGCCTTTTACACAAAAGAAACTCCCCGCCCAAACTATCTTAAATCACCAGTGTAGGCATGTAGTAGCTCTGTTGAATAAAACAGCCCACTCTGGAGGAGTGTTTTAGACAAAAACAGTGTAATAATCCCCAGACTTGAGACTGTGATGACCACATGAAGTTTGGGGTTGTTAAGCAGGCTTATATAAACTATTCTGATTCAAACTCCCAAAGTTCAAATGGCAACCATAACTGTCCCCTGCACATTTTCCACCAATCATACAATTTAATAGGGACTGGTTTATGTACAATGGGAAGTAACACACTGTATTTATTGACTACCAAAGTGAGTTTTACAGTTGATCTAGTTGTATCTTTGCAGCTTTCCCACTGTACATTACTGGAGTATTCATGCAGACCCTGTTAAAAATGACCACAGAGAAGCTGTTGTGCGGACAGTGTTGTTGTACCAAGTGACAAACATTGTTATGTACTTCCATAACAATGGACAGTTGACCAAAAATGGATGGAGATTAGCAGAGTCAACACAACTACAACGTTTTTGCTAATCTCAATTAGTCAGTATTACTCTCCAGCCATTATTAGGTCAAAATTTAGTCATAACACCCACTGTTACAATATAAAGCCCTTTGTACCATCCTGATAAAAAAAAAAGTCCACCACTCTAAGAGGTAAATCACTTGAAACCACTGAAAAATAAATGTTCTTGTACTGGGTTTACCCAGCAGCTTGTTGCATGAACACTGAAAACATTGTATTAGTTTCCGTCTTCTTTAAAATGAAATCGATTTTATCTTCATCAATCAATGGTAAAGATTGTAAAAGTAATGCATTTCAGTTTTGTCATGAAACCAACAAAATGTATCTCTGATATGCTAAAATTAATGATTGTTTTGTCAAATCTACAGACCATGAATGTAACATTAATTATGCATTCATCATTATTACACAAAGAATATGTGGTGTCACAACATAAAGAGATACAGACCAAACAAAAACAGATAGGAGTTTGTTTAGTGGTCTTAAACTTTAGGTTCCACATTAAAATCACGTACTAGATAAACACTTATCAAGAGATTTATGAAGAAGTTGTGATTTTGAAATGCAAAATGCTTTTGGTGAAGATCAACTGGTGAGGAGACTGCTATGATGAAAACAATGTTTTGGATACAAGTATGAATAAAGTGTGCCACTGCAGTCCATCAACCATATTTGTGCTGTTATGTTCAAAAACATAATTCATAGTCGCACTTAATTTGCACTCTGAGTTTTCATACCCACCTAGTGTCAGTCTTTAGTTACACTTGCACTGCAGTGGCGGCCTGGGGATGGGATGGAAAATGAGTGTTAATCGCACTGGGATATGTTTATGAGGAGGGACACAAGAACAGAGAGACACTGCAAATACTCAGAGCAACTAAAGAACTAACTCGTCTTATGCTGTATAGTATCAGCTACTCGATGATCCCAGGATGTGCTGACTCAATAAAAGCTAACTTGCAGCAGCTCGTACTGTATCATACTTTCATAGGATCAATGGCAGTAACAGATGGCGCTATCTCCTGTTTCCTATAATTAGATGAATGGAGCTTTTGATGGCCATTCGTTTGGTCATACTGTATCCCAATATTATATTACTAAACCACAGAAAGTCTATTGAGTGCTAATATCTGGCCTATCTTTGGGAAAACATGACAGCCAGCAATCAGTTGTCATTATTTTAGCCCAATCAGTGAATATGGCTCATCAACATGGGTAAAGATCTGAAACTATTTGCAGATTTTGTGATGGAGAGGGACAGAAGGGAAATTGTACTGCATGCATTATTGCGCTGTTGTCTGTAGTTGCATGAACACAATGACAGAAAGACAAGTGTTAAAGTTTCACACGACACTGATTAGCTTTTACTTCGCTGCTTAGCTGGCATAATTTATCAATAGCACTAAGCAAAAGCATTATTTGAAGCCAATACTTGATATTTGAAATCATATCCAAATCAATCTTTCGAGTGGTGGAAAGGATTCCCTTTTCTTTATTTTTTCTTTGCCTTTCAAATAAAGGCAATAAAAGGGAAGATATACAGGAGGGACATAGGGTATAGTCAAACTTTCACAATACAAAAAGAAAACTACAAAAAAAAACACAGATACTGGTAAATCTAATTAAACTGAAGCACTCACAAAATGTATAAACTGTAACTCCACAAAACACACATTAAATCATAACACAAAAGTAAGTAACGTATCATCCACATGATTAGTATAAAGCAAAGAATAGGACTGAAGACAGATCTTCAAAAGGAGTGATTTGAAATGGGTCAATTGTATTTGACCTTTGTGAGCCATGCATATAGCCTTAAGTGAAGTCAACGCTATTTAACAAAAGGTGGCTAATACATCTTATGCATGTATAAAAGAAGTGAAGCACACAAGAATGAATACTAAAAGCATGAGAATCCCTCTTTAAAAACAATGCTACTAACAATATTTCAATCTGATAGGCTGACACTTCAGGAGGGCTTCCATACCACTAACAATGGGAAGCTTATTGGACTGTAAATGGATCTTTATATGCCCCATCCCCTTCCTCCTTTTTGAATAGCTTTAAAGAGGGATTATGCAGCAATTAACTTGATACATACAGTACATAAAACTGAAGCAATGTCAAGATCCTCTAAGTGAGGAACTTGAGCAAAGGCTTTGCTTACCTTAGACCGTATAGTTGCCCCTTTTCAATCAATCTGTTACAGCATTTGTCTGATTTTTCTAACTTTGAGTGTTTCAGTCACCAAGTGCAGCTTGTAATCCTTTGGCTTTTTATATCCAAGTCTCCTCAGTGTGAACACAAAAGCCCTGAACTCTGGACTACACTAGGTACTGAAAGCACAGTTACATGGTCGAGGAAATAGTATTTCCGATCCATTACACGCTGATAGGACAGCACAGCACTTTTGTAAATCAGTTTTGTAATAACTGATTTGAAAGTTAAGGCGTGTTCAGCATTGACTTGTTTTCAGCGTGGCATGTTTCAAGAGCTACTATCCCTTGACCTTCACAGCTCCATTAACCCAAGTGACCTTTGGCCTTGGAAAATTACATATGTTCTACACCGCTGCACTCATTGTAACAACAGTAAACTGGTCATGGCTGGCCAATTTATTTCCACATAAAGCATATGTGCATAATGTCTTGTGCTTTGAAATGCACAGTGACGACGTTACTTTTAGGACAAGGACATTCAGCTAATGCATTGACACATGTACATATTCAACTGGAACTTTAATAGTGACATCACAAGATGTACGCCAAGGTGGAGGTCTTTGGGGTAAGGAGGAACACAAGTAAACACACTAGTAGGGAAAACCAAAATAAGCCACACACGACAACACAACCACAACACTCAGACGGCTTTAGACAGAGACACAGTGTAGACATGTAAGAATGAAAGAGCCCACATACACACGCGTGATATGACACAACCTGAAGAGAGAGACACAACAACACAAGCACATCAGACAACAACGTGACCGCTGTTCCCATTCAGTCTTCTTCACTCTGTCTTTTATTAGTTTCTGACATAGGACATGACAACTGGGCGTTTACTGGAAATGCCTGTGAGTTTTTCTTACGATTGGCTTTATACATTGACAGTTACACAGTTACAGGTGTGTGTTTCACAATATAAACCATTTCAAATGTTTTAACCATTACAAAATGCATACAGTCTGTAATGTGCAAAACATTTGACTTATGCATTTACAAACAGTTTAGTAACATTTAAGTAACTATTAATAATATACATTTATATTATTAATAGTTACTAAAATATGTTCTTTCACTGTCTTTACAAAATGATAAACTTCCCAAACCACAAACTATTACTTTACTTTTATTTTCAATATTAGAGGCATACTGTGTAGGATTAACACTGCATAAATAGTAGTACACAGTGAAGTCCTTGTCCTAATTTGTGCTGTCATTGTATGGGTGTGGGACATACAAAGCATGGATGTAAAACACAATGCCTAATGATAAACTCACAGGGTAATGCTATTAACAGCAAATTCTCACAAAAAGACAGAGATTTTTGTGTTATGGTCCTCATGTGTAACACTTGACCCTCATGAACGTTCTCATCATGTTTTCAACTGGGGACATAATGCTACCATTTCAGGTCTTGAAAGTGTTATGACAGAAATTATGCTCTCCCATGAAATATCACTAGTATAACAATGTACAGATGTCTTTTTTGTGTTTTGTAATACATCCATGACAATAAGTTTCAAATTGTTTCATGTTTGAATGGTTACATAGTATGCCTTCAATAGATATTGAAACAAAAACAAAACAGCATACTGTAGTGTGAAAGTATTTCAGTGTACTAGTGCTATGTGCGTTGAAGAGCATGCTAGTGATGGAGCCAGATCAAAACTTTCAGTCAAAAGTAAATGAAATAAATGAACTCAGCTACAGGCTCCTTGTTTTTGACTTGGTTTCAGTGTTACCTCTGGCGCTATGGTTTGATCCAGGAGGAGGTGGAGTTTGCATTGAGGTCCTGCTGTAACAGTGACCCTTCCATCTTATACCAATCCTCAGTCAGAGGGGAGTCTGGGCTGGGCGCCAGGGCTGCTGCCTCTATAGTTTGTTGTCGGCAGGGGGTTGTCGAGAGTTTGGAGGGAGTGTGAGGGAGTGTTTTGGTGCAGGTTTGGCGATAGTGGTGGTTGGAGTTGGTTAAAGTAGTAAATGGATTAAGGTGTGAGGTTTCAATGAGCAATACAAACACGATGCACATAGGGTTATAAATCATAAGGGCAACATGTAGCACAAATTAGAAGGGGGAAGGAAAATGGAGGGATAGAAAGGGAAGGCAATGGGGGGGGCGGGGGTGGGGGGTGTGGGGGGGGAGAATTTGGGGTTGTCACAAGGGGGTTGAGAGGCAAAAATAAAGGAGATAATGCCCGGCAGGATAGGAGAGAAAGAGAGAAACAGAGGAGAGGTGACGAGAAGAAAATTAATGCATGGTCAACTGTCTGAGTCCAGGAGACAGAGAAAGACAGATCCGTTTATGAGCATGAGTGAATGTGACACCATGGGACATACAACCACACCCTCACACAATGGAATGAGGACAGACAATATGCAAGATGCCACAAGGAAAATAAAAGATGTAAAGACTGAGAGGGACAGAACTTTTATAGACAGAAAAGTAAATAAGCAGTGATGAGACAAATATGAGATGAGTGAGAGGTGGAAACAAATATAGCAGAGAAGAAGAGTATATTTGTGTAGTAGCACATTTTTAGTGTCTGTTAACTTGTATTTGGAGCTCTTCTAATTGTTTTTGAGGCATCCAAAATTATGTCCCCTTCCATTTCACACCAAAAAATGTGATCAGTACTTACCCTCTTACCTAGCATATGCCTACGTCATTATAACTGTTGGCATCGTTGTGTGCTATATAAAGTGTGCAACAGATATCCGGTGCCTGGTGAGAAACATACCTTTCCGGACATTCCCATCTGTGGCACGGAATTCCCTGGTGTTGAGCAAGAAGCATGCTCGGTCCTGCTGGTAACGTTCCCGCGTAGGCCCACGCCCCATGGGACTCCTCTCGTCGGGACTTAGTACTTGGTCGATGGTGGGGCAGTCCTCGTTCGCCAGAGCGGCGGAGGCTGCATCACCATTCTGCTTCGAATCTACAATAGGGTTAGATCAGATCAGAGGATGCAATGATGGGAATGTGACATAACTTTGTACGCTGAATTATATCGATTGTAATCAGTTGACGTGACCGTGCTTTGAGTAGGCAATTGATGGCAGGTTTTTTCTGTTTGTTTTATACTACAAACAGACGCCTGTAGGCGAGTGTGGACCGACCACTTCACAAATTACTCAGAAGATTTAGGCCAGTCATCTCTCTGTGGTGGATTACAACTATGATTTGCATCTTGGTAGTCTTCCCACATGATTGCATTCTTTCTAAGATACATACAAGTCAGTGTTATCCAATTGTTGCAAATGGAAACTTGCCAAGCATTTGTTTCTGTTTTCCTATTTATCATCAATACAGAGCGTAGAAAATCAATGGATGATGCACTGAGCATCGACATGCAGAATAGAAATTGAAGTTAATGCTAATGCTGCTTTCAAATGAGTGTAATAAAGGTGGCAATTTTTCCAAAATTGGAAGGTGTGACAATAATTTCAAAATAGCTCACCTCTATTTATCTCTATAATTTCTTCTTGGGCGAGAGGACAATCACCCCCTATTCCTCCAGACCCCATTACCCCACCTAGGACATTTCCTAAGAGTCTTTGTGGCGATGCTGTAGCCATTGCCAATGCATCCGGCTTGCAGTAGTTGGGGGACCCTGGTTGGGGAGCTCGAGGGATGTGTTTGTTCTTCTTTTTGGGCAGCTTTTGCTTGGCCATTGCCAGAGAGTAGTACATGCCGAAGTTGTTGACAATGACAGGTACAGGCATAGCAATGGTCAGCACACCGGCCAAGGCACATAGTGCGCCCACCAGCATTCCTGACCACGTCTCTGGGTACATATCTCCATATCCCAGTGTGGTCATGGTCACAACGGCCCACCAAAATCCGATTGGAATGTTCTTGAAGTTAGTGTGTTTACTGGCAGTTGGGTCATCTGGGGCAGCGCCAATTCTTTCGGCATAGTAGATCATAGTGGCAAAAATGAGGACACCCAGAGCTAAGAAAATAATTAGGAGAAGGAATTCATTGGTGCTGGCGCGAAGGGTGTGGCCAAGGACACGCAGACCTACAAAATGGCGAGTAAGCTTGAAGATTCGGAGGATACGGACAAACCGGACAACACGCAGGAATCCTAGGACATCCTTGGCAGCTTTAGAGGACAGGCCGCTCAGGCCCACCTCTAAATAGAACGGAAGAATAGCAACAAAGTCGATGATGTTTAGGGAGCTTTTGAAAAATTCCAATTTGTCTGGGCAGAAGGTGACTCGTAGCAGCACTTCAATAGTGAACCAGATCACACAGACGCCTTCTACATATGTCAGCCAACTGTCAGTCACCACCTCAAACGCAATCTCCTCCCGCGTGATGTTGCCCACTGTGGTGTTCTCTGTCTTGTTGATGATGGTGTTGAAGGCCTCATGCGTCTCCATGCAAAAAGTGGAGATTGAAAGGAGAATGAAGAACAGGGAGCCAAACGCCACATACTAAGAGAAACAAAGCAGAGAAAGAGAAAGGTAAATAGAGGTTAGTTGTAGGAAGTTGGAGAAAACTACAGCACAAAGGTTTTGTAGGAAATAGTAACTCTAGTAAAAACAAAATGAAGTATTAAAAGTGAAGTTACACAAGTAAGCAATATCATCCAGATATTGCAAGCAAGTCAAAGTGCGTTAGAACGGTTTAGTCTGTAAAATAAACAACGTTGCCAGGATAGATAAGACGAAAAACACAATGTAAGGCAACACTTCCTGTCAACATAGCTTTGAGTTCTAAAGCAACATGGAACATCGGACAGGACTGACAGACTCCTTGTCACAACAGTGGTTTCTCCAGCTGGTGGTGTTGAGCAAACATTCCCAGGTTTACAAAGAGCAGCACTGAACTTGTAAATGTTATGTTTGTGTTTCCTAAACATGAATAGTTTCAATTCAATTCAACTTTATTACGGACTCGGGGTAACTGTAATTTTTACACATCTTGCAGTTTATCTAAGAATACAAATTAAAATGCCTTTCATGGAAGCTTTATAGTTTATTTAATTATCTAAAAGTGTAGTGAGCCTCTTTCAAAAGGCATCGCATTATTGGCCTCTAACTGGCATTATTTCCTGTTAATAATGCTTTGTAAAACTACAAACTACTGCTTATTTGTTCTGTGTTTTTTGTTCTTCTGTTCAGAAATAGCGCTTTCACTTCAAGATATCTGCAGTTTTTTCAATAATAGCCTTTTTTCAAACATTTATTTTACTTCTGCATCGTATACTATAGTACTCCAAAGTACTTCATACTTTTAAACGAATGACAGTGGCGTGCCCACATCACCAAAGTGTGCGCTATCCTTCACTGCAGTTCGTTCCTGCACTGTGTGCTGTGTATTTATAGAAGCGGTATACTTTGCGCTTTATCAAATAAATAATAAAACACAGACATGGCCTGAAGAGCCATGGTGAAAGGTAATTCATAGTTGAGTGGATCCCATATAGTATATGAGGAGCCTAAGTGCCTCCCATGTATTGTGCGTGTCACTGTGCATCTTGAGCATTATGCACTTATGTAATATCAAATAGAAACATAATAACGAAGCAATTTTCACTATTTTTCTTAAAAGGTTTCCCACATTTTGTTGCCGTTAAACAATTGTATGAGAGTCTACATTATTGTCTGAGTGCATTTATGACAGGAAGTAACAGGACTTAACAATGTTGAGTGTTGAGTGTTTATTGAATAGATTCACTGACAAGAAAAAAAAGTCCAAAAGAAAGTGACTTTACCGTCAGGACCATCAAATTCTATGTGTATTACATTTCTCAATCCCATAAGCCAGTCTACCCAAAAACTTCTGATCAGGACACAGAACTTCTAATACCTGTCCCATAAACTCCATTGCTACTCTTTTTCTCTTCTATTTCGTGCTTGTCTAAGTCTGACCTACTTTTTCAGATTGCTGCAGTGCTCTCTCCTTCTGTAACTAAAATATACACACAGACTGTGAGGTTCTCAGTCACCCTCGTGCCTGAGCCCCACACCACCCCGTCTTGTCCCAGGGAAGCAGGACAGCACCAGTGGGACGGTTGAGGAAGCTGTGTCATAGGCTTGCCAGCAGAAATAAAATGTAGGGCCGAAAGATATATCAATATTGTATCGATATCGAAATATGAACATTCAAGATCTTAATATCGAAAAAGCAACATATAAACTATATAGATTTTCATAAATAAAACTGCACTCTTTTGTATTAAAGGGGGGGTATTATGTAAAATCGACTTTTTCAAGCTTTATATCATGTTATTATGTCATTCCCTCATTAAACACATGCCTGGAGTGTTGCCTTGGCTCATTCACATATTTTTGAGTAATCAGTAAAAACTTAGACGGCAGCCATTTTAGGTGTAGCAATGCCTCAGTCCTCCTAGGAACGCCCCCACCTCCTGGAGACGCCTCTGGACCTTTTGTCACCAGCCAAGCCACCAACCACTGCTCCTCAGCTCAGCAGAGCTCCCTCCCCACACAGTAGTGTTGTTTAGATGCCACAGCAGTGTGCTGAAGGGGGCGTGTCGGAAAGCTTCTTAAAGAGACAGAGGCCTATTTCAAGACGTTCAGTACAGCCATTTTGAGAGAGCAATTTTATTCAAGGCAGTTATTTTAATTTACTGCATATACAGACCAACAGAAGGTTACGTCATCATTGTAGTATGCTATAGACTGGTGCTATGTGATTGAAAAACGCATAATACCCCCTCTTTAAGATGTTTTTATTTTTTCTGAAAAATACTTTTTTTTTTATTTATATATTCGCCAAATATTTGGTGATATATTGCAAGTATTAAGTGATTCAATATCCATATAATTAGAAGCCAGAATAGCCACATACAGCCTTAAACAAAAACACAAAGGGACTAAAAATTGAAACAACAAAAAAAGTTAATTTCCTAATTTGATTGTTTAGTCTTGCTTTTATTTATTTTTCTAGCAATGGAATACAATTTTGTCCTTCAGTGTATTGTGACAGCAAAGAGTCGTAAAAAAATAACCTTGTGCGCTGTGCATCTAATTATAAAGCCTTTTTTATGATGGTGATCTAGCAGCTGCTGTAGTTGTGTTTGTTTAGAAATTAGTTTGCAATGAACAGAACATCTATAATGTTGTTATTTCAATAATTAAGATAGTTATTGAATGTTGCAGTTATTTGATATATTGTGCACTGAAGTGCATTATATTATACTGTATACAGTATATACATTATATATACATAAATGATGCAAGTTAGATAACACCCTGTAGAAATAGCCTTGGTTGTTCCCCTAAGATACAGTAATGTATTCTCAGATTCCAGTGACCCAAATGGCGGCCATGACAAGTTATGTTCCTAAAAATACAAAACAAATTGCAGCCCCGTGGTATCTTCTAAATAGGCTACACAGGTGGAGGCACTGTGGGGAATGCACAGGTGGGAGGCAGACCGTGTTGATCCAAAACATAAAGGAACAACCTGCACGCACCCCCACGAAAGGAAACAACTAACACTAAAACCATGGGAAAAAGAAACCTCTTCAAACAATGCCAGAGGAAAGTAACCTGAGCTAAGATTTGCAGAGCTGACATATCGCATGGTTCAGATGGACTAAACGTGATGTGATGGAGTCCTGCAGAGATGACTTTAGAAAAGACAAAGAGAACTCCAAGCTTGACAGCACAAAGAGAGATAGACTACGCAGAAAAACACTAAGGCGAAGCTTAGGGCATAGCAGGCTAATCGTAAATGACAGACCTCAACTTCAACAGGGGCTTGTGTCAACCAAAGAGACAGGAGGAACCCTGCGTGGGAGTGCTGCCTACACGTCAATATATAGAAGTCTGGATTAAAAATGCATGCTGACAATACATTAAACAAAAGTATTACATTAAGCCACATGTGGTATAAATATCCTGTCAGAATGTATTAGCTGGGTAATTGTATGAAAACTTGTTTATGCGATGATTTCGTGTCTGTGTTGGACATTATTGGAGCACCATGACAGATTGTTCAATTTTATACTGTTCTATGCTAAAGTTTGTATTGAGTTGTATTGTAAATATCTAAATGTATATTGTTTGTTTTGTGTCTTGTGTGGTGTGGGCATACTTGTAATATTCTAATGCTATTATAAACATCGTGCTCTTGGAATGGCACAAAATAGCACAGTACAATCCCAAGAGCTGTTTTAGTCTGTCCATTTGTTCTGCAACTCTTTACTGCTACAGATCTCCCATTAGTTCATTCGTGGTTTAGTAATTAATTGCAACACTATTAGAGCATGGTAGAGAACAGTGGATTACATTTAGATCTTAACATCAAATCAATATGGATCAATCCGTCTCAGCAGCAGCCTTGTTAAATATGTAACAGCATGTCAGGCTGAGGTACCAAAGCACCCCGCTGCTTCTGTGTTACGTACATCTGTACAGCACAGTAGTAATGGCACTGGTTTAATACCAGCTCCCATCAGTCTTTATTGGTGTCTCCTTGAGCAAGACATTGAAGTTAAGTTACACTTTATTAAACCCTGTGGGGAAATTTGTTCTCAGAATTTGACCCATTTTCAATGCCGCTGGGGCAACCTGTAGGAGCAGGAGCCATCGCCAGATTTGAACCCAGGATAAAGGTCAGAAACACCTGGCTGGAGGATTAACCAATTGTAAACGTTATTAGTGGTAGGCAAAACCGGAGTACACAGAGGACACCTACAGAGACATGGGGAGAACATGCATCCACACAGAAAGTCCCCGTCCAGGGATCAAACCCGGGACCTAAGAAACCGCTGCGCCACCGTGCCACCCATGTCGTTGTACAATATGGGCGTCATTTATCCATACTGGCACTAAATAGCAAGTGCTGGAAAATAGCATATAGGTATTTGTGGGCATTTTGCAACAAATGTACCTTTTGTTATTGCCTGAATTATAGTTTTAGTGCCCAGAATTTGATATGTTAATGAGGGAATGCTTTGTGACTAGAGATGCGTAAAAGAATCTGCTGCTTATACACTTTTGCTACTCGTTTTGCTTATGAGTAAACGCTTGGTAAATTACTCTCAAATTGTGTAACAAAGGTATGAACATTGTTTCTTTGAGTTTAAAGCTTTGAGTGCCGAAACATTTTACTTTTGTGGCTGTAGAGTCTATGGAGATGACTTTCCAACATGGCAACAGCATAGTTAAGTTAATATTTGTTAGACACTCGGGGGTTTTCACACTGGCTCTGGTTAGGTCAACCTAAAGGGACTCTCGACCCGAGAACAGTGTGAATCCAACCAGCAGCGCTTCAGGCTGAACTAAACAGCTGGTCTCGGGGCGGCATCTGCCACACTCTTGGGCGGAGCTGGTATAGTGTGAAGGTGGCTGACCTGAGTCTTGCTTTCATTCCTCTTTTTTTAGCGAATAAATGACTTATTTTTAATGAATACATGCCAGGACGTTTGGATTACTATTCTGACGAGGCAAAATGGATCAACTTTATATTAGTGAAGTACATCTCCTCTGCTCCTCTCTCTCTTTTTCTGCTGCGCAGTAAAGCAACAGGTAGAGAGGGCATATGACGATTAAGGTGCATTCCTCAGCCTCACTGTATTTAGCCACGAGAGAGAGAGAAATTACCTGACGTAAAACATCAGTGAAGTGTGCACGTATGTGCATGTTGCCTTATTGACAGGGCTCTAATCACTAGATGCCCGTTGTCATGAGAATAAGTTTGGCGAACAGCTGATTTTTGTTACGTGGCTGATGATGCGGCTTTTGGGCAAGAGTCTGTAAATGCGGACTAAACAAACTTTGAAGTAAATACAATTTAAACTACAGAAATCTCAGGTTTGCCCACAAAGCTCTCCAACATGTGTGAAAACGTTCTGCTTACAATAATAGGCGAGAATAGCACTGTTTCGTGACCGTGATGGCAGGGGGCTGACATTGCTGACACCTAGTGTCTAGGCACAAATTCAGAAAAGCCAGTTCAATGTGAAAACCAATGGGGACTTTGCACATGTCAAAAAACTACTGAAAAGCCTGGTTTCAAAGAATATTAAGAGTTTCTAAAGCTATATGAACCCACACGGGTTTTCAGCCCTAAATGTATAGGTCCAAAGTGGACTAACATACCGTGGAGCCTAAAGCCTGTGACGCCTGCAGCTCAGTGACCTTCAAGGCCCAACAGAGTCCCATTCCCTCACCAGACTCTCAAATCAGATTTGAAAAGATCATCAACATAAATTTAAAAGAGAGGGAGCCACATGGAACGAGAGAAAGTGAATACTAAACAGCCTCTGAGAGAGGAGTTAGTGTGAAAGGAAGTGGATGTGGAGAGCTCTGATTGTTTATCAATGGACAGATGAGTAAGAGACAGTAAAGGAATGACAGAACACTGATGTGAATCTCTCCAATCAAAGAGAGGAAGTGCCGCAGTGGGCACCAGCGTGAGAATGGTAAAAAGCATTAGAAGAAGGTGTAAGGGGAGCAAGGAGTAAATGATATGACTTAGAGCTTGTAGGAGTCAATATTAGCCCAGCAGGCGTTTGGCATGCACAGCGACACGTTATGCTCTCCTTTAACGGGACCCTAGTGGCGCTGTGTTTACTGCAGCACCATCCAGAAGAGCTTTATCATTACAGTATTACCACGGCCCTGCCTGGCTCTCTGTCACCATGACAACCACTGCGTTAGCCTCTGCTTTCAGGCACCAAGGACAGGAGGACTAAACCAAATACTGCTACAGCTGGCACAAAGGCTGCAGAGGGAGGAGCACTCACACCACACCAAATTCTAAACATCTGACCTGTTTGGTAATTACCAAACAAGAGACTTATATGTGTATTTTTAAAGTCAGCATTAGGTGACCTTGACTAGAACACATAAAATTAGTCCACTCCTGTGTTCTAAAGAAGGTGATGAACGGCAACTACTTAAATGCACTCAGTCTTTCCCAGAGGGCAAAGCGAATGGGTGACCATTGTTGCAGAGTCAGCATTTTAGCATTGAAATATTATGGTTTTAATTGACAGTATGGCTTATAAGATAGCACTTTATGATATATTTAACCAGTGAGCTTTGTATAAGTACAGTATAAAATGGACAATTCGTCATAATCTATAAACAGCACTGCACAATGTCACATAATTGTTGCAAGCATGTTATTTGAAAGTGTTAACGCCCCAAGGCTCTGCGGCCACCTCACCCTCAGGATAAATGCCATCAAATATACAGTATAGAGGACAGGACACATGAAAGACCTTACAACCCAAGCAGAAAGGACAGAGAAAGGACTATGGCAAAAATCAAAGTGCAGCGAGTTATGAATGGGGAACCGAGGAAATGAATGTACAGACTGGCTGAATTTCACATGGTAGAAACATCCCACACGTTTCCTTAAAAGGGCAGGACATTACTGCACCAGGGTCTGAATGACGAGAGGCAAAGGATTGGCCAGAAGGATATAATTAGCTTCTGTTCTGGGAAATCCTTGTGTTTTACATTTGATGCAGACTAAAGTCAAATGATCTTGGAGCGTAGTATCCCGGCACATTTCAATCACAACACTGCTTTGTGTTTTAGAGATTCCCTGAATGACTCAACTCCCTGCTACGCCCCCCACCATCACGCACACACACACACATCCTGCAGCGTTTCCTTCTCGCTGCAGCACTGTTGAGCGTTTGTGGAGTGGAGTGATTTCTGTGCGGGAAAGTCGACCAAATTTCATCTGCTTTGTATTCTGACCAGATTACTGCAACATGTCATGTCCTTGTGACGACGCCCCCCTTTTATTGCCGATACTCATTTTCCTTTTCAACCCCCCCCTCCACCTTTTCCATGTCTCTCCTCTTCTGTCCTGTCTGCAATGTCCGCGACATGAGGACAAGTTTGGCAAGACTGCCCTGTCCCATCAGCTGCATTCACTACTCACATACATACCGATTTTCTAGCTTTTTACCTTCATTGTCCTTCTGTACTTGAGCCATTGCTGATCACTGAATTAAACACACTACAGTTTTTATACAATAAATGCGTGAATTAAATAATTTGTTCCGAAAAACAATAAGCAAAGTTGAGTAAAATTTTTCTTTTAATGGTAGTCCTTGCTCTATTCAGTTTCCTTTTCCCTTTTTGAACGGGACAGGCACTCATAAGGAAGCAGATGGTAACACAGGAATGATACCAGTGTTGTTTTCCAATGTCAGTTTAATGAGCCGGAATAGTGTAAGAGTACAACACCACTGTGTAGCAACTGAGGACTTGTAAAGAGCAGTACTTGTAATGCATATTGGTGTTCTAGCCATCAGATAATTAGGATAGCACATTTTTATGTGCACACATGTGAGTGAGTGATCTGCAGGGTTATGCATTGAGGCGTGTCACTAGAAGTGATATATCTGGACACTGTTACTGTGATCACTTGGCAGAATGCTTTATGGACATCTACACTTACTGAGTGCAGGCCGCAGAGGCGAGTGTGCTGGTGATTTACACTGCAGGAGGCTGTACATGTGAAGCATAATGTCGTTCAATTGGGGAAACATGCTCGGGTTTGTCTTGACAGTCAGGTCAGGTGCAAACACTTTTTAGACACTAACGTAGGGTGGAAGTGTTTTACTTTTAAGATCAAGATGGTCTGCATTTGTCAGTATTAATCTTATTTTTATTGTGTTATTAAGTGTTCTTGTACACTATGGGGCCAGACTGTGGTTAACTTTTCAGATTATTCACAGATAAAGTGCTTTGTTAAGCAATACTCAATGTCAATGTCCAGAATTCAATGTCCAGAATTCTAATGCACACAAAATGTCAAGGGTGTTACCACAGAGTCCAAGTGTTGGAGGAATGGACTGTCTGTACGGTGGTGTAGGGCGCTGATTCAGCACTTAACAGGCAAATGGACCAAGGGATAAGAGGAGGAAGATAGTTTAGAAGGACACACTGACAAGCAGAGAGGTTTCTGGAGGGATAGGAAAGCCATTTTTGCAACATAATCATAAAATGTGTTAAATGCTGGAGTATTACAGACAACCAGTAAAGTCATCAAGTTTTGTCTAAGGTGGCAGCAAATCAATAAAATTCCTTTACTGCTTTTTCCGCCCTGAAAATGCTTGTTGTCTCTGTCCTTGTTATGAGAGACATCAAGGATTTCTGCCAACATACAGCTCTCCGATTACAGAGCAATATATACAGAGAGTTCCAAGGATGCAAACACAACATAAGGACGCCAGCGAGACAAAGCACAGTCAGGGAAAACTGAAACAGAACAGGATACATTTACCTAGTGCTGTACAGGAAAGTGAGGCAGCTATCACAATGATTGTCAGAGGGAGAACTGTTTAACTTAATAAACTTGGTGAGCATCTAAGAATATCAGCCACAATATATTTTGTCTATCTGAAGGTGTGACGATATTTGCAGTCCTAGTCTACATGCTGCATAGACCCAACCTTTATCATTTTAGCACAGGAAATGGAGTAGCTTTTCCGCCTCACAATGAAATGGGGCCTTCGCCCCTTTCTCCGCTATTTTCAGATGCGGTCCACTGGGACGGACACGGAATGGAAGTGGGCAATGAGCCTTTCAGCAAGACCATGGGTTGAGTGGAAAACACATTGCAATAGAGAGCTCATGCACTTTAATTTCATTCACCGAAAAGAGTTGTTAAAATCATTCACAAAACCAGGCCCAGGCTTTAGATCTGGACACACTCGGGAACAGTTAAAAGCGTATTCCATTTTCCAATGTTATCAATACTGTATTTGTATTGTCTAGTCTACATAAAGCTATAAATGCCTCAGAGCACATTTCAATAATAGTTTGATGATAACAAAAATCAAAAACACATTGCTTTCTGAGTGCCCCATCTGAGAGTTTCACCAAAAAGTCTTGAATCTAACAATAACATGCTTAGCTAATAAAATGATGACGGCAATAATGCATTATTTTACTTGTTTTTTAACTATCCCTTTAAGCAGTTAATGGTTGGCTGTAATTGGCTGACTTTGGCACAATCACCTTCACCACATCAATGAATGTGGACTGCTTTGGGGCAAACGAAAACGGTGCACACACAAAAATCTCACAAGACCAAGCAGCATGACCTATATCATAAACTGAATTCCTAATACAGCACAAATCAGTAGGATGATCGTGAAAAAAAAAAATAGAGTCTCCCTCCAGACTAAATAAGTTTTTAAATCCTCCCTGAACATTTAGGAAACATGTGACCACATGTTTCCAAATTTTAAGCAATGTTATCCAAACTGTGCTCAAGGGTTTTGCTTGTCACCTTGTGTGTGCACATATCAATACATATTATTCTATTTTCTGACAAGCTCAATGATTTTCTCTATGCATACTGTAAGTGACATAAAGTTCTGTAACGTTTCATGGAGGGATAGGTCATTTTGTGTTTGTGGCCGCAATGAACACTAAAGAGACAGTAAACAATGAACCCAAACCTGTGACCTTCAGGGGGTAAAAGTGGGATGGGTGTCCGGGCAGAGGAGAAGGGACACAGTGTTGGTCCGTTACAAAAACTAGTATGAACAGGCACACAACGTCCGATTTGGAGGGGCACCGGGGCATCTTGTACATGCTGAGCTACAAATGGTGCTTTGTCGGGAGAATGCTGACGAAGACAACTGTGCCCTTCTGGTGTGAAAGTGACCAAAACACAGCCTGTACCTGTGGGACAACACTGGAGAGCTACATGTAGATGAAGTCCAAGTGCTATTCAATATGAAATGGTTGTTATGGCAAGTAAATGTAGGTAGTGTTGTTCTGTTTCAAAACATTGGGGATTATTTTAGCCAAGAGAAACATACTGTAAGTACGAGGAGCAAGTTTAAACATATAATTACACAAGACTAGAAATTCCTTCACCAAGAGGTTTCTTCACCAAGGAAAGTGTTTCTTTTACATTTTCTGTCATATAGTGAACTAAATTTAGCAAGAATAGCTCTGAATGGAAGAAAAAGTAGCAATCTTCAATGAACTCTAAAGGAAACATGAACTTATTTTTACAAAGTCATGTAAAAGTAGCTTTGGAAAAAGCACCTAAAGTAATAAAGCTATTAGTCACTGCCTTCTTGTCTACACCATGTAGTCCCTGGATGATCACATGTTATCCTGTGACTGTCATACCCAGTTTAGCTCTAAATATTAAGTGATGGCACTGAATTAGATAACACAAGTTCACTGTCACTGATAAATTCTTTCTTATTCAATAAAAGATCACCAATTGTATGGTCTTTAAAAACCATTTAAAGCAGCACACTGGGAAACACAAACAAATGCACATGCCATAAAACATGCCTCAATCAAAAGCTGCCACACGTGATGTACGGCAGCCCTTTGCTGCAGGAAAAGATCTAATGTCAAAGCAGCCGTAGATCAATAAGGAAATCAGATACAAAATGTATTGTATAACACCTCATCAAGCAGAAACATATATTCATACATTACTCATGTGGCACAACACTTGTCTTACTAAAGATTTTACTGGAATAAAGATTACAAATTATTTAGATGAAGCACTGCAGCAGAGTTTTATATAATCTTACTTTGGCAGAAAAAAAACGTTCTACACAGTTACATTTTTTAATGTTAAATTGAGATTAAATCAGGACATATTTAACACATTTTGCATAAAATTAACACTTTCCTTCCACCGGTATCTTCCTTTTGTTATTGAGAAAGGTGTTGGGAAAGGGGAATGGCTTAAAAACCAGACAAAAAGAGCAGATAATCAATATTATATCAATCAATATGGGCAGGCAGGACAACAGGCACTGTAGATTGGATGGCTCATGCCTCCTCAGATAATCGAAGATGCTTAGACGAGGGTCCCCACCCCCATCATGTTATGTCTTTCTCTGCATTCACATCTTCTTCCGAAGTATCCACTCTACTGTCTCCTTATTTCTCCTCTTCCCAATTGCTCCATTTTTGTTGTTTCGCAATCTCTCTCCCCTTTTTTCCTCCTCCTTCCCCCTTCGCTCTTGCCTGTATCTATCGCTCCTCTCCAGCACTCCCCCTCCCTCCTTTCTTCTCCCGTGTCTACTGCAGCAGAAACGCCAGTACAGACACCAGCATGTGTGCATTTCCTACCCAGCTACTACGATGCGTCCCAAGGAGGATGGCTGCTCTCTGCCATGAGCCAAGAGTTGATTTTTTTCTCAAAAGGGAAAAGCTTTGATCAAAACAATGATTGCTAATGAGCTGCAACATAGCCACGCAAACAAAATACACCCTTATCCTAATCATTAACTATCTACTCATGTCTCCCTAAATACAGTCCATCCTCACTCCCTGCCTTATCAGTCTGGTTATGCTATTCCCTTTTGCCCACATGGGACACCTAAAGTGGGGCGATTTCTCTGTTTGACTTATAGAACACATCGCAAATATAGGGCTGAGACACAAAAAGCCAGTGCTGCTCTGCCTAGCCCCAATATGCCATGGCCTCCTCACGCTCCAAGTGAACCAGTGATGGATAGTGTATGATTCATGAAACCACTGGAACCAGCAGCTGTGGTGTCAAACTGTACATTACATAATTTACAGCATCCAGGCAGTAGGTACTGTAGTTAGTATTCAAGGTATGGCACTGCTGCAAACCTTCTTCAAGTCTCACAATCTGCCTGAACCACACGCATTTATTACTTTCTTTGTGCCATTCCCATCTACCTACTCATTGGCTTACAGTGAGATAGTTTCTGTTTGTGAGGTGGGGGCCGAGAGAGGGGTGGGTTATTGCAGGAAATCAATCTGACTGGAATGAGAGTGACAGAGAATCCCGTCCTGTCTTGTCCTAAGCTCAATACAGTGGATCAAATGACTGGAACACGAACTGCCTGTCACATTTTTGACATTTTATTCTTTCTCTTTAAGGGGAAATGATTAGCTGAATCTAGCAAGAGAAGATGCCACAAAGCAATTCATTCATTGTATGTTTTATTGTCTGGTTTTATGTTGAATATTCAGCATCTTTAGTCTCCATAAGAAGGGACTAAATAAGTGAATGCGACAACAAAGCTGTAGTGATCAAGCAGCTGGATTTGGGCAAAAACAGAGAGCAGCCTGGTGCTGCTGTTTTCATGTCTCCAGCATCAAACAGCTATTCGGAGGATACTTGTTACTCATACACCTGTGCGATCAAATGCCATCAAAGGTTCGCTTTCAAGGGGAAATCATTAACTATTTAGGACCAAAACAATAAGAAGGGACCCCATCAACCACACAGACAAGTTACACAGCGGGATGCCTTCAAATGGGACAAGAGTGTGTGACAGTCACTATCAAGGGCGAATGTAGGGAAAGGCATTGCTTCAGTGCAAAGATGTACTAATAAATAACGTGAAATACGACACGTCGTAAACGGACAAATATGCGCTAATGAAGGCGTTTGAATGCACGCGATGCAGGCGCGCATCGGTTGCCGCGTTTGGAGCCAGATGTGTGTTGAAGCAAGGATAGGAATTATGACTGCAATAAAAATGCATTCAGTGCTGGCTGGTGGAGGACACTCTATCAAATATAAGACATGATGTGTTTGAAAATGGGGGTTATCTACCAATACTTACAGTCAGTGTGAGTAAGTCTATTGGTTGGCTCTGATGACACACGTGTAAGCAGTGGTGCGCTAATTAGCACTTTCACTGCAGTCAACAGCTAGCATTATCATCATCATCATCATCATCATTATCATCATCATCATCATCATCATCATCAGTAAGCCTGAGTTTGTAAGTTGTCATGGTAGGACACTAGTTATAAGACAGTGAAAAGTAGCCTACTCACCCGGGCATACTTGGAGGAGTAAGGGTCTTCAAAAAGTGCCCATATTTTAGGCTGCCAGGTCTTCCAGAATCCTGCTTTCCTGGCGTCCTCCTGCATACATAGTCTTTTCAAGTCTCCGTCCGCTCCTCCTAGCGCTGGGTCGTCATCCTGTGCGTCCGGTTCTGGTGTCTCAAAGCTGTCCAACGCCTCCTCCGCGTCTCGATGTTGGCGGTAGTTCATCCAGCAACACGCCTCCACGTCCGTCTCGTCGATCCCCAAAAGGCGAGCTCCTCCTCGAACAGTGGGCCGCACACATCGTTGGGACAGTGCAACTTTCCTGTTCGGTAATAGTTGAGGATGAACGAGAAAACGGATGGATGACGGTCAAAGAAAAACTCGTCCAATTTGGGGTCATAGTCGAAGTTGCTGAATGCGTCCGGTTCCGTGAGCCACGACAAGCGCGTCCCGGGCAACGTCTTTAGGGTGCTCCGGTAAGTCTCATGGCGAACCCCGCCGCAGTTTATCACTATTTTCTCGCTTTCCGACGGACAAGTCATGTCTGCGCTGTAACATGCTTTGTTGGACGACTTGTTCCCACCCTTGCGCCCTTTGAAAGAGGATACACACACCGAACTGAGCATAGAGGACCGAGGGGGAGGGAGAGAGGATGTGAGAAAACCGAGGGAGGAGGAGGGAGGAGTCTGAGGAGTCTGCGGGAGAGAAAAGGCAAAGAAATGTTTTCAGCGAGAGATACTGTGTATTTGAATCAACAATTAATGCACCTGCAGTCTGGGTACATCCAAGACCATAGCTCATAAGAAACAAGTTGATACATGTTGCAGAGGAAAACAGCAAAAGTTTATAAACATGCATTACCTAGCAACAGAACAGGTGCATGGCTCATGACTCAGCATCTCCACAAAACAATGAAAACATTTGTCATGAGGTGCCATAATGTTGGTAAAGAACACTGACACTGAATATAGCACATAGAGAGATTGTGGAAATTAATTAGCACCTTCATTAACTACACTGCAGTGGCTTTTGAAAGTTTGTCAATAATTCCCTATAAACATACAGCTTCAAGTATGTGGTTATAATAATATATATTATTAGTCTACTATCTGTGTTTATGGCATTAATTAGATGTATGTCACAATGCTATCCAGTACATTCATCTTTAGGGAGACCCTCAACACTCCCCTCCTCAGTGCCGCCTTGCCTCAAAAGTGTGACTTTCCATTTTCATCTCCCTTTCACTCATTAGCTCCAGCGCTCACCTTTTGCCAACAATCTCTAAACCGATCCAGTTGATCCTCAAATCCTCTGCCTAATTAGGCCACTGGTCCCCTTATTCCTGCTCCTCTTCCTCACCTGCACTGAGCCTTTTCTGCTCTTTCCTTTTTTACCCACAGAGTATGACTAAAGCATCTTCTTCAGCTTTGCCTCCAGAACGGAGCACTGACGTAAGGTGGCGCAGCTCACCGTGTGTGTTAATTGCCTCCCGAGAGTGCAGTGTCCGCACTAATGTTAGATCTCCTCAATCAGTCGACACACACACTGCTGCTGCTGCCTCTGTAATGTGCGAGTGGAGGCATGCACAGAGGGAAAAGGGGGGTTTAATAGATAACATGGGATGCACTGAGTAAAACTGAAGTAGGAGCAGGAATGGGGACATAGAGGAGGTGCTGAGTGTTTGAAGCTTCTTGGCCGCTGAGTAAAGGCTGTATAATAGTGTCTGGTAATGGAGCAGAGGGGGAAGAGGGGGAAGGAAGCGCACAATGAGAGCGGGAGAGAGGGGTATTGAGAGGAGGCAACGAAAAAACTAGAGTGTGCTATAAAAGTGAATGAATTCTGCTGCAGTAAAAGCTCACTGACGTTTCCCTCAGCAGCGTCTTTGCATTGTAAACTCTGAACAACATTCCTTTACAGTCCCCAGTGCGCCACAGGGCTCCTTCTGTGTATGTTCTTAACCTTTTTCTTCTCTCGACACTGAAATGCACCACTTCCATGCCGACCCCCTCCTCCTCCTCCTCCTCCTCCTCTCACCCGAACTCTCTCTCCCCCCTCCCAGCGCTCTCCTCTTCCGCATAAAGGACTCACATTTCATTGAAAGGGGAGAACCAAGGCTTCACATCGCTCCTCTTCCTCATCTCACAACAATGTCTTAGTCTTATCATAAACTGCCTTCTTGTTTAGTGTCTCATCCTTTCCACTTCATTTTTAGTGCCTCCTGTTTCTCTGCTCCATACTGTCCCATTGCAACTCACTTTGACCAACTCTCTACTCTCTGCACTTTTTTTCTTTGTGGCATCTAGGACACTGCAGTCTTTCTGTCGTTTTGACTTTTGTGATGGTTCATTCTCTCTATTTCACTGGGAATTTATTTTTGTTTAAAAAGTTTGTCGTCTCTCGTGTTCATTTGAGGGCTTTTTGTTGTTTCGTTTTTTTCAGTTATGTTGTGACGATTATTATACTTCCGTGTGGATCTCAGGGAAAGCTATACTGCGCAGAGGTAAGGCAACACAATGCATGGGTCAAAAAAATTGTGGCGTTTAACATTTCACAACTTTTCCCCAACTATCGCAAATTTGAACTGCTGAAGACGTAAACCTGCTGATTTAAGTGATTTCACTTTAGCTGTTAAAATGGCATGTGTTTTTACAGTTACTTCTTAGCTTGTGAAGGCATGACTACATCAAGAGTAAGTTTAGCCAAACTCTTGAGAAAGTCCTGTGACTCATTCAGACTGAGAGCAGAGATTTCCTGCAGCGCTGCTCGAGTTGTGGGACAGCTCGAGTTTCAGCACCCCGGACAGCTCCACTCACTCCCTCCTCCATCCAAACTTTTTCCAACTGTTTTTTTCATGAACTACTTTTTTGTCCTAATTATTTACATTTCCTGCTCATCCTACTGCACTGGGCAGCTGTCTTTGGAGCCAATCTCATACATTTTTAATAGCCAGACGGCCACAAGTCTGTAAATGTGGTTAAATGCTTTTGTTCAGCCTAAGAGCCTGGTGTTTATCAATTTTACCAATTCACATGAGTGTCATCGTATGATTGTAATTGAATTAGGACATTAGTTTGGGACTGGTACTGAACACTAGAAGTTAAATAGGAATGTGATTTAGGGTCTGACGCTTTAGTAAACAGAAGGTAAAGATATTTCCTTAAGCCTAAACACTTGGATCACTAGCTGCTGCAATGCAGGTGCCTTATAATAGCATAGGATCAGAGGCAAAGATGGAGAAAAGGAAAAAGAAGGGGGGAAAAGACGCAGCATTTCTCTCCATGGCCACCATGTCCTGCGCCACTGCTGCTAAGGCACACACACCAGAGAGCTGGAGCGCACACTCACCTGGCCAAAACCAAAAGCTCTAAAACATATTTCAAAGGCAAATGAGGCTTAGTGCTGAGAAAGATTAACTGGAATACTGAATACTAGCTGCAGATCAAGGTTATGAGGAAGCTCCAGAGCTGCACTGACGCTAATATATATTAGCAGAAACACTGCAGCAAGAAGAAGGGGGGGGGAGAGCATAGGATTATGGGATGCATCGACTGGTATGAGGTACCAGCAGTAGTGACTGGGGAGGGGAGGAGGAGAGGGAACGCAGGAGGAATTTGGAGGAGTGCTGACAATGCGGAACAGAGCAGGCTGTTGGCAGGAAGAGCAAAGACAAAAAAAACATTCACAGAAGGTGGGAAAGATGGACAGGGACGCAGTGGAAAGTGCTGCAGTGGAAGAGGGTCTGTGGCAGAAAACAAGTGCAGAGCCGTTACAGAGATGTACAGCTGAGCAGAATAGTAAATGTTGCATTTAGAGGAGGAGGGGGCTCTGCGCAGAAGAGATGTTGGGGTGCACTAGACAGAGAAAGCACTACAATTACGTATGTGCTCCCGGTGCACACTTGCCTTTTCCCCTCCAGCTTCCTCATCAAAAGATGTAACCACAAGGCTTCATGCTGTTTCCCCCCTCCCTCCTCCCGAGCACCTTATCTCTCTGCTCTTCCCCTTTCTCCTCAGATACAGACTCATCCCCTGTGCTAAAGAGACCCCAGCAGGACATATCACGGCACTGCAACGCGGCAGGACGGAGCACTGCGGTCATACCCCCCCTCTCTCGCGCCTTCCCCTTCTTTCCTCCTGTAGTCACACGCTACACAGGGTCGTCACTGCACCTCACGCCAGCGTTACAGCACGAAGAGGGTGTGAGGTACTAGCAAAACGCGTGGGCGGATGAATCAATAGGAGAATGGAAATGCATGAATGGATCAGGGCTAATGCAGGGACTTAGACGTTACAGAGCAGAGGGGAAAAAAAGGAAAGAGGCGGGTTCTTCTAATCATAAGGCTCGACCTGTTGCCAATTCCCACAACGTGAATTAAATAAGCAATCAACTAAGCAAGCACAATGGCTGATAAATTTCCAAAGCATTTCCAGAGGGAAGAACCCTGTAGCCTAAGGGAGCCACATATCCCGTGGGGGGTCTTGAGCCTTGTGTATATTGGCCTATCATCCCCCCTTCTTCCCTGGTGGGATGCTGCCAGTGCTGCTACTCACACTTCTGTCATCCCCTACAGCCACTTTTTTTTTCTTTCTTTTAAATACAGGACGAGAAAAGCCATTATGCCTTGCCAGAGCTTTTACCCGGCTGGAGAGATGATTAATACATAAGGCCATTTTCAGGAATAGGCCAGCAGAAATGAAGCTTGTAATGGAGCCCTGAAAAGTCGGTCCAGGGGCAGGAGCAAAACCCCTTTGGATGGGGAAAGATGTATTAACAATGGAAGGTTACATTACTGTTTGGATATACGGTGATAACAAGGATGGTGTACGGTGTCACCTCAGGGGCAGTATTAGGGGGCTAAAGGCCTCCGCGTGACCCATAGACCTCGCCCTCTTTGATGATTTAAAGCTGCCTTTTAATGACGCTTGCTTTTACCGTTCATTCAGGTCCATTATGATGCAACAGTGTCTAACAGAGGCCAGACTGGAAATCACGGTGTTACAAGAGTGTCTGACCCAAAGTTACAACACACACACACAACACCAGACGGGAGTGTTAAAGTCGGACAGACGGCGTGAAATTACAAGTTTTGGCTGGCACGAGGTGAGGGTCCCCAAGGTCGGGGATGTTTTGCGGGAACCCAACGGCCAGCAGCATCGGACGGTCGTAAATGAGCTGAAGGACAGGACAGCGGAGAGGAAAGTTGCACGTGGGGGGGGGGGGGGGAGCAAGGGTCACACCAGCACACAACGGCGACACAACAAGACACGTAATTCAATCTCGGCCTCGAAATAGATTTATTCCCCCCGCCGACGCCACCACCTCTCCCCAGCCCCATCACCGCCACATAAACAGCCTCCCCCATCCAACTCCATTCATGTCACAGGACGATCTCATCCTCCTATCTTTTTCTATGTTTCTGAAGGAGAGGGGGGAGAAAATGGAAAGGGTGTTTTCTGGGTTACCCTAAGTTCTAAAAATAGCAGCAGCTGTAGTTTATAATGCAGGATTGAGAGTGCGTGGGTTGGGGGGGAGGGAGGAAGAGGAGGTGTCAGGGGTAGGGGTGGGTGAGGAAGAAGCTGCAAATGGAGGAGGCAAAAACAGAATGGAGGAGTTCGCTTTAGGAGCTCGGGTGAGTAAAGATGAGGAACGCGGGGTTATGAAACTGGAGCCATGTGCGTGCGCGCCGCTGCGGGGTAATGCGGATAAGTGCTGCCAGGTGATGGGAGGTCTAGACACCTTCAGATGGACTTGCCGGCCGCCGTGTGCTTTCTGCCTGTTCCACTTCAATGCCTTTCTCTCTGTCCCTCCTCTGTGTCCAGGCCTCCTGCATGTCAAGGCCTTCAGTTGTTACCACACACACACACACACACACACAAAGAGACGAGCACTGGCTGCACATGCAAAAGGGGGGGAAACAAAAACAAAAAAAACAAGAATACACACAGTGATGGAGACAGTTACTCATGCAGACAGACACTAGCTGATGCCAAGGATTGACTTCTCTCCAAGGCATGCTCTAGACTACTGCTGAGGATGAGGAAACACCCACCATTTGTGCTATGAGTGTTATTTCTAGAAAAAAACACACACACACACACACACAGTGAAGAGAAAAGGGCACTGATCTGTTGGCACACAGCGCATTAGTAAACGCCGGTGGAGAGCTATAAAGTCCACCTCGGAACAATTTGTATCAAGCCAAAGGGAAAACGAGTTTAAAACATGAAGGAAGGAGAAAGAAGAAGAAGAAAAAAAAGAAGAGACTTGTTGAATGTAGGTTAGGTGCCGTCTTATTATCTTTCCAGCTAATGCACGGCCTGGTCGCACGGTTAGCGAGAGCAACTGGGATACACACACACACACACACACACACACACACACACAACATATACACAGACACGATTTATATACTCACTTGGTACGTTTCGAGCGCGCGCAGAAACACGCACATAGAGCTTAATCTCAGAATGTAGTTTTCTTTGTTAGCTTTCTCTCTCTCTCTCTCTCTGTCTTTTTTTTTTTTTTTTTTAGATTTCAGAGTAATCCACTTTAAGGCATTCAGTTGTGTTTGCTTTTCCCCCTCGGAATAAATACGATGGCAATTGGGGAGGGGGGGCGGGGGGGGGGAACGTACTAGCGCGCTGGAAATCTCAGTTACTTATGGTCATGCTGCTGCTGCTGCTGCTGCCGCTTCTGCCGCTGTTGCTGCTGCTGTTTGCTGGAGAGATGATGGCAAAAGCAAACTGATGTGGTGAAACCAGAAGTCCCCCCTCTTTTTGTTGCTTTGTTTTTTTTGTTGTTTTTTTTTCTCTCCTCTCCCCCTGTCGCTTCTCTTGTCTCCCACCTCTTTGTTATTGCCCCCCCCAAAAAAAAAGATAGTGTCTCTCTACGCTTCCAGGCGCAGGGTGTAGCTACCATTCAGCCGCTTCCTGTCGTCTCCTCCCGCTTCCAAAACGCTTCAGATGAGACGCAGGCTGTAGACGGACGCTCTCTCTCTCTCTGTCTCTCTCTCTCTTTCTGTGCCTTGGATCCCTCTGTTGCCTTCGCTCTGTTCCTTCGGAGGAGCGTCACCTTCTGCACTATTTTCCCCCTCCGCGCTCCCTCAGACGATACTTGTGGGCGGATGAAGAGAGCGCACAAGACGGCGGTGGGAGGACCCCGGTGAATTCACGGGCTAATTTCTGACACGGCCGCCCGAACTTATTAAATACACATCCTATAAAACCAACACAAAGCCCCGTAGTGATTTGCTGTCACGTCTTTTTTTTTTAAATGGATTCTCTCTCTCTCTCTTTCTCTCTCTGTTCCCTCTCGTTTAGGTCGCACTGTGGCAGGGGATGGTCGCACACCATTGTCTCCACAGGTTACTGGCGCACAGCTGGGCAGAGAGAAGGTGACAAATCCAGAACAAAGAACAACAAAAAATAGTCATAAAATCACAGTCTGTTTTGTCGTGTGTTTCCGGGTTTTGTTTAGTCACTCAATTCCCATTCAAAGGATCATTGTGTTCCACGAGCCGCCAGTCATAGAAACGCACAGATCAATATGGTTCAGATTAGAGGCTGCAACAGCTGATCAATGGATCAATGACAAAGAAAAGACTCGAACGATCAATCCCTCATTTGTGAAGTGTTTTAAATGCCAATCTATTCGTTATGGCTGATTTATAGTAACGCTGTTGAATGTGAAAAGACAATGGCATGGAATTATTTATATGATCATTAATCCGATGATCCATGTTTCAGATATTGTGTATACAAATCAAATGTTTATCTCTGCAACCTTTTGGATCCAAAGAGCCAATTCTCACCGATACATACGTGCATTATATACTACCAAAACTACCAATACTACTACTACCAAACCCAACATTAGCCAAGTTATTACTCTATCGTTGACCTTGGTGTTCTGGTGTATGTTATTGTCAAAATGCATTGGCTTTAAACTATGCCGTAAAACAAAGCAAGGACTATAATGTGATACAAGTCAGTCCTCTCATACCAGTGTATTTTAATTAGCAGCTACTGTGTTTGTAATAAATATTGACCTAACAGTGTGTGATGAGTGCTGTGGTTATTTTTAAAGCACGAGCACATTTTGCATTTTATTATCTCCACATATTCCTACCTTTTTCTTTACATCAAACAGGCAGGCAGTATCGCGCGATTTAGAACAGTTCCATTTCTGACATCAAAGTCTGCTTGGTGGGCATTCTTATTTTGCAAACTGTCAAAGTGCCACATATAGTTACATCAATTCGGCGTCATTTCTTTATTGGTAATAGATTTCATAAGAAGCAGTTTCACTTCTCTGTGAACATAGATTACTTCACTTGTTTTCAGAGGCAGCATATTTTACACACGGAGAGACACTGGCAAACAAGACAAACAGAAGTAAAATAACAATAACCTCGTAGTATAAATGCCACTGCAGTTGACCTAATGTTCCCTATGTGACTTCTTTCTTATAACCTCTAGTCATTTACGTGTGGGGCGTTTTAAGCACATCTGCCTGCTTAGTCAAATAAAGCCCCACCTTCTGCAGTAACTGGGATGCACTTACAGGAAACTCCATAGAACAATGTCATCTCATGAAAATTACAAGAGTCGTAAAAGGGCAAAGGCTGTGACTGAGGTGCACTGACCACAAAAAACATTCAAGTGCAGAGTGTGGACAGGCAGCAGTCAGCGAAATGTTCCCAGAGTGCACTTACTAATAGAACAAGAGAAATAATGTTAACTCTATATGAAGGATGATATAAAAGCAGATAGAGCAAGTCAGGTCAACGCTCTGTATTCTGTTCTGTATTGTACTGAGCTTTCTGATTCAAGTTGCACTGGACAGAAGCATGATTAATATTTCAGGCCCATCTTTTATGCATTACAAAGTGGTCCTTTTCTCCTTACAGCCAGCATGATATTTAAAGAAATAAATCTAACCATAAGAGAAAGGTTTATGTTTTTTTTTCCCCCACATTCCCACAGTATTTACAGTATTTGAATCATTTCCATTCTCTCTTGTTCACGGCTCTCCTGCCGCATTCAGGAGTCCACCCAGATATTTATGCTACGGCTGTGCTCTTCATTTCAGAGATCATTTGGGCATTTGTTGCAAAGCGGCCAGCATTACAATACATCTGACATCTGACAGGAAAACCGCTGCAAAGAGACCGGTGAACAGATTATCAGACTGCTGTGTTTAGATTATTAAATTAATATTATTTTTCATTTAACCAGGAAGGTCCCACTTAGATTAGGAATGTCATTTCCAGGGGAGTCCTGACCCCAGAGCGGAAACTGTTGTACATATTGTGGGGGCTACGCGGCGCACCAAGTGGAAACCCACGAAGACACACGGGGAGAACATGCAAACTCCACACAGAAAGGCTCCATCCGGCCGGGGATTGAACCTGGGACCTTCTTCCTGTGCGGTACGAACGCCAACTGCTGAGCCACCGTGTCACAGAATTAGATCACATTAGAAATATCACTGCATATGTTTTTATTGGCCCCTGCAGAGTTTGCAACTTTTTCAAATCATGTTTTTGAAAAACATTGACTAGTTTTGTTTACCTTCAATAATATACAGAGCCAAGTCAAGATAGTTTTAACAGTTGGGACAGTGGTGCAGATGGTAGAGCGGAGGGTCTCATGAGGGTCTGGGGTTCAAATCCCAGCTCCTGCAGCGGCACACTGTCGTCGTGTCCTTGGGCAACACACTTCACTCTCCTTGCCATCAGTGTCTGCGTACATTGGTGTATAAATGAGTGTGAATGGGTGCATGGTTCCTCACTGTAAAACGCTTTAATGTGTAGGTGGAAAAGCACTATATAAGTTGAGACCATTTACCACGTTGGTAAAAATGTGTTTTATTATTTGTATTTAGCTTAGCTCCTACAGAATCCCCGCGATTAGTTTATTTTAAGTGCCAGCAACATCTTTATTTCCCTTGAACACTTTGAGGGGCGGTGACAAAGTTTAATATAGTGACTCCTCAGAAGGCCTGGATAAATACTGGATGTTCAAGTTTGTACTCACTAAGAGTGAGCATTAGTGAACAGACATATTAAGGGTGAGTCTCCAGGCAGCAGCGGAGTGGGGCTCATGTAAGAGAACAGCAGAAGACAACATTGAAAAACGTTGTCATATAGGTCCAGTCCTTTACACAAGTCCAGTGCTTATTACAGATGAATTGACACAGGCTGCAGAGAGGACTCTGGCGTTGAGAATGTGGACCTCCACAAGAACCCATGGTTCAGTAGTCTTTATTGATGCTGCCCATCACTGATGGAAAACCAGCAGGCACTGATTTGCTCCCAACATGTTCAAGAATGAAAAATGTCATACACAGATGAAACTAGCAGTGATCTGCAGCACTAAGTGTATTTCATGTCTGCTGGCCCTGGCTGCACAGATGAAATAAGTGAGTGCATGCACAAATCAAGCCTTGCAGAGGTGCTGTGTGCCGTGCCGTTTATGTGCTCTGGGCTTGAGGAGCCACAGACCAAGCAGCAAATGTCAATATTGACTGAGATCTGTTATACAGACAGTGTGCAGTAGTATAGAAGACTGTGAGCTACACTTTATTCAATTACAAGCCAAGTCCTATGCTTATCAGCTGCAGTAATGCCTTCAATTACATTGTAAGCTTTGTTAATTGGCTTGATGCAATTTAATTTTTAGAACCATGTAAGCTCTAGCACAGTAGCTCAGAGCAATGAGAGCTGTTCAGCTTTTCAAAATGACTCTCAGGCATGTTCAAAAATGTACACTACTATAGATTATGAAGGACACTAAGATTAGGCTGAGTTAAAGCTAGAAAAATGCATATCAAATATTGAATGGAAAATAACATAAGCAAAACTTTTTTTTCCATTTGGGCTGATAAAAAAATAATCAAATGCGCTGCTGTCTGCCTTCAATGAACATTAGGCACGGGATGGATCAGCTGATTTGTTGCAGCAGTTTAACTGTGGACTTTGCTTCACTGCAGGTTCTGAGATACCGAGAGTAAAAATCTGGTGAAATTATCTAAAATTCCACCCTTTAGGCAACTATGGAGAAGTGAATGAGGCAATTAAAGATATTAGGTTAATACAAAATATAAACCTTTATACGTAAATGGTCTCAATTTACATAGTACTTGTATCTAAAGCGCTTTACAGCAAGGAACCACTCACCCATTCACACGCCAATGTACGCAGATACTGGAGGCAAGGTGGGTTAAGTGTCTTTCCCAAGGACACTGCCTTAAGGTTATATAGAACTATTTGACATTTTCATTTACTTTAATTCAATTGTATTTGTAGAAAGATTAGTCTTTGGCATCAACACAATATTTGGCCACTAGAGGGAGCCCAAATATTGTTGATCAAATTATTAATTAAAGCCACTTATGTAACAGGTCCAGCACTAAAGTCTAAAACGTCTCACATGTCCAGTGGCTCTTGTGTTGTTGTGGTTGCCTACAGTGGATGCACCACAGTAAAGCAGTCCTTGTGAATGGCCTAATTTTGAGGCTGGAGTCCAGACAAAGTTGACTCCATTTCTCCAAAGTAGGGCACAGTGTACATCAGCTTCAGAGCACAAAAATCACACTGACACAGTGGCTCCAGAAACCTTACTGTAGGAGATCACTATTCACAGAAACGCAAAAACATTGTTCCACCAGGGCTTACATGGATTTATCAAAGGGTTAGATGTTAAACTCAGTTAAGGTTCAGAATTGCCATCTCAAAGCAGTGTTGCAGAGTGCAAAGCAAAAACAGAGTTCTGGTTTGCCAGATGTCTTCAGAGGAAGCATTATTTACAGTCTGCAGGGCACATTCATGAAGCACAAATCACAGCGACACTCCCTGGGCTTACAACAGCAGCAATACCTCACCGCATCTGCAGTGGACTACTGCACAGTACCACACACTGTGTCCTTCAGTATTACAGACAACTTTATACATTATGTGTACAGTGTAAGTGTACGTAATGAGAAAGGTATGTACTGTACGTAAATGTAAGGTATGTAAGTACAATTATGTATTCTATTCAAAGTAAAAAAAATACACTGGATGAGTTGTATTTAGTTACCATTCCAATAAAATCTCTCTCTTAACACAATAAATTGAAAAGCTCACCTGAATGTTTTTCTCACAGCTCCCATTGAATTTGATGCACTGGTCAGTGGTGTAAATGAATACTGAATATGATTTTAGTAGAAATGTCATAATCTTTAATCTAAGAAAATTATTACATCAATGTATTCAGTTAGTTTATAGAGTAAGGTGAGGAACACTCACTGAACACTGAAGACAAACAATGAGTCCACAGAATGTGACCTTCAAGGTGAAAGGCCTGTCCACACAGTCTTGTTTTTGACCTGTGCAGGTTTT
Organism: Neogobius melanostomus; assembly: GCA_007210695.1. Taxonomy (NCBI): domain Eukaryota; kingdom Metazoa; phylum Chordata; class Actinopteri; order Gobiiformes; family Gobiidae; genus Neogobius; species Neogobius melanostomus. Next base: position 539,047 of record VHKM01000605.1, read on the forward strand.
CTTTTCCGCTTTTTCTCTGAGTCTTTGTCCTTTATACCTGCTTTAATCTGCGCTTCCCACTGCTTCTTCACTGTTGTGTAAAGTCGCATCGTGGCCTGTGCATCTTGAACCTGTAAAACAGGAAAGGAAATGCTGAGATTTTCAGGGAAGAGTAAAAAAAATAAAAATGTTTTAAAGCTTTTAGTAACTTACAGATGAGTGCTCGCCTTGTTGGACTTTAACATTGAGAACTTCCCTACAGAGCACACGCAGTGCTGGTCGCTTACTCTGGAACCAAAATTTAAATCAGTTACAGAGCCACAACAGACCTATCAAGCCTCTTTTGTGGTTCCTCTGCTGGCTCCCAGTGGGTTTCAAACATAAACTGACATCATATTAATGATTCGTCTTGATATTGCGTTTCTTGTGAACTGAGTAATAGCACTTTAACGCTGTTTTTATGTTTTGTTTAAACAATTAAATAAAAGTTAACATTTTATTCTCATTTTGTTTAATGCAGTTTTGTGTTTGTATCTATCGTGTATCAGCCTTTTTAATACATCACTGATTTTGTTTTGATGCAAACTCACTCAGAATTTGCTGATGTTTACAAATACACAATACATTTTTAAGCCCATATTTTCATAATTTGATGTCTTAGACCTACTGTGTAAAATATGCATAACTTAGTTTCATTATACTAAAAATGCTTATACAAAAATTACAGTGTTGGGGGAGCGACTGAGGGTAAGCTAAAGACATATTTAATACATCTAAACTGCTTATCATATTACTAGTTCATACTGTACCTTTGCGATTTTCCTAAAGGGCTCATACTTCTGTGTGTCCCTGATTTTCTTTTTAGGATGATCCAAAAGTAGAATCTGAAAATGAAATGGGACAAAGTGTGCGCTGTTATTACTACAGCCTTGACAAGAGTTGAATATTTGATGCCATAACTTGGTCACCTTTAAGTCGTTGTGGATGGCATGTCCGACCACTATTCTGCCCTGGAGGATTTCAGCAACCTCTTTGCGCACTGTGTTTATATCCTCACCTGCGACGTTCCATCAAACAGTTACAGTACAATAAGCAATGCAAAAACACAGCTTTTATTTACATAAAAGTTTTGTTTTATCTTACCATCTCGGATGTCCTCCGGCCGTATCCCACTCACATGTGTTCTGTAATCAGTGACCTTTTCTGTTGGTTTGACATACTTGTCATAGATACATTTCCCAAACAGGTTAACCAGGGACACCCGGGCCAAGATGCTGTCCTCTCCATCATAGCCAACACCAACCATCTCACAGTCAATGGCTACGGCTTTTGTCAAGCTGTAAATAAGAAATTGACATACCTTTTATCCGATGTGGTCAAAAGATAAGATAAGATAGGACTTTATTGATCTCACAATGGAGACATTTTGAGATGGGGGGGGGGGGGGGGGGGATGTGCAAACAACGACAACAACTACAAAATGTAAGAACATAAAATAATTATTCAGGGACAAACAAAACTCTTTAATTTTTCAATTGTAACTCTTAAGAAGAACTCTTAAGAACTAGTTGACCCTTAAGCACGGTCAACTAGGGGTGGGCTGAGACAAGATCTTGTGGCACAAGATCTTAGCCCATCCCTACGGTCAACATCTAAATACGTTGTTGCTGCATAAAATCTTTACTGCCTTTCTCTTGTGAAATGCACAAGTATTGATTGATGATGGCAGGAGGAACTGTATGACAAACTTTATTCACTCACCCTTCAAAAGCTCTCTCTTTGACCAGTGCACTTTCCACATCCTTGCTCTGATGAATTCCCATTTTCTTCCTCATGATTTCTGCTGCTTCTGTCCCTATTGTCGCCTCAATGTCATCAGGGTCAACATCATCAAACCAGATGTCTTCTCTGCAAATAAATATATGTAATATATATGATGTTATTCAGAGGATAAAGATGCACCATCTCGTTTTCAAGAGGGTTCCTCAAACCCATTTTCACAAATGAAATGAAACATTGTTCTGTCAGTTCACTTACTCTGTGGGTTTGTTTGCCTTTCGCTCAATGTTTTGTCTTTTTGCTTCTGGTTCATTGACTTGTTTGTTTTTGAAGTCATTTTTTCTCTTCTTTGTAGCATTAGAAGTCGACTCTTTTGAATTTGCAATATTTACACTTTGGTCTTTAGAGGCAGTGGTCTTAACAGTCTTCTTTGCAGGTTTCACTGTGTCCTTTGTCTTTCTCTGCACTTTCTCTGTAATAATGTTGCAGGGTTTGGACTTCTCTTTGGGTAAAGCACCATTCTGCTGCTGCGATTTTCTGGCTGTTTCTTTAACATCTGCAAAAAAGTATTGCAAATATTAACAACTACAGACAAAACAAGGCAACATTAAATTAAGTCTTACCTCCTGCAATGCTTTCCAGTTAGCAGAAAACTGCTGAGTATCTGAAGGTGGCAACATCTGATTCACTGAAGGTTTTTTTGTTCTTGCTTTGCTTGACTTTTATTCTTGATCACTTTTATCCAAAATTCTTTCTTCTTCTTTTTGCGGTCTTACTTTTTTTGTCGTGTTTGTGCTTTTGTGTCGGACTGTTCTTTGTTATAACCGTTGACATTGTCAATATTTCAAAGAACAAGCTTAGATGTAAATGGCTGTGATGTGATGAACATGTCAGCTATCTTTCCACGATGCTTTAGCTGGACTAACCCAAGTTTGTCTCAACCATACAACTATAGAAGCGTCATACAAGTAAATCAGCTCAATTATTGAATAGAACAACAAAAATACCTACGCGTTTGGCAATCTCGTATGAAAAATAATCACGCTAATCCAAATCCTCTGTTTTCGCTCATAGTTATGCCATGCTGAAATGTATATGTTCCTAGTGTGTAACAAAGAACTGTGTCCGACTACAACCCAAAGATTATGCTACTTTAAATCATGAATGTACTCTGACTTTTGGCTGTGAAACCACCGTTGTAATAACTTTACTTTACTTCCAATTTTTATCAGGAGATGAAACTGGGTTTGTTTTTGTTTATCTAATGTTGATTGTGACGCGGAACCGTTATTGATAAATGTTTCTTGTCGGACATTGTACTGATCTACACAGAAGAGAAGTGGTCGCTTGGTGGGCGTGTTAAACTGTTTTAAGGTAATGTTTTGTTTATTTTCTGATTCATACATTTATATAATGTCATAGAGATAAATCTGAAGCAGTAACTTGCATTTTCTTAAAAGGTGAAACCAAGATATCGTCTCCCTGAGCTTGTACTAACTTATCTGCCGTCTGTAGCTAATATTAATATGGTGGTGGAAGGTTCTCCTTCTCCAGGGTCTGAAAGGGGCATTCATGGATTTGTCCTTTTCCTTGGCTCCAATTTTGCCTTTTGTAAGTGAAATAAAGTATTACTTGCCTTTTCACATGCCTTGTTCATTGATCGTGTATGTTCTTTCCTCAGTTCTTTATTGTGTGTGGGCTTTTGTGCCAGAGGAGTGGCTTCACTCTGTTGGACTGACTTATTGGCCCCAAAAGTAAGTGAAGAAAATGTCAGATGCGTATCAAAAACTGACCCTTTTTTTTGTTCTCTAAGTGTTAAATGCATTTGTGTTTAGGTACTGGGTCCTTGCTGGACCAATCTATTTTCTTGTTGGGTTAGTGGTGTCTTTTGTTGTTCTGTTTGGAGTGAACATGAACAACACCGCTCCACTTGACTCTGTGGACAACATCACAGGTAAAATGACAGAAACAAAATATATAGCTTTACATAAATTGTAAGGTTCTGTTGTAATTAAAACCTGATTTTGTCTTTACATAAATTAGTTATGTTTTTTATATATTTATGACAGATGTTTATGCTCAAAGCCAGAAAGCAGTGGCCAGTGACAAAGGCGGAGTATCTCGACTAAAGGATGTTTCCATCAGTGATGTTAATAAAATGTTTTATTTATCTCCGTCATCATCAACAAACGGATGATGACTGGTTTGCTTTGTATGTTTGGTGCAATATCTACTACGACTGTACACATTTGTTTTATTTTAATATCAAGTGTTTTTTTTTTTTTTTTTTTTAAGTATATTGTGCTCGCTTTATGTCTCAGCACATCTACAGGAACAACTAAATCAGTAAAGGAAGCAGATGTTTTATTTGGTAATGTGATACTTAATGCATGGTAAGTCACTCGTGACAGATGTTTTGATTGGGAAGTGATGTTCTGCTAATAGTTATTTTATTACCGTGTTAACCAAATTCACGAAACATCATGTTTCCGACTTAACCATAGTGGGTTTGTGTGAATTAACCATTTGGATGGGGAACTGTATTTATTTTAACTGAGTAAAAGGAAAACCTGTGCAACGATGTTAATAAAGGAACATGTTACAAATTACTGATCATGAATAAACGCAATGTAAAAAAGGGGGAAAAAAAGATAATTCAATAATACTACAAGAGAAAATTTCGATATAACGTTGCATTCACCTGACACAAGGGGCAGTATTTTTATTTCACTGGTCAGACCCACTGCACACACAATACATTGACATCCGCTGCCACTTCCTCCAGCTGCATTTTGATTTACATTTCGCGTAAAGTATCTTTTTTCCTGTTCACGTTTGTGTGGTGGTATATTATTATCGTGTGGGAGGTCACAGACAGGAAAGAGATGGCATTCCCCCTCACGGTGCTACTGGCCGCATACGAAGATCTTATTGAGAAGGAACTGGAGTCGGAGTTTTCGAGTTGCTTTGACGAATACGACGATGACTCTTTGTTCAGTCTGTTCCACCTCACCAGACCGTGCCTAATGTTCGTCGCGGACACTATGCGCGCTCGTCTGCAGGGCGTCCAGCCAAACACCTCTCATCCTCATCTCTCAGCGGACGCGTTAGTTATGGTGACACTGAACTATTACGCACACGGCATATCTTCAGCGTCTCTCCTCACCAAACTTGGACTCACTCACACGCACTGCCCCGCCATCATCAGTCTGGTGTCTGGTGCAATCTCGGAAATGACAGATAAATTTGTCTCTTTTCCCGAAAAGAAGAGGCTAAGTCCACGGTTGCGTCCAACATAGAAGCGGTGTGTGGTATTCCCAACGTGCTCGGCATCCTGGCATCGCCGCACTTTAGGGTCAGAGTGTCCCCGTACGATAAGGAGGACTATGGGACTTTTTTCAGTCCACTGGGGTACACTGCGGTGGTGAGCCAAATCATATGCGACTCAGATGGGAATATTTTAAATGTAGAGAAGTGCGAAGTGGGCAGTACGCCAGAGCAGGAGATGTGGGCGTCTTCAACCAAAGGAAAGGAGATAGAGAAGGACATGTATGGGCCGTATTGGTTAATTGGTGAGTGTAACAAATTGTAGCCTTTAAAAAGACACATAAAAATGCATGCCTCCCTATTATAATGAAATGTAGCAAAACAGCGAGCATTCAATTGGATTCCCATAATATTTAGTTTAATAAGGGTGTAGTGTACAAAACTTTACAGTCTGTTGGGCTACTGGTTAATAATTATTTATTAAGATGTAATAGATGCATTAGAACAATTTTAAGTGAAATAAATTAAATATTTTGTTTGTTTTGTTTTCCATTTGTAGCTGGGAAAGGTTATGTCCAGAGCAAATACATCTTAACTCCTGTGCCAGACCCGTCCAATGAAAGTGAGAATCGTTTCAATGAGGCTCATGCCAAGATCCAAGGGATCATGTGGGCCACCCTCAGCAGTCTGATGAGGCGTTTCAAGGTGCTGCTACAGCTCGGCTTTGCAAAGGAGAGCTCCCTGGACCAAAAGTCGAACATTATCAAAGCCTGCTGCGTGCTTCATAACATTGCCAAGAAGTTCTCGGTCCCATCATTACCAGTAGGGTCTGAACCTGTGTATCCGGGCAAACAGCACTCTGGGACTTTAGAAGTCAGTGATGAAGCTTTAACCGCGAGGCAGGCACTCATCAACAGAGTCTTTTCTGCCCTGCAAATGGAAAAGATTCTCAAATGAACTCAGAACAGAGCAGGAAGTATAAGCAGTGTGGTGTAACGACAAAGAGGATGTGAAGTATGACCACTCACCAAGCGCACAAACCTCCCCAGAGACTGTAAAGTGTTATTTTATTATTTCTAATATTATGTATAAGAATACTACATATGATGTACAACTGTAGACCATACAACATTTCTTTGTAAATTTACATTTGTTGGTCCATGGAGTGTGAGGTCTTCTGACATTTGTGTGAAAATCACAACTACAGTATGATCAAATATCATACAGTTCTTCTACACGAACAGGGTCCGTATTGTTTGGTTAATAGGTTTAAGCATGATCTCATAACTAGAGTGTGTTTTATATACTGTACAGGAAAAAAAACTGCAAAACAAAAAATATATACTTTAACAACAATTTACACGTTTACAAAACATGCTCCACAGATAAGATTAAGCTTTATTCATAGTGTTCTGATATTCCTTAAGCGCTGTGGCATTGGCGTAGATCAATTCATTCTCATAGATGTTTTCTTCAGGTTTATCATTCAGCCGCAGACTGTCCAAGATGCACTGATGTAGAAACACGTACTGGGACTGCAAAACCATAAAAAAGCAGAAGCTTTAATATAGTCCTTTAGAACATTATTGTGCTTGACACTTCCTTAAAGAGACCATGTTGAACTGAAACCTCTTTACTTTAACTGATGTATTGTTCACTTACAGTGCATCCGGAAAGTATTCACAGCGCTTCACTTTTTGTTATATTTACAACTGAATTTTTTACTGAAAGTTCACACACAACAGACAACTGTGAAGTGAAAGCAAAATGATACATGATTCTGTTATTTTTCAAAAAATAGAAAAGTGAAAAGTGGGGCGTGCATAAGTATTCATAACGCATTTTCGGAGTGCATTAAATTGCCTTTATAACATTCCTAATGACTACAGAATGTTCACACCTTGCCCTAACCATTAAATAGAGGCCACCTGTGCATAATCTACTCCCAGTATAATTAAGCTGTTCTGTGAGGGCCTCAGAGCTATGGTCAGAGTGTATTGGTCACTAAACAACATCATGAAGTCCAATAACACACCAGACGGGTCCGAGATAAAGTTATTGAGAAGCATAAAGCTGGGTTAGGTTATAAAAACATTTCCAAAGCTTTGAACATCTCTCAAAGTACAGTTAAATACATCATCCAGGAATAGAAAGAGTGTGGCATCACTGCAAACCTACCAAGACCCGGCTGTTCTCCTAAACTTACTGACCGAACAAGGACCGCACTGACCAGAGCTGTTACCAAGAAGCCTATGATGACCCTGGATGAACTGCAGAGAGCTACAGCTCAGGTGGGGGAAACTGTACAGAGGACAACTATTAGTCGTACACTGCACAAATCTGGCCTTATGGCAGAGTGGCATTTTTTAAAGAAAACCATAAGAAATACCGTTTTCTGTTTGCTAGAAGCCACATGGAGGCCACATGGTGGCTTCTAGCAAACAGAAAATGGGACTTCTTATGGTTTTCTTTCAAAAATCGCTTGTTCTTTCCTCTCTGCCATAATTCATGATGTTGTTTAGTGACCAATACACTCTGACCATAGCTCTGAGGCCCTCACAGAACAGCTTAATTATACTGGGAGTAGATTATGCACAGGTGGCCTCTATTTAATGGTTAGGGCAAGGTGTGAACATTCTGCAGTCATTAGGAATGTTATAAAGGCAATTTAATGCACTCCGAAAATGCGTTATGAATACTTATGCACGCCCCACTTTTCACTTTTCTATTTTTGAAAAATAACAGAATCATGTATTATTTTGCTTTCACTTCACAGTTGTCTGTTACTTGTGTGTGAACTTTCAGTAAAAAATTCAAAATAAAATCTTTACGTTTATGGTTGTAAACATAACAAAATGTGAAAAAAGTGAAGCGCTGTGAATACTTTCCGGATGCACTGTATGATAAACATGAGTTGTAATTTGATTTATTCATTAATGCTTGACTTATCCTAAATATTTAGTCTTTCACTAGACTGATCATTTCAGTGATCAATTTGCCTCCACGAAAAGCAGTTATTGTTTTGTGTGTGCAGGACTTAGGACTGTAAAGTTATTTTAAGTAATAAACATGAGGTGCTTAGGTTTCCAAATGTTTTACTTTGAAACTTCAAAACGTGTTTTTTTTGTGTATTTACCTCTGTCTGTACCATGTGTGGTCGGTTAAGTCTCATTTTATGCACAAAGCCGTTAATGTCCACCGCATTTTCTTTTTCCATCTGCTGTAGCAACATGTCCAGTGCTATAATAGTGCCTGTCCGCCCCACTCCAGCGCTGTAGGTCACAATAAAAACAAAAGGTAGTGTCAAGAGTGCCTCCACAGTGTCAAAGTACTGTTTATCATAAAACCAAGTTGGTTCCGCATATTACGTATTGATAATGATAGTGTACATAATGTGTGCAGAAATGAAAGCCATGTTCCTCCTCATAAATTGGTATCAATTGGCATTAGAGCAACATGAGCGGAAGAAATTAGCTGGTAACACAAGATCCCTTTTACAGATTATAGGGGATTGTAATGACAACCGCCTTCAAAATGTGTAGTTACTATGAGCAGACTCGCCTCTCCTCAGACCTGATGCAGAACTTTGCAGGGAGTGAGATATCCTGCTTTGCTGTACTACAAGTGGCAAAAATGAGGTTAAATTGCATTTGGACCTTTTCCAAATGCTTTATTTTGATTGCAAAAATAACATTGTTTGTGTTTGTGATTATAAGGAACACAGTTGGTATCGCTGGCGTGTTTTGAGTGTTACCGACTTACTTGGTCTTGTGTCATAGCAACATGCCATTTTAAATGATTGGCATGTTGCTATTTTGATATTTTATACATGAAAACATCATTAAGATAAGATAGCCTTTATTGATCTCACAATGGAGAGATTTATTAAAAGGTGTCTTTCTGAACGACAGATTTGACTAAAAAGTATCCAATCATTGCATTCATTGTATCTCCTCAAAGTGGTCTCATACTGTACCTGCAGTGGACCACAGTGGGCGCCCCTGCAGCTTCCATCTGAATGTGTTTTCTGACCAGCGACCTGAACTCAATCAGGACCTCTGTCCCCTCTGGGACTCCGTGGTCCGGCCAAGCAGTGAAGTGGAAGTGCTTCACTGTTCGCTCCTCTGAAGTTCGCCTCTGTCAAAAACAACAGCAACAGATGAGTGACAAGGCAGTTTTGTCAAATACATATTTATGTATCATCTTAACAACAGTGTTGGGCAAGTTCTTAAAAATGGTAATATAATGTATATTAGTGATTACAGCTTTTAAAAATGTAATGTTTGTATTACATGTTACTGTTTCAAAAATGTAGCCCAGTTACACTACTTTGAGTTACTTTTGAGTTACTTCTGGCAAAATATATACTGAAAATAGTAATAATGCCACCAAGCAAAAGTGCAGTCAGAGATTTAGTTTTCCTTCACTTTCCCCATTCTCTCGTGTTGGTATTTTTTGTTCATATATTTAAATGCTCTTGTAACTCAAGTTACTTGAAATGTAATGACTATATTCGCGTATTTTGTTTAAGTAATATGTTATATTCCTTAGTTACTGAAAAAATTATATATTTTTGTAAGTCGTTACTTTTGTAATATGTTACCCCAACTGTTACGTTTCGGTGTTGGTGTGGAAGCACAGACCCAAATGCAGAGCAGCACAAATAGTTCTCAACTGAAATTTAATGGAAAAGTCCAAGGCTCAGAAGGCAAAACACAAAACTGGCAAAGGCACTTACAAAGACTGGTGGACAGGACAACAAACTAGGATTCACAGGTCGTAGGCATAACATGACACGGCACAAACACTCCTAGCACACACAATGATCCGACAAAGACAAGGGAGAACACAGAGGTATTTATACACACATCAGGGAAACGGGGAACAGGTGTAACACATTAGGGCGGGGCAGGTAATCAGACAGGAGGAAGGGAAAGCAAAAGCACACAGACACCGGCTGCATCCGAAACCATTAAATTGTAGCCTCTAAGTACTAACACTAGCAACTAATCCTTAACCTTTCATGGGGTCAACTGTTAGATCTCTATGCAGTTAGTGAACTAGAGCTTCAGCAGCATTTGCCCAATTCGACCGTCCTTACCCAGGGGAAGGGGAAGTGACATCACCAACAGCTGTTTTTCTTGAGTGCAAGCCAAACAAAAGCGCATACCGCCCCCTACTGTATATTGTCCAACAACAAAATAGTGTGCAAATAAAGACATTTAAGGTGAAAAAAGAGAATCATCTAAATGATCCTTCACATTTCCCTTTATTTTATCTCAACAGCGGTTTCATAAAGCTACAGTATGCAAATTAGCCATGTGGCTTGAGTTTCTACTAAATGAAGCAAAAGCACTGCTTCATTTAGGCCATTTACTGAGGAGGCTCTTTAAAACCATGTGACTGAGCTGTGGGGACGACAACATGTATTTTGTCAGTTTTATAAAGTTTGGCTTGTGCAGAATCTTATTTTTTTTAAATTATTTTTATTATTAAATGTGCACCTGTCAATCAACAGTGGTTGCGCATGAATCACTCGAGGGTGGGGGCGAGGGGGGTGGGGAGATTGGCGCAGTGGCTTATGGGATGGCACATAGCTCCTAATCGCCAGTAAGTTAGCATCAGAGGTCCCTATGCTAAAGTGGCTATGATAGTTAGCATACAGGCCACTTTCCCTAACTCCTTCCTAACTGAAAGCCCAATTCGGACGCATCTTATCATGGCGGACGCTGACGCACATCCGGTTTGGCGTAAGACCTCTTACCAATTTCACGGTTTCGGATGGAGCAACAGACTGAGGGTGTTTTCACACAGGCTCTAGTTAGGTCGACTTATAGGGACTTTCAGCCCGAGAGTGCCACTTTAGGGTCAGTGTGAATCTAACCGCAGCACTTTAAGACGGTGTAAACAGCCGCTCCGACTGCGGCTGAAACAGGTGGTCTCGGAGCGGCGCATCTCGCTCTCTGCGTCGGAGTGGTGGTGGTGTGAAGGCGGTTGACCTCTGGTGAACTATTCTCGCTTTGATGCCTCTTTTTTGCACGAAGAAAGAATGACTACGCGCTGCATGAGGACGTTTGGATTACTCTGACGAGGCAAAATGAATTAACTTGAAATCATCAGGTACTCCTCTCTTTCCTGTCGTTCCCTTCCTACTGCATTGAAACTTTCCTCTCCATGTGCTGATTAAGTACATTTCTCCACGCTGCGCGTCTATAAGCCTCAGTGTATTTAACCACGAGGGAGAGGAGTGACCACCGCGTAACATTGGGGAAGTGTGCACGTACGTGCGCACGTGTCAGTGTCGGCGTCGGCACATTGACAGGTCGATGCCCGTTGTCATGGGAATAAGTTCGTTGAACAGCTGATCATTGTTACGTGGCTGATGTTGCGATGTTTTGTGCGAGCGCGTGTGAACACGGACTTAACTAACTTTGGAGTAAATACAGTTGGAGCTAAGGCGGTCTCGAGGCGACCTACAAAGCTCCAACATGTGTGAAAACGGCCTAAGACTATCAAAATAAACACACCAGACAGAAACACAGAACCAAAACAGGGGAAACAAGACAAAACCCAGACAAAACTAAATAAATCAAACCCAAACCATGACACCAACACTGCTTATCAAGCTTTGAAATTGGCATCTTAAAACAACTGATGTGAATTTGTCTCATCACAGAGAAGTTACGCATTTACAGATGAGTGAGTGAGTGAGTGAGTGCAATGTAAAGTACATTATAAGAGTAAGGAAATCTTTATAGACATGGGCTGTGAAAACCTAGGTAAGTTTGGTATCAGTTTGACAACTCGGTACAATTTCTATAGGCTATACATACATGTTTAACTTGGAATTCCCTCAGTGTCCAGTCCTGCCGCTTCTGCTCTGAAGTTGTGTAAACTGCTAAATCTCCACATACGCGAGGGTCTCTACTGTCAGGCCAGTACTGTTCACATTTTGTCTGGAGAGAGTAAAAACATAATTACCGGTACATCAGTTCTCACCAAGTTTAATGTCTACTCAAACTCTCTCTTACCCGTCCTCCCTCTGTGCAGTTGGTTACCATGACGATGCCTTTCACTTTCTGCTCCCAGATCATTCTCCAGAAATCACTGACTGTGGAGGGCAGCGGGCCTTGGGTTGCGATGAACTCCTTATCGCTATTGTATCCCTGTCAATTAATAAGCCCCATTATTACTCACGTGCGCTTTAAGGCCATGTCTGTTGCAGTAAGTCTGAGTACGTACAGGCATGTAGTTGGCATTTATGTAGTCGTTATGGGGAGTGGACGAAGTCAGCTTTACACGGCTCCGGTCATCTGCATTGTGAAGAAGTGATTCAGAACGTACTGTAACATACGGTGAAGATTTACATATTAAACAGGGTTTCTTACATGGCAGAACGTTGACGAAGCGGTTTTTCGGCTTGTTTTCTAGCACAGTTGCTGCTTTCTGGGTTTGCTCTGTGCCAATGACAGAGAGATCCTGCATAAACAACGACATGTGACAAGACTTTAGTAACAATATAAAAATTAATTTAAAAAAATACATTCAAAAGATATGATAATGAGGAAAGGTAAGTGGGAGCCCTGATGTGGATAAATAGACATAATACGCATATTTTATTGCTCATGAAAAAGAACATTTTGTGAAAATAATAATAAAAACAACTTGAGTACTGAGAAACTGTGCTCAATAATCAATTCAATAGAAGCATTTATTAATACACAATGACAATATAGAAAATAAACTATCTTAAGAAAAGGTGCACACGTTTTTGTTTTTTTTACATGTCAACAAGACGTTTTGGTCGCTTACCTCACAGTAAGAGTAACCCGATTTTTTCCCCTCAAGTATTGGTACAACAAAATCAAGCAGAATACAATATACAATACATTTGTTTTCTACTAACCTCATATTCTAAGCTGAAACATTTATTTTCATCTGCACTGAACTTGTTGTAATGGGCTGGGAACTTGTCCAAAGGTATTATTCTAAAAACAAAGTCACAACAATTCAGTACCTTTGGCTTGTCATCGTATGAAAAGCACAAGTAAGTATTTCTTTAGGACATACTTGCTTTTTGTGACTGAAGTCCTAGTCCCGCCCATAGGTGACTTCTTCCCCCTGCTCGGAAGGAATAAAGATAATTGCTGATACTGTATTTGGTCAATTATTGATAGATTACAGCCGTCATTTCTGCTAACCTGATTATGTCAGGTCTTCGCAACATAACAAACACAATCGCACAGACCAGAATGGCAAAAGCAACACGCCAAAGAAAGCTCCTGCAATGACTCCTGCAACAAGATGGATAACACGTTGGCACTTAATAACTAAAAGTATTTGTAAAGCATGGGTACATTCATAATTCATCATTTATAGAACATTTACTCATTATTTGCATTCTTCACTATATCAATAATTATTTATATTTTATTGATTGTGTTTGCTTTTTAGTGAATTTTCATGAACGTTAACACATCCATCTTGTTCTGTGCAGCACGTACGTTAATTATGTATGAATGGTGCTCTACAAATGCCTAACGTTAAACAGAGACAGGTATGACGCAGTGTTTCAATGGCAATACAAAGATCTAAAGGTGCTCGTGTATCATTAATAAATATAAGGAAATGCTTGATAATATTTACTTATTTACCAATGCTTTACAAATGTGTTACAACTACTAAAGAGTCCATATTTGTGCAAAATGTACAGATATTCTAGCAATCTATATATAAATTGTGTAATTCAAATATAACTTACCCCTGGCATCAGTCGCACAAGTAAATATATATGGGTGGCTTCGTCGTTGCTTGGATTTTGAAGATATAGACACTTGGTATTTTTTTGCTGGTTGAAACTCTTGTAATACGACATTGGGCTTCCCATTGTGGGTCACTTCCACTGGATACACTTTATCGGAGACGTTGACCTCCACTAAGTCCCAGACTCCACTGGGACGCGTCCACTCAATATAGATGGAGTAACCACTATCCCAGTTCTTGCACGTAGCTTTCAAACTGGGGGGAACTGGAGATTCAAACATTAGTGTTACAATAGGCATAGAAACATAGAATAACTGTAAATGTAATGCTGGATTTATTTCAAAATGTAATTAAAAATATGAAACACAGTCATAGTTTAGACTGACTGTCATGACTTTTATTTTAATATTTTGTTTTGTGATTACGGGCATATACTATACTTTATAATGTTGCGCATAGTCGAAACAATTCTGGAAATGTGTTCTGTTGGGTTAAAATGGATTAATTTGAATTTTATGTTTGACACAATTATGCCAGTTGATAATGATCCAAAAAAAGAGAAAATATCGGTGGTCAGACAGTGACTCTAAACTGCAGAAACTCCGGGACCCAATCAAACAAACCGTGACCCCCAAAAAAAGTATTAATTTCAACTTCAAGTAAAACATTTTGTGGTGTTTTCTCATACAGACGAAATGAAAATAAAATGTTTGTTGATTCAAGCATCAATCAAAGGTAGGTCTGCAGAATAACCTATATCGCCAAACTGTTGTAATTGTTACGTTAGATGACGCAAAATCCATATCGCGAGAAGCCACAATATATCACAAAAACACTGAGGTCTTCCATCTGACACAGTGTAAAACCATTTAGTCAGTATTTTCCTTGTTTTGGTCCTGATTTATTATTTTAAGTTTTGGGGGTTGGCACAATTGGATGAAAATAACAAAATTCAATGGAACATACTGTGTTGACATTGTCATAATAAAATTTTGCAAAGACCTGCAGAGGAGATGAGTGTACTTACTGATTGTGACTGGGACAGGACGTTGACACTGCTCTAATTCGTGATACATCAGTGTTATGTTATAGGTTGCTCCAGGGTAAAGGTCGGTAAATTTCACGTCACGATCGGAGCCATCGATGTCATGCTCGGTGCCATTGGAAGCTGTGGCACGAGTGAAGTTACCATCAACCACTCCTTGTATCGAGGTCTCAGTCACATCCCAGGCTACTTTGTCACAGTCTATAACTACAAATTCACAAGCAATTAGTAAATACTCTTTGTATATAAATTAAAAAGACAGAAAATAATTACCTGTTACTGTGCTGTCTTGTAACGGTGTACTTTTTAATGACTTAAATTCAGTTGTAATGCTGAATGGATAGACTGTGCCAGGTTTCAGAGACGTGACAGTATGGACAACTGATCTTTGTTTTGGGGAAACTGGGTCAGACTTGCCATTAATCTCTACTGAGTATTTCCAGTCATCCCGCACACCGTTCCATTGTAAAGTGACTGAATTCAAAGTGCGATGTGTCACCTTGACTGAAGACACTTGAGGAGGAACTGATACAAAACATAAAGGATGAAGTTTTTATTCGCCTAATATTTAACAGTAAAAAAAAAAAACATACAAAAATAATGTACCTGTGGCTTCTTCTTTGGACGTCCCGTGGCTTGATATATTGGCAAACATAGTGTATAAGGTGAAATCGTATGCAGTGCCTTTTTCAAGATTTTCGACAATATGAGTAACAACAGTTCCTGACGTATTTAATGCAGACTCATTCTTTGTTCCATACGCAACTACATAGTCTTGGATATCGTCGACCTTGTCCCACGTTAGGGTTATAGATGTATCAGTTTGACTTTGAGCTTTGAAGCCAGTCGCGTCCCGAGGGCTATAATGTAAACAGACAGTGGAAAGAAAAAGGGAGAAAAAATTACAAATAAAAACAGTAGAGGTGCCATCATTTCATATGAGCGTTCGAGTATGAAAGAAGATACAAATGTTTAAGATTACTGTATTGTCTCTACAGTATAGGGAGATTTGTCTTCTGGATGTCACCCATTTCTAAAGGCCACTGGAGCCACCTGTCCAAAGCAGTGGGCGACCGCAGTGAAGCAAGCAGTTTGTTGCATGTTTTTGGGTTGATGGGCGAAACGGAACAGGACATGCAGAGTCTCACACAGAAAGGCTCACACCAGGAGTCAAACCCTTGTTGCTGCGAGACAGGAGCACTAACCACTCAGCCATCGTGTTGTTTTCAAATAGTTCTTGTCTGCACTAGACGTGGGCGATATAACCTCAAACGCTGTCAAATGGCGTTTTCTTATCCCTCCCACTCCACTTAGGCAGTAGCTCCCACTGCAAAACGATACTGGTTTCATTATGACCCTGAGGTCAAACCACTTCTTCTTTTATAATCTGTTTATTTTTGGTTGTTTCATTTATACTTTTTGCCCCCTTACGTTTTTGTAGTCATTGTATATAAGACAATGACTCTCTGAGCACTTTTCTTCTTTTTCTTCTCCATTGATGGAATAATACAATTTATCCTCTTAGATATTACCAACCTTATCAAACTCTATAGTTACACTAGTTTCAGTTTACCTCTATTTTACTATTTAATTGTTTGCACATTTCCTGTCTATGTTGCACATCCTGAGTGTTTTTTTATTCTTGAGAGCTGAATGTATCTCCATCATGAGATCAATAAAGGCTTATCTTATCTTATTTTCTGCATTTTGATGAGCTGGAATTTGTAAAAGGCAATAATCGATTATATAACTTTAAGAACATGCAGGCTTACCTGTGGCTGCGCGAATGTTCACTCCGTCGCCTCGTATGTTGACAAAAACAGGAATAAGAGTAAAGTTGTATATACTGGTATTATTGAGGCCTGTGGCTGTGTAGTTTGCCGGAATGCCCAGATCCTGAAAAGTTAAGTTCACTTCTCTTTTGTCAAACTGCAAAATGTAAAGGATTTCTTTTTTTTATTCTTCCACTCCAAAGTTATACTTGTCTCATCTTGATCAACTTTTTCAAACCCCTCTGCTTTTGAAGGAGCTACAAAAGAAAAGAAAACAATATTATGAGACTGATTTATTGGTGTTTATGCATAAAGAAAACTCACCGGTGGGTGCTATCAGAGTGACCCCAGTGCTTGTAATGTTTTCAAACACGCTGTACAGAATGAAATTGTATCGAGTGCTACTGCTGAGACTCTGCACTACGTATCTTGTGTCCTCAGCACGCAGTGTCTCATTGTTTTCTCCAAACTTCAAAAGGTACTCAGAAAGGCTTGAATCCTTTGTCCACTCGAGGGTTATGCTGTTTTCACTTTGATCAGCTGCTGTAAAATTACCTGCATTTTAGGAGCTATAGAAAGAGAAGGAGATGTGACCACAACTGTGTAGGTATTTTGGACATTGTTGTGGGTCCGATGTCTCTTACCTGTGTGAGCAACAAATGAATATCCGTCACTTTGAGCAGCACCCACAACTGAGCGTAGAATCATGTTGTATTTTTGTGCAGGTTTGAGTCCAGTTACAGTACAATTAACTGTATCACCATTCGCTGTGCAGTTTTGTTGTCCATTGCTGGAATAAGTCAATCTATACTCTGAGATATCCCCAACCTTATCAAACTGTATAGTTACACTAGTTTCATTTTGACCCACAACAGTGACACTTTCAACATCTTTAGGCGCTGCAAAGAGGAGACACTGAGTCACATTTTCGTGCACAGAACAATGGCAACAATAGTGCAGCATTAGTTCGTCCATACGTGATGGGGTGGTGGTTGTTTGCGTGGTGGTTGTTTGCGTGGTTGGTTGCGTGGTTGGTTGCGTGGTCTCTGCGCTTGTGCCTGTTTTCACAACCGATGTCGGGCTGGGGGATGTGGTGCTGCAGTCAGTGACACTCTGGTATAAAAAAATAAAAACATATCAAGTCATTTCACTGGTGGAGGTGTGAAAAATTATATCGGAAAATGTAGATGTGTACATTCTGTAACTATTTTTATAGAAATTATCTTTATCACTGACAATACAGACAGAAGAGAGCAAATGCTGTAAACCTGTATGATAAGTTCTGTGCAAAAGGAACCTGGAATAATACGCATGAATGATCACTCTGTTGCACTAGTGAAAATTTGCATGTCATTACTGTTTGTACGTATAGACAGTAAGAATTTAAATTTACGGCATTATTCATAATTGTTTAGCCCGACGGGAAAACAAAAATAGAGCTCATTTGTTTCTTTACTGTCCTCTACAGGTAACATCAGAGAAATTAAAGATATGCATGTAGAAGGATTGACTTGCACCAAACCAAACTTGGCCACAGAGAGAACATTTTAAGTCTTGAACATAAACAAGAGTGATTGGTTCACATTTGATATTTGCTAAATATAAGTATTGAGAAGCTCCGATATGGTCCTAGTCAGAAATGCAAAATATGAAACGTACTGTAACGCAGCTGTTCAGTCTGGGCATTTCCTCATTTATTTTGAGGGGAAGTTAAAAGATGAGATTTTTCAGCTGGGAATAAAAGTGGATCATACATTGCCACCATAAAAACTTCATAATGTTTTATTGTCTAAATGACCTATTTTCAGAGCAGTGTTACAAGAATAAAAATGAATCTTAAACCATACAATGCTACAACTAATCCTGCGGTTTTCATTATCAGGTGTCACTGTCATGTGTGGTGACTGCTGATAGGAAAGTACAAGAGTAAAAAAAAAAAATACACACTTACCCAAAGTGTACACACCAGAAGTAAGCCATAAGAAGTGAATCTGAAAGAAAAGACCTCCATTGCAGTTTGATCAGTCTGTAGTCATCCCTAGGTTTAAGTTATAAGTCAAGGTCTGGTACAAGTGACAGTAGGTCGCTCCCTATATGTTGACTTTTAATTCTCAAGCATATCCTCCCTATGTAACCCCTGATCTCTTCTCCTATTAGCACATCACTGAGTATATACTGTAGCAGCTTCTCCTTTTCAACCTTGTAACCACATAGACCTTTGGCCCGCCTATCACTTCCTCATTACCGTTATAAACTCTGGCCTATGAAAACTCTGGATAAAAAATCATTTACATTTATGATGTTTCAAAATCCTTGCTTTATCAGCTGGATACAACAGCTGATGCTTATTGTATGTAATAAGCCACTGACAATGCGACAACAGAATGATACAGGAAATACAGTATTTACATTTTAAATAGTTGAATGTTTAGCATATACAGTGCCCTCAATAAATACTGGCACCCCTGATATATATGAGAAAAGAGTAATGTGGAAAGAAATGTAGGCTATTTAACATTTAAAACTTATAGAGATACAAAAAGAAAAAAAGAAACACTCTAAAATGTTTTTCTGTTATTGTTTTTTTGACAACCAATCTGTGGCAGTGGTATCAAACTGCAAACAATTACATAACTTACTCACTTTTCACACTTTCACATGAGCAAGATATGTGAACAGTCTTGCCCAAGGGTAGAATAGTAACAAGCAAGAAATTCTCCCTATGTCTGCGTGGGTTTACACAGGGCAGTCCGGGTTCCTTCGCCTTTTTAAACCAGTGTTTTTCAACAATTTTGAGCCACGGCACATAGTTTACATGAGAAAAATCACAAGGCACACACCCCAAAGAAAAATGTCTCAAAAAGTAGGCCTATATTAAAATGTAATGAAAATCTAGTTTCAATTTACTTACTCACTGTGAAGCCTGGGCCTGTTTAGTTGAACACAAAGGCGATATTCTCGTAGGAGTTGAAGAAAGACAAGAGATCAAGTGAAATTGGATCATCTTCCACGGCACACCTGATGATTTTTCACGGCAACCTTGTTGGGAAAAACTGTTCAAAAACGCTGCTTATCTAAAATGCTAGGAAGTCCCCGGGATCCTGGCTCAGATCTTTAAATCGTGATCTCTGCACCTGCACCTCAGTCACTTTCTGCTCCTGACATGGGAAAATCTCAAGTTTTCCCCAGGGTGTTTTGTGTACATTATTTTTCTGTGATCAGACAATGGTTACAGAATGAAACGTATTCTTATAATGCAGAAAGGTGATACCTGCTTTACACAAATGTCACCTACTATATTGTCTAATGGGAGATGGATTTGATTGTTACTGCAGCAGTCAAAAAAAGCCAGGCCACTCTGGATGCACCTAAATAATTCACTTTTCCTAAAGTCGACGCTCAGTTAAAACTATTATTCATCCTACAGTCATTCTTTGTGTGCCAATGGATTGACAGAATTCTGAATGAGCTATTATAATTTTGAACATATAACTGTCTGGTGAGATAGATTAAAGGCACATTGCATAACATTTTGAACTATACTGTCTATACTGAGCCTAACCTGTTTAAATCTCAAATTCTGCTGACTTTAGTCAACATCTCCATGGAGACGTACCCACTCCCTTTAAACTTACAGTCATGCCTTAGGAGAGGTGAGCCGCTCATAGCAAAGGCACATGTTTGTTTGTACATTTATGAGGTATTTCAATGAAGGAAATAGCTGTCATAAAATAAATGCGTGTATTTCAATTTTGTTTATTGGGAGACATCTTACGCGGTGTGGCTTTAATAAATTAAAATTAAAAAATCGAGCTAGATGAATAAATAAATTGAGAGCGGTTACCTCCAATTCATACAGTCCTCCAGTCCAAATCACAATACCAATGGGGACATGACACCCCTTGGCTAGGCTAAATAAAACTTTCCAAATCCTGTATTTAAATAATTAACAAGTTTACCGACTTAATCAAGCGCATCAAACATGAAACTTACTAAACTACTCTACTCATCTAACGCTGAGGCCTCCGGGCCACTAGAGGGCGCACTACATTTGACGTTCCACGCACAAAGCGCACACACCAAATACACACGTCCATGATTGTACATCAACAACAACTCTGTGCAGCTAATGTGCTAATGCTAAAGTAGTAGCTAGTCGACGTTATTGAAGGGGCGTCGCTTGTTTGTGGCACAGGAGATAAAACTGCGCAAAACAAGGAGATTAGGACAGAACATTAACGGCGACGTGGAGCATCGTCTCCTTCCAAGATCAGGTAAATGCTCCGGAGTGAGGTCCATTTGAAGTTCTGCTGAGAGGGGGTGTAGCCTCTGCTGCGGCTCTTGTTTTCTAAGTTACGTTGTATCTACTGAGAAGAAACCGCGTGTGCAATGTCCCGTCGGGTACACAAGTTTAAACGAGTTCAAGAATTGTCACTTGTTCTTATAGTTGTATAACAACATCTTAAACCAGAGTCGAAGTCGTGCATTTTGTTAAAATACTGCGATACTGCACTAAACCAACTTTTAAACCAACTAAATCTTTTCAAACTTTTGTATTTTCTAGAAAATGCAGTCTGTTGTGAAGCAAAACCTTCATGCGGAGACTGAAGGGGACGTCAACAAACTGATCAACCTGAAGCTCACTGCATCCTACACTTATCTGGCCTTAGTAAGTTACCCAAGTCTTTCTTTTTTTTCTTTCTTTTTTTTTGTAATGTATAGCAGAATGTTGAAAATAAAAGCTAATGGACACATTTTATCACATCAACAGGGGATGTATTTTGACAGAGATGATGTTGCCCTGCCAAATTTCTCCAGCTTTTTTCTTGAGCAGTCCATCAAAGAGAGGGACCAGGCAGAGAAACTACTGGAGTATCAGAACATGAGAGGAGGACGCATTTTGCTCCATACCATTTCTGTGAGTGTGCCCACAGTGTTCTTATTGAGTCTTACTTTTGTCTTGGCCTAATCCAACTTTACATGGTTTTGTAGAAGCCGACTAGAGAGGACTGGCGAGGTGGACATGATGCAATGTCCTTCTCTTTGGATCATCAGAAATCCCTCAACACCTGCATTCTGGATGTCCACCGCCGGGCTGGCAGCAACAGTGACCCACACGTAAGTCACTCCTCAATGGATTTACAATAATAGTAGCCTATATCCAAATGTATCTTATTATTTTGCAGCTGTGTGATTTTCTGGAGCAACATTTCCTTCAAGAAAGTCATGAAACCATCAAGAAGCTGGGAGACTATATGGGCAGTCTGGGCCGCATTGCAACTAACGAGACCTCTGGTGCAATGGGAGAGTACCTCTTTGATAAACACACTCTTTAAGGCAATGCAATTGTGCAATCTCCCAAAATTCTCAACAAGCTAATTAGAAATACCTCTTTATTTTCTACAATAATGGCCACGGTGCTAGGAGTAAAAAGTTACAATATTTATTCTTTGCTGCTGGATTTGACATTATAATGTAAACATTTTTATCATGTCAATGCCAATCTGTACTATTGGTAAAAAAAATGATCGATTTGAATTAAAATAAAATTTATCTAAGCTAAAAGTTGGTATGTATTTCTGCCCATTGTTGAATATTCATTGCAAGATTTATAGACTGAATAATGCTGAGCTGTCACCGAGACCTACTTTGTTTTCGCCTATAGATGCTGTAAAGATGATGGCTGTACATTACTTGTTTGGTGAAAGCTTAATCTTTTAACTGTAGGTTCTCAGACAGACTCGTGTGTTTTCAGAGAGACCTGCTACTTGGTAAATTATAGGCTTCAGCAAATGTCAGTTCACCTGCGGACAGTGTGTCAACAGAATCTGAGTTCAGTGCCAAGCTTTTGAAACAATCCAGGGAAAACGTGAAGTGAATATTTATCCTGATTTATGAAATTACATAGACATTTACATTAAAACCTAGCGAAAGTTCTTGTTCTAGTTACGCTTTTCTAAAAAAAAAAAATCCTGACAAGAAAATTGGCAAAAATATCCAACTAAATGAAAATTAACGCTGATTCTGATATCTCCAGATGTAGCTGTCTCAACATGTGTCAGCCCGCATGGGGATTACCATTCGTAAGGCTGTAAATGTGGCTTCTACAGTGAAATGGTAAGCTTTGCCATCAGAAGGGAGGACATCTCACGTTCATCGTCCGTAGATTGACTGTGGATAACCAGGGCCTCTATGACGAGGGGATTAGTGAAGAGGCCGGATGCACTGCAAACTCTTAATGCATAAACACAACCACGTCTCATTAATCTAATGAACAACACTTTGATTAAATACGAAGACCATCCAACATAACATATGATTAACTTGTGTATATTTGAAGAAAATAGTTGTTTATCTTGAGTGAGAGTTGACAGGCAGCAGATGTGATGACAGTGTTATTAGGAGGAGGGGAAGGGGATTAAACCACAACGCTGCTGCTCTCCAGCTCTTTGGATTTGATAGAGAGGGTTGCAGGATGATCAAGTGAGAGCGAGCACGTCCAGTCGACCATGGGACTGTGAAGGCTCTGACGGGCCGAAAGAAGAAACAAGAAAACTTCAGGAATTTAGAAACAGTACAGCACAGGACCCGGTCAACAGGTATGATCAAAAAAATGTTTGGAATTTGCAGAATATTCACATTTATTTGAGAGTATTTGATGTTTCAAGTGAATTTTTGTTTCCATTGATGAAGAATTTATGGCTTGAAAACATCTTTAATTTAGGCCAGTGTGAGATGTTGTAAAGGGGGGTGTTCCCATCAAACTATTCTTTTTTTATTATTATTTCTTAGTGATGATAAAATCCTATAAAAAAATATAAATGAATAATAAAAAAAACAGTCTAATCTTCAAAATAATATCAATAGATAACCGTTTCAAAAGAACAGAATGGTGCCTTGTAATGAACTGCCTTTCTTTCTTTTTTTAAATATAATCCGTATAAAAATCATTGCCATTTGTAATTTACAGATTGTGTTTTGACTTTGTTTATCTGATTTTGAATTTAAATATTGTTCTGAAAATATAGCATTGTGATTTAATCTAGTAACGTGCAAAGGCTGAGCTGACGGAGAGAGTAACAGAGGGATTAGGGTCAGCCATGTTGAGCATCTGGCTTAGAGATGTGCAGAGCTGTTCCCCTGTGCAGCTTGAACATGGGATTACACTGCCCATACAGACCACCGGAGATAAAACACACTATCGCAAACACGTTGTTTGAATTAAAGATTTTATCATGATTTATATAGAATTCACTAGATGTGAGAAGATTTGGACTGACACATCCCAATGTGAGTATTCTTTAGTATTTTGTAAGTGGTCTTTGGTGTTATCCTTCATTTAAAGCCAACAGGGTGCATTCACTTGACCTCACAACATTCTAAAGAGTTTATAATTGAGTTGGTGTGCTGATGAAAATGGAGATGAGTATGGTAACCGTCAAAATTACAAACTGCTTTACTTGGTTTACTGGTATTACCACATGAACAAAAACAGTCACAAAATTCTACACCTTCTCTGTCAGAACTAAGGTCAAATCATTTTCTAGTAAAGGAGTCTACAAGTGGTAACAATAGGACTATATATAAAAATATGTGCGTGACGTCAGCTCAGAGAAAGGACATTCAGCCAAAATAATAATATGACAGATTTGTGAAGCCAATCTTTACAAAATAATGACCAATTTCAACATTTGTCATTTTTCTTTTTGGAGATAAACTTCAAAAAGTGTGTCTCTCCCACTGAACTGTATTGGTCCCTATCATCCCTCCATCTGAGATTATGAGCTCATTAAATTCTAGAATGTAAACACAACCTTTTGTTCACCCTTGTTTCAGGTCTCGTCGTTAGTTTGATCAGAAAGCTATATAATTTTACTACAGTAGTAAATGTAAACTTTACTTTTGTATTGTTTCTGACAGCGAACATGAGGCTGCTCAGTGGCAGGCTTCGGGTCAGGCGGGCAGTGGAGGCGTCCGAGCATGAGTCTGAGGAGACGACCGAGACAGTCCACCACGAGCACCGTCCCGAGCACCACGTGGAGCACCACGAGGAGCACCACGAGGAGCACCACGAGGGGCACGAGCACCCCCACACTGAGCACCACCACCCCAGCCATGGACACGACTACACACACATGAAGAACAAGTTTATGAATGAAATCACCCATCTGCCAAGTAAGAGGACAAAAGTCAACAATACATTTTACCAGACATGTTTGAATAGACATATTACAAACAAAAAGTGACATAACACACAGAAATCTTCACCTGTTTAACCATGTGCAGTAGGTGTGTCATGTGACTGATGAGAGTATACATAATGGCAGGCTTGAGGGTGTCAGTGGTTAGACGAGTCAGAACCCTCTGGGCTACTGCTATCATTATCTGATCTTTGAGGCGGGTTTTGCCGACTCATGCGTGCTCTGCAAACTGCCATTTGTCTGCAGAAGTTCGCTGACCTTTTTCACAATGTTACAAGAGCTCATTGTGTCGGTCATTGGTGACACAGCTGGAAAAAATACATAAATAAACAGTACAATTCCTTTACTGTTAATACATTTATACATTTTTAAATTTTTCAACAACAATATATAAATATATATATATATTTATATATATTTTTTAGTATATATACATTTCCAGTGATTTAAACACAACATGACAACACTGTAAGGCTTTGCCACATTCATCACTAATTGTATATGTTTAGGTATTATGTCACATAAAGTTTCCCATGTCTCGCAGTTCCCATGTGGGCGGTGGGAGCCATTGTGGTGGTGGTGCTGCTGTTGGTCGCCGCCTGCATCTTCTGCGTTTTCAAGAAATGTTTCGGGAAGAAGAAAAAGCCCAAGAAAGTGAGAGAGAGGAAAGCTGGGCGCCGCAGAGTGGCCAAAGGAGATGATGAGGAGGGGAAAAATAACAAGGTATGACTTAGTTTTATTTACTGTGATGTTTTGATCTGATATTAAATGGAAAAAAATGTCTATTGTAGGAGGGAGAAGAGAAGAAAGGGGAAGAGGAGAAAGAGCATGAAAAGTTGGGGAGATTGGAGTATTCCTTGGATTATAACTTTACAGATGCACAGGTATGTCCTGTTACGATATTAAACTTGATCAAATACAATGTGTATGTCAACATACATATTGGTTTTCTAGCTCATTGTGGGAATACTTCAAGCAGCGGATCTTGCTGCTATGGACATGGGGGCACGTCAGACCCCTACGTCAAAGTCTTTCTCTTACCAGACAAAAAGAAGAAGTATGAGACCAAAGTCCAACGCAAAAATCTGAGTCCTGTCTTCAATGAGACTTTCATTTTTAAGGTAGTTTTACAAAAATGATTTTACTCCTGAATTCATTTTCATAAACTTGAGCTTCTTTCTTCTGCAATTATTTTCACTAGATTCCTTATGCAGAGCTCGGTGGCAAGACCTTGGTGCTGCAGGTTTACGACTTTGACAGATTTTCCAAGCACGACATGATCGGTGAGATTAAGATCCCCATGAACAGTGTTGATCTGGGCCAGCCAATGCAAGTGTGGAGGGACTTAGACAGTGGAGAAAAGGAGGAGGTACGACAAAGAATCCTTTGAACTATAATAGATGCTGAATTGAGAATATACCATTAAAATGACTTGTTATATGGTTCATATTTGCAGCAAGAAAAGCTTGGCGACGTCTGCATTTCTCTTCGATATGTCCCTACAGCTGGGAAGCTCACGGTGAACATTATGGAGGCAAAAAATCTAAAGAAAATGGATGTTGGCGGATTATCAGGTAAAATCTGAGTAACTCTGTCCTTATTAGCAGTTGTTTATGTTGTAAAATATGAAATAACATGTTCTTTTTCCCTTAGATCCTTATGTGAAGATTGTTCTGCAGCAAAATGGAAAACGAATCAAGAAAAAGAAGACCACTGTGAAGAAAAACACACTAAACCCTTACTTCAATGAGAGCTTCAGTTTTGAAATCCCATTTGAGCAGATCCAGGTGAATTTACATCCAACTCAAGTGGCCAATGATTGTAATTTGAATTTAAAACATGGTTGTGAA
Source organism: Neogobius melanostomus (assembly GCA_007210695.1). Lineage (NCBI taxonomy): Eukaryota > Metazoa > Chordata > Actinopteri > Gobiiformes > Gobiidae > Neogobius > Neogobius melanostomus. Next base: position 565,703 of record VHKM01000605.1, read on the forward strand.
GTGTGGTTTAACATACCCTTTTGCTTCCAGAAAGTGCAAGTGGTCATCATGGTGTTTGACTACGATAAACTGGGAAGCAACGACCCAATCGGAGGGAGCTTCATGGGCTACGGAGCCACCGGGGTCGGCCTGCGTCACTGGTCGGAAATGCTGGCCAATCCCAGACGCCCCGTGGCCCAGTGGCACACCCTGATGGCGGAGGAAGAGGTGGAGGCCGCGCTCAAAGCAAAACCCCGCTAGACTCCTGTTCATTTGACTTAAAAGAGGTCACATGCCAGTCTGTGCTGTCTTGGTGTTCAGATGTTCAGAATATCAATGCTCGTTTTGTGTTGTACAGGTTTTGAGATTTATGGTTTGTTATTTCTTCATTGTTCCTTACATCCATGTGTGAAACAAGATGACAAAGTATTATTTATTTGTATATACAGTGTGGGTTTTTCATTTATTTAAATACATCATGTCTCATCATGTCTTGTTCTTGCAAATGTAATAATACCGCATCTTCTAATAAATATACTGACTCTGTACTACATGTTAAGTTTGTTTTTTAACAGATAAGGGTTCACTGGTGATAATGTCAGAAACTACAGTTAGAAAATCAATCATCCTCAGCTTACATAATTTAATAGAAATATTGTTTGTATAAAATACAAAACAAATATTTAAAAAATAAAGTTTTGCATTCTGTTTATAGTTGTTGGGGTAGATTTTTCTGGACACTATAGGTTTACTTACTGTGGCTAGTCCTTTTACAAATGTTTATCCTACTAAAGATTTGATGGGACAAAATTAATTGTGCTTTGGTACACTGTTAAATGGAGGGTTTAAAAAAAAATTAAATTGTATTTATTTTTATTTTCAAAATTTCACCTAATCACGATGCATTCATTATACAAAATAAACAAAATGTCATGTCATCATAATTGCTCACTCAACTAACAAAAGAGGCAAGTGAAAGTAGATGTGTCGCTGACCAATACAAATATTTACCCCATGGCCTTGGTAGTACTCGTACTGTAACTCAAATGATTGAACACTTTAATACACCGTTTGACCAGTAGATGGCGCTTTCTCCTCCAATTTAGCGTTACCAAGCAACAGCCAAACTTTCATTGATGGAGGCGCCGCTCCCTGAGGCTGGTTTAGTGAGGTGAGTGAGTACCATAACAAACTTTTCTACAAGACAACATTTACTAAGTACTAACTGTTACATACCTTGCTGCTATATCGTGTGGGTCCTCAAGATATTACACTGAACTCTTGGAGCTAGCTTCACTGCTACTACTAATGAATCGAGGACATCCGAGGTTAGTTACTTACCTTCTGAATGGTTGCTAAAACTGCGTTAACAGACTACTTAAAAAGTCTTTACAAAAGATCTTTACAAAAGTTCAGTAATATTACAAAAAATCTTTACAAAAGTTCAGTAATATTACTTAATACCTGTTGTTACAGTTTGAAGAATGAGTGCGGGACGTGTCTCGGAAGGAGCAGGGTGCATTTCGTGGTGGGGGTTCAGTCCGTGTCGCAACCTGCTGACCACAGGTGAGTACACGGCACAGGATGCTTTAGTCTGTACACTTTTATGAACTTCAGTGGTACAACATCGTTAATGCTACATAACTACACATATCAGCCTTTTTAGACTCAACCACGCCACGCTGTGCAGGGCCGGCTCTAGACAATTTGGTGCCTTAGGCAAGAAATTCGACAACTCTACCTACATTGAAATGATTGAAACCATGATTGAAATGATGTAAACACAATCTTTATGACATTTTCACATCCGTAAAAAGGTAACAATGCACTTGCTTTTGTATGTATAAGATCAAGTTGTTTGTTTTTAAGAACAACATGTAGACATCCATGATCTCGATAAATGATGCACATTATCGGCATCTTCACGTATATATTATAAACTCATTTCTTTATCAATTAAATCAGTAATGCTGTGGAGAAGTGCAAATCATAACACAATAAATGAATGTACCCACGTTTAGCGTAAATAAACTAGTCACGTGAAGATGCCGAAAATGTGCATATCATTTATCGGGATGTATAAATGTATATGATCAATAACTTGATCTTATACATACAAAAGCAAGTGCATTGTTACATTTTACGGATGTGAAAATGTCATAAAAATTGTGTTTACATCATTTCAATCATAGTTTCAATCATTTCACATCATTTCAATGTAGGTAAAGTTGTCGAATTCGCTGAGGGAGGCACTTCTCGACGGGGGGGGGCAATTTCGACAGAACACCGGGCCCGGCCCTGCACAGCATGGCGTGCAACTAAAAATACTGGTATGTGTAGCTTTGGCGCCCTTGTCTCCCACCTTGCAATCAGGAAACGCTCACACACCATTTTTATTAGACGGGGGAGCCTCCTCTTATGATTAAAAAAAAATAAAAATCATCACAAAGTAACAACTCCTGAAGTCATAGGAGGGCTTGAAATTTCTATAGTTTCCAACTCAAAATAATACCCTAAGTTTATTACATTTCATTCCATAGTTAAGCGTGAAAGTGGCAATATAAATGGCAACGGCATGGACCTTATAGGGTTAAAAAATTTTAGTGCAATTCGGCGGCCCCTGCTGTGGATGGCCCTCCTGGCGGCCGCCTGGGTAGCCTATGCCCAGGGCAGTATTATGATATTGTGGTATTTTTTATTTACTGTAATTAAAGGATCTGTATCATGCTATTTTAGCCATTCCAAAGTAAAGTATAGGCATTTATATGATATATTCTACCTCTATCACTATGGACTACTCATTTTTGAGAGAAATATAAGTATTTTCTGGGGGTATTTTCCAAACCCGGAAGACAAGACGCTTCAATTCAGTTAACTCCGCCCCTCGCTCCGCTCATTCCACATTTGCAGTATTATAAATATAAATATCGCTGCAAAAAGTAAAGTTACTTCACATAATGCAGGTATAAGGAGTTGACATGTGCAACACAGTTTCATAAATGGCTAACACACACGCTAACACGCATTTTGATTAACTCACCGCTCAGTCTGGACTCCCCATCATCGGGTGTTTACGTTATGGCACTCGCGTTGGTTATAAAAGTTCATCCACTTTAATTCTGGCCAAGGTTCACCAAGCATCCATCAGGTTGGTTGATATAGTAGCTGAATCCCTGAAAGAAATTCCAACTTCTGGCGAGTGCGCTCTTCTTTAGGAAGGTCGAATAGTCCTGTTCCTCTCGTAGCCAAACGCGCATCCGTGACATTATCGTTGGGTAAGAAAAATAAACAGGCGGTGTCCAGAGTAGGTTAGAAAGAGCTCCGTTCGCACAAACATGAGTTCTGTTCGCTGTTTGGATCCTCCGGCCTGGGGTGCGTTTGTTTACTCTCCCAGGACAGAACAGACGCTTCGGAGAGTTCCCTTTTATTTATTTTTTTTATTTCTCTCTTACAACAAAAATAATGAAAAAGCTGTTTTATAAATTAAAATCAGGCCGTAAGACATTACATTACAGACGTAGAGCACTTCCGTTCCTTTGTGACGACACAACTGAACAACTCAGTCGTTTACCAGGAGAGGGCGGAGCAGCTGCTCAGAGAGCAGGATTCAGGAGGATTACTTAGAACTGCTAGCCTGGCTAAAGCCAGACTGCTGTGTGCGCTCGAATCTTTTCGAACTTCACAACAGCCTGGGGACCATGGCCGACATTTTTCCATGGATTTGGGCACCAATCACAGAACGAGGAGGGACGGTAAGACGATGACGCGCTATTTGACATACGGAAGCTTGTAGTTTGTTTAGGGATAAAAAAAATAAAAAATATTTACGGATCCAACATGAAAGCAACAGACGCGACGCCATCTTTCGATCAAGCTTTAGAACGTGTTCTAAATAGTTTAGCTCAAAAGTTTACAGCAGGTACGTCATACGTCATTTGATACGATGATACGATTGGCTATGGCTACGTGCAGACGCATGAGAGACATTCGTAGCGCCCAATAAACGGCTATGAACAATCGTAAACCACACCTCTCCTACGAGAAAATGAATTGGTGGTCCCCAGACTAAATATCACTTGTGATTTTAGTCTGGCGTTAGCCAGGCTATAGAACTGCGTGAATGAAGCCAAAAACCGCTCTGGGGGTGTTTTTGATAAGGAAATAGCATAACAACATGGCTAAAAGCTCCAAAAAGTCGATTTTGCATGATATAGCTCCTTTAATCATTGTTGTTTTTTTTGTTGTATTCTTCACACTTATTTGACCAGGCCCTGTCCAATATAAAGATGAAGCCAATATTCTGCTGGTGGGCAGTGGAGATCCTCGTCATATTCTTAAGACTATAGCTGGACTGCCAAACAAAGACAACCTTCATGTAATAACGGTATAATTTTAGATCTCGTGCGGTTTTCTGTGCAAACTAACAGTCTTCTTTGCAGGTGTGGGTGATAGAAAACAGCCTGGAGGTGATGGCAAGGCAGATGGTGCTGCTGTACCTCACTCTGATGCCCCAAGAGAGCATGGGACTCAGTGGTACGTCCTGTCAAAGTGAACTGTTATAAATCAACCCCTAATGTGATTGTGTGGGTTTTTTTTAGAGAAGACTGAGGTGTTCCTTGAAATCTTTGGAAACAGTGAAGTCCGCAGTCAGACCGCCGAGACCCTGAGGCGAGCAGCATCACAACTTATTGTGTCTGTGACTGAAACAATGGACGAAGCCACGCATCCTTGTCTGAATACAAAACTTCTCAAGGTAGCATTGATGACCTCCTCAATTTAGGCTTTCCTTCATCTGTTAGAAAGCATACGAATCTTGTTTTATTTCTACTTCTGAAGTTCAAAGAGAGAGATGAACTGGCCAGAATATTCAAGCAATGGACACAGCCAGAATGTTCTGCATCAGCACATCCTACTCCCATTATGATGTCTAAAGCCTGGGATTATCGTGTTCGCCAGCACCTTGGAACCCGCTACGACTCCAGAACAGGCTGCTTTGACTGGGACCTCACCATGAAGCTGCATGAAAAAGGGGTACATGAATAGAACAGCTCTGAGTTGATTTTCAAAGTAAATTGATAATCTATTCTTCTCAGTGTGGTGTAATCAACAAACATCAGTATACTCAATGGAGGGGACGAGGTGTGGCATTCGAAATGAGAGAAGGCGTCTACCAAACTGTAAATCCAACTTTACTCTCCTCTCGAGTGCTCAGCCAGGTTGGCTTATGTTTTGTTTCATGTAAGACAAAAAGTATGTACACATTTTGTACATTTAATGCATTTTGCTGTTAAAAGAAAGGCTCCAAGGTTGCAGTGAGAGGGTACTGGGGAGACATAGTATCCAGTCCTTATCTCTCCTTTGGCATTGAGACTGATGATAAAAATCTACTGAAGACACAGAATGGACATCACATCAAAGTAAACATACCTGTATTGAAACAAATATTATATTTTAGATTATATTTGTGTTGTAATAATCTAAGAAAAAAAATCTGTCTCTTTCTCTCACTGACAGACCGCTCAAGACATCTCTGTTGCTAACGTGCAGGCGTTGCTCCAGTCCCTGTATCATAGACAGGAAAGCCCTGTTTCTGCAGATGAAGTAAAGCAGGAGCTGTCCACTGACAATGATCCCAAACCAGTCACTGTCAAAGGTGAACAACATGAATGATAGTCAAATTGGGACTTAAACATAATAACTAAACTTTTGTTCCAGATTTAATACATTTAAATGGCATCTCTGTAACATTCCTGCCAATGGATGCACTAATAAAACTACCACAGAAGGAGAAATTTGTACATTTTTTCAATGTAATCTTCTGCTCTGTTGGGTGCGTATTATAATAGATTTTCCTAGTCTATTATGAAGCCTGTTTTCATGTAAAGTATTTAATTCTCTCCTCTGAAGCTGCATACACCAGTTAAGTCCAGCGCTGAGACAGATTGCCGCAACAGACGCCGTGCTCGTCGTGGAGTTGGCCAAGTAAAGATTTTTTTTATAGTAACACCACCTGTCTCTATAGAGACAGTACAGCCATCAAGAAGCACATTTAGTTGGAAGTGACTAATGCATATTTATTTTATTTTATTAGGTTTATCTTGGACCTGAATAAAGAGCAAGAAAGTGGTTTTACAAACAAAGTGGAGAATATTGCTCGGGAATCTGGATTTGAACCTTGGCAAGAAGAGAGGAATGAAGATGTTTTTGCAGTTTTTAAACCACCAGGGTGAAATCAAAATATTTGAAGTACTTGTTATCAAACATAACTTGTTCATTAGAGTCCGCACTAGACAGAATTACATTTTTAATGTGTTGCTGCTCGTTATCTTAACGCATGTTTTTATAAAAAGCCACGCTGCGGAACAATCTAACTTATGAGTTGCTATGACACAACAAATAAAATAACTATCATAAAACTCAAAGCATACTGTAAATAAACATGCCAGCAATAAACATTCTAATAGTACACTTGACACTTTGTGCATCCAAATGTAATGTTTTGTGTCCAAATGTAAAGTGCGTCACAAATAAAATGCATTATTATTATTATTATTATTATTATTATTAGACACCAACAATGCTTTTTAGGCAGTGGGTTGTAAAATAGACAATTTGGGATGTAATCAATCCTCATGTTTGGCTACATTGGTCAAGGTAACGCAGAAATATCTCTGCTCATAGGAAAGATCCATAGTTCTTTAGGTAATTTCCACAAATAAAAACACTCAAAATGAAATAAATGTTTGCATTTTATTCAATTTTTTTGGGTAAAATTTTACAAAAGCATAAAATCCATACACAGTGGCAAGAGAAAGTGAAAACAAAAGGCAAACTCAGACCTCTACCTTAGGCCAGTGGGCAGTGTCACTGTCAATTCCTGATTATTTTTACAAATCTTATGCTGAGCATATACTGCTCGGAGCATTAGACAGGATGTAGCCCCCACAAAAGGATCAAGATGCCTCTATTTGCAACTGCCATGATCCAATTATTGCAAAAATAAATCACACAATAAATAATTCGTTTTTAACACTGCAACATGTCAATTAATTCCCCCTCAATACAACATCCTCTTGCTTTTGATTTACTTCCAGCGTCCTCCAACCTTCCCCTTCCCATGACATTTTTTGCTGTAGCATAGAAATATGAGAAGATATATGTCCAGTACAATGATATTTAAAGAAAGTAGAGACAGACTCACAATTTCTGAGCATGTTGAATTCTGTTGAGGAGGACATTTATCTGAAAGAGAAAGACAAATATTTCAAATTGTCAGTGTGACATAAGAATGTTTATTAATATTTTATTAACATGCATTAAACATGTTCAAACCAAATATTAGTTTTACTGATAGCAATTTTAATATTGAATTATTCAACTTCAACGGGGCTGGTACAATGTGATTTGGGTAGCTCTAATGGCTGCCCCCACGACCCGGCAACGGACAAGTGGAAGAAAATGGATGGATGGATATTCAACTTCATAGAAATGTGTTAGTGTTTGTCTTGGTTTACCAGATCCTACAGTGAAACCATAAGCAATGGTTAAGCATTTCCATCTTGCCTTGACTTTGTAGTGACACATCCCCAAATAATTTGCCTTAAAGCTAACCTCATATTTCTGCCTCTTCATCTTCTCTGTCAAGTCAAACTTCTCTGACTCCAGTTGGTAGATTTGCTCCGACATCTCTTTGGCCCTGGCTCTGAAAGTGTTCATGTTACAAACTTAGTGTAAACACAAATATATGCACATTTATGTCCAGCCAGACCTCAGTCCGTCCTCTCTCAGATTCTCAATATCCAGTGGGGTGTGTCTCTCCGCCAGAGTCTTTTTCTTGATCTCCCTTGCTGTTTGTCTTTTGCCTCTTCTCTGTTCCACCTTTGAGATACAACACGATATTTTAACCGTGATTTTCACAGATTCAGATATCTAACTGGAGTTGCAATTGCAGTTAGCTTTGTGATTTATGTTTAAAAACTTTACAGTGCACATTTTACACATGTCTGAAGCATTATTGTTTAAGAGAAAAATGAAATACTAGGCAAATACTATTACAAACTTCAAATATGCTTTCAGAGGTCTAAATCAGCTTTGCAGCTTTTACACAGAAGACCCGATGACAATGTGATATTATGTTGTAACAATATTATAACATCCAAAATTATAGCGATTTTCAACTACAACCATTCCCTGACCTTTGCCAGGAAACCACCAAAATGTGCGCCCATGTTGGACAGAACTTTCTTCTTCTTGGCTTCATCGTCCGCCCTCTTCTTTGCCTCTTCTTCCTCCTTCCTATGTCTCTCCTCCTGGACATATTGAAACATAGTCTTTGTGTGTCCTTTGTATGTGCAGTTAGGTCTACATATAAATTACCGCAATCCGTGCTTGTCTCTCTCGTTCTTTTTCGGCTCTGACCCGCTGCTGCTCAGCCCTGTCTGCTCGGCGATTTTCCTGAGCAACATAATCGTTACATTGCAGTTTCTCTATGAAATGTGTACATCGTTTAATAGCCCTCTATGCAAGTGTTTTCCAAAGTGCCACACAGTTACATATTTACATTACAAAAATATATTATTATTATTAAAAATCAGATTAAACAAACAGCATAAAGTTTTGGTGCTCAACTAGTGTTGCTTTGTGCTCCACATTCAATATAATGTAATAATCCACAGCCAAGATATAAGGTAATCATTTCAACTTTACTGACATAAAGAGCTTACAATTCTCTCTTTGAGTCCGATCAGCTCCTCTTCCTCCCTCTTCCTCTGCTCAAAATGGACATCAATCAAAGTCTGCAGTTCGAGGAGGTCCTTCTCCATCCTTTTTCGATGAATGTCCTACAAGAACTACTATAAATTAGGATACTTCATCACTGTATTACTTCATGATAGATAGATTGCTAGATAGATAGATAGATAGATAGATAGATAGATAGATAGATAGATAGATAGATAGAAACTAACTTTATTGATCCCGAAGGAAATTGCAATATTGTCTGCTGCTCACATTCACACAGCACAATAAATAAATTACATTTATTTTACAAATTTAAAACAACAATGCATCAATTCGAATCAAAACTCTTGGCTAAGTGAGAGAGTTATTATGGAGTCTAATAGCACGAGGGACAAAAGACTTCCACAGTCTGTCTGTGGAGCAGTTCATCTACAATAATGTAACTGCTACAACAAACATATGATATAATCGTGGATCTACTACTTACATCAAAGTCAACCCGCTCTCCCTCTGGTATTTTGGGGGCCGCGAGCTGAGTGACATGTCTATGAAAACACACACACACCAACTTCACATTCTATTCTCACAGACATTATTAATTACGGTTAAAAAAAAAGAAAAAGTGTACCTGTATCTGGGGCGTTCTTTGTCAACACAATAAAGAAAGAAAACAAATAGAAGGTTGTTCTCTGTTATGTATTCAAAATAGCCAAATATGTACACATATGTATTTGCATTTACACTCCTTGTTTTTCAGCCTCACCTCCTTCTTCATCATAGTCTGAAACCCCAACATGGAGTCAAAAATTGTCAATAATAAATAGTTTAAGAAACAAATCAATTAAATTCTATTGAATTGTAAATTGTGTTCACAGTACCTTCATGGTGAAATCTGAATTGAAAGTAATGAGGGAAGTGTGACAGACCTTTAACAGTATGAACATATCTGTGCGTTTTTAAACTTATATTACTAATTGGACTCACCCATGTTCTTCAACCTCAGACATCCCCGCACTAAACAGAAAAAGCAGATTAACAATAAGTCTTTATCTTTCATAAAACAGTTCAACGCTTGAACACTGAGATGTTTCTGCTGCCAAGATGATGCAGTTTGTGGACTTTTGGAGCTAGATTCATAGTTAATTGCAGAGCTTAAAGTGGTGGGAACGTGGATATTGTTTAAAAAAAAAAAAAATAGCCCTGTGTTTTTGTTGAAGACAAGTCGGAGGCTGTGATCATTTGTAGATAATGGTCTAGGAATAGACTAGGTCAAAGAGTCTGTATCCCAGGATATGACAGAGAGAGATCAGCCGAACAATTTCACTTCTAATTTAATTTACAAGAAGGAATGTAGTTAGATGAGAGATTAGGCCGCTCTGTTCTCTACTATTATCACCTGCCAAGTCCAGTCATTATGAGTTTATGTATGTATCACAGTCAATGGTGGGAAGTGTCCATATAATCAAGTAATTTAGTCAGCTACATTTTATAAAGCATCCTTTTTATGGTTTTGCATCATTTGGCTTGATATGATAGACTTAATGGCAATAGCAGAAATGTTTGTCGTGTTAACAGCAGCCATAGGGATAGTAGTTTCTCTTGACAGTCAAGTTTGCAAAAATGTAGCTGTTAATATATAAAGTAGAGGTGTTTAAAGTTTACAAGTACGACTTTACTTTTACTTTAAGCAGTTTGAAGCAACAGCACTTCTATTTTTATTCCATTGATTTAATTTTCAAGTTTTTAGTGAGTAGCCTATAAAATATGTGTGAATGTGTTAAAAGGAAATCAGGATGACTATTGGATGCTGTTGCTGATGTGCGTTTTAAGAGAACTTACCTGCTGCTGAGCGAAGCGAGAGAGGAGGAGGAGGACTTGTTCTCTTGAGTTGGGACGCCTTTAGACTTGACAGCCTTTATATGAGGGTCACGTGGGGTGAGCCGGGGGGGGGGGGCTGAATCTGAAAAGATCAGGGACCGCACTGTGAGCTATGGAGAGTGTGAGCTAAAGTCTGACAGACAAGATAATGAGTGAAGTGTTCGCTCATGACCTCAGCGCTCAGATCAGAGGAACAGATGCACAAACAGTCCCAGAGCCCACACTGCCCAACCACCCTCCTAAATAATTTTAGTAAAATACACACAGCACCCAAACATTAAGGCCATTCTATTCATGTTTGCTAGACTGTTCTGTGAATGCTGTCCCAAACTCAACTCAGCTGTATGTACTAGAATCAGAAGGAACTTTTTGAGCAATTCATAATAATTCATACAGTACATTATTCCAATGGTACATGCCATCATACATACTGTACGCAAACACAAGCATAAACTACATTCTGACAGAGATTATTTCCATAAACACAAATTAATACATTCCAAATGGATTTATAGCCCTCCATGTGCCAGAGAAGGGGGTAAGTGAGTTGTTACGTATATTTGTCTATTAGTATTTAATGATTTATTTATTTTAGCTTGAGTAATTAATGTACTTTAAATTAGTTGAAGTGTCTGTATTTTAATTTCAGCATCTTATCAAGAATATGTCCTGATCCAAAAAGTGTTGAACTAGAGCACTGCACAAGCGTTACTGCAGAGGTTTGAAAGTGCTACAGGTGTGGTAGTAAAGTGTGGATCGGTCTGACAAAGAAGGGGGCAGGAAAGGTCTTATTGATCAGTTGGATAAAGTCCAAGCAGCGGTGGACAGGTGACATACTCAAACTGGGCGTGGTGTTACCCCCAATTCTCTCACTCCCGGGGGCATGAAGGATAATGGGAGATGGGGCAGCGTGGCCTGTGGAACAGCATATCCCTGCGTGTCAGACAAGAACAATAGACTATTCAATCAATCAATCAATCAATCAATGGTTTTGTATAGCCCAATATCACAACAGGAGTTGCCTCATAGGGCTGCACCGAACATTAAGGCAATAAAACAGAGCAGTAAATAAGACAATGTAAAGTTTAGGCGAATTACTATTCACACTGCGTGATTCATTACTTCAATAATTTATCCTGTTTGCATTTTAATCTATCAATCAATCAATCAATCAATGTTTTGTATAGCTATATCACAAGATAAGTTGCCTCTGGGCTGGGTCTGATACCCTACACTTCAGTGCCATTTATAGTCGCTGCATTGGCTCCCCGTGTGTTTCAGGGTCGATTTTAAAGTTATTGTAATGGTTTTTAAATGTCTTAATGGTCTTGGTCCTTCTTATCTTTCAGAACTGCTTTTACCTTATGAACCTTCACGGCCTCTTCGCTCCTCCGACAGGGGTCTCCTAGTTATTCCTAAAGTCAATAGAAAGACTCATGGCGAGGCGTCTTTCCCATATTATGGCCCTCGCCTCTGGAGCGACCTGCCGGAGGAGCTCAGGACCGCAGAGAACGTTCATGTTTTTAAGAGCAGGCTCAAGACCCACCTTTTTAGCTTAGCTTTTAACTGACATCTATTTATCTAGTCCTAATTTTATATATATATATATATATATATATATATACAGTATATATGTGTGTGTGTGTGTGTGTGTATGTATATGTGTATGGGTATATTATGAAGGGCGTATTGTTTTAAATGTCGTAATCTATCTGTAAAGCACTTTGATACCTTTCAGTATGAAAAGCGCTTTATAAATAAAAATTGATTGATTGATTGACCCAGCTGTGAGTCAGGGCATATTCAACCAAGTAACAAATCTCTCAAATATTATTTTATGTCCCTATTCAAAAAGCTGGATGGAACAGTGTTCCTCAAAAAGAAAAAAGAAAAAGATGAAGAAGAATGGTGTGGGTGGTCCGTTATCAATGTTTTTATGTAGAATTAATAGGTACACAATTTTAATAAAAGAGTATTTATTCTGGTATGATATAGTAATAAAGCTACTCAAAGCAGTAAAATAAAGTTACAATAAAGGATGTACAGTTGTGTCCTGGTGGAATAATTTTCAATAAAATGTTTGCAAAGATATGACAAAAATACTCTTCCACATACTGTCTATTAAAAAAAAGGACCAAAGTACATGTGCACAGGTTAAGTGTAATATGGCACAAATATCCAAACGATTTCTGGCTCTGTCCCTTTAACTGTTCATTTTAGCCAAACAAAACTGTTGATACAATGTCTAAAAAAAAAAAGAAACTTGCATTGTTATGGCACTAGAACAATAAGCTGTGAGAAATACACACTGACCATTAAAATTACACTCCTCACTTTAAGGTCCTTTGTTGAAATACCTCTGTAGCTTCCCATGTCTTAGAGATCAGAGAGAGAGAAGTCACAGACTTTAGTCAGTGCAGCTGCCTTCAGTCCCTGCAGTCTGTTCTCACAGCCCACCACTGCAGACACTACAGCTTGTGTGGAATAGACTTCTGTCTCCAGTGCAAATTGTATGCATACCTAAAACTATTTAACTAACAAAATACAAAATTCATTTATCAATGCAACATCCGAAATACTTTCTTAAGTGAACAACAGACCAAATGACTGTAAATATGTGAAAATAAGTGACCCATCATACTACAAACAAATATAAATATACTTTTAAAAAATCAATTAATCACTCCAGTTTTCACATTGGAATATAATCTCTCGCCTTTTCCCCTCAATCCTAAAATTGCCACTGTAGGCGCACTTTTCTCCCTGGTTTCCCCAAGTGTGAGTTACTGGTCTTTCTTCACTTCAGGCCGGCCCGCCTCTGGTTTCTTAGGCTCTGGTTGGGCCCCGCTGAGCAGATTAATTATATCATGCAGTGCCTTCTTAATCTGAGAACCAAATTTATGGGCATCCTGGTAGAAAATGGTGGAAAATAGGGTCAGGAAAGGCTCACATTACTGTATAAGGTATTTAAAACATTAAACAAGAAACCTACGGTCTGGGGACATGAGTGCTTGCAGGAGATATGGAAATTAATCATATTATCTCCTATAAGGCTATAGGATACTCCATAACCATCGTCAGCAACCTAAAAAACAGTACATAAGAAATACATTTTACAACAAGCATAATTATATCATGACAGCAGTAGCTCTTGAGTTATTAATAGAATTACTTACTGGACCAAAGCCTCCTCCACATGAGATGTATTCTGGGTGATTGACCAGGTCAAACAGCTCCACCTGCTGGACACCAGTCTGACTGGTCGAGAGCCTCCAGGGCTCAGACAGAACCTGGAGAACACATCATGAAGTCCAGAGTGAATAGAGGACACTAGTCTTACACAAAGGTACAATAGCAGACATTCTATGCTATAATCTCAAACACATCTTGGAACTTGCAGGAATTGCACAATGCATGTTGTCCCTTTGAATTTAAACTCTATGCCCTCTGTTGGTATTAGTGCGCAGAAAAAAACTTTGGACATGTTGCACATTTTAGCAAGAGGCATGCTAATAGATTGATGACATCTATGGGAGGCAAAATGATTGTTAAATGGTTAAATTAAATCTAGTGATGGTGTATGGATGCACAAGGGAACTTATAGGGTTCAGTATTAAATGGTCATGTCTTAACTTCAAAAAAAGAAAACCTACATATATATTTTTCAGCATCTGTCTCCTTTAAGCCTTGAGCTGCAGTTGCTGGTCATAGAGCAGGCTCAAGACCCACCTTTTTAGCTTAGCTTTTAACTGACATTTATTAATTTAGTCCTAATGATATACTGTGTGTGTGTGTGTGTGTGTGTGTGTGTGTGTGTGTGTGTATTGTTTTAAATATTATCTGTAAAGCACTTTGTGATACCTTTCGGTATGAAAAGCGCTTTATAAATAAAGTTTGATTGATTGTTTCACTGGTGATATGAGTAACAAAAGACTTAATAAACCTCTTTCAAGAAAGGAGACTCTACTCCCAGGTATTTGGAGACCACATAGAGGCAGAAGAGATGCCTGTCAATGCCACCTCCAGTCATGGCCATGCGGTAGAGGAGCTGGTGCTTTTCTGACGCTGCACGAAGCAATCGCCGGCACACGTCTGGGGCCTGGGGAAGACACAGCGAGATGTTGCAGTACAGTTCAACGGAGGAACCTGTCTTTTCGATGACTATAGAAAATGAGATCAGTTCAGTCTGAACTCACCTCTCCTCCCTCAAACGCTCTGACGAAGGCACTGCTTTCATTGGAGCAGGACCGCACAGTCTCAGTCCTGCCCTCCCTGAACAGACGGGTCATAGAGGCTTCGTATGTCAGGCAGAAATTATTTTGCTCCTGAAATACATACAGTATATTAGAATAGAGTAGAATTTGAGTAAAGATTTCATTTAAATTTGACAAATGTATGCTACTTAATGGCATATTTCTCACCCTAAAGTAGGCCAACTGAAGACACATCTGGATAAAGGCATCTGGACTAACTCTGCACTTCTTAACCTTTCCTTTTCCGAACTCTTGAAATGAGAAAACATGGAAATCGATATCGTCTGCCAGCTTCTGAGCCACATCCAAGGACTGGGAGATCTGCTCCTCACACTATAAAAGCCAGAGGAAACCTTGTTTAAGTTTCTAAACCAACTTAAACCAATGGATGTAATTACAAAATAAGGTGAATAGATATAACGAACCTCTGGGGTAATTTCCCAGTTCAGCTTTTGTGGTTTTGGGAGTGAGGAATCCACTTCTCCTTTACAGTGACCTTCTGTATTATAACCAAGCTGGAAACTGTCAGTAGCCAGGGCATACTGAAAAGCATTGACACAAATAAGTCATAATGGACTTCAAAAACCATGGAAAATATGCACCCGTTTTAAGACCTACCTCCCACACGTGAGCCAAAACGGGTGCATCTGCCCAAGAATGTTCTGCATTAATGCCACACTTTCCATTTTTGTAGAAAACCACAGAGAAAGACTTGTCAAACCACCTGTGGATGCAGCATTAAAGAAGAAACATACTTCGATGTTTGTATACACAACTATAGTCGTTGACATAATAGTAAAACAAGCAAAAGGTCACACCTGTCGTAACATTTTCCGTGTAACAGGTTTTTGGCGTAGTTATCTAAACTTGCAGCAGGATCATCACCCATCATGCCTTGCTCATCATCGTCCAGTGTTACAAAAAAGGCAGCTTTTTCAATACAGTCCAGAGAACGTTTGTTGAGCCCTGTGCTAAAGAATTTGGTCCTTGCTTTAGCCCATGGGATTCTGTGGAAATGTTTAACCTATTGTTTACAACACATAACAGTGTACATGTTTTACGTGGACCATCAGACTGACCTGTCACCGGCCGTCAGAGCCCCAAGGTGAGCTTCTCCTTTTGAAGGAGCAGCGGGATCATCCAGGATCCTCTGGATTTGAAACTCAATCTCTCTGGGCGAGAGGAGGCGCCCCGCCTGGTACACCCTGAGCCGGAAGTAGCGCCCCTTGTGGTACACCACTATGTAATCACTGTCTTGCCAGTGCTGGACTGTGTCTTTAAAAAGAGGTACAAGGACAAAAGGTCATACATCACTTTTACTGAGAAAGTAAGAAAGAATGTTTTAGTGTGACCCAGCAGCATGTTGGAAGAATGACCTTGAGGTGGCTGAACACAATACTCTGATACTACAGAACTGAGGCACATGCAAGTACGACAGTATGAACTGCAATGAAACAACTGTTATATGATCCGACCCCAAAACAAATGACACACAATAAAACCATAAACATCAACAGTGCTTTCCTGTGGCTCCAGAGAGAAAAGAAGTTAGTGCTTTAGGAGGAGCCCAGCTGTGTAGAAAAATGAACACTACCTGTTCGCTCGCCAGGGATACGACATGTGTGAAACATCCTCTCAAACTGATAGGAACAGCACGGAACTGCAGACCTCAACAACCACTGAATAAGACAAGCAGAGAGGGCCAGTCGAAGAGGAGAGGATGCACATAAGAGGAGGCAGGTGAGGAAATAAAGGGAGGGGGAAAATGAGTGGGAAGAAGAAAATAGCCAGCGTTAGTCAGAAACAGACCTTTCCAACATCCCAAGTGAGAGTTAGATGGATATGGAAAGAGGAGGATGGTAGGAGGGGTTTACAGTGACTCAGCAAATGAAGATTCCTTGCTTGAGCAAACACACATCACTAATTTGGAGTTTTTGTTCCCCCCATTATTAGATTTGAACATGTTTTTTTAACACACACAAGTCACGACACAAACAGGTCTTCTTTTGGGGTCCTCCTAAAGTCTGCCTTGAAAGTTGCAAGCGTGTGTCTGTTTACCGGTCTCCTCTCCTGGGATACGGGTGGTGTGGAATATCCTCTCACACTGGGCAGCGCACAGGGGAATGACAGTGCCAGGGATACGACTCTGGCAGGGGCGGGGCAGTGGGGAAATGGAGGAGACAGGACACACAAATGGAGCAGAAATAAATGAAACATAAAAAGAACAAAAAAAGGGAACAGTGGCGTGTGGTATGATGACATTGGGGGAAATACTTTCGACGGAATAATCAAACCGAAAATAGAACATGTTAAATAGGAGGGTTGAAGTTACAGTAAAAGTCACAATATTTAAAGTATGTCACTGCCTGGGCCTGGACTAATTACCGTGAGGGGATGAAACTTGGCTTCTAAAACTTACAACTCAACCATTGTGTACACTGGCTATTTACTGGACAATTTTCAGGTGATTGCCAATGGAGGGCTGCCTGTTCCCTTTAGCAAACACGGATACCAAACTCCTCTGTGAAGTGGCCGAGTGTGAGAGGTGTCTAGACGACTCACTGGTTTAATCTCCTCCTTGTTCAGTTTGCGGCGATAAAGAAAGAACGAGTGAATGGAGTTGCCGGCTCTCGCTGACTGGATCGGCGTGGGCGTCACAAATAAGAAATCCTGAACAGAACAAAACAAACCCCCCCAAAAAAAATCATTAGAGGCTTTTGTTGAAAGATTACAATGGTATTTTTAGTTACAGACTACCCCTTACCATGCCATAGTAGTTGCTGTTGACCATTATAGGGCTTCTACCACGCAGGTACACGTACTCCTCCCACCAGTCACTTACCTAAAAGCACAAAACAGAAACGCTGCCGTATTCAGACATACATAATTCACAAGTTGCCGGCGTAAACGCGTGACTGAACAGGACTATTAAGATAAGCTTTAAGTACAAGCTGTGGTTACGTACGTAGTTGGCAGCCCATAGTGATTTCAGTTTGAGGTACCACTGCAGTCGGTTCCCCAGGCTGCTCTCAAACTCCTCTGCCAGTTTGGTTGTGCGTTCGTACTGAGTGTCATCCATGAGAGGACGCACCGACTCCAAGTACTAAAGGGAAGAAGAAAAAAGGAACAAAGTGGTTAAAAAACATGTAAAGCTTTCAAAATAACCAGTGTAAATAAAAAGGTCACATAAAGGGGAAAAGGCTATACAACGATATACTGTATGACTGAATTTCTTAAGTTATTTGACTTTCTGCCATTTTCAAAATGACATGTACCGTATTTGCCGGACTACAAGTCGCACCAGCTTTGGCAACTACCTGGGCATGGAGGCGTAACTGCACCGTTTACAAGCCTCTCCGGCATCACATTGTTCAAGCTCTCATTTGAAGCAAAAATTAATGGAACATAACTAGAACTCGTTCCTCTAGCTGTGGCCATCTAGGTTTTGATTTTGATTTGATTTGATTTGAATATTTTATTTCGAGCTAAAGAAGAAAAGAAAAACAGAAATATATATATACATAATAAAAGAAAAAGAAAAAATAATTTACATTACAGCTCGAAAAGGAGTGGGAAGAAGACAAGCTTATTGACTCCCACCCCTGTTCATAAACTTCAATAACAATAACTAACAACAGTGCATATTTCTTACCATTTTACAAAACAACTATCAACCGAGTTGGTTACATATTAACAAATGCAACACTGCATTATACCAGGTCAACATTCACAGTATCTCACACGCTACAACCAGTGTATTATTTCTGTCTCCCATACAGATTTCATTACCGTGTTGGCATTACCGTTATTCACCATCACCATTACAACCCATATAACATTACTCTGTATCAAAGTGTTTGAATGATACATAAAATACTCCACATTTATTCATGAAAGGTACAGTAATCGCAGACTGATTGATGTTCATGATAACAAGAATGGTCTTAATGATATGTGTTAAAAGGGATTCGGGGCTTTTCTTTCTTTTTCTTCTTTTCTGTGACTGGACCAGCTGCCAGAGGGGAGCAGCCCCCGAGCAACCAGACCATCATTTGTTAAGTGTCCTATACTATGCATTAAAAGAGACAATTTTAGGAGTCTGCTGCCAGAAGAGGGTTTCCTCGAGCTGCCGGCCCCCACATGTCTGCCCTATACTATGGGTTATGTTGAATGCGGAGTACATAGATATGTGCATGTTTTACTTCTAAGAATTTATTTCCTTTATATTACCATCAGCATCAATAGCAGTACTGCTGTCTGAATCGATTGAGTTGGATTCTAAGAATAATCTACAGATTGTTAGGTATTAATCCTAGACTGTTACATTTAAAGTTTAAAGTTAAAATAGTGATGATAACAACACAACAGCAATAGCAATAACAATGGCAATAACAACTGCAATAGTATAATAGTAACAACCACAATATACTTCATTATTAGTTAGATCTGACCTTTAAAGTATACAGCACTTTGTGACACCCATTAGCAATCAAGTACCCATTTCCTCCTTCTGGTACTTTGACCATACCATTTTTTTATATCTTGATTTGAAATGATGAATATTTGGACATTGTTTATATTCTGCCCCCAATTTGTTCCAGAGTTTAACTCCACATACAGACACACACATACTTTTCCTAGTGGAAGACACTGCTTGAACCTTAAAGTTATCACACCCCCTCAGGTTATATCTCCCTTCTGTGCGTGCAAAAAGCAGTTGTATCCTTGCAGGTAGCACATTTTTGTTGGCTTTAAACAGAAGTTGGGCAGTAGAGAAATCAACTAAATCATGCATTTTTAACAGTTTAGACTGCAGAAATAATATATTAGTGTGATCATAATATCCTACTTTATGTATAATTCTTACAGCCCGTTTTTGGAGTATAACAAGGGGGTGTAATGAGCTTTTATAGTTATTGCCCCAAACTTCTACACAGTAGTTTAGATATGACAAAACTAATGAACTATATAACAAAAATAATGCATTGTAATTTAAGAAAAACTTTGCTTTGTTAATGATTGAGATACTTTTGGAGACTTTACCTTGTATGTGTCTTATGTGTGGTTTCCAGCTTAATTTACTGTCAATGGTGACTCCTAAGAATTTAATTTCTGATACTGTATCTAAAACTACACCGTCTATGTTTACTGAGTCTGGTTTTCCATTATAATTACCGAAAAAACATTACTTTTGTTTTATTTAGGTTGAGGGACAATTTATTAATGTCCATCCATGTTTTTAATTTCCTTAGTTCACAGTTTATGTTAGTTACTAAATTACTATAATTGTCATTGGAATAGAAGACGTTTGTGTCATCTGCGAAAATCACTAATTTTAATAATTTAGACACATTAAAATGTCATTAATATATAAATTAAACAACTTTGGGCCTAAGACAGATCCCTGTGGGACCCCACAACCAATGTCCAAATAACCTGATGTAAACTCCCCCATCTTCACATACTGTTGTCTCCCAGTTAAATAGCTTTGAATCCAGCTCAAAGCCACTCTCCTTATGCCATATCTGTCTAATTTTTTAATAATATAGAATGATTTAGTGTATCAAATGCTTTTTTCAAGTCAATGAATATTCCAGCTGCATGTTTCTTGCCCTCTAAGCTATTAGTAATCTCTTCTATTGCATCAATGATGGCCATTGAAGTTGACCTTGCTTCTCGAAACCCGTACTGACCTTCATTAATTAGTTTATGCTTATCTATGAAATTATCCATTCTACTGTTATAAAGTTTCTCTAAGATTTTGGAAAACTGGGGGAGCAGAGAGACAGGTCTGTAGTTAGTGAAGATGTGTTTGTTCCCATTTTTATGTATAGGTATAACTTTTGCAATTTTCATTTTATTTGGAACTGTTCCTGTTTGAAACGATAAGTTGCATATGTAGGTTAATGGTTTCACGATACTATGTATAATTTGTTTAACTAGTGTCATATCTATATCAAAACAGTCTGTAGACGACTTGTTCTTACACCCGTTAATGACATCTATTATTTCTGTTTCAGTTACTCCAGACAAAAACATAGTTTTTGAATTAATGTCTATCAATGACTCCATTTCGTTGTTACTACATTCCGGAATCTCTGCTGCCAGATCCGGTCCAACATTTACAAAAAAACTATTAAAACTTTCCACAATATCATTCATATTATGGTTGTCATTGGTCCCATCAGTGAAATAGTTTGGATATGAATTATTTTTTGCATTACCCTTGATTATAGTGTTTAGTATTCCCCATACCCCTTTCATGTTGTTCTTGTTTGTATATAATAGATTGGTATAATATAGTTTCTTAGCCTTCCTTAATATATTGGTCAGTTTATTTTTATATGTTTTATATCTACTTTCAGAATCCTCTGTTCTTAGTCTAATAAATTGTCTATATAGAGTGTTTTTTTTCTTACAAGCATTTTGTAAACCCTTGGTTAGCCACGGACATTTTGTCGTTTTTCTGTTTTTACAGAATTGCTGAATAGGACAGTTCTTATTGTATGCTGTACTAAAAATTTCCATGAAAGTATCGTAAGCATTTTCTACATCATTCTTGTTATATACCTCGTTCCAATCTTGTTTTATTAAGTCACTATAAAGTGAGTAAATTGAATCCTCAGTTCTTGCGCGTTTATAAAAATATTTTTGAGGTGATTTTTGATCTAACTCATTATCATCATACACCGTGAATACGGGCAGATGATCCGTTATATCACAAACCATAAGACCGCTGACATTTGTGAACTGCATATTATTAGTGAAGATGTTGTCAATGAGGGTAGCACTGCTCGCTGTTATTCTGCTAGGTCTTGTGATAGTTGGGTATAAACTCATACTGTACATCAGGGGTCACCAACCTTTTTTCGGCCGAGGGCTACTTCAAGAGCATTGAGTTGTTCGAGAGCTACCAGTTAAAAATAAATCCTAAAGACTTGAACGTACACTCTTTACTTATAGGATATTGACCCCATATTATATCAATAGCTTTATTTTAAAGTCGTACTGAGTCACAAGAACAGAAATAATTGTATTTTAGGAATCAGATTCAAGAAAATGAAGTGTTTTACACCTTAGAAAAAGTCTCAAGGGCTACTGGGCATGCCCAAAGGGCACCTGGGTGCCCGCGGGCACCACGTTGGTGACCCTGCTGTACATCCTATTAATATACTCATCAGTTGTCTTATGTTTATTTGGATTTATCAAATCGATGTTATAATCCCCACAGATAAATAATACCTTGTTACTCAGTTCTGAGAATGTTTTTTCTGCCCAATTTGTAAATATTTCCACGCATGAGCAATGGTGACCTGTATAAACAACTAACTATTATGTTTTTCTTTTTTTCATTGATAATTTCTATTGATAAGCATTCAAGCAAGTTGTTTATTGATGCTGTCATGTTTTTTAATATTTTGAATTTAAATTTGTTTTAGTCCGTGATTCACTTTTTTTTGTTTCTCGCTCACTCCAAACTTTCTTTCTGCTGCTCGATTACCGGTTTTTAAATCTAGCAGATACTGGTACACAAGCCTAGAGCGCCCTTTGGCGGCTGTCACTGGGAAATAGCAAACATGTTAAATTATATACTTTGATATATAAGTCCGTCGCACCTGTGTATAAGTCGCACCCCCACCCACTTATAGTCCAGAAAATGCGGTACCTGAACTTTTAGCCTGGCCTAATTATATGGCACTAATAAACCCAGGAAACGTCAAGAAAGGACACAATCCAGCCACAATTGTAACACAAATCCTCTAAAGCGGACCAAGACTATAGAGAATATACAAAATCAAACACCTAGCGATCAATGTGTCATGTACACAGCTTTGGAGAATATCTTACCCTCTTAACTGTGTCCTTAACGACGGGCACTGGCAGGTTTGGCAGTGAACCCTGGTAACTGTAGAGAAGAGGCTTCCTGCCAGAAAGATGCGCACCAGAGCCTGGCACAAACACAACAAGCGCATATTTCACACACAGAACCTGATATATTACACAGAAAGAAGTTGTAATAACCCTTATGGCATTTTATAACATGCTATAAAGATTGCTGCTCGATACCGCATAAACTACAGTATGAATCGAGCAGTTGTAAAAAAGTTAACACTGACCACCCAGACTTTGGTGGTGTTGGACATCTTTCCGTGCTGCTCAAACATCCAGCGGTGGTAGGACAGTAGCTGTTTTAGGCAAAGTCTCATGGTGAAAATGAGCAGAAGCCAAAGCATTGTACTGAAGAGCACCGCTGACAACACGGCTTGACACTGGGAACTCATTGACTGGCTGGAATAGGAAGCAAAAATATTGATTAGCCATTCATATGTGTCAACAAAGACTGAAAAAGAAGGCAGAGAAAGTGAGGTCTATAACATAAAATAGATAATAAAGTTAAAGATCAGAGAAGTTTATTATTAACTGCAATTTTGGACAGTTTTACGAGTTACCTGACGGGTAGGTGCTCTTGTATTTTAGCGATGAGCCCCATAGAAGGATCGGAGCGGGTGTACATCGTTGCCAAAATTGCTATCACAACAAAAAGCCAAGAAGAGGGGCTGGCTGGGTATACCCCTGTTATCACATTGTTCTGTAAAACAGGGAGAAAAGACCAAGATCATAAAAGCATAAAAGTGTGTTCAGACAGAAGCTAGACAAGACGTGTGACCTGCTGTACCTTGAGTCTGATCACACGCTTCTTCCAGGATCGCACTCCGGAGAGGTAGATCTCCGACAGGGCCTGGTGGGACAGCTGCAGATCGATGCCCTCAGGCGTGACCGTGAACTGGAACGCCACGGCCTGATGGGCTTCTGCCATTCTGACCACAAGGAGACAGAGGCACGAGAAGGATTCAACTTCCTGTGTGTTGCTGTGGCGACAGTTTGTGTAGGAACTTATTGCGACAGACTAGACTGCGCAATAATGGGAGCAATACTTGTGTTTATTGTTGGTGCAGTTGGTGATGTTTGAGTCAAATGTTACAGGACCTTGTAAGTTTGCACAATGACTCACAGTCGAAACAAACTTCGAATGGTTGCAATGAAGAAATGGCTACAATTATTCAAGCAGTTTAGAATACCCTTTTCAAACAAGATTTCCCTTTCGTGTTTAAAATGTGCAAAGCCTGTAGATTATAGACAAACAAGTTCTGGAATGCATGTGATTCTTGTAGTTCAATCTTAATTTAGATCTTAATTTTAATCTTAATTTTTTTTATACATTGAAAATCTAATCACAATTGCACTGTCTTTCAGCATTTCAGGGAAATGTGTGTGATAATGTTTACATGATGTAATGTCCTGTGTTGTTAACGTGAACTCGGTAGAATATGTTTCAATGGCTCTATAAGCTTGGGGTAAGATGTCACAACAAGACAAAAAATAAAAATGCCAACATTATAACCTGGTCAGTAATACTGTACAACATAGTGTGCAGGGTAAGGTTTAGCTTCGAATTGAAACTTACCGTTATTGTGTGGATAATAGGCTACAAGTACAATCAACTTTCATGTCTTTCAATATACTGAAGTTTTGTAAATAATATTACGTTTTGAGCTTTTAAGGAAAGGGATTGCAAAAGCACACGCATGCATGAATGAATCAAAACAACACTAAAATGTTAATGAGAAAACAGCAAAGGTATCACAGGTAAAAGCTATAATGATTCATTATGATTCTGTTTAGAGAATGTGATTCATGTACGTTATCCACATTCTTCTAGCAAATTAAGAGTCGGAATAATACGCCTTCACTTAGGAACAGACATTAGGCTACATTTTTCACAGAGATGTTCCTGGAACAAGAAGAAAAATCAAAAGAACATTTCTGTAATCGAAGCCAAAACAAATCACAAAACTGCCGATCAATAATCACCAATACAGTTCTATAACATAATGAAAATAATAATTCAAGTAAAAAAAAAAAGGATTATGTACTGTATTTTAGGACAGTAAAAAGAACTCTTGCAACATTCGTCAGCCAGGGACTAATATGTAACATATTATAAACATGCGTTGCTAACCATGATGACCCACTTATAAAATAGGACATAGAAATGCATGTGAAAAGGAAAAATATACAGCTCACATGGCAGGAACTGATGTAAAGTGACAAAAAGTGCTTTGAATCAGTGTGCTGCTTCATCAAATAATTATGTATGAGTATAAGGGCTACTCTCATGCTTTTTAAGTATAAGCTCCGGGACAGAGCAGTTGGGTCAGCCTAAGATTGATGGAGTTTGATGGCAATGTGCTGACTTGCTGCTCGTGAGATTGGGACTCTTGTTTAGGGCTATCATTACTGGCTCTCGTCACAAAAGGAATTGATTTTTCTCCACAAATAGGCTATGGATAATGCCCTTAGGTGAAGTTACTCCACACTAGACAGTGGCCCAGAGGAGAGCCCATGTAGACTCATTATGTTCAACTGAACCACTCCGAAGCACACTCACGGATCAGGTCAGGGCCAGCTCAGAGAATAGGCCCTGTTTTCAGATGCTTTTTTGAACATAACAATATGGTTTGGCTTTCAACCAAAACATATTAAGACATTAATCTACAACCCGAATAGACACATAAAATGAAATGTCTATTTGTGGGGATTGTGTGTTAGTGTACAGTGGTTGATGAGAGAATAGGTTGTGTTCACGTTTTAGGATTCTATTTCAGTTGGAGGGCAGGTGCCAATACAACTCTATGGGAGCAAAACAGTTTTTGAAAGAAATTTCCAAAATGAAAATGTCCAAATGTTTTCCCTGATCATCACTTAATAGTGATTTGATTCAAAAACCCGCCATATTTTTTTTTATGGCTGAAAGTCCTTTCTACCAGCCAAAATCACAAATATGTTTTTGAATATTGTCTCCACTTTTGGACCCCTTTATGAGGAAATAATTGGACCATAGTTCATATGAGCTGAAAGAGGGGACTTAGAACTTTGTGACAGTTTTTCTTTCATGTGATTTGGCTCAAGAATTACAGAGAAATTAGCAATTAAATAAGAGTAGTAATCTGCATATTGAGCGTTACCATGGTTACCGCAGTGGAATTTTCAGTTGCCCTCCACCTCAATTTTAAACTATGGTCTCTTTAGAATGTTGTGATGTCACGTGAACGCTACCTATAGACCCACGGTTTGAAATATGTAAAAGCTACGTGCAGTATTGTGAAAGGGGATGTGTAACTTGAAAACTACAGTTAACTCAAGGGTAGCTTGTAGGTCTGTGAATTACACTCGTTTTATATTAGACAAAGACTAGACGTCCAGGAAAGAAATGCACGATGACGCAGATCTGCAACTGGAGTGACAGGAAGTATCTCCAACCAGCTGGACAGCCTTTGTAATAATAACACCATAATAATCAGGCATTTGTCTGAGAAGTGTTAGCTTATGGTACAAATGTGGAAGTGTATTAATAATTTCATTCATGGTTTTTAAGTGGTCAACGTGGGAACTGTAGACAATGAAAGTGGGAGTTGCAATGTTTGCGCTTAATTTAGGAGGTTGTTGACGTAACACAGTGTATACAGTGAAATCAACGCACACACACAACAGCAACAGAAGAGAAAAACTGGAAAAAGGAGTTATGCCGATTCCGCAGGACTGAAGATTTCCCAATCAGTCAATGCATGGGACTGTATATAGTCACAATACGCATACATTAAACACACTATATAGCTGTTGGTTTGGACAAACGATGGCTAGGTTCAGGCTAGCTATTAGCAAATGTCTGACAGAAGCAGTGGGTTTTGAAATTTTACATTAGCCCAGAACGTCGGCTCAATTATGCACGCTAGTAGCCAACATACAGTCAGTGGACTACAGCAGACACCACATAAAAAGGCCTACCTGGATCTAGTCGAAAGCGATTTTCTATCAAATCAGCGAAAGAAAAGCCGCACAGCATGAACTTGTGTCGTCGACCAAGCCCCCGGTGCCTGTGTTGCTGTACAGGCAGTACTAGCCTCCTCCTGTAGTTACTGTAGACAGATGCTGCTGCTGGGGCAGGGGCTGATGGAAGGACCGCCCTCTCACTCTCACTCCTCTCGGCACTTCTTCTACTACTAATGGTTTACGGCAGGCTGTACGCTAGCAAAGCGTAATGCTGCCTCTGCTGTTCACTAAAATCACTTCACTTCACTTTAGATTCTTGAGTAGAGGTTGATGGAGAGAAGATAGCTCACAACAGTCCTATCTATTAAACGCAGAATTTGTCCTTGACGAAAACATCGATTTGAAACACTGTAAGCCCAAGGGTTGTAAATTCTTTAAATTATATTCTCCTCTTAACAGAGTAACAGGCACAGGCCAGTAAAACGTGGAGTAGTCTCAAGCTGACCGCACTGGCATAGCCCATCTGGATGCTTGCCCATATTATTCAAGTATGCAACAAGCCCAGCGTTGAGAAACGGGGACACAGTGTTACTGGGGAGAGAAAAAGAACTTGTGGCCCTTGCTAAACCAATAAATAAATAAAAAAGAACAGTTTCGCACTTTTCGTCAGTTGATCGCTAAACAGACCCAGCAGTTATCTGTTTTACGCATATGTAACACACAAATAAGATATATAATTAGTCCATCATTAAAGAATACTACCTTGCTTACTTTAAAAATAAATATAATAATAATAATACACTTGCGCCACTATTTTGAAATTCAAAATTTGGAAATAGTCAAAAGTTGCGTCGGATCGGGTTTGAATTTTGGGCCAAAATCTGTGACTTTTCGTTGATGTTCACTGGGTGAAAATTGCGAAAGAAAGAAAGAAAGAAAGAAAGAAAGAAAGAAAGAAAGAAAGAAAGAAAGAAAGAATAATATTCCGGAACGAAAACAATGTTCCCGCTTACGCCGGTACCATAAAAAGTATTTATAAAAGGAGAGGAGCTACAGATTGTGGACAAATTTAAATATCTTGGTGTTATCTTAGACTCAACGTTATCTTTTAAAAATCATGTTAAACATATGTGTAAAATTGTAAATTTTAATCTTCGTAATTTTAGACAAATCCGAACATCACTGCCAGAAAATGCAGCTAAAATGTTTCTTCATTGTATGATCTTTTCACATTATTGAATATTGCATTACTAACTGGTCACTGACAAGTCTGACTACTTTAAAACCAATTGAGTCTCTATATAAAAAAGCTTTAAAATATTTGATAAAAACCATATTCATTTCATCATTGCTTAATACTTGAATAATATAATATTTTTAACATTTTTAACATTTAAAATGGCTTGTTCAGTTTATAAGATTCTGCATGGACTCTCTCCACCATCCTTGAATGAATTCATTAAGTTCATATCCAGTACAAGTGGTAGAGTGACCAGAGCCGCCACCAGAGGCGACTGTGTGGTTCCTTATAGACGCACAGCGTTTAGTCAACAGGTACTATCAGTGAAAGGGACCACGGTATGGAACAGCATCCCAGCAGACATTAGAGACTGTACCACATTCATCGTATTTAAAACTAAACTTAAAGGTTGGCTGAAGGGGAATCAGACATGTAACCACTGACCATTATATTCATGTTTTATGTCTCAAGTTTAATTGTGTGGATGATCTGTGTGATGATCTTTTGTCTTTAATGTTGTATTTTGGTCTTTGTATTTTCTTGATCTGCCAGGGACTACAGATGGAAAGTAGCCATTGGCTAATTCTGGCATATTTACATTTATATGTTCATTAATATGCATTGTCCCTTTAAATAAATAATAAAAAATAATAATAATAATAAATAAACTATATATTTTCGGAAAGTGCTTGCGCATTCCTACCTCATGGTAGAGGTCCTGAAGTGCCCGTCAGTGACCCAGGGCTCTCAGTCGCCCATTGACTTTTATGGGCTCTGTACAATTACACTGTTGATTTTTGCATTATATATGTATGTGCACGGGACGTGCACGACAAGAAGAGTGCGTTAGTGAGTGATTGAGAGAAGGGGAGCGCTTTGCGCTCGTTTTGTGCGCTCCGCGCACTGTACAATTACAATGTTCGTTTTCTGATACATGTGCACGTGCACGGAACGTGCACGACGAGAGGAGTGCGTTAGTGCATGTTTCACCCACTGGACACTTATGATACATTAATTGTGCTGGATAAAGTATTCTCTTGCTAAGATTGGCCTGTTCTGTTTTCACTCCACACTTTGAAATAAAAGTCCTAAATTTAATAAGATGCTGTTGAAGAGCTTCTGCAACTTTGGTGTTGAGACAAAAATGTGCACAAGAGGCAAAAAGAGATAATCCCAGACAGGAATGGTTTCAGAGGTGGAGTCTGCGGAGCACTTTTTCCTCACCTTCCTAGACACTGTTTTCTAGTTGCATTTGACTGGGCTCGGTATAACTATTGTCAGCCTGAGGTGATGCTGAACCCTGCAGAGGTGGCACAGTCCAGGATGACATCTCAATATGTGCCATTGCCAAAAGATTTGTTTCCAGCACACTGTGAAGAGCATGAAGAATTATTCAGGAAAAGGACACTGCTCTACATTTAGACCTCCACGTTTTTCTTAAACTGGGCTGCAAGGTCCAAGCATGAATGGACTCACTGTGGTGAGTGTGTCTGACTAAAACAACAGAAACAGACCTCACAAGGATGGCCTGAGGGCCACCAAGGATTTACTGTATTACTCCATCTAAGCAGCATCAGCAAGTCTGAGGTCTTTGACCAGAAACTGGACCCTCTATTTTGCCCTTCCTGGGAAAATCTGCTTTGTTTGTGCAACACTCTTCGACCCAGGTTTTCACGCATTCTTACATCTTCATCTAACGTACCCATGGTCAGGTCATGGATGCAGCAGCAAAGCAGAGATTTCCAGACATCCCTCTCCACTTCCTCTAGCCCTTCTGAAGGGATCCTGAGGCGTTCCAAGGCCACATAGAGACATAATGCCTTCAGTGTGTCCCCGAGCCACCTCAGATGGCTCCTCCCGATGGGAAGGAGCAGCGGCTCTACTCCGATTTCCTCTCAGGTGACTGAGGAAACTCATTTCACCCGCTTGTATCCGCGATCTTGTCCTTTCGGTCATTACCCAGATCTCATGACCATAGGTGAGGGTGGGAATCTAGATCGATCGGTAAATCGAGAGCTTTGCCCCCGACTCAGCTCCCTCTTCACCACAACAGTCCGATACAGCGACCGCATCACTGCTGACGCTGCACCGATCCGTCTATCGATCTCACGCTCCATCCATCCCTCACTGAGAACAAGACCCCGAGATACTTGAACTCCTGCACTTGAGGCAAGGACTCTCCACCGACCTGAAGAGGGGAAGCCACCCATGGCCTCGGATTTGGAGGTGCTGATCCTCATCCTGGCCGCTTCACATTCGGCTGCAAACCGCCTCTGAGCAGCTGAAGGTCCTGATTTAATGAAGCCAACAGAACTCCTGAGATCCTGAGGTTGTCCCACACCGGACACTCTCCGGTCCCTGGCTGTGTCTTGAAGTTCTGTTCATAAAAGTACTAACTAAACTTTTTTCATTTATACAGCACATTTCATGTGGCCAGAAAAGACTCAATGTGCCTGGGAAGAAAATAAATAAATTACACAACATAAAAAAAAAAAAAACTCAAATACGTTAATATAACGCATACAAAAAAAACAATCAATGTACAAAGAACTTAAAATAACTTCAGAAAAGCTGGATACATTGTTTAATCAAGTAAAAATATGTACTGTCTTGCTTAGACGACTGCCTCTGTGATTCAGTCCTGGACGAGGCTAAACTGTAGTTGTTTTGTGTTGACTCTTCATGTCCTGGTTATACGTAACACCTCACACCTCACCATCTTTATACTACTATAGTTGACTTATTAGTAATGAAATAAAACAACTTTATGGAAAGGACCTTTTAAAACAATTTATTAATTAATTAATCAGTTAAAAAAAAGGGTGTAGTTCGTAGCAAACGTGTGGTTTATGGTAACTCCACCTTCAGAACATTGCACAGTTTTCTACAGCAAATACAACTAAGTTAGTGTGTAGTGTACAACAAATACATAAGGTATTTTAGGCATAACCATGTGGTGTCTACAAAGCAGAACTGTTGGAATTATCTTGGATTATTGAGAAATTTTACACAGATTTAGAGGGCTACGTATATTGTAGTAGTGAAAGAACAGAATGACATTGTGTGTTTGGCATACATATAGGCGCAATGATAAATAGCTATAATATATAAAATATATGAACAAGTTTTTTGTGAAAATACAGAACTGCTCTTCTCCATAAATGTCATTTCAAGTTGCATTGGGCCTGTCACGGACAGAAAGTCTCACCAGCTGTTCCAACCTTGGAATGACAGATATACTGTAGGCTTATTTCTATGGGAGATGCTTCTATGAGGTGAACATTCTTTTACTTCGTGGCTCACTGTGAGGCCCTAAGTTGATACAGTACTGACATGTTTTACATTTCCTGAATCCTCAGAGTCTAGAGAGTTACCCAATATCAGACATTTGTGTCTGTGATGTTCCTGGAAGAAACGGCGTTAAACGTCGTAAAACTGTTTTTGCGAAAATGGTGAAAAAATGTCCTCAGGTTTGAGTTTGAGGAGCTATGGTTACCATGGTAATTGTCACAGAGTAGTACATTTGGGCTCAAATGAATCATGAAAATATCTTCTTTACAATGATACCAAATACAGTGGTATAAATCCTTATCTAATGGGCCAGAAATGGCCTAAACCAAAATATGGACCAGTGTCAAAAGCGACTTTTTCGACATGGGGATGGTTCACTTCAAGAGCTCAAAACTAATATAAAGCTGTAACTCTGAAAAGGCTATCATACAAAAATAAAAACGTCAGACATGGACCTACTTAAAAATCAACGATAGCCTTCGTCACCTTTCCGGTACCGATATTTGGTCTGGCCCATGGACTAACGTGGAGTAGTCTCAAGCTGACCGCACTGACATAGCCCATCTGGATGCTTGCCCATATTATTCAAGTATGCAACAAGCCCAGCGTTGAAAATCGATGTTTTAAAAGAATTTTGAAAGAAACGGGGACACAGTGTTACTGGGGAGAGAAAAAAGAACTTGTGGCCCTTGCTAAACCAATAAATAAATAAAAAAAGAACAGTTTCGCACTTTTCGTCAGTTGATCGCTAAACAGACCCAGTAGTTATCTGTTTTACGCATTTGTAACACACAAATAAGATATATAATTAGTCCATCATTAAAGAATACTACCTTGCTTACTTTAAAAATAAATATAATAATAATAATAATAATAATAATAATACACTCACAACAATACGTTTTATTCATAAGGTAGTTCTCTCTTTATTTCACCATCAATTCAGTATTTTTAATAGTTGTTTTTTTTATCACAGGCAATAGTTATAATAGTGCACTTTTTATATTTAAATTAAATATATATGTATATTTATAATACAGACATTTCATTTTTAAACACCTTATTCTACTGACCCTTATGAATGGAGAATAGTTTACAATCTTAGCCAGAGTGGGGTTAATGAAGTGAGATTGTGAGAGGTGAAACTAATGACTGAGTAATTATAAAGTGGCAACAAGTGCAACAAACTCCAAACAATCTCTCCGGTCCTCGAAATTGAAAGTAGGGGTAAAAACCAAATAAATAAGAGATAAAACAAATAAGCAAGCATACACATTTGTGTGATAGAACAATTGTAGCATGTGCCAAAGTTTCATATTTTGGGGTCACATCTTGTAGGGAGAAAAATCACTATTAACCAGCTCCATATGCACCAAGCATTCTGCCCCATTTCACAAAAGAGGTAATTACAACGGTATGTATTTCAATTACCTTTTCCAAATTGTAAAATAAATTTGTATTTTAGATATTACAAAGCAAATACAACACAATAACAGTATGAAGTAACCTCAAATAATAAAGATACAAATGCATGAAAAATGAATATAAAACTGGAGTGTAGCACTGCGCATGTCTCTGTAATCCTTCCACGCTCTCCTTCTTGCATATTGTGCTGCATGGAAGACTGGTGATGGCCAAGGACTTGTCAGAAAGGTAATGGCGTGACATTTGTTCAGGTTGCTCCATTTACATTTTGACGCTGCGACTCTGGAACATGAGTGGGCTGTTTGTGATGGGGTACTTGGCTTGTAGGTGAACACTGATGTGAAGTGGAGTTAGGAGACTCACTGCTTGCTTTCTATTTGGAAGTTCTGTTCCACAAAGAAAATTGCAAGTCTATCAAGTCATTTTAACTGATGGATGGCGGTAGAAGAGTTTTTGTAACAAATTAAATTTCTTCTCTTTTAGTAGGAAAGTTTGTGGAGAAATTTACCATTTGTTCGGTAATGTTCTTCCATTCATCATTGGAACTGGGCACAAAACACTTTCCACACATAGTGTTATCTTCCATTTAGTTATCATCAATATATTTGTTCAAATCAAAAAATATTCAATCTTCAGAACAAAGGTCCACATCAGAACGGTAGTAATGCTTCATAATGTCTCTGAGAAAAACAAAACTCATAACAATTAGAAAAGTAAGCTTAGTTACCACAAAGTAGTGATCTCAACACTATAGATTTTGCAGTTGACATCATCATAATAAATAAATCAATACCAAAATAACAAATTGAATAAGAAAATAAATGAGTAGATTAACATTCACAGAGATGACTTTGACAAGAGAGAACTACTTGAACTCCAACACCCATGACCTGTCATGGATTCACTCCACATGGAGGGATTACTGTATTTGATCACAGGATGACAATTCATTTCATGTAAAATTTGTCTTCTTAATTCTTTTTGGCGTCAAATACTTAAGAACTATGAAGAATAGCAGGCTGGTTTGCTAACTGGCATGCATACTTGCACTTCAGAATTGCCTAGGTGATCTATGAAGCTGAATTTATGTTATTTAACTGCGTATTTGAGAGTAATTTTGAAGACAGTGATTACTACACTGTTTCTGGTGAAAGGAATCCTGGCGCACCCAAAGAAGTGGGAAAAGCACACTGGGGGAAAGGCTCCATCCTTGCTATAGTCAAGCATCTTCTATTACTCAGTTAAGGAAGAATTGGAGTTGCTTATGGCTGGCAGGGATACAATGTAGATGGGGTTAAACTGTCTCGGTTTTGCCCTGGTCCCACACTGTCCTCTTTCTTAAGGTTGGGACTGGGTTCCATTAGAGGATAGCAGTCGGGTCCTCTCTTTTGCCGAGCCTCTGCGCTGCAGTACTCCCCCGCTGCCTCCAATTCCACCGGCATCGACCCGCTCACCCCAGTCGCACCTGTCGCCCCCACCCTCGGAGCGCCTGGAGTTCTGCCGGGTGGGGGTCCCGTGGGGTCGGCCATTCTTCTCATCTGGGAAGGGATCAAGAGCAGAGAACAGGAAAATGAGTCATACATCTCTGGATGATTTAAGGTGCTCCACAAACACCTAAAAATGCAGAACATCGGCTACAAAGCGGTAGAGTATAGCTCTGT